>CM051461.1:204406122-205646468 GCA_028095005.1 Rhynchospora pubera | reverse complement strand
TGAGCCAGAGGCAGCTCACTTAGTTCCCACCACGGAGGCGGAGCACCAAGTGAAGGGTCGACTCCTTCTGAATGTTATAATCGGCCAGGGTACGGCCATCCTCCAACTGCTTACCAGCAAAGATAAGCCGCTGCTGGTCCGGTGGAATTCCCTCCTTATCCTGAATCTTTGCCTTCACATTATCAATGGTGTCTGACGACTCAACCTCAAGAGTGATCGTCTTGCCAGTGAGGGTCTTCACAAAAATTTGCATACCACCACGGAGACGCAAGACAAGGTGGAGCGTTGATTCCTTTTGAATGTTATAATCAGCCAAGGTACGGCCATCCTCCAACTGCTTACCTGCAAAGATAAGCCTTTGCTGGTCCGGTGGGATACCCTCCTTGTCTTGGATCTTGGCCTTAACATTGTCGATGGTGTCAGAAGACTCAACCTCAAGAGTAATGGTCTTACCAGTGAGGGTCTTCACGAAAATCTGCATACCACCACGGAGACGGAGCACCAAGTGGAGAGTTGACTCCTTCTGGATGTTATAGTCGGCCAAGGTACGACCGTCCTCGAGCTGCTTACCAGCAAAGATCAACCTCTGCTGGTCCGGGGGAATCCCCTCCTTGTCCTGGATCTTAGCCTTGACATTGTCAATGGTGTCCGAAGACTCCACCTCAAGGGTAATGGTCTTACCAGTGAGGGTTTTGACGAAAATTTGCATACCACCACGAAGCCGCAAGACAAGGTGAAGGGTGGATTCTTTCTGGATGTTGTAGTCAGCCAAGGTACGGCCGTCCTCGAGCTGCTTGCCAGCAAAGATCAACCTCTGCTGGTCTGGGGGGATACCCTCCTTGTCTTGGATCTTGGCCTTCACGTTGTCGATGGTGTCAGAGCTCTCCACCTCAAGGGTGATTGTCTTGCCGGTGAGAGTTTTCACAAAGATCTGCATGCCACCACGGAGACGGAGCACCAAGTGGAGGGTGGACTCCTTTTGGATGTTGTAATCGGCCAAGGTGCGGCCATCCTCAAGCTGTTTCCCAGCGAAAATCAGCCTTTGCTGATCCGGGGGAATGCCCTCCTTGTCCTGTATCTTAGCCTTAACATTGTCGATCGTGTCAGAGGACTCGACCTCCAAGGTTATGGTCTTGCCAGTGAGGGTTTTGACGAAGATCTGCATCTGTTGCACCAACAAAGTTATGGAGAAACATCGGCATCAATTCAGAAAATAGTAACAAAAGAATTAATGAGATTTAAAATTAATTAAACACCTACAAGGACTTTTTGACCACCGTTTACTAATCAGGTCAAGAAACACCTAACAAGGCTCCTTCTGACAGATGAAGAACTTCCTTTGATAGATTAGTACTATCCGACCAACATACATGTTCTTGTTAAAATAAAATCAAGTTTGCAACTCTAGATTACAGACTCCTTAAACTACTGCTTATTGGATAAGATTTTTCAAGAAAATCGAAACTTAAAAACAATTTGCGCCTACTAATTACCAAGATAAAGTAAAAGGGGAAAAATCAAGCACATCTGAACTGATCCAATTGAAATAAGCTACTACAATTAACACCTACGAAAACGAATAAATAGCCCCCTATCAAGTAATTTTGTTCTATTAAAATTGGCACTTGTTTCATAACAAGATCTATAAACAAAACCTAATTCCTTTATCCCTTGATAATCGGCCTCGATCTACAGCTAATCCGAAAAATTAACTATCCAATTGCAATTCAAATTCCAAAGAAACGAAAGAACTATTGTAAATAAGGATCCCAAAAGAGCGAGAAAAGGATACCTTTCGAAGAGGAAAAAGAGCGCTGCGTTAATTTCGGAGAGAATTATTGGGAAATGATCGGATGGAGAGGCTAGGGTATCCAAGGGCCATTTTATAATTCTTTTCGGAGGTTCTAAAACCGTCGGTTAGGTTACCGCCTCGAATATTACGCCAATTATTGCTTGCGCCGTGGGGTTTACGGCGTTAGTGACCGACTCTAACACGCCTTCGTAGAGATTTCTTAAAGCGGTGGGAAATAGCACGGAAGGTGAGTCGATTAAGATAGGGACCCAGCGAGATATTTCTAGAAGAACCTGGAACAGAAGTATCGATGTGGCACGCTTTAGATGTTACGTGTGTATCGGACTCGGTGCATTGGCATTTTGTCGGTCTTGGAATTCCGGGTTCACGGATCTCTTATTACTATTGTTGATAAGACAAAAGAAGTCACGGAGGCGCAGGTTAACTATTGAGAATGAAGATTGAATAAAAATAGATATCTTACCAAAAATTAAATTAATGATAATTCAGGCTTTTCTGATACCAAACACTACGGCTAATCCGCTAAAATTTCTGGGTTATGTCACAGGTTTTGTGCGAGTGGATTTGTGCATTGTGCTAAACTTGACGTGCCTTCACGGTGACCAACCCCTTTTATTGTTTTGAATGTTCGTTTAAAAGAAAAATATATAATAAATAAATAAAATAATTACAACTCAAGAAAATATATAAATAATAAGGGAGTTGGTCACCGTGAAGGCATTGTGCGAGTGAATCGGTCGTTTGAAATTTTAATGGTCGACGTTTGGATCGTGTTTGACATCCTATATGTTTGATTCTAACATTACTCAAATAATTGAAAACTATTTTTGTGGTGATGATTTTCTGTCTCGTTGATAATTATTATTT
The DNA here is from genome assembly GCA_028095005.1 of Rhynchospora pubera. NCBI lineage: Eukaryota > Viridiplantae > Streptophyta > Magnoliopsida > Poales > Cyperaceae > Rhynchospora > Rhynchospora pubera. Next base: position 205,643,788 of record CM051461.1, on the reverse strand, counting down.
TAGTAGTACTTTAGTTAAAAACTATTATTTCCTTACTTCGTTTTATGGGTGAACATTACTTTTTACCAATGGTATATATGTATTAAATATCAATTAAATTCAAAGCTGAGCAGCCGTTTAACTAATAGTTAACTAATTTAAAATTTTATAAATTTTAATTATATTATTTTTACTATTTAATCAATGAACGTATGAGTTTATAATCATAGCAAATCTATACATCAATTTTCTTCATATTCACTTTTTAAGCTGGATTTTAATTTTATTATTGTTCCTCATGCGAACCAATGTAGGGATTTCGTAATAACTTACTAGGCTTTGTTAATTAGTTGGTCAATAACTATCTGCAGATAACTACAACGATTCTTTTCCTGACTCTGTTTCGGGAAAGCTTGCCTTGCGGAACTGGTTGATCTTCCGAAACTAAAATTCATGATGAAAATTCAAATAAAATAATATGTTTACCAGAAAGCTAACTGCTTTAAATATTTATACTTCTTTGTTTGGATAGTCCCTTTTATTCTATCTGTAAACTAATGGGATTAGTTTTTTTTTTAATAAATGTTGGGTGGCGCCTTCCATAACAACAAGGGGAGTTGCTAGTGTCAAACATATAGGACACGTACACTTGTCCAACGCGATGAAATTTTAATTTTTAAAATTGGAATGACCGATCTAAATCGCTCAAATTGTTCTGTGTTATAAAATCTTCATGGAGACCAAATTTTATATTTTTTCAAATTTTTTTACTATTTTTTTGAAATTTTTCAATATGCTCAATCTAAAAAGTTCTGAACCCTTCAATTTTGAAAATTCTAAAAAAATAGTTAGAAAATATGAAAAAATATAAAATTTGATTATCAAAGATATTTTAATATAGAGATCATATTGAGCGGTTTGGATCGACCGTTTGAAATTTTAATGTGCTACGTTTGGATCGTGTTTGACGTCCTATATGTTTGATTCTAGCATTACTCAACAACAAGATCATATTAAAAACAGAAACTTGTTACAAGAAGCCTATTATCATTAGATTCATATAGTAGAACATACAGATTACCCACAAATGTGCTGTAAAAAAATTCTCAAAATTCCACTTTCAATGTTTGATAGAATGACATTTTACAGTGATGGATTCTATGGGAATGTAACTTCTGTTTCAGTGCCACTATTACATAAAGTGCCCATTCTGGTAAAATATAAAAAATGCTCCAATATTTGTACTACCATCACTTAATGGAAAGTTTTCATGAAGTGAAATTGTTACTAATTTAATTAAAAAAATACATTTTCTTCGAAACTGTACTTATAAGAAATTTTTTTTAAAAAAAAAAAAACAAACAAACACACCCGGCTTTCCTTGCACATTGAAAATTTAATTAAAAATGTTTGATAGCCGAATTACAATATCTGAAAATAATAATATTTATCAGAATGACATTTCTTATGAAATTTTACGTTCTGAAACAGAGGTGATAATTTCAATGAGCGGAGAAAGTAATTCCGCAAAAAAACATGGTAACATTCGAATGACAAAACTACCCTTCATGATCGGCGAATGGAGAATAGGAGTTGCGAAATTAAATTATCCATCCTCATAAAATGGTCACTATTCATTGCTATTCCCCTGAATGACAAATCTACCCTTCATGATCAACGAAGTAGAATAGGAGATGATGAAATTAAATGATTTATCCTCCATAAAATTGTCACTACTCATTGCTTTGGCTATTTTAAATTCTACCAAATTATTAGTGTAGGCCACTAACATATACCCGAACATATCACAAGTTATCAAAAATGCTGTCTCTATAGTCAGCAACTCCGCATTTAAAATTACCTATTATATATATATATATATATATATATATATATATATATATATATATATATATATATATATATATATATATATATATAAAATAAAATTAAGCACCTTTTTTAAAAAGAAAAATCACTGATGCAAGAATATTTAAAATAGTTGTTAGATTGGAACTTGGAATTAGTTGTACCCTCCGGAATGATTGAGAGTAGGTGAGGTTGGGAGCTGAGTATTTAAATGTAGTTTATTATTATTTTTTTTTTACTTGACAAAATGTGAAAAAAAAAAACTAATCATCTGGAAAAGTAAAACCGATTAACAGATGTCTTCTTTATTTTCGATATTTCAAAATAATCTAATATTTTTATAAGTTTTAAGTACGGTCTATATCTTCCTTAATAACATGTGATTTGCCGATCTGTAAGATTAGATATTTGTCCCATTGATGAGGATTGGAACGAGATCCTTTGGTCATTTTTAGATCTGGGCCGTCTGATTTAATCTCAACGATTAAAGATGCCGCGTGTATGATATCAGAATTGATAGGCTCGAAAAAGTTAACCTTTGAAATTAAATCGGACGGCTCAGATGGAAAAACGACCACTGGTCGTTTTATATTGAGGTGAGGATTGAGGATTGAGGATACTATATTGAGATGCCTCATAGATGATAGATTAGGAAGGGAGAGTTTGTTGGGCTTGTCTAACTTATTTGGGCCCATTTTTAGCCGAGCAGCTATTGCAGCCGAAGTTTTTGTTTCAAGAGAGATTGCGAATTTGATAATTGAGATGTAGATAGATAGTCATGCAGGACAAAGAAGTTGGAATTGAAAAAATTAGAATTTTGGAAAAGCAGCCTATTCATTAATTCATATATGAATTCATACGAGGCTAGCACATAACTTGCACCAAAACGTAGAGGATACAAGCACCAAGCCTCAAAAACCAATTATATATAGCATAGGCCTATGCATAATCAATTGGAGCCTATTTTAATGATCATACAAATATAGACTTTCATGCTTCCCGTGGTCCTCGATATAGCATCGTTCCCATCTTCATCCTTTAAATAAAACCCTCACGGATAGGGAAGCCATTACTGACCTTTGACTTCCTTCCATGGTGGTGTCTTTGAAGCGTACAAAATCAACAAGCATGGATTGGGCTAGTCTTCCGACGGAGCTTCTCTATCTCATCAACAGAGAACTATGCCATCTGCCCGATTACGTCTCCTTTCGTGCTGTTTGCAACTCGTGGCAAATTTCCGCTCCCATTTCCAATCCGCCACCTCAACCATTTCCCTGGATCCTTGCGGAAAGTACCGAGTATGGCCCATATGATCGTCTTTGTTTCTTCTCCTTCTTATCTAAAAAGTCCTTCACCATCCCACTGCCTCTTCAGCTCCATGGTAAACTATGCGGGGAACCTGCACATGATGGCTACCTCCATTTTTATCAGAATTCAGGCGAAGAAATGTCGCTTTTTAATCCGCTAACCAATCACCTAGTAGATCTTCCTCCTTTGGATGATCCAAGTTTCTCTTATCGAACTTTGCATCGAAGAGGGGACTATGCAATTGTTTGGAACGGATTGTGTGGTTACTCGAAATTGGCATTCTGTCGTCTCAGAGATAAGAAGTGGACCAGTATAGAATGTCCAGGATATGCATACTGCTGCTTATGTCATGACGGGGTGTTTTTCTCCTTTGATTGCCGGACAGGTGAAACAAGGATTGTTGACATTGATACCAGTGATTTGATCGGAGTGATACAGTCACCTAGGCCACACAAGGAAGCATATGTGTTCCTCATCGAGTCTTTTGGGGAAATTCTATGGGTGGAAATGTTGAATTTTGGTAATGGTGATTATTGGAGTTTCCAATTAAGACACATTCACTTCCGTATCTACAAATTGAAAGTGCATCTTGATAGTGGAAAATCGAATCGCTCTTGGGTCCAAACTGACAACATCGGTGATTGTGTGTTGTTTATACGTGAAAAATGTGGCGTTTCAATAAAAGCAAGTCAATTTCATGGATCTGTTCGTAATTGTATTTACTTCAGACGTGTAAGAAATGGTCGTTCTGTTATATGTAGATACAGCATCGATGACGGTGGAATAGAAGAGATTCCTTGCATATTCAAAAACTGGCATTTCTTTGTGCCTACTCTTCATTATCTCAACAGCTGAAGTTCATGAATCATGATCAGTTTGAATCACGATCAGTTGAACATTTCTTTTTTCCAAAATTTATTGGTTTTCAGTACCTTCTCAGTTTAGTTTTATTCGATGAAATTAGTTCCGCTATGTCCTACATGTAATAAGTTCTACATCAAATTAAAGAGTTGTAATTGGCATAGCAGTAGTCAGCAAGTAATTCGTTCATACTTTTGTTCTTACGATTTTTCAAAACTATACAATTACTTTCTTTTCTTAAATTTTATTTTTTTTTTGTCAAATCAACAAAAGATGTCTTCCAAGACAGCAGTTAATCAGCCTGGTACGTGGCTAGAATATTCAGGCTCAAGTATGCCCATAAATTAAAAAAAAAAAACATTTAAAAGTGGCCCATCTGTTATAATCTGCTTCATGTATACAGTCGCAATATGCACCGAGACAGAAATTACCACAAGTTAAATAGAACATAATTAAAAATTAGAAATAAATTATATTTGTTTTAAAATTTTAAAATATAAACATATTTTGTAATTTTTTGAAAAAAGGCGCGCACAAGAAAGTAGGTATATTTTCAAATTTTTAACAACCCCACGGATCCTGCTCCACTAAAAATATGTTGCTTAATCTACCAGTGATATAAAAATAGATATATTTGTTTAGGATCAAATTTTTTTTAGAGTCGACATAGATAGATATGTTATTCAATTTGTTTCTTTATTAGATGGAAAACCACAATATATTGTTGCTTCGCTTAGCAATTAATATCCGATCACAGATCAAATCGATTAAACAATGATATATACACATTACTTTACTGTTTACATGCTCAGCATGCAAAATAACAATGTAAGCCTAAATAGTTATTAATTTGCATATAAGGAGATTCTGCAATATATGAAAAAGATAATTCAGCTATTGTTACAAATTGTATTGTAAAGAAACTTATGATCAACGCCATATCGACGTATTTTTCTGTTTTTTTTTTTTTTTTGAGGGTGTATTTTTCTGTTTTTAAATGACAAAAATCTACATGAAATATCATTCAAATAAGTCTTTTCTTCCACATTAGTAGTTGTCGGAATAGATAAATAGATTTTTCTCAGATTAGTGTTTGCGATGGTTATTTATAAGATTTTTCTCAGAATTAGAGATTCTGAAATAGCAAGAACAAAGATTTAGTGAGGTCTATAAATGCTTTGTACCAAGCGTTCTCTAATAAGTAATATAACAGAGATGTTAGAAAGAAGAATTGCACAAGAACAAGAGGATTGAAGGAGAAGAAACTCGGGAGACAGCTTAATTTGGAAATGAGCGTATCGGCGTTATAAATATTTTATCAGGAAAATTTATTGATTAATTGTTTTACAATTGCTTTATCTTTGGTCGTAGGTTAAAAATTCGGCTGGATGATTTTTTATAGACATTTAATTTAAAAATAAGTTGGATGATTTAGACTCTAATTTATCTTAAAAAAAATTGTTTTATCCTTAAAAATAGTTAGATCTCTCAACGAGGGAAAACAGTACTGTGATGGGCGATTTGTACTTTGTCGTATTGTAAAAAAAAAATGTCACAAACTTAAATATGTTTTTAGCCTTATCATATGCCGACTTCCTTATGCATAATAAATTACAAATATGACACTATCAAATTTGTCATTATTTTGAAATATATATAGTAAATTATAAATATAGTAAATTGCATTATTTTATCTCTACTTTTCTTTTTTTTTTTAACTACCTTGCATAGTTTTAGACTGCCTAAATTGCCTTTCTTCCTTATTTCCTTTATATTTCTTTTAACAAAATCCCAGCACGTAAGAAAAGCCAGGCGATCATGGAACCCGGAAAAAAATCAACAAATTCTGGCTGGGCAAATCTTCCTCTAGACCTTGGTTATCTCATTACCAGAAAACTCTCAAATCTCCCCGATTTCGTCCGCTTCCGTGCTGTTTGCAAAGCCTGGTGTGCTTCGGCTCCAGTCTCCGATCCCCCACTGGGATTCCCATGGATCCTCGAGGAAAACACCAATTTACGTGGTCGTCTTCATTTCTTCTGCCCCTCCACTGGAAAGGTCTTCACCTTACCCTTGCCTCCTCAGCTCCAGAATATGTGCTGTGCACCATCACCTGATGGTTACCTCATTTTTTGTGAGCGTAATTGGTTGCTTCAAGACAAGAGGATGTTATTCAATCCACTAACCAATCACCTAGTCAATCTTCCCTTTGTGGAGTTACCATTGTATTATGATACTGAACCCTTGTATCGAAGAGGGGACTATGTAGTTTTCTCGGGCACATGGTGTGGTTTTAAGAAATTGGCCTTCTTTCGACTCGAAAATAAGAGGTGGATCAAAGTAAGTAGTTTTGAATATGCATCCTGCTGCTTAAGTCACGACGGGCTGTCTTTGTCCTTCAAATATAGGCCATGGGGAACCAGGATCGTTGACACTGCTACCAATGAGGAGATCGGTTTCATAGAGTCCCCTAAGGGAGAGGAGGGTGAGTTTGTGTTTCTCATCGAGTCATTTGGGGAAATTCTCAAGGTGGTTATGACGAATAAGACATCACACCACATTCGATTTCGCATCTACAAATTGGCAGTAGTGCATTCCGACGATGGAAAATTAAATCACTCTTGGGTCCAAACCGACTGCATTGGTGATTGTGTGTTGTTTCTGAGCAGAAAATCTTGTGTCTCAGTCAAAGCAAGTCAATTTTATAAACCTCTACGTAATTGTATCTACTACAGAAATGTTCTAGAAAGTGGTGGTTCTGCTATATGTCGATACAGTATCAAGGACGGTGAAACAAAAGAGATTCCTTGCATTTTCGAAAACTGGCAGTTCTTCGTGCCTAATCTTCATCATCCCAACAGCTCTGGTTCATGATAATTTTGAACGGTTTTTCCAAAAAGTGTAGGTTTATTGTGTACAAAGCCAAATTGGGCCGTAGCCCAAAGAGGCCCGTATGGACACGGAAATGAAGAGGGGTTACGGAGAGAGAGAATTGTGATCGAGTCTCTCTGCACATCTCCAACAAAACCTCTCTTGTGTTTTTTCTCCCTTGGTGAAGCTATCTAGGATTTATATTTCTCTTGAATCTCTTGTTAATTCCACTTCTAAATTATGAGAGTGTGAGTGAGAGAGAGAGAAAGATTGATAACTTGATGATCTCCATGTACTTGTAAGATAACTCTTGATTTAGTGGATTTGCACCGATCGCTCCCATGATTTTTCCCTTTCGGGTTTCCACATAAAATTTTGTGTCTCTTCTTTATTTTCTTGTACTTGATTGTGCTATTGTTGTTTGGTTCTCAAGTGGTATCATCATAGCTTTGTTCTAGTGGATTTGTTTTATGTTCATCACGTGTTTGTTGAAATTACTAACTTCTTGTTTACTTGGCTTCCGTTGTGCCTTGGCATCTAAGACTAAGAGCGTGTCCCAACAAGGTTTTCATCATTTGACTTTTGTTTTAGTTTTGGCTTGATGAAGTTATCTCCACTTATTTCTACATGTAACAAATTTATACAATTTAACGAATTGGAAGAAGAATCAAGTTCGTTCATATTATTAATTTTATTCTTACGCTTTCTGTTATCTCTTTCTTTAAACATTATGCTGCCTGCACGCTGCAAGTATACAATTACAACTAAAATAAAGCACGGAGCTATGTATTATCAGAAGTTAGGGCACAAATTCAAAATGAGAGCTAATTTTATAATTATTTCATATAATATAAATATATAAATACAATATTGTCAAATAAAGTAGGCATATTTTATTATTTCAACAACCTCGCATAGCTCAGTCCCTAATAAATAATGCAAAACGCAAATCCAAATTAAAGGCTGCAGAACTAAAGGAGCAAACCAACAGAAGATTGAAAACTGAAAAAAAAAATGCCATGCTAATTGATTTATGAGACATCGATTGTAGCCTGTACCACATTGAAGACTAGAGTGCCATAAAATGATCTATAATAACTGTTTACTGTGAAAACTTCGTCAGTACAACACGGTTAGTTTATTAGTCATTAGTTCCTGGATGCTTCATTTTTAACTTGCCAACTCCCATAAAACTGCACAGTAAAGACCGCGCAAGAGACTCCAGGACAAGATGGAAATGGAGGTAACAACAGCAGCTAACACAGCTTGCAGCTCTGCACCAGGAACAGAGAGATAGGGTAAGGAAAACTAAATAGGACAACTTATACAAGCTAGTTAAAGCTAATCGTAGTTAGAGACTAAGCTCTGGTGCAACATAAACGAGATATAATAAGAGATAACAATGTAATTTTTCTTCTCTGTATCATATGTAATTTCTCTGATTCAAACTTAAAAAAGCAATCAGCCTTGTTTTATGTATTCACTGATACGAAAAAGGAGAAACATCTGTGCCATGAAAACACCGGTACACCCCCATCTGTTATATTATATATGACATGTACATGCAGATTAATTTACCTATTACATACTCAGGAGTTGCAATAATAACAGAATAAGTATAGAGATTAATTTAAATTAAATATGTGGAGATTCAAAAATTAATATAAGAAAATATTATTAGAGATTGTATATGTATATACTTATCGATCGTACGGCAAGGAAACTATCAATCAAGCGTTACATGTTCTATTATATGATGATGCATCTATAGATAACTAAGCAAAGACAATTAGTCTCAAAAGCCCATATGAGGTCTATGCGTCATCAACCAGAGCCCATTAATGACGGTTACAATATAGCAATATATTTGTATCTTGATTAATTCTTATCTTTTCCGACAAAACCCTAGCACGCGGGAGAAGTTATCGACCGATCGATTATTGGACCCATCGTCCGTTCTTCTCCTACCATTCATGGCGGTGATTTTGAACCAAAAAAAATCAACGTGCCCCGATTGGGATAGTGTTCCTCCAGAGCTTCTCTATCTCATCACCAGAAAACTCTCTGATCTTCCTGATTTCTTCAACTTTCGAGCGGTTTGCCGGTCCTGGCGTTCCTCGGTTCCCATCTCCGACCTTCCACCTCAGAAATGTCCATTAATTCTAGAGGAACACGACAAGCTCTTTTTACCTGATCATCTTCGTTTCTTCTCCCTGTCCACTGGTAAGGTCTTCATGCTTCCTTTTCCCAATCAACTCATGGCTCAAGAATGGATGGGACCCACACTTGATGGATACCTTCATGTCGGTCAGTATCCTAGAACTAACAAGTGGCTTTTTAACCCACTAACTCACCACCAGGTCCTTCTTCCTTCTTTGGATGATTCAAGGTTGCCTCGTCACCTCTTGCAGCGAAGTGGAGACTATGTGATTTCTTGCGGTGTGGGCTTTGATCGGCCGAGTTTGGCGCTATTTAGACTCAGTAACAAGAAGTGGAATATAGGAAAATTAGGTCGTCATTTCACTAATACCTGCATATGTGTCAATGGAATGTTCTTTTCCTATGATAGGTTGGAAGGTAAGACGAAGATTGTTGAGATTGCTACCGGAGACTTGATCTCTGTCGTACCATCCCCTATGGAAGAATTACAAGAGTTTGTCTGGCTTGTCGAATCTTTTGGAGATATTCTGATGGTGGTTAGTTTAGAATCTAGGACCAGGACGACCAATAATCACTATGACTTTGGTATCTACAAATTAAAGGTAGATTTTGATAATGCAAATCACAATCCTTGTTGGGTGCAAACTGAAAGCATTGGTGATCGTGTCTTGTTTATATGCGGTAAAACTGGGATCTCATTCCAGGCTGGTCAATTTCACGGAATGGTAGGGAATTGCATCTACATCAAAAAGCTTTTAGCAATTGATGGTTCTATTATATGTAGATACAGCATTGAAGATGGCGGAATAGAAAAGATACCTTGCCCTTTCAATGATTGGCATATTTTTGTGCCTAGTCTACAATACCTAAATACTTCAGGTTCAGAATAGTTTATACTTTTTGTTCTCCAACAAAATCTGTAGTTGGTCATTTAATTTGGCTCCTAGGACACCTTACTATTCTTAAATTTTGTATTATTATATGAATGTTAATTAGCTATAATTTTCTTTTGGGGAACTGGTAATTGGAGGGGGGAGACTTTGGTTTTATTGAAAACGTGTGGAATTGTTTTACATTTCATCGAAGTTCATTTGCAACAGATTTATTGAATATATTCAATCATACAACTGATATTTGCATTTGCATATTTGATAAATTGGATTGTATAGCTTCATGTAATTAAGTTCTTCTTTGGTACCTGTATTTGTTTCTTAATTGGGAGCAATTCAAGCTAGCCCGAACTGATTCTAATAGCTAATTAGCTCGACTTGTAGCTAGTGTTCTAGCTCTAATTTGTTTACAGTTCGTGACAGAGTTATAGAATATGAATCTATATATATTCGGTATGTAATGTCTAAATAATTAAATGGAGTAAACCTCAGCTTAGAAACCTAGCTAGTATTCTGTACTCTGTATGTAATGGGCTGGCTTATATTATTTTGCTAAAACAATATTAATTGGTTCTAGTTGGACATACTCACAAAATTATTCGATTGAGTTCAGTCTAGTTGGACAATTCGAGCTCATTCGTTACTTAGCTCAATTGCTTCTTTCCATGGCAACGATTAAGAAACCCATCAAACCATCAAACCCTGATTGGGCAAGTCTTCTTCCAGAGCTTTTCTATCTCATAACCAGAAAACTCTTTGACTTCCCAGATTTCAACAACTTTCGAGCTGTCTGCAGGTCCTGCCATTTCTCTGCTTCCATCTCTGACCTTCCACCTCAGAAAGTCCCATGGATTATTGAGCAACGCACTAATTACCGTTTTCCTGATCATCTTCTTTTCTTATCCCTGTCCACCGGTAACGTCTTCACGGTACAGCGTTGTCAGGACCTGCACTTCATGGATACCTTCTTCTTGTTGGTCCATATCCTCATAAGGAGCTGTCTCTTTTTAATCCACTAACTGACCACCATGTGCATCTTCCTTTGATCATCGATGATTCAAGGTTGCCTTGTGATTGGCGATTCTTGCAGCGATGTGGGAACTATGTCATTGTTTCCATCGAGGGGTCTGATTCATCGAGATTGGCAGTCTTTGAACTTGGTGACCAAGACCAGAAATGGAATATCATTAAAGAAGTTTATCAAGGGAGGAATACCTACATATACAGCAACGGATGTTTTTTTCCTATGATTGGTGGACATGTGACACAAGGATTGTTGAGATTGCTACCGGTAACTTGATCTCTGTCGTACCATCCCCTGTGAAAGAAACAGATGGATATGTCTGCCTTGCTGAGTCTTTTGGAGATGTTCTGATGGTGGTTACATTAGATTCCACTACGGACAGCATTGACTTTGACGTTTGCATCTACAAATTAAAGGTAGATTTAGATAATGTACATAACAGTCATTGTTGGGTGCGAACTGATACTACGGGTGATTGTGTGTTCTTTATACGCCGAGAAACTGGGTTCTCATTCAATACTGGTCAATATCATGGATCCATAAATAATTGTAACCACTTCAGAAAATTTCCATCATAATATGGTCCCGCTATATTTAGATACAGCATTGAAGATGGTGGAATGGAAAAGATATGTTACCCTTTTTATAACAAGCACGTCTTTGTGCCTACTTTACAATATATCTCAATAACTCAGGTTCAGACTAGTTCACACTTCCCAACATAATCTGTAGTTCGTCATTTTTTATTTATCCTTTAATTAATTTTAATTAATGTATATCCTTCAATTGTACTATTATATGATTTATGAATGCCAGTTAGCTATATTCTTTTGGGGGCACAGGGGAGGAGGCCCGGGTTGTGGAATTGGCCAAATTGTTTTCCACTTGAAGTTCTTTTATCAGCGTATTTATTGAATATTCAAGCTCACAAGTCACAACTGATTTCCTGCACTTGCATTTATCTGATAAATTAGTATATATATAGCTTCAAGTTGATTTTGATACCAGTATTTTTCTCAAATACTGGTGACCAGAAAGAGCAGAAGTGACGACTGGGGATGGAAAAAAATGGAATAGACGTATCAACATAGTTTTACGCAGTTGTTTACTCACGCACAAAATTAAGCATTTGTATGAAGTAACACCAAGGTTTTGCTTTATTATTCTGATGTTTTATCGATACTATACTAAGCTTGTTCTTTCTTTCCTTTATTTTTTAATACAACGATATGTTTTTCAGGCAGAAATACCAACCCCTTCATTGTGCAAAACACCATAACGTAAATCATCTTTCAGAACTAATATACAAATCAAATGTTTCAATTAGTTGTAACTAGTGAATATATTTTTTAAATACTTAAAGTACAACTAACTTTATGTATCAATTAAAAGATACAACAACATACTGCTATTGAGTATTTGAGTATTAATTAATTTTTTTTTAAAAAATAATATACGATGGTCTTTGTTTTTAAGTACTATTTCCTTGAAAAGTAATCGTGAATTGTCATGATTTATAATTCAAAATGAGGTCAAACTTCGATATATATATTTTGCAGCACTGGGCTTCAAAAGTCCATTTTATGTAAATATATGCGTCGTCAACGAGAGCCCATATATATATGATCGTCAAAATATGTCAAATAGGATATGTTTCTCCTGCTTCAACTACTCTTCAAACTCTTGACCGCCTTTAGTTATTGATTTGTTTACTTTTTCGTACAAAACCCTAGCACGCACGCACGATATATATCATCTGTTCTCTTCCTGACTTCCTTCCTTGCATGGCGGCGAATATGGAATCCATAGAATCACCAAACCCTGATTGGGCAAGTCTTCCTTCGGATCTTCTCTATCTCATCACCAGAAAACTCTCAGATCTCCTTGATTTCATCGGCTTTCGTGGAGTTTGCAAACCCTGGCGTGCTTCAGCTCCAATCTCCAATCCCCCTCCTCAGCAATTCCCATGGATCCCCGATTTCAATGTGTCTGATCGTCTTCGGTTCTTCTCCCTCTTCTCTGGTAAGGTCTTCACGTTCCCCGTTCCACCTCAACTCAAAGGTAAAGACTGGTTCAGACCCCAACTTGGTGGATACCTGCTTGTCGGTCAGTATCCTGATAAGGATATGTCACTTTTTAACCCACTAACTGGCCACCATGTGCTTCTTCCTTCTTTGGACGATTCATGGTTTCCTGATTGTGTCTTGGAGCAAGCTGGGGATTGTATGATTGTTGCGAATAGAAGTCTTAATCCATCAAGATGGGCCTTCTTTAGACTTGGTGACCAGAAGTGGAATATCAGAAAAATACTTGGTCAATTGAATTGGACTTGCCTATGCTGCAACGGCATGTTCTTTTCCTATAATTGGTACACAGGTGAGACAAAAATTGTTGAGATTGCTACCGATGACTTAATCTTGGTCGTACCATCACCTTTGGGAAAAACAAAAGAGTTGGTCTGTTTTGTTGAGTCTTTTGGAGATGTTCTGATGGTGGCTACTTTAAGAGTTTGGCCCAACTATGATAAATTTTTTATATACAAATTAAATGTAGATTTTGATAACGCAAATCACAATCCTTGTTGGGTGCAAACTGAGAATATCGGCAATTGTGTGTTGTTTATAAGTGAACGTACTGGGTTCTCATTCAAGGCTGGGCAATTTCGTGGATCGGTAAGTAATTGTATCTACTTCCATGGTGGTTCCAATATATATAGATACATCATTGAAGATGGTGGAATAGCAACGATACCTTGTCCTATCGGCACCTGGGGTTTCTTTGTGCCTAGCCTACAATATCCCAATACGTCAAGTTTAGAATAGTTAACCCCCCTCCCCAGTCCCCCGGAAAAAAAAAATGTTGACTTTGTTATTTTTTCTTTGGCTTATATTATCGTATAATTAGTCAATAATATGCTACAGTTGTATGATTGTATGAATGTTAATTACCCAATATATTTTTGAGGGAACATGTGGAGTTCTACAATTCTCGAATTTTATTGGCCAGTATATATACCTATTAAGATTACAACTGATTTTTGCACTTGCTTATAGTTATGTATGTGTTCCTTGAAATTCTGCTTTGGTAAGTGTATTTTTCTCAGTGCTTGCAAAAAATTGAAGGACGTTATGTTTCTATAGGTTTTTGCATTAAGCTGCATATAGAGTGTGCCCAAACATTGAACAAGGAAAGGCGTCTCATCAGTCATTACAAACCATAAGAATTTTAGCTGCCACATATTTGGCTGAATGCAATCGCCAATTCAGCATAGCCTTCTGATTTCTTTCATGAGAAGGCATCTTTTTAACTTGACATTTTTTAAAATCCGCGACGTTCTTGCTTTATATTTGATTAAAAAGCAGAAAATAAAGAAGTATATTCTTTAGTGCCTATGCAGCAATTTGGGGTTGTCCCTATTGCATTTGATACTCATCAAGGAAGCCTATCATTTTCAATCGATGGCCATTGACTAAAATTTAGTCCATTGAAATTCAATATAGCTGATTACTTTTTCGGCCTACAAAATCCTAGCCCATGGGATCCGGACAACAGTAAAAAATGGTCTGTACAGCATCATTTTTGTTAAATGACGATACTACCTTAAAACATCGAACAGAACAATATCTCGGCCACTCGTATTTCTTCGAAATTTCTGAATGTTGGGGGCCGAATTAAGACTCGTTGCAATCAGGAAATAAGACTTAAGTGCCTTAAATAAAATCAATCTAATTCTTATTTGTAAATTCTCCGATCCGAATTTGCAGTTACTTTTATATAATTTTTTGAAGTTTGCTTAAAGTACACATGTACCGATACGTAGATTCAAATAATAGTAGAAAGTTTTTTATCGCGTAGTTTCTTATTGTCTAGTACCTTACGGTTGTAAATTACTCTGAAAAAACACTCCTAGTAACACTACGTTCAGAGTTCAGACAGAAGTCCTAATTTATTTATTTTGGTTTAAAATTAATTAAACAAAGACCAATGTGAATATTAGGAGGACAATATGGATGCATGTGGCGAGTGAAATATAGAAGAATTAATGATTAAGGAAATTATAAGAGTAAATTTAGTTAATAAAGTAAAATAAATTCTTAATTAATATCAGGGCATTTTTGTCAAAAGAATTTATAAATGTTGTTTCCCATATATGTTTTGCAGAACCAAGCCTCAAAAATCCATGTGATATCAATATATTATCATTAACGAGAGCCGATTAATGATCGTTCTTCCTTATTTGTTTCCTTTTTACCAACAAAAACCCTAGCACGCAGGCGATCGTCCGTTCTCTTCCTTACTTGCATGCCAGTGATTATGGAATCCATAAAATCACCAAAGCCCGATTGGGCAAGTCTTCCTTCGGATCTTCTCCATGTCATCACCACAAAACTCTCAGATCTCCTTGATTTCATCGGCTTTCGTGCTGTTTGCAAACCCTGGCGTGCTTCGGCTCCAATCTCCAATGCCCCACCTCCGCAATTCCCATGGATCCTCGATTTCTATGTGTATGATCGTATTCGATTCTTCTCCCTCTCCTCTGATAAGGTCTTCACGTTCCCTGTTCCACCTCAACTCAAAGGTAAACAATTGTTGGGAACCCAACATGTTGGATACCTGCTTGTCCATCGGTATCCTGCTGAGGATATGTTACTTTTTAACCCACTAACTGGCCACCATGTGCTTCTTCCTTCTTTGGATGATTCATGGTTTCCTTATCGTATCTTGAAGCAAGTTGGGGATTATTTGATTGTTTCGGATAGCAGGCTTTATCCATCGAGATGGGAATTCTTAAGACTTGGTGACCAGAAGTGGAATATCAGAAAAAAAAAACGTGGTCAATTGAATTGGACTTGCCTATGCAGCAACGGCATGTTCTTTTCCTATAATTGGTACACAGGTGAGACAAAAATTGTTGAGATTGCTACCGATGACTTAATCTTGGTCGTACCATCACCTTCGGGAAAAACAAAGGAGTTGGTCTGTTTTGTTGAGTCTTTTGGAGATATTCTGATGGTGGCAAGTGATTGTTGGACCACTACCTATGATCGCTTTTTTATATACAAATTAAATGTAGATTTTGATAATGCAACTCCAAACCCTACTTGGGTGCAAACTAAGAGTATCGGCGATTGTGTGTTGTTTATAAGTGCAGACACTGGGTTCTCATTCAAGGTTGGGCAATTTCATGGATCGATAAGTAATTGTATCTACTTCCAATTAGGTGATTCCAGTATATATAGATACAGCATTGAAGATGGTGGAATGGTAACGATACCTTGCCCTTTCAACAACTGGAGTGCCTTTGTGCCTAGCCTACATTATCTCAATACGTCAAGTTCACAATAGACTTTTTATTCCCTAACAAAATCTTGTTTTGGCATTTTGATTTTGGCTTATATTTATCCTAATAATTAGTCATAACAGTTTGTATGATTTATGAATGTTAATTAATTAGCCAATTTGTTTTTGAGGAAAGGGGATATATAATAAGGGTGTGAGGTGCGTTTAACTAAAACATGATAATTAGCCAATTTTATTCGCCAGTATGGATTGTGTTACTTCAAGTTCTTTGATACCTGTATTCTTCTTAAAAGTTGTTTTCAACAGATTAAAGGACGCTATTTATATGTATATAGAGAGCCATGCGTCATGCGTTCCCAATTATGAATAAAGAAAGGCATTTTGATCATAAAATACTACATATATGCAACTTTCTAGTAGGGGTATAGCCGCCACACATATGGCCAGATGCAATCGCCATTTCAGTATAGCTTTCGGATTTCTTCTTAAACAGCCATATTTTTCCCTTGACATTTGAGAATTCGGGTTGTAGTTGCTTTTTTTCTTCTTTTTTTTTTTTTGCGCGGGGGGGGGGGGGGGGGGGGGGGGGGGAGGACAAAGGGTAAAATAGTATGTTCTTCCTTGCGGTTAATGAGTAATGACCAGCAAGAGTTGCACTATTTTCATAACTGGGACACATTTTGGGTTTTATAAATCCATTGGCATGTATTGCCAATTATCCAAGCTATAATGGGCTATCCTTAGAGCTGTCAACGGTAACCGTTTTTCGTTTTTTCGTCACATTCCACTCGAAATGGAATGAATACGGCACTGAAATTGTTTTAGTTAACGAAACGAAACGACACATGAAATAGGTTGGTAAATCAGAGTAATAAACAGAATAGGCAATTTCGTTATCGTTATTTTGTTGTTTTATATAACATTCTACAGGTTTAGAATTTTATAAGAGGAGAGGAAAGAGGGCGGAGGATTCTAAGCGCCTCCTGCGCCGCTCACTCGAGACTCGAGAGTACCTTCTCTCTTCTCTTTTTTCCTCAATACCTCTAGCTCTCGAAATCCAAAGACTTAGGCGTCGGTCCTCTGTCTCTCTCTCGTAGCAACCTTCAAATCCAAAGACTTAGGCGTCGGTCCTCTGTCTCTCTCTCGTAGCAACCTTCAAATCCATGACTGCAATATGATCCCCAATCGCCTCTTCTCACCTCTATCTCTCTCCCTGCTTGACTGCTCAAGTATTGTCTTTTCCAGAAATCCGGTATCTTTTATAAGGCTGACTGGCTGAGATAGGATTTTATCTGAGAGCTGCGATAAGATGGTTTGTCAGGGCCATATCGCCATCAGCCATCATGACATTCTCCTAGAGTCTTGGCTATGTGAGGAAGAACAGTAGAGAAGTAGAAAGATTGAAAGGCAAAAAAAAAAGAAAAAAGAGAGGTAGAGAGGATTACAGGAAGGAGAAGAAAGAAAGAGAGGCAGAGAGGAACGATAAAAACCTCAATTTTATTTAATATGGATTTTTTTTCTTTTAACTTTCTATTGTGGTTTGCTTCTGTCAATTTGGCTCAATTCTATGTTTTTTGTGTAATTCAGTTGATTGTTTGTCATTTTTAACTTCTCTGGCAATGTAATTGAAGTGCTGCTTAAGTACTGTTGTTTATTGATATCCCTTCGGGGATGAGGCCTGAGATTGGCTCTAGATTGTAATTCAGACTTCAATTTTATGTTTTTTTTGTAATTCATCCTGATTTTTGTCATTTTAAACTACTCTGGCAATGTAATTGAAATGATAATTACGTCATTTTTGACAATCTGTGATTTTTTTTTATGTGTTATATTCTTAAACAATCGTGTAATCCATTGTTTGTTTCATCTAAAAATAAAAATATAAACAATCAGAACGTTTAACCGTTATTCTGTTTGAATTAAACGAAACGAATAACGGCAATGAATTTTCTACCATTTGATTAACGAACTGAATAACATCAAAGACATCTCTGACGTTGGCATATATGAAACGGTAACGGCAAATATCATTGTTGTGACCGTTAGTCACGTTTGACAGGACTAGCTATCCTAACATAATTGGAACTATCCAATTCCATTTATTCATAATTTTACACGTAGGAGGGTCCAATCCTGACCCACGGGCTTCAACAACCTAATCAAATAATGATCATTTTTTATCGATGATCTAATCAACCTACGTGCAAATTATTTTTGTAGTTGCGCAATATAATTTTTTTGGTTAAAAAACATTAGAGCTTTTCGACGCACGTGTCATGCCAATTTTAGAAACGTGTCATGTCGTATCAACATATATGCATGTCATATCAACACGTTCATGTTGTGTCATTTTTCCGAAACCGAATAATATTTTAATATTTTGACAGTAAATAATTTTTTTAAACATATACGTCTTCAATTCTTCATAAATAAAACAAGATTTCAACCTCAAAAATGTGTTTATGTATATAAAATAAGATTTCAACCTCAAAAATGTGTTTATGTATTTCAACTTCAATTCGTCAGTCGTGGCTGATTTTAGCCCATCTCATAAAATAATTATTTTGCACATTTAATTTATAATCAACGAACACAGCTCCCAGAGGATGACCAGCCCTTTTTGGGGAAGGTTTTGTCTAAACCGCTGCAATGCTGCATACAGTGTGTACTGTTAGTTTTTTATGTGAAAAATATATGGTCAGAAAACTGTTTACTGATTTATGTAGGAATCAAATTACAATATCTGTAAATAACTAAATATATATTGGTTCTTCATTCCGTGATTAATGTTTCTCGTTGTAACAGCTTGGCAAATTTTGTTGCAAAAGACTCTGAAGTATCGCATTTACGGGTCCTCACTGAGAGACCAAAAAAGTTATACTGGTAAAAGACTGTATTCATTGTATACTGGTTATCCCAACTGGTACGCCATTATGACCAGACTAAAGGAAAGTCCTCGTAGATGAGTGATGTGTACCAGTCTACTTGAAAGATCATGGAGCGGTACCTGTGAGTGTTCTAGCAACTGGCATAGCCTGGGGCCACTGCCAGCAGGTATCAGCCCCAAGACCTTTGCAATCAGTTGAAGGCTTCGAGCAGGCACTGGTACACTTGATCATGAGGTTAAATCCCAGTATAGGCCAATCCTCAGGACCCTCATTGCATTCCCCAGTGTCTTACTTGCACTCAACATTGAGAAGCACAGGTAGCAATTTTCTCAATCGATCAGAGAAGATACTGGCATTTATTTCTTTTGAAATTCTCCATGCAACCGCTTCCCAAACCGTGTCCATGAACATCTATCTGTTGGTCTTGATGGTCTTCTGTTTTCGCAAAAGAAAGGGTGCCATAATGTTGAGCATTAATTAAGAGGTTGAAGCGTGCAGACAGTGCCCTGCATGCAGTTGCTATTTTCAAAGACACAATCCAGAAAAGGATGGGTTGCAGTCTCAACTTTCTGGGTTCCAAGTTTTTCTTGATAGCTTGACAGCAGCTGCTAAGAAATTATGGGTTCCAAAGTTAACACAGGCTCCTTGAGGATGGGAATCACATCATCTGCCAACTTTAAAAGGTTGGTAGAGTGCCAACACTTCTGATCTGAACCGTTAGATCTAATCTCAACGGTTAAGGAAGCCCCGTGCATGTAACCAGATTGATAAGCCCGAAAAGTTTTAACCATCAAGATTTAGATCGAATGGCTCAGAACAAAAGTTGGCACTCTACCAACCTCAAAAGGTCGGCCAGCCCTTTTTTGGGAGGTTTTGTCTAAACCGCTGCTTAGAGAAAAAAAATACTTGCACTCATAGCGAGGAGTTGAAAAGCCACTCTCAATTTGTTGTCAGATAGATAATAGATCAGTAATGAAAGAGGTGCTTCACAAATTGAAGATGTTTTTTCTCCGATCAGCCTGTATATTTCTATTTAACATTATGGATGCAGTGTTATTCGAATAAAGCATATAGTTTGATGGAAATTTTGAGAATTGATTGTTCGAATAATTCAAATAACGATTAAAATGTACGAGTGGGATAACTCCTTGTAACATGACAACGTGAAATAGTCATTTTCCTTAAAATCCGCACAGCATTGATTTAATCCTCTTGATTTTTATCCAATTTCCTATAAAAGTTGTTTTAAATATTCTAAATTTAGTACCTTACAAATTTTGTTCACTAATCACTATATTATCTACGCATCAAAAAATTCCAACCATATTCTATCTACTTTAGACTATCAACAGCGCGCTGATCACTTGACAAATTGGTAGAACTGCTGTTATCTCTGCATTTTCATTTAAATTCTAAAATACGGTAACATGGGATCTAACATTAACATATCTTAAACTAGATAACCTACAATTAAAAAGTTAATAAACTAGAAATCTAGGTTAAAAAATGAAAAAAAAAGGAATTTTCTGGCCTAGCTCCAGCTGCTACCTCATCCGAGTAGATGTTAGTAAGCCTCTGAAATTGGTGCTTGAGCGCTCTGATGTCTGTACAAGAATTATTCTACCTATCTACACAAGAAAACTAGCCCAAAGATCTCATCCATATTTCTCAAGGAAATATTATAATACTACGTATGCATGTTATCTTATCCAAAACATTTATCGCATTAACTAAAAACAGAAAAAAGAATATGTAGTCTAAAAATAGGCAAAAAGAACAATCAGCTAGTAAACTGACTCTAAGTCAAACGCTTTCAACCCGCGTTGTCTGATTGCTCCAATTCCAACCAGGCTCTCGTTCCCGCCATTCTCTCCCTGCCTTCCTTCCAAAACTCTCTCGCCAATCCCTGTTAGAATAATCCCCCCATGTTAGAACACACCTGTGCCACCAACGCAAATAATGCAACCAAAATAATCCCTTTGCCCCCCTTCATTTCTCCTAGCCCCATTGTCGCCTCCTCCCACCTCCATTTCCAATGGGCAACTGCAACAGCTGCTGCTCCATCTACAAAAGGACCACAACAGCTGATGGCGAGGCGACTGCCGGGAAGGCGGGCCAGGGTGGCAATGCAGGTCAACAAGGATCACAATTACCGGTTTCCAATCCCGCATCTCCCGTCCCTTCCAAACCACTCGGTCCAATAGGTTCAGTGCTTGGTCGGCCAATGGAGGATGTGCGCGCAACCTACACCCTCGGTAAGGAGCTAGGACGGGGACAGTTCGGGGTCACACATCTCTGCACCCATAAAGTAACCGGAGAGAAACTTGCGTGCAAGACCATTTCAAAAAGGAAGCTCTCTTCTAATGAGGATACTGAGGATGTTAGAAGAGAGGTGCAGATAATGTATCATTTAACCGGTCAACCAAACGTTGTCGAGTTGAAGGGGGTGTACGAGGACAAGCAGTCTGTGCATCTTGTAATGGAGCTGTGTGCAGGAGGGGAGTTGTTCGATAGGATCATTGCGAAGGGGCATTACACTGAGAGGGCTGCGGCAGGGCTGCTCAGGACCATTGTGCAAATAGTGCACACGTGCCATTCGATGGGAGTGATGCACCGGGACCTCAAGCCAGAGAACTTCTTGTTGCAATCTAAGGCTGAGGATGCTCCGATCAAGGCCACCGACTTTGGCCTCTCTGTATTCTACAAAGAAGGTGGGTCCTCAAGAATACAATGATTTATTGCGTTATGATAATCTATTTTTTGAGAAATATTACTCTTTTATGCAAAACGTATTTACGATGTCCAATATTCAGTCAGTAATCCTAATCTTCCAAATTTCTCATTTGGGCGTTCTCTTATGTGATTTTCCTGATTCAGTGATTGTCTTTTGGAAAGAAGTCCATAACTTCCCAAAAACAGGAGTTTATTAGAGTATAGTCAATTAGGTAATTTATTTTCAACATTTAGCTGACATTGTCTTTTCAACAGGAGAGACGTTCAGGGACATAGTTGGCAGTGCATATTACATCGCACCTGAAGTTTTGAAAAGAAAATACGGGCCTGAGGCAGATATCTGGAGTATTGGCGTCATGCTTTACATTTTCCTTTGTGGAGTTCCTCCTTTTTGGGCAGGTACATTCATCCAAATTTTATTTATTTTGAATCATTCTGTATTAATTTACAAAACAAAATACAAGCTGACCAGACAGGAAGGAGCAAGCTTGGTTTCTCAATTAAGGCAGTTCGTTGATTATATGTAGCTAAAATATCTCTCAACTTTAATTAGTCTTGAAAAAGAAAACCATAGGAAGAAGTTAAAAAAAAAAAAAAAAAAAAAAAAGTAAACAGATACCATAGAATCGGACTCAAAGACGTTGTTAAGGTCTCACATTGCAAATGTGATTCTAAAAACCAAACAAATATCGCAATATAGCGACTCTTATAAATATGCTTTATCTGAACCAATCAGAATCTGAGCATGGCATCTTCAATGCAATCTTACGGGCACATGTTGATTTCACAAGTGATCCATGGCCAAGCATTTCACCTGCCGCAAAGGATCTCGTCAGAAAAATGCTTAATCCTGATCCCAAGCAGAGACTCACTGCTTTCCAAGTTCTAAGTAAGATTTCATTTATTTTCCACTTTCAAAAAATAGGAAGTACTTTAGTATCTTTTTCAAAAGTTAAAAGATTTCAAGAATTAGAAAAATGCAATCATGTTCAGAACCTAACGATGTTCGACAGTGAATAATGCCAATTATGACTATAAATTTTTCCATCATTAGCATTCATCAATCATTTATTTGGAACTAAAGAGGTTGAACTTGTACTTTTCACTTGATTGAAGGTAACTGTCCTTGCCAAAAAAAAAATAAGTTACCTACTGACTACAGTGCATTTTCTTGGAGAACCATGTTTGTTAGTTCTAGGAACTGAATAAGCAGTATACCTTTGGATACAATTTCCCTGAAAGGAATCTGTAATCTCAAATGTTATAATCTTGATGCAGATCATCCATGGATCAAAGAAGATGGAGAAGCACCAGATACACCTCTTGATAATGCTGTTATCAATAGACTCAAGCAATTCAATGCTATGAACCAGTTCAAGAAAGCTGCCCTCAGAGTAACTCTTTTGTCCTAACACACTAACATTTATCTCAAAACTATATTGTCAGCTGGTTTAGCTTAGTTTAAGGACCTAAAAACATTTAAGACATTATAAATGGGCCCTACAAAACATAGAAAGCGAAAAACTATTTAAGCAGCTAATACAACCACCCAACAACTCTGCAATACCACCCTGTGAGTTTCGCCCGTATACAAATTGTGAAATGTGAATTAACAAGGATACCACCTTTCAGCTAAAGAGGCCTTATAATTATTTTACAGGACAATCATTCCAAGTTATCTGTCCGAATTACAAGTGTGCGTGAAATTTGTAGGTTATCGCTGGATGCTTATCGGAAGAAGAGATCAAAGGATTGAAGGAAATGTTTAAGAATATTGATACTGATAACAGTGGCACCATAACTCTTGAGGAATTAAAACAAGGTCTAGCAAAGCAAGGAACTAAGCTCTCAGAGCAGGAAGTACAACAACTAATGGAAGCGGTAAAAATAAAAATAAACCAGCCATTTTTCATTTAAATAAATAAAGCCCAAAAATGTCATGTTCTGCTACCATACTAACAATGCACCTGCACCAGGCAAAAATATATATATACTGGGCAAACCCAGTATAATAGAAGGGGGGATGAATATAAAACATTTAAGGTTTTAAGCAGGATCTAGGACTTGTGAGTGTTTTCTTGCATAAATAACAGTCTAATAGAAGTTAAAATGACAGGCTGATGCAGATGGAAATGGCACAATAGACTATGACGAGTTCATAACTGCAACAGTGCACATGAACAGAATGGATAGAGAAGAACACCTTTACACTGCCTTCCAATTCTTTGATAAAGATAATAGTGGGTACGTATAAACACAAGCCTCGCTAATATTCTATTTCAAGGTACAATATTACAATTCAAATGAAAGCCATAAACAAAAAGAACATATGTAAGTTCTCATATGTAACACGACAGGCAAAATCCTACCAATAAAGGACTTGGTTCTTCTGTGATTGTCTTAAGTTATTTATCTTCTTACTCATGTGCAACACTGAAAAAAAATATATATATCAAGTATTGACGATGTAACCTTGCTTGATTCTAATTTTACTAGATACATCACCAAAGAAGAGCTTGAGCAAGCACTCAAGGAGAAAGGCTTACACAATGGACAAGAAATCAAAGAAATCATCTCTGAGGCCGACAGCAATAAAGTAAGCAATATCACTAAAATAATGGATTATAATAGTGCTGATATGATGATATTTTAATTTAATTATTGAAAACTAATGCAGGACGGAAGAATAGACTACACAGAGTTTGTCACCATGATGAGAAGAGGCACTCCAGAAGCAACTCCAAAGAAGAGACGTGATTTTTTCTTTTAAGAGAGAAGAGTGTCCGACCGGAGGAAAATCAAGTGTAACCCGTCTTTGATCAGTGTATTGTATAATATATGAGTTGTGTTAGTGGAGTGAAGTTTGGTTTATTGGTCAGGTGATGGCTTGAGCAGATGAATCATTGTTGTACTCTATCCTATTGTCCCTAGATTTTACTTAGGAGATTAAAAAAAAAAAATGTTGTTCTATAGGGCCTGGGTAATTTTGCTCAAAATTTTAACATGGTTTAGAAATGCTTCGCCATTTCAACAATTTTATCAAAAGTTCACAGGACACAAAACCTGATAGACATTTTCTCTACATTTTGGTATCGCCCTTATAGATTCTACGTAATTATCATGAAAACTCAGTCACTAGCAAACAACAGCAAATACTCTTAAACAATTCATGTATAAAGCATAATAGAGCAAAAAACAGAGTAATAACCAAACAATTAAACCCACTAATATACCAATATCCATTGAAAACAGAAATACTTTTGTACATAATACACTCCCACGAGATAATCACATTCATCCCAGAATTGACAACAAAATGTCTACCACACTCAGCCAAATCAAAACCATAGATAAACATCACTTATCTGCAGAAGAGGCTCCAGCTCCGACTCCATACTTCTCTTGCAACCGCTGAAGCTCCTCCTCTTTCTTCTTCGTATCCGTCTTCTTCCCCATCTTCGTTGCCTGGTAGTACAACACGATCAGGTACCTATTCGCCACATTGAATCCCGAGAGATGGTCGACGGCCGTCTTGGCATCGTATATGTCCTCGTAAACCACGAAGGCGGTGCCACGTGTCTCCTTGCTCGTCCCGATACGGATCTGGCGAATCGCGCCGTACTTCCCGAAGATATCGTACATCTCCTCGCTCGAGATGTTGAAGGGGAGGTTGCGCACGTAGAGAACCCGGTTCACCTCAGGTGGAAGGCGCGTGTTCGCCTTGCGCAAGCTCATCGACGCCATGGCGCTTGGGATTTGATTCTAGGGTTTTCCAAGTACTTTCGTCTTTTGTTTCGAAAGAGAGAGAGAGGTTTAACGGGTTTTAGTCGGCTTAAAATTGGGCCTTATTGGACTTGTAATAGATTAGGCCCAATTATACCTCAGAACAAATGGATCTTTTCGGGGTGAGATCTGGCCGTTCATTTCACCACCGAGTGATAATTAGTTTTAGAACGGAGAGAGGAAGAAGGGAAGGGAAGAGATGCCGCACAGAGCGAAGCAGATGACGGGGCTGTTGGTGTTTATGGGGGTCAACGTGGTGCTGCTTAACACCATCACGCCTGTTTATGATTTTGTTTGCTTTAATCCCTACTGGGAGCGGAGGGTATGATGATTTGATTCTTTTCCTTCTCCAATTTACCATCGCCGGGGTTCTTTTTTGTTTGGTTCTTTATGTGTTGTTCACATGAGATCTGGTCGGTGTTTAGTTGTGTTGTTTGGGTGTCAATTGTCGATGATTCTTGTGTTGTCTATTACTAGGATATATAATATAATGTGCACGTCAAGTGTTTGTCAAAATGCCTCAAAGAAGTATGTATAATTGGGCCTCATGTGTGAAATAATATGAGTGAAATAATATGGGTATGGCAATTTTGGTTCATCTTTTTTGTTCAAGTCTAAGTAGGGTTGACCTAATATAGAATCAAGAGTCAATGTAATGCACATCAAATCAAACTGTAATATCCTATGAAACATATATTAAAAATTTTAAATGCAAAATGACTATATCCAATGAACCAAGGAAAAGGAAGTTAGGCTATTGAAATCCTTTATCTTGCTGTATCAGTCTGGCAACATGGCTGGTATAGCTGGCGGTATTAACAAGTAATTTGGCACTGTAAAAGTCAATGACCTCATCTGACAATACTTGTAATAATTTTCACCATTTCCCTAAATGTGTTTTCTTTAAATGATTAAGGCACTTCCTTTTTTTTTGTTTAAATATATAATCTGCTCAAGTTTGTTTGCATCTTATGGAAAAAAATTGCAGAGAGAAAGGCGTCGGCAGGAGCGTGAAGCTGCTTTGAAGAAGAATGCTTAAGTGTATCAGTGAAGAGTGAACTGCTTATGAGTTGTCATCAAGTGCTGGTTACAATTTTACTACCAAAACAACTAAGGAAACCCAACTATTAGTAGCAAGATCTTCTTTTATGTATTTTTTTATTTTGAGCCTTGTGTTATGAAGTAAAATTGTGAATAGGATTTTATCAAGAAATTGATTCGCAAAATCCACTAACATTCTTTGAGGGTCTGTATTTTATGTATTCTTTTTATCCTGATTATATAGAATTGAAATAAACTGCAGGAGCTGTTTTGCTCTGCTATCGTACGTCTATTAACTCAATTCTTCACGAATTATATAGTTTTTGTCAATCTGTTTGATGACAATCCTCCTAACCATATAGAGGTTGATCCAATTTCTCATTAATTTGTCTGTTGTGGTTTCGTATGCTACATCGAGTTTGCTCTAAAGCAACGAATACGCTGCAAACGATTAAGCTAAACTGATGCAGAGTATTAACATCTGTTAGAATTCTATTTGAAAAACGAATCAGGAATTAACTTTAAGAGTTGCTTTTTTGTAACATATACTTCTTATAGATGTGTTTTTTAGAAAGGAATTAATAAAAAAATATATATATAATATTCCTACCAATAGCATCAGTCAATCAAAAGAGAGTATTAAAAAAAAAAAGAAGGGGGTGAGACATCGGTCGGTCAATAGCTTCAGTCAATAATATTCTACCAATAGCATTTTTCTCATTTTGTACATAACATCTAACTGCACTTAATCCAAAAACATGCAGTTTTAGAGACATCAGTCATTTCTTCCATTATTACACTGTAGCACTATTCTATATAACAAAAAATAGTAACAAAATTCATCCCCTCAAGGTCTCACTTGAGGTATGTCTGTGCTTAAGCAGTGCTAATATCAACTCTACTCTTGACAATCTGAAAAGCTGGTGTAATCCAACTGCCACAACTGCACTGAATTCCTGACCAGTTAAAATAGCCCAAGCGTGCATCACAGTGGATACAGTGCAACTTCCCTTCCAAAGCACCTTCTTCAACTGTAATGGATTTTAACAATTTTATAAGAAAGGCTCCAGCAATAATAGGCCATTTTACAGTTACACCATTGCAAATTAAACCTATTTTTCCCTGCTTCTGAGATTTTTCTTTTTTGAGTAATTGACAGCAACAGTCAATTGAATTTCTGAGATAATGAAAACAGTGTTCAGCCAATTTTCTATGCTAAAAGTGTTTTGCTAAAAATAGATTATTTTACCCCCTAATTTCTTGTACTTAGTTTGAAGCCTTCATGTCATTTTCAAACAGTGTGCATAACAATTGAACCAGAGAAACTAAATAAAGATCATGAAGCATTAGATGTGATCGTACGGCTATAACCAAGGTACAAGACTGTGAGATGTGGTAGATAATTACTGACCTGCAGTCATCCATTTCATAGGCTCAACAAAGAGAGAAGAACATTCATTCTCTTCAGATGGGTTGAAAGGCCGGGTGTACCTTCTTTTGTTCCAGTCAAAGCAAGTTTCGCCTTCCCTAGGCACATGACTGACCACATTTTCTTGTAAGGCAACTACTCTCCTACATTTCTTGCACCTATAAGCAACTTTCTTTTCCTGTTGTCGCTGTTGTTCTAATTTTTGCTTTTCTTGCTCATTGGGGTTCTCTGTGAGGGCTTCTGGATTGGGTCTGGGTCCAGGAAGAAGACCTGGATCAGCTTCAAATATAGACTCATCTATTCTCTTCCCTTCCTTGTAAGCTTGACCTAAAACAGAGACAGGTAAATAACAAATAATCAGAAAAACATAAAGAACAGTAAAGAAGTTAATGACATGGCATCTATGGAAATAATTCAACAGATCCAACCTAATATTTTTAAGCGAAACCGCTTGTATGTTGGGCTCGAGGTGTCCACCTTAAAGCCCATTTCTTCAAAAATTTTCAACTGCAACAAGATATCATAACATTTCAATCGTATGGCACCACTGGTACTAACAAAAAATGGTAGGGAAATGGCAGATTAGTAACAAACTATAATTCATATCTAACCTGATCAAGAAAACCATCATTTGGAGACACAGATTCACACACCTCCTTAAGAGAATCAAGCGCATCTACAGATAAAGAGCAACAACAAATCAAAGCATGAGAAATTAATGAAATTATAATATAAACAATCTAAAGATTCAGTGGCAATTAGTCATTAAACCTTCCAACAATTTCTTCTCTGATTTCATCAAATAAGCCGTCACAATTGCCGCGCTGCAATCAGATACAAGATAACACAAAATTCCTTACACCTCGACACAAAATTACATAATAAAAAATCTCAAATGCACAAAATCTAGATCTACAAACCTCCTAGAAACACCAGCAAAGCAATGCACAAGCACTGAGCCATCTCTCCTCCCTTCCTCGATAAAATCCAAACAAACCTCCAAATAATCCAACAAATCCTCATCCTCAGTATCTTTCAGCGGCACAGCCATGCGCACCAGCTTGAGATCAGGCCCCGCGCGCTCTTTCAAGAACAAAAGCTTCTCGCGCGAGAGAGATCTCTTGGGCGATTCATCCCCAACCACGTGTACCTGCTCGATCTCTTCAGTCTCGATCGAGATGCTCGGTTTCCATTCCA
Organism: Rhynchospora pubera; assembly: GCA_028095005.1. Lineage (NCBI taxonomy): Eukaryota > Viridiplantae > Streptophyta > Magnoliopsida > Poales > Cyperaceae > Rhynchospora > Rhynchospora pubera. The sequence goes on along the minus strand of CM051461.1, from coordinate 205,614,457 downwards.
AGAAGAAGGAAATGGAGGCGGAGCTGAGCAGCGACAAGACGTGCGTGATCGCCTGGCCGTTGTCAGAGCCGCCGGAGAGAACCGCCGCCGCGTCGCCGATGTTGCCAAAGTAGAGACGATCGCGTACGAGGAATGGCATCGAAACCCTAACCCTAGATTTCGATCGTTGCTTGAGCTTCTTAGCTTCTTTCCTTTTTTTCTTTCTTCACTGGAAAGGTTTTTTCCTTTTTCGTAAGGTTGGAAATGAAATGACACTTCGCATCCTCTGGATGGCCATCCAGTGGATGGTTTGGATCTCATCCGTCTGATTAAATCTCAATGGTCATAGATGCCCCGTGCATGATACTAAGATTGATAGGCCCGAAAAAATCTAACCGTTTAGATTAAATCAGACGGCTCGGATTGCAAGACGTCCACTGGATGGTTGAATAAAACCATCCAGAGGATACGGGTCCCCCCACTTCTCACCTCCACTCTCATTTCATTGGACCCGTATCCTCTGGATGGTTTTATTCAACCATCCAGTGGGGAACTGTTTTCTAGTGTTTTTATACCATACCGGCACGGCACCCCTACCGGACAGCTGACCGAAATCCGGTATTTACCGGTATTTTCAGAAATTTCCCGGTATTTTTCTGTTTATATCGGATACTGTTCCGGTTATCACGGTATTTTCAGTGTTTTGTGATTTTTTTTTTCTTTTTTTTAGGAGGAGATGGATGTGTGAGTGGAATTAAAAAGGAATCATTTGATTTTCCGAAGGGAAATGGAAAGGAATCTTGAATTGAATTGTGGTGGACACGTACGATTGGAATAGGATTGATTCTATTTGTTCTTTTTTTAATTCCTTCTGGCAAATGGCAAGAGGTTACTGGAGCAGCAACTTGGTCTTGATTTTTTGAAAATGATAGAAAGGGACGCGTGTTTCAAAAGAAGGTGATAAATTGAGTGAAGAGGAGAATGTCTTTTTTTGTGAAGAAAATGATCTCTACAGTAAATGCATGCAAATAAGCGGATCCATATTTGGATCCGAATATACCTTAGGATATGCGTCTTCTTTTTTGATGAGGGATGAAATGCTTCAATCTTCCTCAGTTTTAAAATTCATTATTTTCGTTGCAGCAAGTCAGCAACAAGTAATTGAAAAGAAAATTCAATTAACGTGGTAATCTTTTTAAAAATATTCTGATTAAGTAATCTTTTTAATATAACTAGAGAGTTCGATCTCTGAAATTCTTTATGATCACTTTTGAAGATTTCAGGGACAGTTTTTTGTGGCAATTTCGTGTAATTCTTAATGAGGCAAGCATAAAAATAACATGACTTGACCTGCTATATAGCCATATAGGCAATTCCGCAATTGTGTCATTTTTTATTGCTAACTAACATAAAAGATTCTGCTAATTTCTTCTGCCTTTTAACACTAATATTCTCAATAAAAATAAATCTGTATACAGGATGCAGGAATATTTTCGAGATCATATTTTGTTCCTAAGAATTTTCTTATACAAAAGGATGCGGGAATTCCACAACCGTATGGTCCGTATCCACTTCTTTGTTCACTCTGTGTGGCGGCGTGTCCGCGTGTGTTGGATGGGGAGTGAATAGGAAGGGCTTATTAATATTTTAGATTTTTTGTTAGAATATGAATGAGCACTTGAATAATTTCAAATTTTTTATCGTGTGTCATTTGATTTTAAGTGAATAAGAAATTTAGAACTTATTCCTTATTCAAGGACAAACCAAACATGCCTTAACTAACAAACTAGCAAATGTACCCACTCAACCGATGAGTAAATAAAAATTTATACTTCAACAAAAATAAAAATCGACATCTCTATAAAAAAATTATTGGAAATATTTATTCTTCGATAAAAAATTATTTAAAAAATAAAAAAATTACATATGTGTTCTATTTTCAAATTATTATTTTAAGAAAATTTTCCATATGTATTGTATTATTTTTCCAAACACGATGCACAATCAATCCGGCGATAAATTCCTTTTCATTTCAATGAGTGCACGACCAATTCAGCGACAATTTTTTTTTTTCAATTTGAAGTCAAAACTCGATAAACTTATATTTGTCAATAATGTCCAGCCATTGATTCAACGATCAATAATTAAGAATGCATAGAGTAAAATATTGTTTACACTGTTGGTCTAATTGTTTTTAGCTCTTGAATTGGTACTTTTACAAGTAGTAGGATAGAAATAACAGTTAAGATGCATAAATAACATTTTTCTGCAATAATTGTTTTGATGTTAATAATTAAGAGTCAGTAAAACATAAAAGAGGTCTAAAGTTAGATACTGGAGAGATATCCTTTGATTGGATCCTGGTAATTTTTTCAGAAAAGAAAAGGGTATGAAGAAACAACAATTCGTATCCTCTGTAATTCTTGTTTAAGAATCGCAGTAGGGTGCTTTCATCATTGACCGTCTGATGAATGATGGAAATTCCATGATTAATATTGAGATTTATTGAGATTCATGCGATCTTTTAATCTTAACGGTCGAGATTAGATCAGACGGTCAAAAATTGAAAGCATTACAGACTTACAGTAGTGCGGAGAAACAGGCCCAATTGGCAATTGGTAACAAAAAGTAATAACGGGAAATAGAAAGAAAACAATACGCGGATATCATATATAGCATCCTAAGTTTCTGCCATCCTGCCATCCTTCAATCATGCAGGCCCATGCGCACCCAGCCCAGTATTTTCTATTCATGTGTGCTGCACATGACAGAGGTTATGGAATTTTCTTTTTTAAATACTTCTTTTCGATATTTATCATTTCTCTCGCCAGATCTCGCTCAATTTTTTTTCAGATCTCTCGCTCAAAGCTTCATCTCTTGCTCGGCTCGTTCTCTCTTGCTCATATCAATCTCTCCATCGATCAAATCATAACATCTCTCTCTCCGTTGTCAACTCAGGTGTATGATTTGAATTTGTCTCTATATTGTTGCTGTTGTCAATTATCATAGCTTCATTTCGCAGTCGCCATTGCAATTTCGAATTTTACATCACTGATGTGTTTCTTCAAGGTATTGATATTAATTCTCATCAATTGTGTTTTGATATTTGAAATAGATCCTAAATTTTCGATTGAATAGTTAAAATAGCTATTTTTATTAATTTATGATGATCTGATCTAGGAATTGGAGCGGATCAGTTTGGAGCACTAGTAGTTTCTATAATGTTTGAAGTCAGGTTGAAGCAGATCATTTTGGAGCAGATCAGGTTGTCAATCGATACAACAAGAGGACAGGTCGCCATCGTTGAATCTAGACGAAGCTAATCAGCCCTGGTCTGATCGGGATCTTTTGTATGCATTCCTCTAATCGTTCCCAGGTTTGTTTAACATCAATTCTCGATCTGATCTTATCTAGTTTTTCATTTAATTTTAGTTTGAAATTGGAAATAGGCTCAGATTTTGTCTACTTTTTCAAATTTGTGTGAAATTTGATATTTTAACAAGGGAGTACATATCAAGAACCTGACAGATGTGTTACAGGGAGTACATAAAGTACTGATATGCAATGGAGTAACTAAATTAGTTAGGAAGTATTTAAAAAGCTTTTAGGGACTATACCCCCTTACAATATGTAGTCACCCCCTTAAATTAGTCAGATTCTGGAAGGTGTGTTGGGTATTTTAGCATAATCTTAAAAGAGTACATAATATAGGATAAGGGATTAAATAATATTTAATAAGGGAGTACATATCAAGAACCTGGCAGGTGTGTTTGGTATTTTAGAATGGGCTTAAAGGAGTACAGAACATAAGATAAGGAAGTAAATAATATCTAACAAGGGAGTATATATCAAGAACCTGGCATGTGTGTTTGGTATTTTAGCATAGGCTTAAAGGAGTACAGAACATAGGATAAGAGGTTAAATAATATCTAACAAGGGAGTACATATCAAGAAGCTTTGTTGTTTGTTTGTTGTTCTAATATAGTCTTAAAGGAGTACAAAATATAGGATAAGGGAGTAAATAAGATCTAACAAGGGAGTACATATCAAGAACCTAGCAGGTCTGTTTGGTATTTTAGCATAATCTTAAAGAAATACAAAATATAGGATAAGGGAATAATATCTAACAATGGAGTACATATCAAGAACCTCGCAGGTGTGTTTAGTATTTTAGCATAGACTTAAAGGAGTACAGAACATAGAATAAAGGAGTAAATAATATCTAACAAGGGAGTACATATCAAGAACCTAGCAGGTCTGTTTGGTATTTTAGCATAATCTTAAAGAAATACAAAATATAGGATAAGGGAGTAAATAATATCTAACAAGGGAGTACATATCAAGAACCTCGCAGGTGTGTTTAGTATTTTAGCATAGACTTAAAGGAGTACAGAACATAGAATAAAGGAGTAAATAATATCTAACAAGGGAGTACATATCAAGAACCTGACAGATGTGTTTGGTATTTTAGCATAGACTTAAAGGAGTACAAAACATATGATAAGGGAGTAAATAATATCTAACAACGGAGTACATATCAAGAGACCTGACAATTGTGTTTGGTATTTTAGCATAATCTTAAAGGAGTACAAAATATAGTGTAAGAGAGTAAATAATATCTAACAAGGGAGTACATATTAAGAACCTGGCAGGTGCATTTGGAATTTTAGCATAGGCTTAAAGGAGTACAAAACATGTGATAAGGGAGTAAATAATATCTAACAACGGAGTATATATCAAGAACCTGGCAGTTGTGTTTGTTCTAACATTGGACAATTCTAAGTTTTGCAGATTAATGTCAGTGATGATAAACGTGTTGTTGCTTACCGGCTACTACTAGATCCTATCAATGATGTGAAGCCGAAATTTAGATCTGCAAGTGAGTGTGTTCTCTTTGATCGTGAGGAAGAAAGCTAAAGTTGGTGGTTGACTGAGAGGATTACAAAACTTGGTCGTTGAGTATAACTTAGTTGGTGCTGTTTGTTTTTGTTGCGTGAATAACTCTTATTTGAACATGGTTGGATGAAAAGTTTATACTCCCTTTTTAAGAATTATATACTCTGTTATTGTATTGAATTCTTATTTGCACAATTTATCTGCTTATTAAATGCTAATTTGGTATTCAATATGTAGAAGTATATACTCCCTTACAGAGAAGTATTTACTTCCTTAATATTTCAATTTTTATTTGATTATTCTTATTTTCAAATTCAAATATTGAATGCTTATTTGAACATTTTGACCAAAAAATATATAATCCCGTATGGAAAAATATGTACTCCTCTCAGAAGAAGTATATACTTAATATTTTCAATTTTTATTTGCACATTGTTTGTCTACTTTTAAATGCTAATTATGTATTCCATATGCAGAGGTATATACTCCCACACATAGAATTATTTACTCTCTTAATATTTTAATTTTTATAGGATTATTCTTATTTTCAAATTCATATTTTGAATGCTTATTTGAAAGTTTTTATCAAAAATTATATACTTCCGTATTGAAAATTATATACTTTCGTATGGAAAAGTATGTACTCCCAATTCACATTTATATACTCCTTTACACTAATTTAGGTACTCCCAATTTTTAAGTGACGTCAGCATCCCATAATCATTTATATTTTGGACCAGGGTCGCGTGGTCTGCGCGTAACACGTCGAAATCGGTCGCGTGAGTCGCGTGGGTACGTCAGGGAGTATTTAACTTGTCTCATGAGAGTAATTATATTAACATAAGCGAGTACCTTATTAAATTATAACATAAGAGAGTATATTTTTATACTTAAGGGAGTATCTATATATGATTAAGGGAGTAATTATTAATAAGGGACACTAGGGTGACCTCAGCAACTTAAAAAGTGCGTGATGACATAAAAAATACGCTGGATAATGTCATCATTTCTCTAAATCAGCTGTGAGACTCAGCGCGCAGGCCTATTTTCAGCTCATAATCTGGCGTGCGGTTCATTGGAATGGCAGGATGGCATTTTTATTGGGATGCCGCATATCAGCTCCGAACAAAACGCACAACAAACTCGATACCAACTAGGCCCCATAAACGATCCCAATAACACTCTTGGTTGCTAAAATAAACTTATTTGCTACCTGAGGCCCATCTCCAAACATATTTTCAAAGTAATATCGCAAATTCGCAAGCACTTAGAGCATTTTATTTTACATTTTAGCCCATAAAAAAAGCAGATCGCTGAGAGGCCCAATTTAGGCCCCAATACAGAAATTTCTTGTTTATCATTAATAATTTCAACAACCCAATTTATCATTTCATTTTTTTTTTGTACTGTATTTCCATGTACTTTCTGCTGCACCATAGTGAAAACCAGAATAACTTTGCGAGAAAGAGAGACAATCAGAAAATGTAGGGTCCTTTATTTCTCTTCCTTTTGTGTGATTTGTCAGAGAGAGCATTGCACTTTGTTGAACATTTTTTCCGACTAGTCCGACAGCTGTGCTTTGTGATTCTCCTTTTTTTGGTGTGGTTGCCTCTCTTTATTTATTCCCCTTCGCTTTTGTTTCCTGCAAACAAGGCATCATTGCTTCCAAGTGCGCATGCTAAAAGAAACAAACAAACCCCAAAAGCTCTACCTCTTTCCAAGACTCAGGCTCATTGCACTAGATGGATCTCAAAAGCAAGGCCCTCCTTTTCTCTCTCTATTTTTCTTTTTTCATTTGTAAAAAGTTTCACATAAAGTTCCAAATATGTATCATCCCAAAATGCTCTAAATACTTTTAATTGAAAAATAAAGTATTTTTTCACTGTGCGATGGAAAAAGTCTAAAGATGTGCATGTGATACAAAAAGAATAAATTTTGCTAAGAAATGTCCCACTCAATAAAAAGATTAGTTTACTTTTAGCCCTTTTTCCGAAATTAAAAGGAAAAAAACCTTGAAATTATTTTTGTGTTAAATCTAGTTTTGCTTATGATCTTTGATTCGGGTTCTTAAAAAACATACATATTGCATCCATTTCCAACATTTCCAAAAACAACCTGGTACCACTAAAGCGGTCCAACTTGCAGGTAAAATAAAAGGTTTAATAATAATAATAATATAAAAGGTGATCCAAAAGAACATAGTAATAGATACAAGGGAACAAATGATTCAGATCTCAGGTAGAAGTTTGTTTTCTGAATCTGATATGTTTTATTGGGGGTCCATATTTAGTACTAACATATGATCCCACGTTTTTCTGTAATTCAATCCTCACCGTCTGATTTGATCTGATTTTTATTGGATTGTACTGCACAATGCAACCTAATTTTAGGGATTGATCTGAACCTAATATTAACTGGACGACTCAGGTACCATCACACAGCAGTATATAAAATTGTAGTATGTACATGAACTTGAATTCTTAAAATAAAAACAGAAAAAAAAATTAACCTACGAATATTGGTGTCAATTTAGAATTTTTTTCCATGGCATATTAAATCTTATATATTGGGCTAAATCTTATATATTGTGTATGTATTATTTGATTATTTCTTATACATTATCTGATCATATAAGGGGATCCTTGTACAAGAATCCAACCTGTCTTTTGCTGAGGTGACGGTCAAACAAGTAATAGACCTACTCCTGTTGATTTGATCACCGGAAAAAGTATAAAAGAGAGACTAAAAGAGTCATTCCTTTTCAGAGTTGTCTTAAATGCACATTTACATAAACAGTATATATAGTGCCTATGGCCATTCAATCAAACCTTTAATTGCATGACTGTACATTTCAGCTTAAAAAGCTTTGTCAATGACACATTGACACCGTACGAAATCAAATCGCTGTCAAGAAAGAGAGCTTTATCTTCACTCAACATGCCACTCCATTGGAATAACACTATTTTTTAATTATACTTCACAAATGGTTAAACCAGACATCCGAGTCAAAACGGCCAGATTTGTGCAGATATTGGGCACGATAAAGCCAATTCAATTTTCCTTTCTTTTTGGTTGAATTAAAATGCAAACCCATAACCAGAGGACTGACCAAATAAATAAATTTACAAGCCAAAATGATTGTTATGCCAAACGAGAAAAGTAGGTCAATTGTGTGTCAAAAAGAACCTTAAGCTCAAATGATAGGACAAAAACTCATTACTGACTTAACAGATAGTTTGCTTATTAATGCACTATCGTAGCAGTTGAAAACCACAAGCATATCAGAAATTTCAGTCAGTAACCAGCACTAAAGGATTGAGACTTTCAACAAAATAAGACTAGGAAAAGTTAATATATTGCATCCAAAGATTAGACACCATTCTAGAAATCCAAGTAATGGAAGGACCAGAAAGGTATTTTCTCACCTATTTGATCTACCAATTATAAATTAATTGCCTTAGTAGCTCTACTTTGAGTTACATGAAGTCTAACAAAAAACACATCTATCGTTGTCAGAGAGGGGACCTACTCCATAGATACTAACCCGAGCCCAAAAAAAATAATAAAACAAGGAATAAAAAATGTTAATTATGTCTAATTGCCTTCGTATTTAGAGCCCCAATAAAATGTAGTAAACCAGAGTAATGGGAAGAGCTATAAGCATTCCAAAGATCACCCTGCAAAAATAAATGTGAAACAACTGTCAAGTATTTGCACATAAAAGTTCAAAACACAAGAAAACACAGATTTAACATGGCCAGGAACTAGTTTGGTACTTTTCTTATTCCACACCATCTTTAAAAACTCAGAACAGGAAGAGACCAAAATTCCAGAAAATGGGTACTTGTCAGTTGTTAGTAAAAACTGGTGGAATGAGTTGCAGTGGCTGAAAAAACAAGAAAAATGAGTTTGGCACCAAATTCACCAACCACCAACATGTACTGTATGTAAGTAATATAACAGACGTAGAGATCATACGCTGTGCTAAGTATGTCCGGATGGACGTTGTACTCCTTGGCAAACACAAAAGGAACTATTCCTTGTGGTAGAGCAGCCTGAAAATTTTTAGTGTATGTTAGAATATCAATGCGCATCTCAGATCCTAACTTAATCTAAGGTGACACCAAGACAACTCACTACATATAAATGAATTTGTTTGACTTAGTTTAATTTAATTCAGCTTTGTTTTATAAAAAAAGAAAGACAATTGTTGTAGCACAACTCATTATATTTATATTCAAGGTAGTTTTTGAACTAGATAATCTAAGGTTAGGCGATTGCACATACTAGTGAAATGTATCTAACAAGTCAAATTGTTAATAGCATTATGAACCTCATTTTAAATTTTAGAAAACAGTAGGAGACAAAAATAGAAAGGGTTACAAACCTGCACAATAGCTATATGAAGAAGCACACCGCGCAGGCCAACAATAATTGAGGCAGCAGCCATGACAGCTGGGCCTGTGAGGAACCTCACGGCCATAGCAAATGTTGCTAGAGAATTTCCACATGCAATAATCCTAGGTTGCAAGGCCATAAACAGTCCTGTTTGTAAGAATATAACCCCTATTAGATATATAATCATGTTAATATCAAACTGAGTATCACTAGTAAGAGATGGTGTATGTACCGAGACTGAACATGGCCATTCCAAGCCCAGCATCAGAGAGGATAGAAATTGAGCGCGCAATAATAGCCGGCATTTCAATTCCCCACCTACAGAAGATAGTTAAGTGTGACATGAGTTTCTGCTTAGCAAATATCAACAATAGTCAATTTTTTTTGTGTATGTGAATTCCTTCTGGCCTATTATAAAATAAAACCCTCCCACTTCAGGAACATCACAGAACTGAGATTGCTAGTCAAGTCAATCTACAAACTGATATTAACTTCCAGACAGAAATATTTAAAATAATTGAACTATTAAAGAATCAAAACCTGAATGAAACTAGCGACCAAATGATGCCAATCAGACTGGAGTAAGTATTTGGGTTCCTAATCAGCTTGCGCCAGACCATGATAAGTATAAGGCGTGTCATAACACTGGCAGGTGGCATTGAAGTCGGCCTTGCATCTCCTTCTGTACCAGACTTAGGATGAAGCTCAGCAGTTGAGTTGGACCCAAGCTTAGATAGGCTGGGGCCATCCTTTGGCATCGGGTCAACTCTACTATATTCATCATAAGCCTCACGCTGCCCGCCTGTGAGAGCCACGAAAGAGATGGTAACTACCTCTTACTATAACAGCTGCTGCCTTACTACTATTAACTAGTATTTTTTTGTGGCATTGTTGAGTCTCTTTAGTGTGATATTATCCATTAGTACCAACATTATGCTATTGGGAATTTTGGGAAAAAGTCGTATCATTACTACTTAGCTACAAAAAAGTCTCGCCTTAATAATTCATTCGTGTAAAGATACCTGCTCTATTTGAGGAAGTGCAAAGGTGGTCCTTATGTGCTAAGAATTTTAAATTTGCTTAAGACGAAACAATATATATAAACTAAGTGAACTTTAGGCTACTGCCATGCTAGAGTATTCAAATTAAACATCAAAGAGAGCTTTCCAAACCTTTGACATGATGATCTCCCATGTTACCAGTTCCATGTTCATTGCCATAATCTCCTCTAAACACATGGTGGTGGACCCCACCTTCGGACACAGGCGAAGCACTTGAGCTCCATACAAACATGTGCAAATCCTTCCCTCCTTCAGCTCCATTCACCTTTTTCTTTGCTGCGACAACAGGAGAAAACATGCCTCCATTCCCATTTACAATTCCCTTTTCCTCATCAAATCCAAAATTCGAATTTCTCGGGCTTGTACCATTGGCCACACCTGATTTGCCATTAACCATGGTGTAGAAGTCAGTGTGGTTAAAGCTTGAGCCACGAGGAGTTGGGTTGCGAGATGATTGGAGGGAATAGATTTCCACATTGGAGAGGTTGGAAGGACGGGGTGTTCCTGAAACATGGGACCGTCGTGAGTAGGCCGTCTCCGACCTGGAGCTGGTTGATTTTCTGACTTTAACATGCAATTTGCCATCTTCACCAATGGCTGCCTCAGTTTGAAGGGGCTCTTTTCCTATTAAGAGCGTAAAGTTATAAATCAGTCGCTTGTATTTATTTTTCTTAGTAAATGATCTCGATGGGTTATAATAACAACTTGGAACAACACTAAGATAGAGATCTGTAACATGGGAGTTATTTTTCCAAGTTAAGGTAGAAATATGAAATATCAGCCAGGAATTATATGCTGGTCAATAGTTTGGGTAATGTATTTACCGTTGTAGATATCAAAGCTCTGATTTGTCAAAAAATGGTACATATGTTGGGGCAGTATACAATCAAAATTAGGAAAAACATGTCAATATTCTTCATTTTGTTTTATATACCGTCTAATGAAATAATGTCAGAATCGACATGAAAGGAGATGATTGAGCCAGCTGTGTCGGGAAATTGCTCCATAATAAGGAGCCTTGCGCCTCTGTACTCAAATAAGAAAAGCATAAGGGTATACCTGTAAGAGCAACACATTCACATTAGTTGATTGGTGCAAGGATTTAGTTATCACTACCGTTAATAGCATTAATGCCTTCAGCAATAAAGTAAATCTCAAAATATAAAAGAATTGGCTTTATGTCCTGTTTTTCTGTAAAAAAAATTACAGTAACAACTCACAAGAACTCCATACTTACGGGCATTAAATTAAAAAAAAAATGAAAAAGAAAATTGTTGTCTTGTACATGTGAGCCTATATCCAAAATCTCATTATTCCAATAGAGACAAATCCCAAAAATAGTCCAGCCAAAGTTATCAGTGGAGACTGCACTAGACAGATTAAGTCCAACAAAACCAACATCATTTAACCGAACCAACTGTATATGCTATGTATATTAATGAAAGCTTTCCAGAGTCTAATTTAAATAACCAATTTTTCAAAACTAACAGCCCCCCCCCTCCCCAACACACACACAAACACACAGCGTCCAAAAGAAAAGTAAAGTTCAGAATTGATGTACCATATAATGCACTGAAGAACAACAATCTGAACCATCAAACTCCCGGAATCGGCACCATACATCCCCTTAAGGAGGGGTATCCCCATAACCAGAGTATTCGGCAATGACGAGAGAGAGAACAGAGTAATGGACCACTCAAGAGAGCCCCGTTTGCTGAGGTGGCTCCACAAAAACAGCACACCCAACACCATAACCTTCTGGAGAGTATCAGCTGCGATGAACCGAAGGTTCATTGAGTACGGGTCATTGGTAGAAATGAAATGAAATGAGAGCAGCGGCACCGCAAAAAGCGCAACGAAACGGTTAATGCCGGAGCATTGGTCGGGTGTGAAGATGCGCCACCATTTCACCGAGCCGTATGCGAGTATCATTGCAACATAGAGCGGCACCACTGCTGATAGAACATGGTACAAGTCTAGAGCAGTGATCATTTTGTTCTACCCTTGTATTCTCTCCTTTTTCTTTGGTGTTTTGAGAAATGCCGAAGAGGAGAGAAGGGATGTTGGGTTTTTGTAGATGGAGTGAGTTGGTATATAGAGTCTGAAAGGGGATGTCAAGAGAGGTTGGTTTCTGTTGGTCTGAGAAAGAAGAGAATTATGGTAGTGAAATGCAGGGGAGGAAGCAGAGGTGTAGTGCCATTTACAGCTTAAGGTTCAGAGAAAGAGAACTCGGTTCTGTGGACATAGGAAAAGGAAGGAGGTGTGTATTGTATTGCGGATTTGCGGGGAAAAGAAACTCAGTTCAAATAGAAAGAGGAGAGAGAGTGAGAGGACTGAGAAATAGAGTCTAACTATAAGTCTATTTGCTCTGTTATTTTTCAGCAATTGGTTAATGTACGAAATAGAAGTGTCCCTCATAATTGGTCTAAATGGTGTTAGAATTAAAAATGAGGATTTTGTTTATTAAGCTTGCAGATCACTCCTGATAAGTCTTTTTTATTTCCGTTTTGTTAGAGTGAACCTAATTACAGAATGCAAAAAGTTACTTTATGGATGATTTAGTATGTCAAGATCGAATTGGATAATTATGTTAAACAGAGCTTCTGTAACGATAGAAGCATTAGTTCAGGATAGTTAATATGTTAATGTAAGTAATCTAAAAATGATGGTGACATGCACATGAGAAGGATTCTTGCATTTGCTATATATGCATGCTGGTTCTTAACTTCCTTAAACGATGTTATAAGAATAAAAGGTCTTAAGAACAGGAAATTCTAAACAATATAAATAAAACACAACTATTTTTTTATAATATCACTCTTGCTCTTTAAAATATGTTCATGGGGTTTTTTTAAATGTTTATGGGGTTTTTTTAGCGATATAGTGCTAACAAAACGAAATTTAAACTTATTCCATGAAAATTTTACTCACAAATTTGGTTAATGTATCATGAGATTTCACTTTTGCATACTTCATAAGGCAGCCTTATCCACTTTAGCTATAACAAAATTAATTTCAACTTCTTTTAAAAATTTTATTGTCGATTTGGTTAGTGTATCAGGATTCAGGAGACTTCATTTTTTTTTTTTTTGCATACTTCGTAAGACAACCTCAACTTAGCTACAAACAAGAAAGAATAATTGGTTTTATTAAAAAAAAAGTCAGAAATATTTATCAGCAGAAACTTAATAGTTTTATTAATAACGAATAATTTAAAAAGGGTTATATCAAATGAATCCTCGTATGTTCTTTATTTGTCATTTAACAAAGCAATTTTTCATAGTTAAATCCCGTCGTGTAAGAAAGTTGAATCATTTAACCGTGCAATTATTTAAACTGAAATGATGTTTTACACTGTGGTTAAATAATTTTACCGTGCAATTATTTAAACTGAAATGATGTTTTACATTGTGGTTCAATTGAAATGTAGATATATAATTTTTTCCCTGCGACCATCTTTTTGCTTTTTTGCCGGATTGTCAATCTATATATATAAATATGTTTATGGCTGTAAAATTACTATTATAATATATGTCGGAAAATTTTGTCCGATAAATGATTTTTTAGCAGCAACCCACATTTATTTCTTGCTTTTTCTAACACTGTGTTTGGTATGAGGGTAATGGGTGGGAAGGAAAGGGACACGAGGTAAAATTCAGCGATTTTGCTTGTTTGGATGAAAGGGAATCAAGAAGTGAAATATTTTACGGAGGGGAGACATTCCCCTTGTAAATTTCCCTCATGTACAATTTTTGTCCCCTCCGAATCGGCGGAGAATGGAGGGAAAAGAAAATCGCTACTGTGCTCATTGACGTAGATACCCTTCTTGGCGTACGAGTACGACCTGTCTCCTTTCTAATGTGATTCCTCCATACCTCGCATCAAATGGGACTATAGGCTCCGTTTGGATGGGTGCAAGAATAAAGGAATATTTTCTTCCTACTTCTAAATTTATTATAAACAATTCAAAATCTTCACAAAGTTACACACTTTCCAATACTTCTTCCCTTATTCCTCTTATTCTTATATATTTCGGTCTAGTGTTTTTAAAAAAAAAATAATTACTTTATTCTTTGTTTCTTCGTACCCAAAAGCCCAAATCTTGATTTTTAACAAGGGGGGTACATGAAGGTGCATTGGGACTCGCGATATATCCTCTACCAATATACTGGTATGCATTCAACTTTTACCGATGATACTTGCTTAAAATATACATGTACTTTGGAAACACATTCATACATAATTCAAGAGTATAATAGATATTTGTGATTAATTAATTTTTTGTTAGTCAATTTGGAGTTCTTAAATTTTAATAGTATTAATTTGTTACTTTTGTAATCTTTAATTTTTAGCATTTTATTATTTGAATATACAGATATAGGTTGAAGATTATAATGGTCATTTGTCGTTAAATTATCTAATTTTACTTTTGTGGAAATAGATCATCCAAACAGAAATTAAGAAGGGAAGGAAATTTTTTTTTCTTTCCCTTTCAATGATCATCCAAACATGCAACCAATGAATAATTTCCCTTCCCTTTCCATCTCATCCCTTTCCTTCTAATATTTCTCTTTTCTTTCCATTCCTCTTATGTGAACCAAACACAGTGTAAAGAAACAACACTTGCTTTATGTTTAACCAAAGATTAAACATGATTGTCCACATAGAACAAATATAATTTTTTTTCACAGACGCAACGACAGTCTGTGCCTGTCCGCCAAAAACAACAGAGGACTTCTAATTGTATGGCGTCTTAAACATGTCTTGGTCTAATTTAATTTTAATTTCTATTCCACTAGTTTACATAAATTATAAGTGTCATCAGCAAATATACTATTCCAGCCATCGCTAAATACAAAGTGAACATATACAGTAAATAAGGTGAACATATAGAAAATCTAAGTGAACACTTACAAATAAATAAGTGTTGTCATCACTTGTTCAGAAGTTTACATGCATATTCAACTAATTTTTATTGAAATTATTTGTTTGTATGTGTTCACTTAGATCGTCTATATGTTCACTTTGTTTGCTATATATATTCACTTTATATTTAGCGATGGCAGTGATGACAAAATTGCAGATGACAGTAATCAATTTCCTTTTAGTTATTAATATGGCATTGTATTTATTCACCTGATAACTCTTGATCAAATTATAATTAACAGACTCGATCGGTGTCATAAATTGTATTGGCTATTTATTTGCATTAGCGTGGAGTGTAGATAATCCTTTTTTTAATCCTATTTCATGCAATTAATTGATCCGATCACTATATATTCAAATAACACAGCGATACTTCAATCCAATACGACAAAGTAATAAATGAAGCACCATAATATGTTCCAACACATAAAATGGGTCCTATGTACTGAAATTGTCTTTTGACACCTTTTATGGGGCTAATTTGCAATTGCGTGTTCTTGCAATAATGGGTCCAACAGAGTAGTACATTGGACCCAGCAGTAAGTGTAAGGAGGCGGTACAAGCCGGTGGTAGTTAAGCATTTTATCATATATTAATGGTTGGATTAATGGCAGACAAGAAAGGGTGAAAGGATGGCAGTAAACAAACCTAAAGTAAAACACTACACTAGCATTGTAGGCAATGAGAAGAGAGAGAGGAGGAAGCCGGGTCTGACCCAAGCTACGTCATTTTTGTGACCTTGTCTCTCATCCGGATCTTCCATAACATTCACACGACGTCTCTTTGTAGAACTTTGGGTATCTGTTACTATGCAGTATGCACAAGACCAAAAAAAAAAAAAAATTGAGTTTACGGAGAGGAACAAGTATTTATACAGTATTTTTTGTATTTAGAATTATTAGATAAAATAATGATATAGAAGTAGCATAGTGTCTCTTAAACTAAATTCTTTTCATATTTTAGTTCTGTTTGGATGGTGTGGGAATAAGAGGAATAAGGGAAGAAGTAGGGAATAAATATTGGGAAGTGTGTAACTTTGTGAAGTGTTTGGATTGTTTATAATAAATTTACTCTCTTATTTTCTTATTCCTTAATTTCTAGGACTCATCCAAACGGAGCCTTTGGTACAAAGAATATATTGGTCAAATTCAATATCAGAACTTAAAAGAATAAAGAGGCCAATAAGTCACAGATATGTTGTACTATGATATTATGTATGTTCAATAGATCACATATTTATATATTGTACTATGATATTTATGCATGTGATTATAGATTTTGCAAGATTTACAATATAATCTCCACATATTATACTATTGAAAGATATACTATGAGCTATTTTTAAATCTCTTGGAACTACAATTTTTTTGCTTTGTTTTTTATAGAACGTATAATTTTAAAGAAGTGAAAATAAATAATGTCGAAAAAAGTCCAAGCAAAGAATTATTTAATCAGATTTATTTTAAGATACGTGCAGACAATATACAAGTTACGATATTTTGTAAGAGTGATAACAGTTGTCAGACTATCAACAAAAGATAACACATGCCACAATAGATCTAATAATACTTGTCGCACATAGTAGAAAAGTTTAACCCATTAGGGGAGGAATAGGCTGACAGATAGAGGGGCTGAGAGAGAGTTTACGAAATCCCATAAAACCTTAGCTTGTCCTTTTGGTTTCTGTTTTTAATTTTCTATTTTAATTTTCATTTTTCTGGGTCTCCTTTTTCTTTTTCTATGTTAGCTGTCCAGGCTGTTGTGTTGACTACGTCAGTGTAGCCGTTAAATCTCTCTTTGCTTTGGTTTTTTAAATCAAGTCCTTTTTTCCATCTTTTCAGGGGTGAGAATCAATCGATTTATGATGTATGAAGTATGATATATATTGAATTTTTGGATATGTATTTAATTTTTTGTCAATAATTTTTATTAAAATTGTAAAAAATGATTTACTACATTATCCCGTTTAAATGTATGATAATTCTATTATTTATTTTATAGACGGGCACAATCAGAAGTAATATTCCGAACACATTAATGTTGGTCGTACTGTTCATTAAATATTTTGAATTTTATTTTTAAATGTTGAATAAAAGTTCTTTAAATGCATGCTTTTCCGGAATGCTTCTCATAGCATGGATCATACTTTTAAAAAATATTCTTTAAAAATCTGTAAAAGACCGAATATTATTCTAAGTCCGCGACCTTTCTTTTACTTGGCTTGTCATCTTTATTTGCTTTATTATTATTATTTTTGGGTTGCAACTTACAAAATACAAAGTCATCATTTTTGTAACTTTTGTTGCTTGGCTGTGATATATTTCTTGTTACGCTAAAACAGAACTATTGAAGAGACAACAGAGGCCATATTGCTTACCTTTTCTTAGTAAAAAGCAAATACATGAATCAATCCACCACAAGCATTAGCCCAGAAAGAGCACTAATATATATAGAGACAGCTTTTTAAGAAAGCGCACAGTCTTGACACCTCTCATCTGTAACAGTTAACAAATTATAGTAGTTCCAGCATATACTTCTAATTTTATGGTAGATAGATAGCATTGAAATATCGTGAAACTGTAACAAGAAATATACAAATGAGGAAGTGAAAAAGTTTATGCGCTGGCTATATACTTAAAATATTTTTTTTGTCTTCAATTTATTCGACAGATTATCAAACTAATTTTGAATTGTGTCAAAACTGTGCACACCTATATATAATCGATGAAAAACATATTTACAATTTCAATTTTTTAATTTGAACTAACTTAACTATCACAATTATGTCCTGAACTGATTTGGTACAATT
The DNA here is from genome assembly GCA_028095005.1 of Rhynchospora pubera. Classification (NCBI taxonomy): domain Eukaryota; kingdom Viridiplantae; phylum Streptophyta; class Magnoliopsida; order Poales; family Cyperaceae; genus Rhynchospora; species Rhynchospora pubera. The sequence continues at coordinate 205,596,388 of CM051461.1, read as the reverse complement.
TTGTTTTTTTTCTAGAATTTAGAAAGATAAAATAATAAAAGTGAAAATTCATTTTATTGATTTTTTGAATGATTCTAAAAAAATAAAAATAAACGCTTGACTAGCAAAACATAACACAATATAAACAATAATACCATACGCTTGATTAGCAAAACATAACAAAAACATTTCCAAAATTAAAAAGAGTATAGAGTCCCCGTTTGGATCGTATGGGAATAGGAGGAATAGTTCTTCCTATACGTAAATTTATTATAAATAATTCAAACTCTTCGCAAAGTTACACACTTTCCAATACTTTCCGTCTAGAAATAGACTATTCTTCTTATTCCTAAGCAATCCAAACGGAGCTAGAGGGAACCAAATTTGAACCAAAGCTCACATGGAACAACAATATTAATCAACCCTTCGATCAAATTTGATGCTCCGACAGCATATTTTTTATGCAAATATAAACCTCATCTTATACCTAAATTTCAACAAATCCAAGTTCTAAGTCATCTACTCATCTATGTCTTTCTGAAAATTGATTTTGTCCATAGTCACGAATGAACCACAATCTGAATAAATAGAGGATATCTGAAAAGTTAATAAAGTACCTTCGGTCCTACCGGACTATGACTTATAACATGTTTTATACTTTTATTTCGAGGAAGTTTGTATTAGGGAATTAAGATTACACCTCAATAATCCAGAGTATCATACAAATTAGAAATTTCAAATTTTATGTCAATGCCAATTGTTTTTTTTAAATATAAATTTCACGTAACGAGGACGATACTAATTTAAAAAAGTAAAAACAGTATTGATTGATTTTTTTTAGTGAGAGAGTAAATAATGATATTTCTAATTGGTATTCAGCATTTAAAATTTAAACTGAAAAGTGAAAATTAATTTGTATATTTTAAATTAATAATTACTACTTGCCAAAGGTTTAAATAGCGGATAGCGGACTCGTAGCGGACATACTAATATCATAGCGAATGGCGGATAGCGGATATTTAGCGGCCGCTATCGGACCATAGCGGATTTGCACACACAAGTGCATTTTGAAGGTCTAGTTTAGTTTAAAATAAAAAATTAAAATAATTTCATGCAACTAATTAATGCTAACTATAATTATATTTATTTTCTATGCATATTTGAGCATTAAATTTTAAGAATTTGAAAATGTTCAAAACATAAAAATTGTGGCCACTTTTGTAAACTTTTCATAGAATTTTGAATCACGTCAATCGGAGTTCGTATGCGAAAGTTATACCCAAAATATTATTGTTATATCAGCAAATTATAAACTGTACCGCTATTTCCGCTATTATATCGCTATATCACCCGGTATTTCTCGCTATTTCACCGCTATATCCCGCTATAGGTCGCGCTATCGAACGGACCGCTAAATCTGTAGCGTTGTAGCGGTGTACCAAATAGCACCGCTATAGCGCCGCTATTGCGACCGCTACGCCCGCTATTTAAACCTTTTGCTACTTGCCCATCCAAATAAATCCAATATATAAAACATAAACATTAATTATGACGATACGATGGGAATTATGTTTTCCAATGCAACGTGGCATTCTCTCTCTGTCCTTCTCCTTTGTATTTTTTTTTTTTTTTTTTTTTTGAGAAACTCTCCTTTGTATTATTCACCCTTCTCTCTTTATATCTCTCTTGCATATATTTTAACCATGTCGGCAGATTCGTATTTTTTTTAAAATAAAAAAAAGAAAAGAACACAAACCATTGTCCTCTCTTTTTGTTTTTAATGAAATTGATTAATAAGATTTCCTCGTCTAATGATCTGAAAAGAGACGAAAAAAGAAAAATGATGGGGATTGCGAGCCTCACGAGGCAAATGTCCAAATAAAGGCACTTTATAATCTTCCCAACAATCGATCATTCCACGCATGCTATATTGATTCTCTTTGCTTCCTTTTTTATTATTACATGTATGCATGTATTAATTTGTTGTTGGCTTTCTGACACGCTCCTTTCTCATTTTTATAATACAAGCTTTATCAGCCTTTCTCTATACTCTTGGGGGGCGTTTGGATGTTCTAGGAATTTGGGGAATTTACAATTTCTAGACATAAATTTATTGGGAAGTGTGTAACTTTGTGAAGAGTTTAGATTGTTTATAATAAATTTGGCATATGCAATTCTTGAAATTTGCAATTACCTCTTATTCCAACCCCATCCAAACGCCCCTTTATGCTCTTCTGCATTAAATACATCTGCAGAATAAGCTATTTCTCAAACGGCGCCACTGCAGAAAGGCCATCATTATATTTTTCTGATCCTCTCCAAATATTCAGATTTTATTGGATAGTCTGAAGAGATCTGAACCCTTCATTTCAGATAAAATATGTTCCAATGGATAACATTAATCTGCGCCAATCACATCGTACATCAGATATTAAAGTAGTTCATTAAAACCTTCACTTGATGATTGAATGGGATTCAACAACATAATTACTCGTAGAGTTGTTTTAGTTCACAGGCTCTGTTTAGATTTCTACTAGTCCTTATGCTTATGGAATGAGGGGATGCCCATCATTAACTGCATAATAAATAATTGTAATCCTATGCTATGCTATGCTATGTTAGTATGTTATGCTACGGAATACATGCAAATCACTAATGGGCTCGGCCCATTAGCTTTCTTAGGCCTCCATCAGTTAAAATGGTACTCTATCGGTCAGGTAATTATTGCAAAATGGAACCCTTTTCCTCTCTTTAGTCTTAGAAGAAGATTCTTCCTTTTTAATTTGATGACCAACTTCATTTTGTAAATAATTACTAGGTGCTTTATTTATGATTTTTGGTGCTTTATAGTCTGTATTTATTTTTCTTGTCACATGCAGAGTGCTTTTCTCGTTTTTGTATGTGAACAAGTCTGAATACGAAACTTCCACCAGTTTTCAAGATTCTGAATGAGGGACATCTTTACGTGACACTACATATTTCTCCCATTTCAAATTCTTTGTAATAGATACTATTTCATTACTTGAATAGTCCACTAGTATAAAATTCGCGTGAATTGAAATAGATTATGTGTGAACAAGCTTTTACATCGTTAAATCTCCTCAAAATAATAGTTAAGTTAAAAATTATTAAGTTTTTCCTTTGCTATTTACGGTACAATGGTAACTACAATAGATCGATTAGTTGATTCCTTAAAACCAATATGTATAATTAAAGAGTTAGCTGAAACGACCCTAAAAAAAAGAGTTAGCTTAAACAATTGTAAAGACACTACAGAATAATCAACTAATGGTAAGTCTCACATATTTATCAATGAACTTAATTTATCCAGTTAATTTAGTATTAAACATTTTTTAATCACTCATAATGTTGCATATAATTTAACTTAGGAATTGCATAAATGACTAGAATTTTCAATTTTGTATTATTTTCAACCTTTAAATAAATAGAATTGAGTTTTTCTAGACGCACAACTCCATGCTCACGATAGTCATTCAAATTCAAACAATCATCAAATTGAAAGGATATTCACTTGGTAACAATACAATCAAGAACTCTGCGATTGAAATTCCTACACAAAAAATAGAATATCTTCATTGGTACCTCCCTTGATTTTCTTTGCATTTTAGAGTCAGTTGAGAATTATTATGTATTAGTCACTTGATTCTTATACTTAGGACCCAAAATATTAGGTCGAATAAACTAGAAGATGCCGGTAAAAATTCAAATAGCGAATGTCTTTAAATGAACTTAAGTTCATTACAATTTAAAACTATTGATAATGTTCGTTTTTTAGCGATTAGATGTTTTCAATTTTTTCTTTGATAAAGCTGGTGCTATACTTCAGTGCTTTTCTAAAATGGAAAGTGTGGGTTATCAAACGTATTTATTAAGTATGTATGTATATATCTTGATAATATTTTTTAACTTACAAAATGTATACATGATTCTAATTTTGTATATATTTGTGTTCGGTCATTATAAAAATATAAATTTTGATTGGATACCTCTCTTAACTGCTGTTAGTATGGAAAATCATGTTAAACTTTTCAACATTTTGTACCTACAAGGTTCGCCGCGACATATGTTAGATTTTATTATTTCTTATATGCTATATTTTGTTAGCCATGACTGACTGATTATCGGCTGTGAAATAGAAGTTGTTTGGTCGACTAACATCCATAATTTTTTTTTTAAAATCGTTGTTCAGACTCGGTTAACGTCTTTATTATATTAAATTAAACTCTTTATACCGCATGCCATGTATAAGCTCTTTTGGTGCACCAAATTTATCAAAGTTCTGACAATCCACATGGTAGCATTCTTTTATAGTTTATTTATATATATTTATATATTATTTATTTATTTCGATGAATTGTTCATAGGCTACTTCATTAGGAATACAAAAAATGAATTGTTCATAGGCTATTTCATTAGGAATAAAATAGAGTACCTGGGTGATTTTGGAAAAATAAAGTCAGCTTTCAATAAACATAAATGGTCGTGTCCAACTTGTTCTATTAGCGATTTAATGTTAATCAATAATTCAGAAAATATCGTAGGTTATATTAGAACTATAATTCTATGTATATTTTCAATGAGATTTATAGTTATCTTATATTTCCTATTCATATACAGATAATCGAGCTTCCTTTTTTCAAACAGAATTTATATGAAATTTTGTATCCTAACAAGCACGTCCTTTTTCTATACATAGAATTTACAAAAAATAATCAAGAACACTGAAAGGCGATTACTGGCATCCATAGCTTACATCTCTTCACTATACATTGAACTTTCAAAAATAATAAAGAAGGAACTAAATAAGAAAATGGACAAATTAAAAAAAACAAAAAAACACTGGTGTGCATTTAATTAAAACATAATATGTTACATGCAAAATGTTGGAGTCCAAACATGTACCATGGGCTATGTACTAAATTCTTCCCCATCTACTGTGCTATCAAAATGCATTTATCATTTCTATGAGAAGCTTGAAATTGTTCCCCAGAAAAGCCCAGAGTCAGAACGAGACTCTTTCTCCGGCGTCTCTGGTTGACTGTTGTCATTAGTGAACACATGGCTGGAGATTGGAGAACTAATTAACTTCCCTTCCCAAAACCCACCTTCCCCACTTATTATTATTTTTTTCCTGTGAGAAGCAGGGACGGATCCAGCCTAATTTTAAGCCCGGGCACATTAACAAAAGAAAATAAATTCAATAATTAACTAAAAGTTGTGGATAAAAATAAAAGTAATACATAGATTGGGCACGATTACAAAGAAATTTTTATTTAATTTTAATTATTAACTAAAACTTCTGATAAAAACTAAGATTAATATAAAATAAATATGGTGGATTGTGCTCGGCATTCACAAAGTCGTTAAAGCAATTGGTTCATCTGATTGGAGTATTTCATTTGGAGATGGTTTATCCAATTGATCGAGAAATAGAATTAAAATCAAGAACATACAAAATATTTTCTTCTTTATTATATTTGGTACATAATTTAAAATTTCTTTTTTTATTATTATTTCCACTTCCAGCTAAACCACTTTTTGCCTATATAATTTTTACCTTTATTGGAAACTGAAAAGGGATATAAAGACAACACATGGATATATCTTCTTGTTAAAAACGCCTTATTTATATTTCCGTGTGATTGTATGAATCTAGTCAATTGTGTAACGAAGTGCATTAAAGATGTGTTTGTTTGCAAATTTCAACTGGCACAAAAAAGTAGCATAGATAATAATAGAAAATCTGAAACAAACCTTGCAAAAACATTTGGTTCGGGAAAAAATGATGATTGTGATCTCTCCAGAGCAATCCGAATCCTGTGGCGCGCGACACAGCGTGCAGCGCGCCACACGGACCGTCCGATCAAATCTGGACGGGTTAAATTTTTTCGGGCCTTACAATCTGTTACATGCACGGGGCTCCCTCATCCATTGAGATTTGATAGGACGGCCTGTGGTGCGCTGCACGTTGTGTCGCGCGCCACAGGATTTGGATTTTCTCTAGAGCGAAAGAAACATAAATGTTTTTCTAAGGTGAGGCACAGTGGCACACTGTTTCGCAAATCAGTATTCAAGCCTAGGCACTTTAGCCAATTTACATATACGATTTTCATAAGACCAAAAATTCTATAGCCTAATTCTTATTTTCAGAAATTCAAGCCTGGGCACGTGCCCAGGCTTGCCTTAGAAGCCACCCTCCCTAATTCTATGCTCAGCCAAAAGAAAGAAAAAAAAAAAAAAAATAGACAGAAGGCAACATATGGTGCCGGTTAAGAAAATAGCGAAGAGGCACCTGAAAGAGAACAAAGATGAATTAGAATTCAGAAGAGAGCAATCTAGCAATTTGCAAAAGAGATGAATCAGGACTTTGTTTCCTTTTTATAAACGCCAGTTGGAAGATGAAAGGGGTTATATCCTTAAAAAATATATTGGTCAGAGTTTAGAAAAAAAAAATTTACCTCAAAATATGATTTAAATAATCTCGAGGGGTTATATCCTTAAAAATAAAGATTAGAGGGGGTTATTAATTGAAGAAAATTTGAGGGGTTATGTCCAATTTTATAATATTAGTTTTTTAGGGCTTTGTAATTGAAAGTCAAAATTCAACATATACATAACGGGCCGGCTGAATAAAAATTTGTGATTTATGAACTCAACTTATAGGGAATTACTTACGGTAATCAATATTTTATGCAATCACGCAATCAGAGTGATTCGCTCCCCTCGTCTCACCTTTCTCTTCTTTTACTCTCTCCGTCTCCTCTCTTCCTCCGATTCAGATCTCCTCACAATCACAATCACAAAATCCGATTCAGATCTCCACCATCTCCTTCGTTCCCCTCTCCTCACGTCCGCCTCTTCTCTCCTCCGTCTCGCCTCCGCCTCATCTCAGCCTCTCCTTCGCTTCTCCTCTCATCCGCCTCAGCCTCTCCTTTTCTCCACCTCACCTCTCCTCCGCCTCGCTTCCGCCTCCGCCTCACCTCAGTTTCTCTTCTCCTCCGTCTCTTGTCTCCTCCGCCTCACCTCCTCTGCCTCCCCTCACTGCTTCATCTCCTATACCAATCAGATCTGGTTGAGGAAGAAAGAAGTAGAAATCAAGAAGGATAAAAAGAGAAAAGATGTTTAGATCTAGTTCTGTTACAACTTGGGAGTAACTAAATTGCTATAAGGGATGATATTAATCAGTACATGAGAGTATCTAATATGTATAAGGGAGTAAATAACATTCATGTCTGATTCTGCTGTTTTTTGGGAGTAACTAAATTACTACAAGGGAAGAAATTGATCAGTATAAGGGAGTAAATAATATAAACAACAGAGTAGCTACGACGGGAGGGCTGCGCGACGGCAACGGCAGGGCTGCGCGCCGGCGACGGTAGGGCTGCGCGCCGGCGACGGTAGGGCTGCGCGACGGCGTGCGGTGAGAGAGGAGAGACAAAATAGAGGGTTGAAGTGGGGTGAAGCGGGGTGAGGGGGAAGGGAGACGCGGGTGAGGTGGAAGGTAGATGCGGTTTCCGTATTTGGCAGGAATCGGAAATTTTTTTTTTCCTATTTTTAGAGTCTGATTACTTGATTGTCTGAAAGGTTAATTGCACTTATCAGCTCCGCAACTTATAGAATTAACAAAATTCAATCACTACTACTACTACTACTATTCAAATTAGCACTTATTTCAAATATTTTGCCACTCAGGAATTGAAATGATATAGAAATATTTTTATATCCGTACATCAGTAGTGCAAAATGTTGTTTGGATCAAATTAGGTTTTAAGATTTCAATCCTCTGTCTCCTCTCCAGAAATTAGGTAGGCACAAAGGTATACTTGTCCAAGCAGTTAAGATGTTTGGTTGATATTGGTCGAATCATTTTCCAAAAGGTTGGAACATCAACAAGGAAGACAATATTGGAACAAAAATGAAAAATTTCAGGTACTATATATTTTGATAATTTGACGCTGCTGTGCTTATAACGTTCTATTGTTATATTTAAAAAAAAACCAACAGTCACTTGTTCAAATTCATACAATTTTCAACAAAGTTTCACATATATTATTGGAACTACACCCATAATGCAATTCATTTTTTTTTTTTTTTTTTTGCAACTTGCGTCAATTTTGCCACTCAGGAATTGAAATGCCGTCAAAACATTTCTATATCTACAGACCATATCATAATACCTAACTAACAGGATTTATTTTGTGCCAGGGAACTCTTTTTCTTTCTAGTAGTGTGAGGACATTTGTTATGCTCTTTTGTTAAGCTATTAAGCCACTCATGCTTTCATTATCTTTTGTTGAAGTGTATAATGAACTTGGTTTTGTTCCTCCAATTTGAACTCCGAAGGGGCCTGTATCTATGGCTGTGTTTGGATGGTGGGAAGTGGGAAGAAGGAATAAGGAATAAAGAATTTTTTTCAATAAATTTATTCCTAACCATCCAAACTCTTCACAAAAGTTACACACTTCCCAATAAATTTACCCCTTCCCAATAAATTTCTTCTCTTCTTCCTTCTTCCTACCTTATTCCCAATAAATTTCTTCCCTTCTTCCTTCTTCCTATCTTACAGTCAACTTTTAGAGCGGGGAGTTCCGTATATTCAAATTAAATTAGTTTAAATTAGAAGTGCTAATTAAAGTAATTCAAATATTAAAAATATGATTAAACTGTTTTTCCTGATCTGTGTATCGACTAGTTATTGGAAACAGCCAATAAAAGTATGAAACTGAAATTTGCCGAAGCCTAAAGGTGGCGTTTGATTGTGACATAGAGAGCACATAACTTAGGATATGCATCACTAAATAAGTCACCAAACACCCCTGCATACCATGGATAACTTATTCAATCAAAATAGGTGTCATAAGTTAATTCAGTGGACCCACACATAGCATAATAAATAAAAAAATATTTCAAACCACCATGACAAAAGAAAGTATTTTAATAATATTATTATTTTCTAATTGCAATTATCCTAAGTTTAATTAAAATAATTGCAATGATATTATTATTATTATTATTATTATTATTACATTTTTTATTATCATTAATGTTGTGATTACTACTTAATAATCACAATGATAATTATTTTTAAATTACTATATTTATTTTTTATTTTTTATTAAAAAAAATATTATTGTAATAATAAATTTAATTATCAATAAAATTCAATAGTACTTATCAACAAATAGTACATAAAATTATTATTTTAAAATATCCTCTCTCTATTAAATTTAATTATAAGAATAACATTTGTTATATTAATTATAATAATATAATATAATAATATCATTATGATAATAATAATAAAATAATAACTTATATCATCATAAGTTATTCATCCACCTATATCATATCTACCTAATAATAAATAGTTATAAAAAAATAATAATAAATAGCTGAACCTAGTTTGGTGCTGCTTACGAAATTCTTAAGGTTATTGCAACAAAGCAAAAGTATAAAATAAAAAGCATCCCATGGCATGGAGAAAAGAAAAGATGTTTCAAAAAAAGGAAGAATCGCATGACATATATTGTACGTACCGGTAATAATAATCACTCAGGTAATTGTTGCAATGGTACCCTTTTTCACTTCTTAGCTTACTTGCATAAAGTCTTATTTATTTTATATTACAAAACAATAGATAGATAGATAAACAAATTATAATTACACGATGTTTCAATGCAAGACTGAGTGAGTTTAAAACCACATAATGTTTTTCCAAATGAAATTCAAGAATTCATTACCCTTTTTTTTAATTCAAGAATTAAAGGACTGAGTGAGTTTAGAAAAGTTTGGCTGTTTGTGTATCAAAAGTGAAATTTTCTCTATTCAAAGAAGAGAACTTCAGAGAGTACTAAAATAGGCATTTCATCAGTCCTTTATTTTCAAATGTATTGGGCCTTCTAGGAACCATGAGACAAAAGGCTAGGATAATATGATTTTAGAAAGTGAAACAAAACTTTGTTATACAAAATCAGCTCCCCTCTACCCATCATATTCTCCAAATAAGTACAGAGACCTTGCAACGATTAGTCTATACCTGCAACTAAACTAGGTGATGCGATGTCTGACATTCCTCTTCTCAACCTACAGCTGGAACTCTCAAACCTTAACTAATAAAAAGGTCCAATTTCATTATTTACACTCTTGACAACAATCTTCCTAAGGCAGTAAATCAACTTATTCCTCCCCAACCAAATCAAATCATGATGCGAGTAGCTCTTTTTGTACAAGAATGAACAAATTTACAAAATAGACACTTTAAGCGAGATGGCAGTCTCAATCCCATTTGAAAGAGAGCTTGCTATGATTATTAGGTACTGTTAACCCAAGCTCTCTGCACAGTTGCTCATCTGGATAGAGGCTTTTTGGGACAGCACCAAAAGCTCGCCGTGCCACCTCAACACCTGACAAGCACTGGTGAACATAAGCTGATGCTTCCTCCATGCGCCTCTTCAACTTTGGTGACCTCAGGGATGCTGGTTTGGTTTCTACATAAAGAGGTGCACATTCATTAGGCTGCATTTATTCAAAGATATTCAGAAGCCCTGAAATGACATTTTTATCCAAACCCAAAAAGATGGGTTGCCTAAAACTGCAATATAGAAATACTCAAACTGCAATCAAATTTCAAAGGTTCACCTTTCCATGAAATACAATCCCCAATAAAGACTGGATGCAGCTAAATCACTTCATGACCAAGTGGTCACCTTATTTCTTTGTTTCTACATTTATATGCTATAAACATTATTTTTCTGAATGTGCAAAGGTATTACATGAGGATGTGTTCTAAATACCATGCAATAACTGGATATTTATCAATCTTTCTTACTAACAGACATGTACATGCAAGTAAAATAGTGCACACCAGTACAGTACATGCACTCCTGCAAATTCCTACTACTCACCTGTATAGGTATAGTCCTTGTCAAGCTTAGCAACCTTAATGAACCTCTCAGTGGCAGCCTCCCATGAGAGCTTGCGTAGTACATCTTCTGTCATTGGGGCCGGCTCATCAGAGATTGCAGCAACAGTCAATTTTACAAACTCAGATTCATCATTGTATATGCGGCAATTGGGGAATTGCTTGAAGAACTCATTTGAGGGATGGTTTGCACAAATTACTATCTTGCCCATCGCAAGGGCTTCAGCCGTTGTGGTGCAGACCACGTCAGTAGTGCTAGGGTTAAGGAATACCTTGTAGCTATACCAAAAAAGTCAATATGTTTCGTTGATTCTATTAAACAAGTAATGAAAAATTAACATAATTTCAGAAGTAAAAATTGCAATTTGTAAACTAGCTGAGAATATTGTTCTTGTTAGATTAGATTAGTGTCATGTATGATATGTGCTTTCAAGTTTGGACAATTTGTTATCACAGGTTTCAAACAATTTTCTACTTTAATCAAACAAAATATAGCCAAGTTATTAAAATTTAACTTCCTAGTTTTCCACAACTGGTTTCAAATTGATTGGTTTTAAGTTATTAATTGCGCAAGGGAACTTCAGAACATAATGTTTAATCTTGGTTGCAAGTATAGTAATATACTAAGTGCAATTGCAAAAAGGCGCAAGAAGTTTCAACAATATCCTACAAGACACAAGTACCTCATGGGAAAAAAAAAAAGAACAAGTTGAGACTTACTCATGAAATAATTTATCAGCATGATCCCGTCCAGGGTGAACCTTCACCAATAACTGTAATTTCTCTGCAGTCTGACGAACTGCATCAGAATCTTCTCCACTCCCAAACAGATCCAGCTGGAGCCCATCTAGCTCATCTTCATGCTTTGATAATAGATCTAGTAGTTCTTTATAGCCTTTATTCCATACCATTTTGCCAATGTAGTATGCTCCTTTTTTGAAGGCAGCCTCACCCCTCTGCAGTTGTGCACATTTTGCCCTCCCAACCTCAAGAAATTTGGGGTTTACACCGTGCACATTGCATACTATTGAGCGAGGGAGATCTTGAGTGGCTGCAGACAGTCTGATTATCTGCATGAAAGAAATTAATTTGAGTAGTCGAAGTTATTCAACTGATTAAATCTTGTATTTACAACAATCCATATGTTGTGTCTATGGTAGTGAACCCTTACCTCTTGAGAGTCATCCTTGTACCTCACCACTTTAGCAAACGAGCCATTTTAATGATAATTTTATTAAGAGAAATTTATACAAAAGTACATAGGAACAGAAATCACAAGTGGAGGAACAGAATATAAAAGCATAGTTCATTTTCACTGCCAAATTATATAGATTTTGCATTGGAACTTTGTGCATGCTGATTATTCTAATTGGAATTCTTAAATAGATGCCTATCTCAAGAAACTCTCTGTTTTAGCTTCCTTAAAAGTGCTTTCACTTTGTCATAGTGCATTTGCTTAACTTAATTTGCTGTCTTTTTTCTTATCCTCTTTACAAAAAAATATAAGGCAACAAAAGGCAAATGTTTTTGAGGACTATGTGCAGTATTATAACTTCTTTCCAGAATTTCCAACTTGTAATTTGTAAATTCAACTGTTTCTGAAGAAGTCAAACAAAATCTAGTTGCACCCTACCATTTTTTAAATCATTAAGGAGAAGGAAAAGAAAAGACTTGCAACTAATGACCAACCAGATCAATCTAGAATTAAGAAAATAAATGATGTTGACAGTTGCAAACCAACTAAACCTTATTGTCAAACAAAAATTACACTATATCAGATCCATTTGTCAAAACCTGAAGAAGAATTTGCAAATCAAATCTAATTTCAAATTTCACACAAGGATGGATATTCAGTTCGTGTAAGCAAGAAGCTTTTTGGGACAAATTTGGAAAACCATGCATAGGAAATATAAATGAGGTAGGTATTATTCTTGCCAGCCAGTAGGTGCTTCATATTAATTTGGTACATCAGCAAGTTAGGCCACAACAAAAATCATACCAGGCCACTAACAAAAAAAACCTAACACTCAAAAGAAGTTACTAGAATAAGAAATACCAAAAGTTAAGGTGACTATAGGAGCGTACTTTGTGGCAATAAATCCTTGTGACCCAACTGTTCATATATCTGAGAAAAAGGGCAATAATCTTTCCGTTCTTTTCTCGTTTGACATACTCCAGATAGTTGGTATGGACCACGCCAATTACCCGCCGAAACTTATGCTTCCACTTGCGCCCATGGTGGTACCAATTGAGGTGCTCTGGTTCCTCTAGTACTGCCACATCAACTTCCTCATCAGGAATGCAATCTGTTATGTCGCCAACTGGTATGATGCTCCTCAATTCTGTTGAAAACTGTACAATACAGTCATTAAGTCGGGGTTTTGTCATGCGGTGATCTTTCAAGAAATTAGACCAAGGACTGGTACATAAATTAGACTAAATCCAGACATATATTTCTACTATTATAAAACCAAAGGACTTAATTTATCAGCTAAATAGACAGTATATTAATCCAAGTGAAATTAAACTGGACCAAAATAACAACCTTGCTTCAAGCATTCCTACCAATTCAAGAAACACAAAGAACCCAATTTACCTTTGCGGGATAAAACTTAATCTCAAACTCAGGTTTGAAATCGACCCGTTCCTCAATCCATCTCCTCACGAAGCTCTCTTGCTCAGGAGGAGAGTCGAAGGTAACCCCATTAGGGTAAACCAACACCTGATCGCTCAGCGAAAGCCAGGGAATAACGAGCGTGACCTCTCTGTCGCCATGGCCGTGTCCGACGAGGTAGGCGGCGCGAAACAAGGGGTTAACGGATGTTCCGGTCATCCATGGGAGACTAGCGGTGGTGAAGATGGCGACGTGCTGCCTCATTCGTCGGAGAATGAGAATGAGGCAGGAATAAGGTATCTTTTTGGGAGAATTAATTGCGTGGCGTGGTGGGATTGGAATTAGGGAAGAATGTTTGGTGTCTTCTTGGAATGGTTTGTTTGTGTTTCTTTGTCTTTGACGGGATGGTAAACTTAACGGCCTAACGAAACAGTACGAAACTCTTAACGGACGCAACGCAACGGGAGAGTTGGTCAACGGTCAAATTGAAGGTGAAAGTAGGACCCGTTTGTCAGAGATTTGTCATATGGAAGGTTTTAGTAGTGATGGTCACAGAGGATAAGTTTCTGGTGGAGAAGACTCATGGATTCCCTGCGCCTCAATTATGTTGTGATTTCTGCGGCGTACTGAATAAAGTATTGTACGGCTTCCGTTAAAGCTATAACACACGAAATTATTAACTTGAATGATACAGAAAATCTAGACCAGGAGGGAAAATTTTTATCAAAGACAAAATACTCTCAATAATTTTAAAAATAACAAAACAACACCAAAAATTTTAAAATGAGCACAGTTATAGCGGTAATAGTATCGCCGCTATAAGCTCTACAACTGTAGTTACAATACCGCTATAAGCTCTATTTCGGTCAAAAGCTGTCCAGTATTGGTTTTAGTGCCATTTATTTTGTGTTTTTCTTGAGTTTTGTGCGAGGTGTGTAACAGCCTTGTAACGAGAAAAAGGATGCATGTATTTATACGATTATTTAATAAGAAATAATTTTTATTGAGCCATTGAGAAATTAAAACTATTGTCTTTTCACAAAAGTTGGAGCATACGTGCCTCCAATCTGATGATTCAAATTAAATAAGTTTATCTTGCAAAAAGTAATCAAATTAAGATGTGTATAGTTTGCATTGAAATGAACTAACACGGCAAATATTTTGACACGACACGATTAACACGTCGTATCGTATCGTGTTGGTACGTCGTACTAGTCGTGTCATATTATGTTATTATTTTTTAAATAAAAAATATGATAAAATTAAAATTAATGGAAAAATTTTAGTAAACCATAACAATTTATTATTTGATTAAGTTTAAACTTTTTATTGGGGCCGTTTGGATCCCCATGGGATTTTGGGGAATTTCATCTTCCTACCATAAATTTATTATAAACAATCCAAACTCTTCACAAAATTACACACTTTCCAATAAATTTATTCCTAGGAATTGCAACTTCCCCAAATTCCTCAAATTCCTAAGCGATCCAAACGGCCCCATTAATATTTTATAAAAAATAATAATTGCATAAGAACAATATGAGTCATAAAAGGAGAAAGTTTAATATGCACCATAGTGCATAGGGAATTCCGTGCACCACGGAATTTTTCAAAAATATTTTTGTAAATTGACAACATTCCAAAAATGGCATGTTTTAAAAAATTCGAAAAAAATAGTAATAAAATCTCAAAAATTGTAAAATTTGGTTTTCTATGAGATTTCAATATGTAGATTAGATTGGTTAAATTAGATTTGTCAATTTACAAAGATACTCCTGAATAAGTCCGCGGTGCACGAAATGTCCTTGCACTATAGTGCATATTAAACTTTCTCGTCATAAAAGATGGTAAATAATATGATGTAGTATTATAAATTGGATTTAAATTATTAATTTTGTTTAAATAATCAACATTAATAATTAAATTTGTGTTGATGTGTCGTGTCAGTTCGTGTTTGTGTCGTGTTGCGTGTCTAATCGTGTCAATTTTTCAAAACTTCCAACACGACACAATAACATGATCGTATCGTGCCAATTCCGTACTTGTGTCGTGTCGTGTCGTGTCATTTTGAAAAATGCTAGTCTACACTCAAATTCCAAAATTAGTTCTCTTGATGTAATACAAAATTAAGAATATAATTTACAGGTGAAATTAATATATAGTACAAACCACAAAAATAATTACAACAAAAATGTTAATTTTAAGATCAATAATTATGTTACAAATCTTGTTTAGATCAATTGTCCGAGTTCCCCTACACATATTAGACACAAGTTAGCTAGCTAAGACAGGACTTGCTCTAGCAAACAAGTAATGTTTTCTTGCACCAAATTACACCCACTAAATTGATTACTATCTTAAAACTAACATAATCATAGCATTTTAGTTGACTAACAAGATTGTCTAGTTCGTTTCGTTAAATTAATAACGCATTTTGTTTATTTCTAATATATAATAATTGGGAAAAAAATCAGAACATTTTGTTTGTTTCTAATAAATAATAATTGGGGGAAAAAATCAGAACATCTAAAAAAAAATCCATCACTTAAAGATCAAACATAGTGCAGAAAAATAAATATGAAATGACTATATTTCTCAATATTTAGTGAAATATAGAAATTCATATATGTTAGAGTTATGTCCTAGAAGTCAATAATTTAATGACTTAATTATTAGTTTATGTTATGGATGATATTTTATCATCTGTTCCTAGGTTTATTATTGACAGATCATTCAGGTTGAGGATCTGAATTGTAGATCTCTGTGGATCATTCTTTAGAATGACAATAATAAATCTAAACGGTCCATAATCTTGATAATTAACAAGGAACATTAATTATCATATAAGATTAGTATGCAAGTTAAGTGATGATTAAGTTCTACAAATCATAGGTAAAGAGTTACCAACTTAATTGCATATGTATATGTTATGGAACATAGTACAGGACTTGACCCAATGAAATAAACATATGGATTGTGTTAAGTGTCATTGTTTATTTCGTTATGATTTTGGTTCTAAGTTTGAGATGTTTATCTTTTCCACATGAGGATAGGTTCAATAAATATTGTCTACCGCTGATTCCCGATAAGGGCTGCTATACGGACTTTATTTATGTTCTCTTGAATTGTGCGGGGAAAAGCTAATCATCAAGAAAACCGTATGTCCCTCATTAATTCACTTAGTGAGTGACGATATCTGTTTGGGCCCCTTGATGGAGTTGGATCGTATGCGCGCAACTAAGCGATCAACTCTAGATCAAGAAACGTATAATCTGCAAGAATGACACATTCCTATCTTGGATTATACGATGATATCGTGTGACATAAGAATCAAAATAGAGAAACATATTTATTCTCTTATGCAGGATTGAAATATTGTAGCAGTACACTATTTATGCGAATTGGGAGTCATAACGTGTTGCTAGATACCGCTTATGATTATTGGAATTAAATAACGATTTAATTCCATGGCCAACATAGCATAAATCCTCAAAGGGTCACACAAATAGGACATTAATCACACAGTGCATTATTTATTTATTCACAGCAGTAGGTACTGTGAAAATATGATAAGATTGATTAATTAATTATATACCGTTGCGAACCGTTATAATTAATTAAGTCAATGGATTATATAGAAATAAATTAATGCATTAACTAATCCTAAAATAATTATTAATGAGTTAATAATTAATTTAGTTCAACACAATTTTAATATAAATGGTTATATTAATTAATTGGGCCGTTATTTGGTAGCAAATAGATAGCCCAATTAAAGAGCAAATAAATGGGGCTTTAATTAATAGAATTAGAGACTAAATTGAGTGGATTAAGTGGCCCATATAGGCCCATTTCGTGGCTGCCCAATATGGTGGTAGGTGGGATAGCATAGTTGTAATTATGCAAGAGGTCAATTAGGTTTTGTGCTCTATATAAGGACCACTTATGAGAGCCTCCACCTAGCTTTTCTCTCTCCTCTCCTCCTCCCATTCTAGGCCGCCACCTTCCTCCTCTCTCCCTCTTATTTGCTCATGTGTTGAGCTATTTTCTCTCCACTAAATCAAGGTTGTTGATTGATGCAAGAGAGAAAACCATAGGGATTAGACTTGTTCTTTGGGTATGCTAGCACGTACCTTGTAGAACGTGATTAATCCTCCTTGGTGGACTCGAGGGCGGTTACGAGACTTGGTGGAGATGGTGGAGAAGGCACGCCATCGATTCCCATGCCTTGGTCGAGCCCCGCGAATACGATTTCGCGGGAGGTATCGATTTCTCCTGTTTCTCTTTGTGTCTATTGCTTAAAGTACTAGATCTCGTGTTGCTTGTGTTTTAATTGGATTAATTAAGGGTAATTAGTCACAAAATTAAAATTGGGCAATTTCCTAACAATATGTTCTCCTTACAATGATATTTTATCAAGTCAAATGAAAGCATAAGCATGAATTGGAGATCTCTAACAAAGCATGTTTTTTTTTTAATATTAGAAGCATCACATGTGTATGCGGTACAAGTCAAGTAGGCTTGAATGCCGCACAAAACAAAGAAAGGAGCTTTTAATGCAGCACAAAATCCAGAAAAAAATAAAATACTATATTGCCGCTATAACTGTGCTCTTTTTAAAAAAAATTTATACTCCTTCGTTCTTTTTAAAAATTTGAAAGGTATTTTTGTCTTTGATAAAAATTTTCCGCGGAGTGGTTTCATGAATTTGTTTGCTTTTCTTTTGTTTCCCAACCGAAATGTACACGCCTTCCTATCTTTCATGATTTAAAGACGTATCGATTTAATTTTAAGTGGGAATTGGTTAATTGATAAAGAAACTATTACTTTATAAGGAGGGAGGAATGATTAAATTTGAAAGATATAGATCATATTTTAGAGAAAAAAAATTGTTGATTAAATCCAAGCAATATTTTAGAGAAAAAAAAGATATAGATCATATTTTAGAGAAAAAAAATATATAGATCATATTTAGAGGAAAAAAAAGATATAGATCATATTTTGTAAGGTACGGCATCTGTGTAGTGTCACAACGAAAATAACAAGCAAGCGACAATTGTATTTATTGTGAATCGCAGCTTAAATCCATAAAAATGAAGTATCGTGAAGAATAAGATTTTTTTTTGCATGGATAAATGAAAAAGAGAAATGTTGACAGCGCACAACTAATTTTCCTTTTTTTTTGTTGCTGGATAAGATTATTCTTGGTTTAAATAAAAAGAGAAAATATCCTAAAAGTGCCCTTTCCTTTCTATCTTATTACTTTCTTCCAAACACTTTTTATCTTGGAGGATGTGCCTGAGATGGCTCGGAAGAAATAAATATTTCGATTTATGTTATAAGTAAAAATAATTCTATATTAATAAAAGAGAGAAATGTGACGTTTTTATGGTGAACTAGCATTCAATCGGATTTGAAATCAGTTACACTTGTTCTAAATAATTGGTCCACGTTACAAATTGTCCCATTTTTATTATTGTTTTTTTAAATCTTTTTTCCTTGTAGAAAATTCGGCAGCAAAGACTCAATTGTATTACTAATTTGATTTTTTTTTTTCTCTCAATATTCTTAAATCAGAAATGATAACTGCTATCTCTAGTTTTGTCATCTCTTGCCATCGCAAAACACAAAGGGTGTGTTCGGATGCAACGGAATAAGTCGTGAATAGGGAATGAGGATAAGAAATTTCGGTTGGCGTGCTTATCTATATTCCTTATTCTTATACCATGGTTTTGTTAGTATAGGAATAGGGTCCAAATTCCTTATTCTTGTGTTGTTTGGGTTGCACAAGAATAAACATAAGCACGCAAATCGAAATTTCTTATTCCTATTCTCTATTCCCGGCCTATCCAAACACACCCAAAGTGAACACATAGAACAGAAAAGACGAACATATAGACAATTAAAGTGAACACTTGCAAAATGGAAATTGATTACTGTCATTTGCAGTTTTGCCATCGCTAAACATAAAGTGAACACACAAAATAGACAAGGTGAACATATATAGTGATCAAAATGAACACATACAAACAAATAAGTTTAATAAAAATAAGTTGAATGTGCCTATAAAAATATGAACAAGAGATGACAACACTAATTTTTTTATAAGTGTTCACTTCGATCTTTTATATGTTTACCTTATTTGTTCTATTTATTCATTTTGTGTTTAGCAATGCCAAGATACGACAAAATTACAAATCGCAAAATTAATTAAATTCATATCATCGTATCTAGGGGTGCATAACATGGAAAACGACCACGAAAGTGGTCATTTTCGTTAACCGTTGCATTGATGCACGGAATTTTTATACTTATTGCGTTGATTGTTGCATCCGTTTAACACATGTTGCGTTGATTGTTCCGTTGATGGGAACAATCAACACGGTTATAACCGTCTTTGACTACCTAACTATTTTGCATTTTATTAAGATGTAAGAAAATAAACTATTCTGCATTTTGTATGAAACAGAGATAAATAAATGACAGGTTAGGTCACGCGGGAAAGGGGGAGGAGGCACTATAATCACCTCTTGCTCTCGACGGCGATTGTACTCGATGGTGCAGAGGCGAGAGAGATAGATGTGACTGTGTTCGGCAGAGAAATGACGGAGCGACGCTGTAGAAATCTAATTTTACTCATTTCTCCCTCGATCTCTCTGCTGAGGTCCTCTGCAATCTAATAATAAAACCATAAAAAAAATTTAGACGAAATGCGCGAAATAAACGACCACGAAACGTACCAGTTTCACTAATCGTTCCGTTCTGAGACGAAACAATATTTCTATTTGCGTTGGTTGTTCCGTTCCTTAAACGAAACTGAAATTCTTATCCGTTATCGTTCAGTTCGGACGAAACGAAACGAAAGAACGGTTGAAACGGCTACCGTTTTCAGCCCTAATCGTATCTTCATATGGATACTCAATTGGGCCGATTTTGATCATTTGAATTGTAATATACTCAATTGGGCTGAATATGATAGAGTGCCGAATTTCAAGCCCTGTCTACGTGAAAGTTGCGCACAAAAGAGTAAAGTTTGTTATCTGTAGATAAATTTGTTTTCAACAGACAACAATCAATAATTTATGAGCAATCAAGCGATCAGAAATTAGCGCTCTTTCCTTTTCTTTTTCCCTCGTCCTGTGCGCGAACCCCTTCCCCCTCGTCTTTCTTTCGGCACACCGTGATTTCCCTCTCCCCTCCTATCTCCTCCCCTTCATTTGTGCGCGATCCCCTCTCCTCAAGGATCCGTGGCCATCCGATTTAGAGCTGACGGTCAGAATAAAATGTCCACTCTGGACATCTGTCCGGAGGATTTCGTTTCCTCTCGTCACCCCTCTCTTGATTCGGACACCTTCCCCTATCTCCTCACCTCCCCTCCATCATTCCCTGCACGTCTCCTCTCTATCTTCTCACTCCCTCTCTTCCTCTTCATCTGTTTGTTCTCACCATCCTCTCATCCTTGTCCTATTGATTTTCTACGCAATTGGGACTTATTAGCACTTCAATTTGTCATTTTTCGTCATCTTTGTAATTTTTCGTCAAACTTGAAACCCACTACTAATTATTCATCCTCTTGCTTCTCTCTGCTCCTCTCCATTATTAATTTTCTTCGCATCTTATTATTCTGTAAGGGAATAACTAAACAAGTATACGGGATTTTTAAAAACTAAAGAGAGTAACTAATAAATGTAACTATGTAGTTTATTTAAGGGAATAATTAATAACCATAAAGAGAGTATATAATTAGTACAAAAGAGTAACTAATAAGTATAAGAGAGTATCTAATAAGTATAAACACATAGTTCATTTAAGAGAGTAAATAATAAATAATAATTACAAATTTCTCAAATTTTCCAAATTTTGTGAATATGGAAGGCAACGTAGTTCGAGCGAACCAATTCATATTTGAATTCGATTCAAAATAGATTTGAGCCAACTTGATTCGAGTTGTCAGGGAATATCGAGTAGAAAAAAATTGGCCTGTAATTGATTCGAATTTATAACGAGCTTGACTCGAGCCGATAATAGCTCGAATAGTATATAGTTATTTACAAAGTTATGTATGGCCACACTTTTTTATAGACAAACTAGTGGGACTGTCGCGCGTTGTGCGACCTATGTTTTCACTCGTCTTTTTATTGATTTTTATTATTATTACAGTATATTTTATTGTAGTTCAGTTTATTATATTTTTAACCATAGTGCAAAATAGATAAATTATGAGAAAAAAAACAAATGTAAAAAATTTTATTATTATCAGTTGGTTAATTGCTACAATTCAATATTCAAATCTCAATAACTGATTATCATTTGTAATGATAATTTTATTATTATACGTTGTGATCATATTGTTTTGTGTTGAAATTTTTTTACTACTTTCTTATTTATTTGGGCTTTGGTTTAGGTTAAGATTTATTGACGTGAATTGACAAAATGTTTTGTAAGTTCAGGTTTATTTGAAAAGGCTGATCGAGTTTCGCTCAATACACAAAATTCTTTCAAATGTAATTAGGACCAAATTTTATTAACGTTTAATTCTAACTAAATAAAAAGTTTTGAACTTGTCATGCATACATGGTTTTTTCGATGTATTTATATTATATATAGCTTGGAATTTAGGCTAAAATTCGAAATAGGTTTGTAAATGTCAATCATCAATTGTTGAACAAAGTGTTGACAATATTCCATCAAATGCTGCAATTTGTAAATATTTCGAACATGAAATATTGAGCACGCTTTCATTTAATCCGAAATATCCTTGTAAATAATTTGGTTGAAAACATGGAACTATATGAAATATGCTACATCAAATACCACTGACTTTATTCCACACTTCAAGGAAGATACAATATTCAATTAACATTGACCGGCATTTGATCATATAAAATCCCTTCAAATGCAAAATGGCCAATAAACTTGGAGTCCTAAAATTAATGATAGTATCTGTCAGCGTTTCCTGAATCAAGTATAATCTTAATAGAAAAATAAAACTACTAAATTAAAGATTCATTGGCCCAGCAAATGGTTTTCCGCTTCTTAGACGATGGAGGAATAGTTTTTTCTTATTGGAGAAAAGCAAAAAAATATTGGTTCTTCAGTTGCAATTACTGTGTTATTCAATTGCAACAAAGGTCTACACATTCTTTTATTTCTCATTCTTTTTGGAACAAATAATATTTTAAGGAGGTTTGCAAAAACCATGCCATGCTAGGGGTTCCTCTCGACACCATAATCCCAACTGCTTCTGTTAATTACTCATCAAAATGAGTCAGTCCCTAAAACATAAAAAATTGAAACTGTCAGAGTAATGACAATTAAGTTGCCATAGAGTTTATCGATATGGAAGTGTGATAATCTATTTTAATATTAGCCTCAATATCTCAAATTTTTGCAATTCTCTGAGTCCGGATGAGACCTACTTCTGAAAGAAACTCCTGAACCTGAAGTTTGCAAAAGTAGTACTTAAGAATCAATAACGATAAAAATAATATTCATATTCATATGTAAAGAGAAATTGTAACCAAATAAGAAGAAGAGAGATAATTAATCAATTGTAAATTGCAGACAGATAACTTTTTGGCCGATTATGTTACATCAACATCAAAATGAACTATAAATCGTTGCACTTACCTGGTGAAAATCTTTGGCTTGCCTATAGTGTGAGACAGAAAGAAAGTCCATTTTATTTTTAACGCCCAACTTGCTAATGACATTTTTGTCGAAGTCAGAGAGAGTCAATGTGTCAATACGGATGAAGAGACATGGAGAGCAAAAGGACACCCCTTTGGAGAAACCGAACTCTTTATCAGACACACGATATCTTCCCCTCTCGATTCTAGCATCTCAAACCAAACCGATGTTGTTTCACGTCCTTTAAAAACTACATATATTTTTCCCCTGGATTCACTGACTGCAATTCAGTGAAAGGAACTTCATTTCAATATTGTTTTGTAAATATTGGGGCCCTGTTGTATCCAGAATTGCCTGTAACAGCCAAGCCAACAATGTGTATTGAAACTAACAAAGAAGGAATTTTTATTTTATGGGATAACGTTATTCATTGATGACTTGATAAAATTAAAAAATATTGTGGATACAGAGAAAAGCTTGTTGATAGACTTGATTGCTTGCTTTAAGCTATCCAATGTAGCTTGGCGGTAATCTACTTCTCCATGGGAGCAGTCAAAGAGTCCTACTGAAAAATGTACCAGTTGACTTTAAATGGTGAATTATTTTGTTCAGAAGTCCATGGTAAGTTCTTGATTTTAGTTTTTTAATTTTCGAAAAAGTGGAAAAGTTTATATGTTAATGAAAAGAGTACCTGACATGCTGGCCCAGAGAGAAGGGGCAAGGACCTCCACACTTATTATATACAAAAGAGAAACAGGAGACCTAATTTTTAAGAGGGATTCAAGGCGACACCTTGGCCATCTTGTAGTTGCTCGATAGATGTTTCATTGGTTGACATAAAAGATAGGCAATGCAGTTCTCAAACTCACTTACCTTGCCAGGATCTCTACTGACCATGTAAGCCTATATTTGTACTGACAATCTTAATGCAGATGAATACCCACGCTGATAAAGCTAGGAAAAAATTTCAGAATAATTTATATAAGAAATAAGAAAATAATAAAAAAGTATAACATATATAGTCTAAGATGTGAGAAAGGGAACACACACACACCCTGATTGATGTCGTTTGTAGATCCAATCCTGACCACTAATTCCTGTGATAATAAATAATATATAATATAGATAAGAAAGACTTAATTTGAAAGGTACAGAAAAAAGTTTTTCACATACCATCATATATATAGAAGAAACAATAACATAACAAAATATTAAATGCTTTAATTATGCATAAACAAATATATTTAATGTCCTTAGGCCTTGCACAAACTGTCAACCACAGCTCACCAATTTTACTGCCCTAAGACATTTCTCATTAATTTATATCAATTCATTAATATCAATATAAATAAATAAAATTTGCACTAATAAATTTGCCTGGTTATACCCAAATAATTTCTCAAAAACATGCTGACACATTACAAATTTCGTTTTTTTTTATATATTTCTCAAAATTTTAACATGCTAGAAAAGAATACATTTACAACAACAGATTTAGGAGTTTATTAGTGGATGCCAAATAATCAATTAGTGGATGTCAATCGAATACATTTACAACAACATATTTTCTCAGTGTATATAAAAAAATTGTACTAATAATCAGTAAAGAATAATCAGTGTGGATGCCAAATTGTACTAAAAATTGACATCCTCATATTCCTTCCTTCCCCATTTTTTTTTTCTTTTGAGATCTTAACAGTAGCTGTCAAGTGGCCTTCCTTCCCCAATTAAAACCAACATAAATTAATTCTTTACCATGTATCATTCGATTTTTTTCATAAAAGTCGATGTAATAAAAATTTATTAGAGAAAATTTATACCTTTTTCTTTTTGTTTTAGGCCATAAAACTTCTTACGCATTTGCTGCTATTCATTCCAGGAATTTATTTCCTGTTTGACATAAAAAAATCGTTATAATTAATCCGTATATCAAAAAATCATGAAAATTTTACAGAAGATGGGTACGACATGGTGTATGTACAGTACAAAGTTCAAATACAAACTAACATTTCTTGAAAAATATGAAATAAAGAGGCAAAGTAAACCCTAGAAATTTTTCGAATAAAAATATAGAGTAAAAGTAATTGTGAGAGGCAGTGCAAAAAACAAAATTTTATTCTAAGAAAGAGAGAAGATGAGGGGAGGCGTACCATTGAGGAAGGGAGGGCGATCTCTTACAACGTGCTTGACCATGGTTGATGTGGCACATGCGCTACCTATTTAGAGCATAACAATTGAGAGGGAGAGAAATGAGGTGAAGTCGTGGACGCGGTGAAGCCGGAAACAGAGAGAGAGAGAGAGAGAGAGAGAGAGAGAGAGAGAGAGGCAAAGCAGATTTAGATTTGTGCGGCAGGATTTGGATTTGGAGGAGAAATGAAAGAGACCGATGAGAGTCGGAGGAGAATAGAAACAGATGGAGAAATTGTTAAAAAATAAATCTGCACTCATGACTCTGTTGATTACGGTGTAACGGGTTGTTGTCAAGTCTATTTTAATGATTTCGATCAGGTATACAATAGGTTAGAGACTACAGCGGCATAGAAACAAAAAAAAAATCGCAGAAATTAATCTTAGGATGAGATGGCGTGTCGAATGAAAATACAAAAACCAATACCGATTCCCACGCCTCTTTATTTATAAAACTAGTGGGGACGTCGCGCGTTGCGCGACCTATTTTTACTACATATAAGCTTTGTCACCTACAATAGAAGTAAATTTTATTTTGTAAGATGAATGTCTGAAGAAAAGAAATAAGATGAACAAAAAATAAATTGAAAATATAAATACACTAATGTACCTCCATGCATTGTGTTAGATATAATTCAGAAGAGGAAGTTGTACATGTATGTTAAATTTGTTTATTTTAGAGAAAAAAATAACCTGAACGCGGAGCACTTACCAGAGAAACTTGACCGAGTAAGCTTTAGGACAAAATTGTCTCCTCTAAATAAGCAACTGAAATAAATAGATTCAATAAATAAACTATATAGCCTTATAAGTATTATATAGTCTAACCATAATATTAAAGATGATATTACAGGTGAGAAGAAGGAAAGTGGGTGAAGCGAAATCCTAGATTTCACTGTTAGTTTTAAAACATCACTAATCCAATCTAATCAAATGTTTAGTAATTGCTCAAGTGCAGGCTGAATACTATTAGAATGAACCATAAAGTTCGTAAATTGAATAATATAGCTAACTGAAAAAAATAAATTGTATAAATTTAACAATAAAGTTTGGAATTTAGCATTTGTGCTTTCTTTGCAAATTTAAATGTTTTCTAAAACTAATGTGCTTATGAAACTAACTATTAAAATTGTAATAGCCAGAAAAAGTTACATGTTAAATTAAATAAAAATACAATCTAAAGAGCACCGATGTACATCATATGTGTGACATATTATAAATGAAATTATTTTTCAAACTTAATAAATTGCACAAGAATGCCAGGGGAAAAAAGAAAAATAGAAAAACTTTTAGAGAGAGGAAACCTAAGTACAATAATTCAATTTGAAACAAAAAATACAAAATATCTTTAACATGAGAGCCTACAGTGTGCAAACATATCAGATAAGCATGAGATCTACCACTCCATTAGACAGCTATGAGTATTTCAAAACTTTAGATAAAAAAAAAAAGGAAAGATATAAGTACAAAAAATTAGTTAAGAATTGATGGTTTATGTTGAATGGTTTTCAATAAGTAATTGAGATTTGCTGGTTTACGTTGATTAGAGGGAAAAAAAAAAAATTGATGGTTCAAGTTGAATGAATAAAAGGGAAGAAAATTTGGGGCTCCATCTATTTTTTTATTTAATGTGATTGGACCTCACATCATTATTATAAATACTAAATCTCAATTCGGCCTGAAAGTAGAGTTTTCAACCTTACTTTAACTTTATAAACTTACAATATATAAGGCACGAAAAACAATAGATGGAGCCCAAATTTCAAAGAGGAAGTTTTGTGATTGTAGAAATACAGAAAAAAAAAATTTAATTATGATTTGGTAAAACTTAGCAAGCTATAACACCTAACAAACTACCCCATTTGTAGTCATGTGATTCTCTTGGATGTAAACTTGGTGAAACTTTGCAACGACAAAGAAATATAGGCTACGAAAATATAATATCATCTTTAATTGCACTGAAAATTATAATAGCACCTTGACTTTGGAATCCCACATGTTGTGCAATCGACCTACATAGTTTAATTATATTTTCAAACAAAACACCTCACAAATCCATTTTATTTACTTGGGCAAAATAATTACTCAGCAATACCTACTGAATGAGTGCTCTTTACCTTTTTTTTCCGTTCTTTCTTTTTACAGAGAAGGCTCCAAGCTTGCAATATTGACACCAATCCTTTTCTTTCAGTTTCTAAGATTAATTACCTCATGTTTTTCTATTCTCAGTTTAAGAACTTACGCTATACCGGCTTATTTTCTAGTAGCCCACTGAACCACCTAGCTTCAAACCAAATTATCAACATTTGGGATGCACCACTATACATAAATCCTATTTTTAATTTCAACTTATATAGCATTCTTCATTTTAGGTCCCAGCAAACTGACGAAAACGTCAGTGGGACATTTCATCGAACACTTTGCCTTCACCAAACTAAACTAAACTACACCAGGAGTCCAGGACGGTACAACACATGCCTCCACCGCCATGCAAACATCTGCTAAATCATCTATCCTTTCCAGTTTTCGTTGTCAAGAGAATCCGGGTAAGTGAACTGAATCGGATGACCAGATCTTCAAGAAAGGTTAACAACCTTTTAGATTTATGACCATAAATATGTGGTAGGGGGAAAAATCTTGCGGTGGAAGCCCAACGAAAATGGAGCGGTCGTAGCTGTCGCGGAAGCGACCTGTGATGAGAGGCTCTGAGGAGGGAGTGTGGGACTGCGAGGTGGAGTCGCGGCGAAGGAGAGAGAGCAGAGAAAAGTGGATCTAGGTTTGTGTTTACAGGATTTGGAGGATAAAAAAAAGGAGGCAGAAGGAAATTGGAGGAGAAAATGAAGAGACGGAGGAATAGGCCACCAATCGGTACCAATGAAAAAGAGGATTTGCACTGATAACTCAACAATCTATATTGTAACGGATCACGTGGACCGGCTATCTCTATTCTTTTGATTTGGTACACACTGGGTTACATACTGATTATACACAAAAACTAAAAATAAATCGCTGAAATAAATCAAAGAGTTTTGCCGTGTCCGACAGAAAAGCGAAAAATATATCCGACTCCCACGGGTTTTTATTTATAATACTGATATACTGATACTGATTATAAGCACAAATTTTTATACCAAAACACACAAACTGACTACAGCAAAACATTGTAACGTTAGTCATAAGATAAAATGGTAAAACATGATTCAATCATTCCATATTTCAAAGATGCAATTCATATAGCCAATAACTTAATACCAATTCCAATCCAAATAGCTAATTCCATCTCCATGGCACGAGCATACTATGATTACTATCGCTTTAAAGAATAGTATGTATAATTTCTGAGTTGAATAATTCGCGAGCCACTAACTAGAGAGCTATCTAAAGCTCGTATTCAATTCGTTTTAATTTCGAACCTAAAAAATCGGTTCGTTAAAAACTCGAAATTATTTTGAGTGATCTAGTTTCGAATAATTAGCGAATCAATCCCGATCGAGCCACGAGCCACAAATTATTTTGCGGGTCTTATAACAGAGTACTAATAAGTGTAAATACATAATTTATTTATGGAAATAATTAATAACTATAAGGGAGTATTTATATTGTATCATAGGAGTATATACTTGTTCATGTGTCAATAGCGCTTGTAAGTTATGGAAGAAACTCGCAGGGAGGGAAAGAAGTGCGAGATGTGAAAGAAATATGTGAGGAAAGGGATCGTACAGATGAAGAGGGGACGAAGGGGATAGAGGGGTGGAAAGGGGTGAAGCGCATGTGTGAGACGAGAGGTCTATAGAAGAGGGGAGGGGCGCGAAGATGATGTTGGAGTTATGTCCTAGAAGTCAATAGTTTAATGACTTAATTTACTTTATGTTATTGATGATATTAGATCATTTGTTCCTTGAGTTATTATTGACAGATCATTCAGGTTGAGGATCTGAATTGTAGACCTCTGTAGATCATTCATCAGAATGACAATAATATCTCTAAAAAGGTCCATAATCTTGATAATTAACATGTAGCATTAATTGTCATGAAAGATTAGTATGCAAGTTAAGTGATGATTAAGTTCTACAAATCATAGGTAAAGGGTTATTAACTTAATTGCATATGTAGATGTTATCGTAACATCGCACAGGACTTGACCCAATGAAATAAATATATGGATTGTGTTAGGTGTCATTATTTATTTCATTAGAGTTTGATTCTAGGTTTCAGATGATTCAGCTTTTCCACATGAGGATTGGTTCTATAAATATCGTCTAACGTAGATTCCTGAAAAAGGTTGCTATACGGACTTTATTTATGCTCTCTTGAATTATGCGGGAAAAAGTTGTTCATCAAGACAACCGTATGTCTCTCATTAGTAAACCCACCGAGTGATGATATCTATTGGGCCCCTTGATGGAGTTGGATCGTATGCGCGCAAACTAGACGATTAACTCTAAATCAAGAAATGCATAATTTGCAAGAATGACACATTCCTATCTTAGATTATACAGTGATATCATGTGGCATAAGAATCAAAACAAAGAAATACTATAATAGTATAGTATTTGTTTACGTTAATTGGGAATCATAACATGTTGCTAGATACCGCTTACGATTATTGAAAATAAATAACGATTTATTTTCCATGGCCAACATAACATAAATCTCCGAGAGTCACACAAATAAAGTTTTAGCCAAATGGTGCATTATTTAGTTTATTTGCATTGGAGAATGCATATATGATATGTTGATTAATTAATTATATACCATTGTGAACTGTTATAATTAATTGAATCAAAGTGATCATATGAAACTTAATTAATGCATTTTCTAATACAATGGTAATTATCAATAAGTTGATAATTTAGTTCAACAACATTTAATATAATTATAGGAATTATATTGAATATATAGGCTTTGATTTATTAAGCCTGATAGAGCCCGAAATGAAAGCAATTTGAGAAGACAATTAACAATAGATTAATGGACTAATAGTGCATGTGATGTAGCCCATTTAGGCCTTGTTTATGGCTGGCTTTAGAGGGGCAAAATTATCCTTTAATCATTGGTTAATTGAAAGGACTCATTAGTGGGTCATATGAAGGGACACAAGGAGAAATAAAGGGACATGCTCTTGACTTTCTCCTATCTCTTCCTATCCCAAGGAGAACGAAAATACTAGGAGAAAAATGGTGTTTTCTGCCATGTAATTGTTTATTTTCAAGTTCATTTAGGTGCTCATGTGTTGTGCAATAGTTTCTTCTTATTAATTGTTGATTAATCGAAGAAGAAAACAAATATTAGCTTCATCCTGAAATTTGCTAGCACAAATTATTAGGATTTGGTTAATCCTTTTGGTGGACTCAAGAACAATGAGTAGGAGGTGTTGGAGAGCACGCTACCGATTCCAAAGCCTTGGTCGAGCGTCCTTGTTACGATACAAGGATAGGTAAAAACCGTTTTCTCCATCCAATGCACTAAGTATGTCATTCCAAAAGATCCTTGTTGTGCTTGTTGTTTAATTATATTAAATATGACTTATAAAATTAAAATAAGTGCACAACTAAATTCCTTCAGATGAGAGGGGTTTAGGGTTTAGGGAGAGCGAGAAGCGCACCTTTCATTTTTGGCAATGTGCTGGATGTTATTTCCAAAAGCAATAATCTGATTGCTTGATTTGACTTACCGCTTGATTGCTGTTATCAACGCCGATAAATTATTAACTAGGGTTGGACATCGAGCTTCGCTCGATACAATATTTTTTTACATAAATTTAAAGTTTGGTTTTTATTATATTATTTTTTATATATGTTAATAATAATGTGAATTTCTAACTAAAATATCAATATCATCATGTTTTAATTAAGATCATAAACATATTTTAGACTATATAAACAACATAAATATAGATTATTGTGATCAAATTACTTAAAATGAATGTAAAATCGCTTGAAATGCTCAAATATACTCAGAATCTATAAAATCTACACATTATGTGAATAATTACAATATATAATCCAATCGTTTTGAATAAGTGAGTCCATAAACATATTCTAAACTATATCAAGAGCTTAATATAGATTACTGTGATCAAATGACTTAAAATGAATACAAAATCGCTTGAAATGCTCAAATATACTCATAACCTGTACAATCTGCACATCGTGTGAATAATTACAATGTATAATCCAATCGTTTTGAATAATTAGGCTCATAAACATATTCTAGACTATATAAAAAGGTTAAATATAGATTATTGCGATCAAATAACTTAAAATGAATGTATAATTGTTTGAAATGTTCAAATATACTAAGAATCTATAAAATATCCACATCTTGTGCATAATTAAAATGCATAATCCAATCGTTTTGAAAAGATGAGTTCATAAACATATTCTAGACTATATAAAGAGGTTAAATATAGATTTTTATGATAAAATGACTTAAAATAAATACAAAATCGATTGAAATACACAAATGAACTCAGAATCTGTAAAATCTGCACATTATGTGCGTAATTACAATGTATAATCCAACCGTTTTAAATAAATGAGTTCATAAACATATTCTAAACCACATAAAAACTTAAATAGAGATTATTGTGATCAAATGACTTAAAATGAATGCAAAATCGCTTGAAATGCTCAAATATACTAAGAATCTATTAAATCAGCAAATTATGTGAATAATTACAATGTATAATCCAATCATTTTGAATAAGTGACTTTATAAACATATTAGAAACTATATAAAGAGCATAAATATAGATTATTATGATCAAATGACTTAAAATAAATACAAAATCGTTAAAAATGCTCAAATATACTCAGAATCTGTAAAATCTGCATATTATGTTAATAATTACAATATATAATCAAATAGTTTTGAATAATTGATCTCCTAAACAGATTGTAGACTATATAAAGAGTATAAATATAGATTATTGTGATCAAGTAACTTAAAATGAATGCAAAATCTCTTGAAATGCTCAGATATACTCAGAATCTTTAAAATCTACACATTAGGTTCGTAATTACAACGTATAATCCAATTGTTTTGAATAAGTGAGTTCATTAACATATTCTAAACTATATAAAGATCTTAAATATAGATTATTGTCATCAAATAACTTAAAATTAATGTAAAATCGCTTGAAATGCTCAAATATACTCAGAATCTATAAAATCTGCAAATTATGTGAGTAATTACAATATATAATCCGATCATTTTGAATAAGTGAGCTCATAAACATATTCTAGACAATGTAAAAAGCTTAAGTATAAATTATTGTGAACAAATTTCTTAAATTGAATGCAAAAATCGCTTGAAATGCTCAAATATACTCAGAATCTTTAAAATCTGCACATTATGTGCATAATTACAATGTATAATCCAATTGTTTTGAATAACTGATATCACAAACATATTCTAGACTATATAAAGAGCTAAAATATAGATTACATGTGATCAAAACACTTAAAATGAATACAAAAATGGCTTGAAATGCTCAATTATACTCAGAATCTGTAAAATATGCAAATTATTTGAATAATTATAATGTATAATCCAATTGTTTTGAATAAGTGAGCTCATAAACATATTCTAGACTATGTATAGAGCTTAAATATACATTATTGTGATCAAATGACTTAAAATGAATGCAAAATCGCTTGAAATGCTTAAATATACTCAGAATCTGCAAAATCTGTATATTATGTGTATAATTACAATGTATAAACCAAACTTTTTAATTATTTGACCACATAAATCTATTCTAGACTATAGAAATAGCATATATATAGATTATTGTGATCAAATGACGTAAAAATGAATGCAAAATCGCTTGAAATGCTCAAATATACTCCGAATATTTAAAATTTGCACATTATATTCGTAATTATAATGTATAATGCAATCGTTTTAAATAAGTGAGTTCAAAAATATATTCTTGTCTATATAAAAATCTTAAATATAGATGACTGTGATCAAATGATTTAAAATGAATGCAAAATTGCTTCAAATGCTGAAATACACTCAATATCTGTAAAATATGTAAACTATGTGAAAAATTACAATTTATAATTGAATTATTCTGAATAATTTAGCTCATAAATACATTATAGACTATATAAAGAGTTTAAATATAGAATAACATGATCAAAACACTTACAATGAATGCAAAATAGCTTGTAATGCTTAAATATACCCAAAATCTTTAAAATCTGGATATTTTTGGCGTAATTACAATGTATAATCCATTCGTTGTGAATACTTGAGTTCATAAACATATTCTAGACTATATAAAAAGTTTAAATGTAGATTTTTTTCATCAAATAACTTAAAATGAATGTAAAATCGATTGAAATACTAAAAAAAAATTAGAATCTGTAAAATATACACATTATGTGAATAATTACAAAGTATAAAGCAATCTTTTTGAATAATTGGCCTCATAAACATATTCTAGACTATATAAAGAGCATAAATATAGATTATTGTGATCTTATAACTTAAAATAATGCAAAATCGCCTGAAATGCTCAAATATACTTGAATCTGTAAAATGTGCAAACTATGCGAATAATTATTATGTATAATCCAATCGTTTTGAATAAGTGAGTTCGTAAATATATTAAAAACTATATAAAGAGTATAAATATAGATTATTGTCATCAGATGACTTAAAATCAATGCAAAATCGCTTGAATTGCTTAAATATACTCAGAATCTGTAAAATCTGCACATTATGTGACTAATTACAATGTATAATCCAATAGTTTTGAATATGTGTGCCATAAACATATTCTAGACTATATAAAGAGTTTAAATGTAGATTATTGTCATCAAATAACTTAAAATGAATGCAAAATCGATTGAAATGCTCAAATAAATTTAGAATATGTAAAATATGAACATTATTTAAATAATTACAATGTATAATCTAATCGTTTTGAATAATTGAGCTCATAAACATATTCTAGACTATATAAAGAGATTAAATATAGATTATTGTGGTCAAATAACTTAAAATGAATGCAAAATCGCTTGAAATTCTCCAATATACTCAGAATCTTTAAAATCTACACGTTATGTGCATAATTACAATGTATAATCCAATTATTTTGAATAACTTAGTTCAGAAACATATTCTAAACTATATAAAGAGCATAAATATAGATTTTCTGTTGTCAAATGACTTCAAATGAATGTAAAAATCGCTTGAAATGCTCAAATATACTCAGAATCTGTAAAATCCATACATTATGTGAGTAATTACAATTTATAATCCAATTGTTTTCAATAAGTGAGTTCACAAAAAAATTCTAAACAATGTTAAGAAGTTTAATACTGATTGTTGTGATCAAATGACTTAAAACGAATGCAAAATTGCTTAAAATGCTCAAATATAATTAGAATCTGTAAAATATGCATATTATGAGAATAATTACAATGTATAATCCAATCGTTTTTTAAATAATTGGTCTCATAAACATATTCTAGACTAAATAAAAAGCATAAATACAGATTATTTGTGATCAAATGAATTAAAATGAATACAAAATCGCTTGAAATTCTCAAATATACTCAGAATCTGTAAAATATGCACATTATGTGAATAATTACAATATATAATCCCATCGTTTTGAATAATTAATGTCATAAATATATTCTAGACAATATAAAGAGCTTAAATATACATTATTGTGATCAAATGACTTAAAATTAATGCAAAATCACTTGAAATGCTCAAATATAGTCAGAATCTTTAAAATCTGCACATTTTGTGCATAATTACAATGTATAATCCAATTTTTTTAATAACTGATTACAAGAATATATTCGAGACTATATAAAGAGCTTAAATATAGATTAATTTGATCAAATGACTTAAACTGAAAGCAAAATCATTTCAAATGCTCAAATAAATACAATGTATAATCTAATCGTTTTGAATATGTGAGTTCATAAACATATTCTAAACTATATAAATAGCATAAATATAGCTTATTGTGATAAAAAAATCGCTTCAAATGCTTATTTATACTCATGGTATTTCAAATCTGCACATTATGTGCATAATTACAATGTATAATCAAATCGTTTTGAGTAAGTTATATCATAAACATATTCTAGACAAAATAAAGAGCTTAAATATGTATTACTGTGATCAAATCAAAATGAATTCAAAATCGCTTGAAAAGCTCAAATATACTCTGAATCTGTAAAATCTGCACATTAGTGAAGAATTAGAATGTATAATCTGATCGTTTTAAATAAATGAGTTCATAAATATATTCTAGATTATATAAAGAGCTTAAATAAAGATTATTGTGATCAAATAAATTAAAATTAATGCAAAATCGATTGAAATGTTCAAATATACTCAGAATCTTTCAAATCTGCACATAATGTGCATAATTACAATGTATAATCCAATTGTTTTGAATAAATTATATTATAAACATATTCTAGACAAAATAAAGTGGTTAAATATTGATTATTGTGATCAAATGACTTAAAATGATTGCAAAATCGCTTAAAAATGTCCAAATTATGTGAATCTGTAAAATATGCATATTATGTGAATAATTATAATGTACAATCCAATCGTTTTTAATAAATAAGTTCATAAGAATATTCTAAACTTTATAAAAAAGTATAAATATAGCTTATTGTGATCAAATGACTTAAAATGTATGCAAAATCGTTTGAAATACTCAAATTTACTCAAAATCATTAAAATCAACACATTATGTGAATAATTACAATGTATAATCCTATCGTTTTGAAAAATTGAGATCATTGACATATTCTATATAATATATAGATCTTAAATATACATTATTCTGATTAAATGACTTAAAATTAATGCAAAATCACTTGAAATGCTAAAATATACTAAGAATCAGTAAAATCTGTACATTATGTGCATAGTTATAACGTATAATCCAATTTTTTTTAAATAAGTGAGTTTATAAACATATTCGAGACTATATAAAGAGCTTAAACATAAATTATTATTATCAGATGACTTAAAATGAATGCAAAATCTCTTCAAATGTTCAAATATACTCAGAATCTGTAAAATCTGCACAATATGTGAATATTTACAATGTATAATCCAATCGTTTTGAATAATTGAGAGAATAAACATATTCTACACAATATTAAATGCTTAAATATAGATTATTGTGATCAAAAGACTTAAAATTAATGCAAAATCACTTGAAATGCTCAAATATATTTCGTTAAAATCTGAAAATTATTTGCATAATTACAATATATAATCCAATCGTTTTGAATAAGTGATATCATAAACATATTCTAGACAATATAAAAAGCGGAAATATACATTATTGTGATCAAATGACTTAAAATGAATGCAAAATCGCTTGAAATGCTAAAATATACTCAGAATCTATAAAAGCTGCATATTATGTGAATAATTACAATGTATAATCCAATCGTTTTGAATAATTGAACGCATAAACATATTATAGACTAAATAAAGAGCATAAATATGGATTATTGTGACCAAATGACTAAATAATAATGCAAAATCTCTTCAAATGTTCAAATATACTCAGAATCTGTAAAATCTGTGCAATATGTGAATAATTACAATGTATAATCAAATCGTTTTGAATAATTGAGCTAATAAACATATTCCACAATATAAAATGCTTAAATATAGATTATTGTGATTAAAGGACTTAAAATTAATGCAAAATCACTTAAAATGCTCAAATATACACAGAATTTTTAAAATCTACACATTGTGTGTATAATTACAATGAATAATCCAAATGTTTTGAATAAGTGATATCACAAACATATTCTAGACTATATAAAGAGCTTAAATATAGATTAATGTGATCAAAACACTTAAAATGAATACAAAATGGCATGAAATGCTCAATTATACTCAGAATCTGTAAAATATGCAAATTATGTGAATAATTATAATGTATAATCCAATCGTTTTGAATAAGTGAGCTGATAAACATATTCTAGACTATATAAAGAGCTTAAATATACATTATTGTGATCAAATGACTTAAAATGAATGCAAAATCGCTTGAAATGCTCAAATATACTCAGAATCTGCAAAATCTGTATATTATGTGTATAATTACAATGTATAAACTAATCTTTTTGATTAATTGACCACATAAACATATTCTAGACTATAAAAATTGCATATATATAGATTATTGTGATCAAATGGCTTAAAAATGAATGCAAAATCGCTTGAAATGCTCAAATATATTCCGAATCATTAAAATTTGTACATTATATTCGTAATTATAATGTATAATGCAATTGTTTTGAATAAGTGAGTTCATAAATATATTCTTGACTATATAAAAATTTTAAATATAGATGATTGTGATCAAATGATTTAAAATGAATGCAAAATCGCTTCATATGCTCAAATACACTCAGAATCTGTAAAATATGTAAACTATGTGAATAATTACAATATATAATTGAATTATTCTGAATAATTTAGCTCATAAAAACATTCTAGACTATATAAAGAGCTTAAATATAGATTAACATGATCAAAACACTTAAAATGAATGCAAAATAGCTTGTAATGCTTAAATATACCCAAAATCTTTAAAATCTTGACATTTTTGGCGTAATTACAATGTATAATCCAATCGTTGTGAATACATGAGTTCATAAACATATTCTAGACTATATATATAGCATAAATACAGATTATTGTAATCAAATGAATTGAAATAAATGCAAAATTGCTTGAAATACCCAAATCTAAAAAGAATCAATAAAATATGCATATTATATGTGTAATTACAATGAATAATTCAATCGTTTCAAATTAGTGTGTTCGTAAACAAATTCTAGACTATGTAAAGAGTTTAAATATACCCAAAATCTTTGAAATCTGGACATTTTTGGCGTAATTATAATGTATAATCCAATCGTTGTGAATACGTGAGTTCATAAACATATTTTAGACTATATAAAGAGTTTAAAT
Source organism: Rhynchospora pubera (assembly GCA_028095005.1). Lineage (NCBI taxonomy): Eukaryota > Viridiplantae > Streptophyta > Magnoliopsida > Poales > Cyperaceae > Rhynchospora > Rhynchospora pubera. The sequence continues at coordinate 205,558,040 of CM051461.1, read as the reverse complement.
GTAGATTTTTGTCATCAAATAACTTAAAATGAATGTAAAATCGATTGAAATACTCAACAAAATTTAGAATCTGTAAAATATAAACATTATGTGAATAATTACAAAGTATAAAGCAATCTTTTTGAATAATTGCCCTCATAAACATATTCTAGACTATATAAAGAGCATAAATATAGGTTATTGTGATCACATAACTTAAAATAATGCAAAATCGCCTGAAATGCTCAAATATACTTGAATCTGTAAAATATGCAAATTATGTGAATAATTATTATGTATAATCAAATCGTTTTGAATAAGTGAGTTCGAAAATATATTCAAAACTATATAAAGAGTATAAATATAGATTATTGTCATCAGATGACTTAAAATCAATGCAAAATCGCTTGAAATGCTTAAATATACTCAGAATCTGTAAAATCTGCACATTATGTGAATAATTACAATGTATAATCCAACAGTGTTGAATATGTGTGCTGATAAACATATTCTAGACTATATAAAGAGTTTAAATGTAGATTATTGTCATCAAATAACTTAAAATGAATGCAAAATCGATTGAAATGCTCAAATAAATTTAGAATATGTAAAATACGAACATTATGTAAATAATTACAATGTATAATCTGAATAATTGAGCTCACAAACATACTCTAGGCTATATAAAGAGCTTAAATATAGATTTTTGTGATCAAATAACTTAAAATGAATGCAAAATCTCTTGAAATTCTTCAATATACTCAGAATCTTTAAAATTTACACATTATGTGCATAATTACAATGTATAATCCAATTGTTTTGAATAACTTAGTTCAGAAACATATTCTAAACTATATAAATAGCATAAATATAGATTACTGTTGTCAAATGACTTCAAATGAATGTAAAAATCGCTTGAAATGCTCAAATATACTCAGAATCTATAAAATCCATACATTATGTGAGTAATTACAATTTATAATCCAATCGTTTTCAATAAGTGAGTTCATAAACTAATTCTAAACAATATAAAGAAGTTTAATATTGATTGTTGTGATCAAATGACTTAAAATGAAAGCAAAATCGCTTAAAATGCTCAAATATATTAGATTCTGTAAAATATGCATATTATGATTAATCCAATCGTTTTGAAATACAATGTATAATCCAATCGTTTTGAATAATTGGCCTCATAAACATATTCTAGACTAAATAAAGAGCATAAATATAGATTATTTGTGATCAAATGAATTTAAATGAATACAAAACCACTTGAAATGCTCAAATATACTCAGAATCTGTAAAATATGCACATTATGTGAATAATTACAAAATATAATCTAATCGTTTTGAATAATTAAGATCACAAATATATTCTAGACAATATAAAGAGCTTAAATATACATTATTGTGATCAAATGACTTAAAATTAATGCAAAATCACTTGAAATGCTCAAATATAGTAATAATCTGTAAAATCTGCACATTTTGTGCATAATTACAATGTATAATCCAATTTTTCGAAAAACTGATTACAAAAATATATTCGAGACTTATAAATAGATTAAATATAGATTATTGCGATCAAATGAATTAAAATGAATGCAAAATCGCTTGAAATGCTCAAATATACTCAGAATCTTTCAAATGCACATTATGTGCATAATTACAATGTATAATCCAATAGTTTTGAATTAGTTATATCATAACATATTCTAGATAGAATAACGAGCTTAAATATATATTATTGTAATCAAATCACTTAAAACGAATGCAAAATCGCTTGAAATACTCAAATATACTCAGAATCTTTAAAATCTGCACATTATGTGAATAATAACAATGTATAATCCAATTGTTTTGAATAATTTAGCTCATAAACATATTCTAAACTATATAAAGAGCATAAATATAGAATATTGTCATCAAATAACTTAAAATGAATGCAAAATCAATTGAAATGCTCAAATAAACTTAGAATCTGTATAATTAAGCACATTATGTAAATAATTACAATGTATCATCCAATCGTTTTGAATAATTGAGCTCATAAACATATTTTAGACTATATAAATAGCTTAAATATAGATTATTGTGATAAAATAATTACAATGTATAATCCAATCGTTTTGAATATGTGAGCTCATAAACTTATTCGAGACTATATAAAGAGTTTAAATATAGATTATTACCATCAAATAACTTAAAATCTTCAGACCATTTGCGCAATTACAATGTATAATCCAATAGTTTTGAATAACTTAGTTTAGAAACATATTTTAAACTATTGATCATAAATATAGATTACTGTTGTCAAATGACTTATAAATAATACAAAATCGTTTGAAATGCTCAAATATACAAAGAAATGTAGAACATAAATTTCTAAATCATTAGAACATAATATTTTCTTCAAAATGTAGAATAATTTTGTCTTGATACAACCTATATCATATTCACAGTTTTACACGCAAACATTATAAGAACTAAAATTTCAAGAATTTGATAAAAAGGGTACAATTATTAATTTATTATAATGCAAAAAAAATTGATGTTTAATCTAACATATTAACAAAAATAAGGTACCAGCTCTAAAATCAAGCAGAACATATTTGAAATACACAAAATTAGAGAGCATACGCAAAAGAATAAATATAACTATTTATGCCATTATATTGAGATTGATAAAAAGAAGGAATATATATAACCATTTTTTTCAAAAAGAAATGCATGCAGTATAATATGCCATTATGTTTCACATGTACATAAGCCTTCTGCTTCTAGGATACATCAAATTACCCATACAAAAATTCTACCTCAAGGACTATTATCACTCAAGAAAATGACATATAACTCTATATTTTGAAAACCTGACATATACCAAAGATCCAAATTAAAAATTCATGTTTCAAATTATAATAGTATCATGAAATTAAATAGAATCTGACTGAAAATATTAGTATGTGCCTGATTATATGAGTACAACCCAAAGAATTAGCTGCTTGGATCTAGCTATACATATTCATTCTCCTCTCTGAACAACATACGAAATAATTATTTTACTTTTCATTACTCTCTTTCTATCACTCTCTGTGTTTACTCTTTCTGGTACATACCAGAAACCTGATTACATGATTGTATAATAAACAGGAGCATATCATATGAGATGATGTGCAAATTGTGTTGGACAGTGAGATCGAGAAGGATATGATTCAAGCATATCTAATTTTGACATTCTAGCATAATAAAGACATTAATGTTTATTGTGAAGATGATAAAAATTAAGAAATTATGAAAATGTGAATAAAAAAATAAGTCGCAACTTTTCTAACTAAAGAATTAAATTATATTCATTGAAGCATTTCCACAAACACCATAGATACATTCTCTGGAGCACCTTTCCGCACTAACAAAATGATGTAGCTGAAATGAAAATTTCTAAGAAAAAGGACAAAAAAAAGTTATGAAACAAAAGAGGTAAAAACGAATGTTAAAGCTAGCTTACAGATAGAAAATTAGGCAGAAATTTTGAAAAATCTTGAAATTCCAAAAAATAAGAAAAATAGCTTCGAAGGGAAATGCAAGTAATTCATAAAAAAGGGAATTATAGATAACTTGATCTTCTTGTATATCGTGATGGATTGCGAGCCATGACAGGGTTGCTCCATCTACAGAAAACACCTTGTCTCCTTTATCTCTCGAAGCTAGGGTTTGCTCCATCTACTGTCGTGAGAGAGAAAGGATTGGAGAGCCGACTGTGGGGGTTGGGACGGGGCGGTGTTGCCGGCGAAGGAAACAGAAAAGAGGTCAAATGGAGGAAGGGGAGAGGCGATGGAGAAAGGCTCAGAAGGAAATGAACCATTGAAGACGACGTCGCTGAGGAAAAAAATTAGGTGTTAGCGATTGAATAGTAAAATATAGACGGTTCGATGCCGTGTCGGCGGAAAATTAAAAAAATTAATCCGTACACCCACGCATTTTTATTTATAATACTGATTTCAGAATTTTAAGTGACTTTTCATTCATTTTAAGTCATTTGATCTTCATAATCTCTATATATGCTACATATAGTCTAAAATATGTTTAAGCAGTCAGTTAATCAAAAAGATAGGTTTATATGTTGTAAGTATTCACATAATGTGCAGATTTTACAGATTCTGAGAATATTTGAGCATTTTAATCGATTTTGATCTCATTTTAAGTCTTTTGATCTCAACAATCTACATTGAAGCTCTTTATATAGTCTAGAATATGTTCATGAGATAAATTATTCAAAACAATTGCATTATACATTGTAATTATTCACATAATGTGCATATTTTGCAGATTCTAAGTTTATTTGAGCATTTCAATTGATGTTACATTCATTTTTTATGACAATAATCTATATTTAAGCACTTTATATTGTCTAGAATATGTTTATGAGCTCAATTATTCAAAACGATTGGATTATACATTGTAATTATTCACATAATGTGCATATTTTACAGATTCTAAGTTTATTTGAGCATTTCAATTGATGTTGCATTCATTTTAAGTTATTTTTTGACAATGATCTATATTTAAGCCCTTTATATAGTCTAGAATATGTTTATGAGCTCACATATTCAAAACGATTGGATTACACGTTGTAATTATTCACATAATGTGCAGATTTACAGATTCTGAGTATATTTAAGTATTTCAAGCGATTTTGCATTCATTTTAAGTTATTTGATGACAATAATCTACATTTGTGCTCTTTATATAGTTTATAATATATTTATAAACTCATTTATCCAAAATGATCGGATTATACATTATAATTATTCAAAAAATTTGCAGATTTTACAGATTCAGAGTAGATTTGAGCATTTCAAGCGATTTTAAATTCATTTTAAGTCATTTAATCACAATAATCTACATTAATCGTCTTTATATAATCTAGAATATGTTTACCAATTCATTAATTCAAAATCATTGGATTATACATTGTAATTTATCACATAATGTGCAGATTTTAAAGATTCTGAGTATATTTGAGTATTTCAAGCGATTTTGCATTCGTTTTAAGTGATTTGATCACAATAATATATATTTAAGCTCTTTATTTTGTGCAGAATATGTTTATGATATAGCTTATTCAAAACGTTTGGATTATACATTATAATTATGCACATAATATGCAGATTTGAAACATTCTGTGTATATTTGAGCATTTCAAGCGATGTTGCATTCATTTTAAGTCATTTGATTACAATAAACTATATTTATGCTTTTTATATAGTTTAGAATATGTTTATGAACTCACTTATTCAAAACGATTGGATTATACATTGTAATTATGCACATGATGTGCAGATTTTACTGATTCTGAGTATATTTGAGCATTTGAAACGATTTTACTTTCATTTTAAGTCATTTGAACACAATAATCTATGTTTAACCTCTTTATATAGACTAGAATATATTAATGAACTTACTTATTCAAAATGATTATATTATACATTGTAATTAAGAAACATAATGTGCAGATTTTATAGATTCTGAGTATATTTTAGCATTTTAACCGATTTTTCATTAATATTAAGTCATTTGATCACAATAATCTATTTTTAAGCTCTTTATATAGTTTATAATATGTTTATGAACCATTTATTCAAAACAATTGGATTATACATTATAATTATTCACATAGTTTGCAGATTTTACAGATTCTGAGTATATTTAAGAATTTCATGCGATTTTGCATTCATTTTAAGTTATTTGATGATAATAATCTATATTTATGCTCTTTATATAGTTTATAATATGTTTATGAACTCATTTATTCAAAATGATTGGATTATACATTATAATTATTCACATAATTTGCAGATTTTACAAATTCTGAGTATATTTGAGCATTTCAAGTGATTTTAAATTCATTTTTAGTTATTTGATCACAATAATCTATATTGATGCTCTTTATATAGTCTATAATATGAATACGAACTCACTTATTCAAAAGCATTGTATTATACAATGTAATTTTTGACATAATGTGCAGATTTTAAAGATTATGAGGTTATTTGAGCATTTCAAGCGATTTCGCATTCGTTTTAAGTGATTTGAATACAATAATATATATTTAAGCTCTTTTTTTCTAGAATATGTTTATGATATAACTTATTCAAAACAATTGGATTATACTTTGTAATTAAGCACATAATGTGCATATTTGAAAGATTCTGAGTATAGTTGAGCATTTCAAGCTATTTTGCATTCATTTTAAGTCATTTGATCACAATAAACTATATTTATGATTTTTATATAGTCTAGAATATGTTTTTACGAAACAATTGGATTATACATTGTAATTACAAATATAATATGCAGATTTTAAAGATTTTGAGTATATTTGAGCATTTCAATCGATCTTGCATTCATTTTAACTCATTTAATCACAATAATCTATATTTATGCTCTTTATATAGTCTAGAATATGTTTATGTGGTCAGTTATTCAAAAAGATTGATTTATAAATTGTAATTATTTACATAATGTGCAGATTTTACAGATTCTAAGTATATTTGAGCATTTTAGACGATTTTGCGTTCATTTTAAGTCATTTGATCACAATAATTTATATATATTCTTTGTATAGTCTAGATTATGTTTATGTGGTCAATTATTCAAAAAGATTGGTTTTATACATTGTAAGTATTCACATAATGTGCAGATTTTACAGATTCTGAGTATATTTTAGCATTTTAAGCGATTTTGCTCTCATTTTAAGTCTTTTGATCAGAACAATCTATATTTAAGCTCTTTATGTAGTCTAGAATATGTTTGTGAGCTCATAATTCAAAATGATTGGGTTATACATTGTAATTATTCAAGTAATGTGCATAATATACAGATTCTGAGTATATTTGATCTTTTCAAACGATTTTCCATTCAATTTAAATCATTTGATAATAATCATATATATTTATGTTCTTTATATAGTATAGAATTTATTTATGAACACACTTATTCAAAATGATAGGATCATACATTGTATAGACACATAATTTGCAGATTTACAAATTTTGTGTATATTTAGGCATTTGAAGCGATTTTGCATTTATTTTAAGTTATTTGATGACAATAATCTATGTTTAAGCTCTTTATATAGTCTCGAATATGTTTATGAGCTCGCATATTCAAAACGATTGGATTATACATTGTAGTTATTCTCTTAATGTACGGATTTTACAATTTCTGAGTATATTTGAGCATTTCAAACGATTTTGTATTTATTTTAAGTCATTTGACCAGAGTAATCTATATTTATGATCTTTATATAATTTAGAATATATTTCTGAACTAAGTTATTCAAAACGATTGGATTATACATTGTAATTGCGCACATGATGTGAAAATTTTAAAGATTCTGAGTATATTGGAGCATTTGAAGCGATTTTGCATTCATTTTAAGTCATTCGATCGCAATAATCTATAATTAAGCTCTTTATAAAGTCTAGAATATGTTTATGGGCTCAATTATTCAAAACGATTGGATTGTACACTGTAATTATTCACATAATATGCAGATTTTACAGATTCTGAGTATATTTTAGCATTTCAAGAGATTTTGCATTCATTTTAAGTTATTTGATCACAGTATTAAAAAAGATTGGTTTATACATTGTAATTAGTCACATCATGTGCAGATTTCACAAATTCTCAGTATATTTGAGTATTTTAAGTGATTTTGCGTTCATTTTAAGTCATTTTATCACAATAATATATATCTAAGCTCTTTATATAGTTTAAAAAATGTTTATGAACTCACTTATTCCAAACGATTGGATTATACATTATAATTATACACATAATATATGGATTTTACAATTTCTGAGTATATTTGAGCATTTCAAACGATTTTGTATTATTTATAAATCATTTGACAACAGTAATCTATATTTATGATCAATAGTTTAAAATATGTTTCTAAACTAAGTTATTCAAAACTATTGGATTATACATTGTAATTACGCAAATGGTCTGAAGATTTTAAGTTATTTGATGGTAATAATCTATATTTAAACTCTTTATATAGTCTCGAATATGTTTATGAGCTCACATATTCAAAACGATTGGATTATACATTGTAATTATTTTATCACAATAATCTATATTTAAGCTATTTACATAGTCTAAAAATATGTTTATGAGCTCAATTATTCAAAACGATTGGATGATACATTGTAATTATTTACATAATGTGCTTAATTATACAGATTCTAAGTTTATTTGAGCATTTCAATTGCTTTTGCATTCATTTTAAGTTATTTGATGACAATATTCTATATTTATGCTCTTTATATAGTTTAGAATATGTTTATGAGCTAAATTATTCAAAACAATTGGATTATACATTGTTATTATTCACATAATGTGCAGATTTTAAAGATTCTGAGTATATTTGAGTATTTCAAGCGATTTTGCATTCGATTTAAGTGATTTGATTACAATAATATATATTTAAGCTCGTTATTCTATCTAGAATATGTTATGCTATAAATAATTCAAAACTATTGGATTATACATTGTAATTATGCACATAATGTGCATTTGAAAGATTCTGAGTATATTTGAGCATTTCAAGCGATTTTGCATTCATTTTAATTCATTTGATCGCAATAATCTATATTTAAGCTATTGATAAGTCTCGAATATATTTTTGTAATCAGTTTTTCGAAAAATTGGATTATACATTGTAATTATGCACAAAATGTGCAGATTTTACAGATTATTAGTATATTTGAGCATTTCAAGTGATTTTGCATTAATTTTAAGTCATTTGAGCACAACAATCAACATTTGATAAGTCTAGAATATATTTGTGATCTTAATTATTCAAAATGATTGGATTATATTTTGTAATTATTCACATAATGTGCATATTTTACAGATTCTGAGTATATTTGAGCATTTCAAGTGATTTTGTATTCATTTAAATTCATTTGATCACAAATAATCTATATTTATGCTCTTTATTTTGTCTAGAATATGTTTATGAGGCCAATTATTCAAAACGATTGGATTATAAATTGTAGTTCGGAACGATTGGATTAATCATAATATGCATATTTTACAGAATCTAATATATTTGAGCATTTTAAGCGATTTTGCTTTCATTTTAAGTCATTTGAGCACAACAATCAATATTAAACTTCTTTATATTATTTAGAATTAGTTTATGAACTCACTTATTGAAAACGATTGGATTATAAATTGTAATTAGTCACATAATGTATGGATTTTATAGGTTCTGAGTATATTTGAGCATTTCAAGCGATTTTTACATTCATTTGAAGTCATTTGACAACAGTAATCTATATTTATGCTCTTTATATAGTTTAGAATATGTTTCTGAACTAAGTTATTCAAAACAATTGGATTATACATTGTAATTATGCACATAATGTGTAAATTTTAAAGATTCTGAGTATATTGAAGAATTTCAAGAGATTTTGCATTCATTTTAAGTTATTTGATCACAAAAATCTATATTTAAGCTCTTTATATAGTCTAGAGTATGTTTGTGAGCTCAATTATTCAGATTATACATTGTAATTATTTACATAATGTTCGTATTTTACATATTCTAAATTTATTTGAGCATTTCAATTGATTTTGCATTCATTTTAAGTTATTTGATGACAATAATCTACATTTAAACTCTTTATATAGTCTAGAATATGTTTATCAGCACACATATTCAACACTGTTGGATTATACATTGTAATTATTCACATAATGTGCAGATTTTACAGATTCTGAGTATATTTAAACATTTCAAGCGATTTTGCATTGATTTTAAGTCATCTGATGACAATAATCTATATTTATACTCTTTATATAGTTTTGAATATATTTTCGAACTCACTTATTCAAAACGATTTGATTATACATAATAATTATTCACATAATTTGCATATTTTACAGATTCAAGTATATTTGAGCATTTCAGGCGATTTTGCATTATTTTAAGTTATGTGATCACAATAACCTATATTTATGCTCTTTATATAGTCTAGAATATGTTTATGAGGGCAATTATTCAAAAAGATTGCTTTATACTTTGTAATTATTCACATAATGTTTATATTTTACAGATTCTAAATTTTGTTGAGTATTTCAATCGATTTTACATTCATTTTAAGTTATTTGATGACAAAAATCTACATTTAAACTCTTTATATAGTCTAAAATATGTTTATGAACTCACGTATTCACAACGATTGGATTATACATTATAATTACGCCAAAAATGTCCAGATTTCAAAGATTTTGGGTATATTTAAACTCTTTACATAGTCTAGAATTTGTTTACGAACACACTAATTTGAAACGATTGAATTATTCATTGTAATTACACATATAATATGCATATTTTATTGATTCTTTTTAGATTTGGGTATTTCAAGCAATTTTGCATTTATTTCAATTCATTTGATTACAATAATCTGTATTTATGCTATATATATAGTCTAGAATATGTTTATGAACTCATGTATTCACAACGATTGGATTATACATTGTAATTACGCCAAAAATGTCAAGATTTTAAAGATTTTGGGTATATTTAAGCATTACAAGCTATTTTGCATTCATTTTAAGTGTTTTGATCATGTTAATCTATATTTAAGCTCTTTATATAGTCTAGAATATTTTTATGAGCTAAATTATTCAGAATAATTCAATTATATATTGTAATTATTCACATAGTTTACATATTTTACAGATTCTGAGTGTATTTGAGCATATGAAGCTATTTTGCATTCATTTTAAATCATTTGTTCACAATCATCTATATTTAAAATTTTTATATAGTCAAGAATATATTTATGAACTCAATTATTCAAAACAATTGCATTATACATTATAATTACGAATATAATGTACAAATTTTAATGATTCGGAATATATTTGAGCATTTCAAGCGATTTTGCATTCATTTTTAAGCCATTTGATCACAATAATCTATATATATGCAATTTTTATAGTCTAGAATATGTTTATGTGGTCAATTAATCAAAAAGATTAGTTTATACATTGTAATTATACACATAATATACAGATTTTGCAGATTCTGAGTATATTTGAGCATTTCAAGCGATTTTGCATTCATTTTAAGTCATTTGATCACAATAATGTATATTTAAGCTCTTTATATAGTCTAGAATATGTTTATCAGCTCACTTATTCAAAACGATTGGATTGTACATTATAATTATTCACGTAATTCGCATATTTTAAAGATTCTGAGTATAATTGAGCATTTCATGCCATTTTGTATTCATTTTAAGTGTTTTGATCACATTAACCTATATTTAAGCTCTTTATATAGTCTAGAATATGTTTGTGATATCACTTATTCAAAACATTTGGATTATTCATTGTAATTATACACACAATGTGCAGATTTTAAAGATTCTGTGTATATTTGAGCATTTTAAGCGATTTTGCATTAATTTTAAGTCCTTTGATCACAATAATCTATATTTAAGTATTTTATATTTTGGAATATGTTTATTAGCTCAATTATTCAAAACGATTTGATTATACATTGTAATTATTCACATATTGTACAGATTTTACAGATTCTGAGTATATTTGAACATTTGAAGAGATTTTGCATTATTATTTAGTCATTTGGTCACAATAATCCATATTTATGCTCTTTATTTAGTCTATAATATGTTTATGCATTCAATTATTCAAAACGATTGGATTATACATTGTAATTATTCACATAATATGCAGCTTTTATAGATTCTGAGTATATTTTAGCATTTCAAGCGATTTTGCATTCATTTTAAGTCATTTGATCACAATAATGTATATTTCCGCTTTTTATATTGTCTAGAATATGTTTATGATATCACTTATTCTAAACGATTGGATTATATATTGTAATTATGCAAATAATTTTCAGATTTTAACGATTCTGAATATATTTGAGCATTTCAAGTGATTTTGCATTAATTTTAAGTCTTTTGATCACAATAATCTATATTTAAGCATTTAATATTGTGTAGAATATGTTTATTCTCTCAATTATTCAAAACGATTGGATTATACATTGTAAATATTCACATATTGTGCAGATTTTACAGATTCTTAGTATATTTGAACATTTGAAGAGATTTTGCATTCATTTTAAGTCATCTGATCATAATAATTTATGTTTAAGCTCTTTATATAGTCTCGAATATGTTTATAAACTCACTTATTCAAAAAAATGGATTATACGTTATAACTATGCACATAATGTACATATTTTACTGATTCTTAGTATATTTTAGCATTTCAAGTGATTTTGCATTAATTTTAAGTCATTTGATCAGAATAATGTATATTTAAGATCGATATATTATATAGAATATGTTAATGATCTCAATTTTTCAAAACGATAGGATTATACATTGTAATTATTCACATAATGTGTTGATTTTAATGATTTTGAGTAAATTGGAGTATTTCAAGCGATTTTGCATACATTTTAAGTCATTTGATCACAATAAGCTATATTTATATTTTTTTATAAAGTTTAGAATATTCTTATGAACTTATTTATTAAAAACGATTGGATTGTACATTGTAATTATTCACATAATATGCATATTTTACAGATTCACATAATTTGGACATTTTTAAGCGATTTTGCAACCATTTTAAGTCATTTGATCACAATAATCAATATTTAACCTCTTTATTTTGTCTAGAATATGTTTATAATATAATTTATTCAAAACAATTGGATTATACATTGTAATTATGCACATTATGTGCAGATTTGAAAGATTCTGAGTATATTTGAACATTTCAATCGATTTTGCATTAATTTTAATTTATTTGATCACAATAATCTTTATTTAAGCTCTTTATATAATCTAGAATATATTTATGAACTCATTTATTTAAAACGATCAGATTATACATTCTAATTCTTCACTAATGTGCAGATTTTACAGATTCAGAGTATATTTGAGCTTTTCAAGCGATTTTGAATTCATTTTGATTTGATCACAGTAATACATATTTAAGCTCTTTATTTTGTCTAGAATATGTTTATGATATAACTTACTCAAAACGATTTGATTATACATTGTAATTATGCACATAATGTGCAGATTTGAAAGACCATGAGTATAAATAAGCATTTGAAGCGATTTTTTTATCACAATAAGCTATATTTATGCTATTTATATAGTTTAGAATATGTTTATGAACTCACATATTCAAAACGATTAGATTATGCATTGTATTTATTCACATAATGTTCGGATTTTACAGATTCTGAGTATATTTGAGCATTTGAAATGATTTTGCTTTCAGTTTAAGTCATTTGATCAAATTAATCTATATTTAAGCTCTTTATATAGTCTCGAATATATTCTTGTAATCAGTTATTAAAAAAATTGGATTATACATTGTAATTATGCACAAAATGTGCAGATTTTAAAGATTCTGACTATATTTGAGCATTTCAAGTGATTTTGCATTAATTTTAAGTCATTTGATCACAATAATGTATATTTAAGCTCTTTATATTGTCTAGAATATATTTATGACATTAATTATTCAAAACGATGGGATTATATATTGTAATTATTCACATAATGTGCATATTTTACAGATTCTGAGTATATTTGAGAATTCCAAGCGATTTTGTATTCATTTTAATTCATTTGATCACAAATAATCTGTATTTATGCTTTTTATTTAGTCTAGAATATGTTTATGAGACCAATTATTTAAAAAACGATTGGATTATACATTGTAATTATTCTCATAATATGCATATTTTACAGATTCTAATTATATTTGAGCATTTTAAGCAATTTTGCATTCGTTTTAAGTCATTTGATCACAACAATCAGTATTAAACTTCTTAACATTGTTTAGAATTTTTTTGTGAACTCACTTATTGAAAACAATTGGATTATAAATTGTAATTACTCACATAATGTATGGATTTTACAGATTCTGAGTATATTTGAGCATTTCAAGCGATTTTTACATTCATTTGAAGTCATTTGACAACAGAAAATCTATATTTATGCTCTTTATATAGTTTAGAATATGTTTCTGAACTAAGTTATTCAAAATAATTGGATTATACATTGTAATTATGCACATAACGTGTAGATTTTAAAGATTCTGAGTATATTGGAGAATTTCAAGCGATTTTGCATTCATTTTAAGTTATTTGACCACAATAATCTATATTTAAGCTCTTTATATAGTCTAGAATATGTTTATGAGCTCAATTATTCAAAACGATTAGATTATACATTGTAATTATTTAAATAATGTTCATATTTTACATATTCTAAATTTATTTGAGCATTTCAATCGATTTTGCATTCATTTTAAGTTATTTGATGACAATAATCTACATTTAAACTCTTTATATAGTCTAGAATATGTTTATGAACACACATATTCAAAACTATCGGATTATACATTGTAATTAGTCACATAATGTGCAGATTTTACAGATTCTGAGTATATTTAAGCAATTCAAGCGATTTTGCATTGATTTTAAGTCATCTGATGACAATAATCTATATTTATACTCTTTATATAGTTTTTAATATATTTACGAACTCACTTATTCAAAACGATTGGATTATACATAATAATTATTCGCATAGTTTGCACATTTTACAGATTCAAGTATATTTGAGCATTTCAGGCGATTTTGCATTATTTTAAGTTATAAGATCACAATAATCTATATTTATGCTCTTTATATAGTCTAGAATATGTTTATGAGGCCAATTATTCAAAAAGATTGCTTTATACTTTGTAATTATTCACATAATGTGTATATTTTACAGATTCTAATTTTTTTTTTTAGTATTTCAATCGATTTTACATTCATTTTAAGTTATTTGATGAAAAAAATCTACATTAAAACTTTTTATATAGTCTAGAATATGTTTATGAACTCAAGTATTCACAACGAATGGATTATACATTGTAATTACGCCAAAAATATCCAGATTTTAAAGATTTTGGGTATATTTAAGCATTACAAGCTATTTTGCATTCATTGTAAGTGTTTTGATCATGTTATTCTATATTTAAACTCTTTATATAGTCTATAATGTATTTATGAGCTAAATTATTCAGAATAATTCAATTATAAATTGTAATTTTTCACATAGTTTACATATTTTACAGATATTGAGTGTATTTCAGCATTTGAAGCAATTTTGCATTCATTTTAAATCATTTGATCACAGTCATCTATATTTAAGATTTTATATAGACAAGAATATATTTTTGAACTCACTTATTTAAAACGATTGCATTATACATTATAATTACGAATATAATGTGCAAATTTTAAATATTCGGAGTATATTTGAGCATTTCAAGCGATTTTGCATTCATTTTTACGTCATTTGATCACAATAATCTATATATATGCTATTTCTATAGTCTAGAATAGATTTATGTGGTCAAATAATTAAAAAGTTTGGTTTATACATTGTAATTATACACATAATATACAGATTTTGCAGATTCTGAGTATATTTAAGCATTTCAAGCGATTTTGCATTCATTTTAAGTCATTTGATCACAATAATGTATATTTAAGCTCTTTACATAGTCTAGAATATGTTTATGAGCTCACTTATTCAAAACAATTGGATTATACATTATAATTATTCAAATCATTTGCATATTTTACAGATTCTGAGTATAATTGAGCATTTCAAGCCATTTTTGTATTCATTTTAAGTGTTTTGATCACATGTAATCTATATTTTAGCTCTTTATATAGTCTAGAATATGTTTGTGATATCAGTTATTCAAAACAATTGGATTATACATTGTAATTATGCACATAATGTGCAGATTTTAAAGATTCTGAGTATATTTGAGCATTTCAAGCGATTTTTGCATTCAATTTAAGAAATTTGTTCACAATAATTTATACTTAAGCTTTTTACATTGTCTAGAATATGTTTATGAGCTCACTTATTCAAAATGATCGGATTATATATTGTAATTACTCACATAATTTGCAGATTTTATAGATTCTGAGTATATTTGAGCATTTCAAGCGATTTTACATTAATTTTAAGTTATTTGATGACAATAATCTATATTTAAGATCTTTATATAGTTTAGAATATGTTAATGAACTCACTTATTCAAAACAATTGGATTATACATTGTAATTACGAACCTAATGTGTAGATTTTAAAGATTTTGAGTATATCTGAGCATTTCAAGAGATTTTGCATTCATTTTAAGTTACTTGATCACAATAATCTATATTTATACTCTTTATATAGTCTACAATCTGTTTAGGAGATCAATTATTCAAAACTATTTGATTATATATTGTAATTATTAACATAATATGCAGATTTTACAGATTCTGAGTATATTTGAGCATTTTAAACGATTTTGTATTTATTTTAAGTCATTTGATCATAATAATCTATATTTATGCTCTTTATATAGTTTATAATATGTTTATAAAGTCACTTATTCAAAATGATTGGATTATACATTGTAATTATTCACATAATTTGCTGATTTAATAGATTCTTAGTATATTTGAGCATTTCAAGCGATTTTGCATTCATTTTAAGTCATTTGATCACAATAATCTCTATTTAAGCTTTTTATGTGGTTTAGAATATGTTTATGAACTCATTTATTTAAAACGGTTGGATTATACATTGTAATTACGCACATAATGTGCAGATTTTACAGATTCTGAGTTCATTTGTGTATTTCAATCGATTTTGTATTCATTTTAAGTCATTTTATCATAATAATCTATATTTAACCTCTTTATATAGTCTAGAATATGTTTATGAACTCACCTTTTCAAAACGATTGGATTATGCATTTTAATTATGCACAAGATGTGGATATTTTATAGATTCTTAGTATATTTGAACATTTCAAATAATTTTACATTCATTTTAAGTTATTTGATCGCAATAATCTATATTTAACCTTTTTATATGGTCTAGAATATGTTTATGAGCCTAATTATTCAAAACGATTGGATTATACATTGTAATTATTCACATGATGTGCAGATTGTACAGATTATGAGTATATTTGAGTATTTCAAGCGATTTTGTATTCATTTTAAGTCATTTGATCACAATAATCTATATTAAGCTCTTGATATAGTTTAGAATATGTGTATAAACTCACTTATTCATAACGATTGGATTATACATTGTAATTATTCACATAATGTGTAGATTTTATAGATTCTGAGTATATTTGAGCATTTCAAGCGATTTTACATTCATTTTAAGTAATTTGATCACAATAATCTATATTTATGTTGTTTATATAGTCTAAAATATGTTTATGATCTTAATTAAAACATGATGATATTGATATTTTAGTTAGATATTCACATTATTATTAACATATATAAAAAATAATATAATAAAAACCAAACTTTAAATTTATGTAAAAAAATATTGTATCGAGCGAAGCTCGATGTCCAACCCTAGTTAATAATTTATCGGCGTTGATAACAGGCAATCAAGCGGTAAGTCAAATCAAGCAATCAGATTATTGCTTTTGGAAATAACATCCAGCACATTGCCAAAAATGAAAGGTGCGCTCACCCTCTCCCTAAACCCTAAACCCCTCTCATCTGAAGGAATTTAGTTGTGCACTTATTTTAATTTTATAAGTCATATTTAATATAATTAAACAACAAGCACAACAAGGATCTTTTGGAATGACATACTTAGTGCATTGGATGGAGAAAACGGTTTTTACCTATCCTTGTATCGTAACAAGGACGCTCGACCAAGGCTTTGGAATCGGTAGCGTGCTCTCCAACACCTCTTACTCATTGTTCTTGAGTCCACCAAAAGGATTAACCAAATCCTAATAATTTGTGCTAGCAAATTTCAGGATGAAGCTAATACTTATTTTCTTCTTCGATTAATCAACAATTAATAAGAAAAAACTATTGCACAACACATGAGCACCTAAATGAACTTGAGAATAAACAATTACATGGCAGAAAACACCATTTTTCTCCTAGTATTTTCGTTCTCCTTGGGATAGGAAGAGATAGGAGAAAGTCAAGAGCCATGTCCCTTTATTTCTCCTTGAGTCCCTTCATATGACCCACTAATGAGTCCTTTCAATTAACCAATGATTAAAGGATAATTTTGCCCCTCTAAAGCCAGCCATAAACAAGGCCTAAATGGGCTACATCACATGCACTATTAGTCCATTAATCTATTTGTTAATTGTCTTCTCAAATTGCTTTCATTTCGGGCTCAATCAGGCTTAATAAATCAAAGCCTATATATTCAATATAATTCCTATAATTATATTAAATGTTGTTGAACTAAATTATCAACTTATTGATAATTATCATTGTATTAGAAAATGCATTAATTAAGTTTCATATGATCACTTTGAGTCAATTAATTATAACAGTTCACAATGGTATATAATTAATTAATCAACATATCATATATTGCATTCTCCAATGCAAATAAACTAAATAATGCACCATTTGGCTAAAACTTTATTTGTGTGACTCTCGGGGATTTATGTTATGTTGGCCATGGAAAATAAATCGTTATTTATTTTCAATAATCGTAAGCGGTATCTAGCAACATGTTATGATTCCCAATTAACATAAACAAATACTATACTATTACAGTATTTCTTTGTTTTGATTCTTATGCCACATGATATCACTGTATAATCTAAGATAGGAATGTGTCATTCTTGCAGATTATGCATTTCTTGATTTAGAGTTAATCGTCTAGTTTGCGCGCATACGATCCAACTCCATCAAGGGGCCCAATAGATATCATCACTCGGTGGGTTTACTAATGAGAGACATACGGTTGTCTTGATGAACAACTTTTTCCCGCATAATTCAAGAGAGCATAAATAAAGTCCGTATAGCAACCTTTTTCAGGAATCAACGTTAGACGATATTTATAGAACCAATCCTCATGTGGAAAAGCTGAATCATCTGAAACCTAGAATCAAACTCTAATGAAATAAATAATGACACCTAACACAATCCATATATTTATTTCATTGCGTCAAGTCCACTAACCTCAATTGATTTGGTGAATTGAGGTTAGTTGGTTAGTTCCACTAACCTTGGGTTAGTGCTAACCCCCCACTTGCCAAATGTACCCTTAGGCATTAGTGGGGTAAAGTTAGTACTTTTTTAGCTTAGTGGAGTAGAATGGTTAGGGTAGTGATTGGAAGGTGTTAGTGGCAGTCTAAAGTTAGTGAATGTTATTTTTGTATGATATGTTGAGGTTAGTGATGGAGGAAAATAAATAAATTATTGATTTCTTTTGGTTTTTATAAATGTCATCAAAGTGCACTCAAACGTGGTATATTGACGTGTATTGTCTCTTGCCTTTGTTTGCTACAGATATTGGACATATGTATCTTCAAAAAAATATTTATTATTTTGATTTTGATTTTGATTGGACGAAGGTACATAGATTCTGATAATGTTACCTTATTCTCATCATAATTAATAATTACAACATTATTAATTTGGAATTAATCAATTTTGATAAATAATTAAATAATAAAAAAGTTCTAACTACAAATATTGAAAACATAATTAAGTGGCAAAGTACATACGTTCATTCATTAACTACAAAATATTCTTAAATTACAATATTCTTAATACTAATGAACAAGTGCATTAGTAATGTTACACTACATATAGATATGACTATGAATAAATTGATCAAAAAAAATTTTAATTAATTTTAAATATTTTTAGAATTTTAGTTGAAATATTTTTGGTCGGATTGTGTTGCTTATAGTTTATTTTGTACCATTATTATTGCTATTTTTTAACAATTTTATAAAAGTAATCAATTTTGTCACATTTTGGCAGATTTATAAAAAAAAGAGAATTAATTCGTTTGCAAATCTCATGATTTTTGTGCTCTTGATTTATTATTTTTTGTTGCATGCTATTTAGGACCCACGTGTCACATTATGTCTTTGGTATGAATTTGATGTTAGGGCCGATTTTGAAAATTAAAATTCTCAATTTTATTTTTATTTTTAAGTTAATTGTGTCTTTGGCCGATTTAGGACCCGCGTATCACATTGTGTCTTTGCCCGATTTTGGGAAATAATTGAAGAGGGAGAGTCTTTGGCCGATTTTGGGAAATAATTGAAGGGGGAGAGTCTACCTATATTTTATCTTTCATTTTAAATACTTCTACATTTTTTTATTAGTCACGTTTACGCACGTTACTAGAAAATAAATGTTAACTCTTGCTCTACAAGGTAGCAAGTTAGCGAATGATTAGTCACTAATCTAACTAATTTTGTCTCATTTGGTGAACTATCCATACTTAGGTTAGCGCATTAACTTAAGAGTAGCGCTACCTTACAACACCAAACGCAGACTTAATCAGAGAGCTCAATGATTTGTTGAGTAGTCAGAGGTACTTGATGTTCTAGATTATATGTGTGGATGGCTGATTTGTGAAATTAATATTTGAAACATGCATTGCATATTGTGGGGAATAAAAGTCAGGTGCTGATGACTAGCAGATTAATCGAGGTTGCTCAATCAACTAACCATATGAACTCAAGTTCTTAAGTGAGAAAGACAGCTGTAATCTCCTCATAAAAAAGGCTCTCCCTTATCAAAAACCTGATGAAAAGTGTCCTGATATCAAAAACCTGATGAAAAGTGTCCTGATGATCTTTATAAACTAATAGCTATACTATCTACGAAATGTAAGGCTTTACCTCTTGCTTTACTAGTATTAGGTGGCATATTTTCAACAAATGATCCGTACCCTATATAGGAAAATGTGTTGAAAACAATGGATCGGCACTCTGATGGCAAAGATTGCATCAAAATCCTTTCAATGATTTATGAAGATATGTTTGTAATACTAATTATTTATATGAAGTTTGTATATGCATATATTATATATAAAAGATATGTTCGTAATATTAATTATATATAAGCAAATAGCAAATTGAGTAGCTATATTTCGCTAAAATATCACTAAATGCATATGATGCTAATTTACTTTTTTCTTTCAAGGCGCAAGCCAATTTTGACTTTTATATGATGCTCTTGTTGACCCTTAAAAAATGATGATTCCCTAAAAACCAAAATATAAATTTAAACCAAAACCAAATAGCGAAAACCAAAAGTCAAGCAGCGAAAATCAAATTCCCAAATTGCCAAAAATCAAAATCAAATTGTAAAAAAATACCAAACAAACTCCAAAAATTCCCAAAATTTACCCAAAAATTCCTTAAGAATTATGATGAATTATCATAATTTTTAAATCCTAAAATTATCAACTGAAACTCCAAAATTTGCAAACAAATCCAAAAACTTCACAAATTTACCAAAATAAATCCATGAGTAATTTGAAAAAATCATTTGAACCACTAAATTCCTTATATTTTTATGAGTCTATCCATAAAATTTCGTCCAAAAATACCCAAGGGAATGGCCCCAAATAATTTATTTTGGATCATCATTGAAAAGTAAATGTTAAATCAAGGAAATTGAATGGAAATCACTGAAAAAATCGAAAACCCTTGGCGCGTGCATGCCATTGCAGGGGATCCAGCAGGGGCCAGAGGAGTCGCTGCCCAGGGGAGAGAAATTTACTATCTGTTGAAGAGTTGGGTGCACTAGTTCTTTGTACGCCATGCACAGAAGTTCAAAAGTGTTCAATTGGCTCATGGTGCACCCGCCCCATCTAAATCCTCTTCTCTCATTCAACCTTACAAGCGGAGCCCACCTGTAAGGGTCGTCTCCCCCAAAGTAAAAAGGAAACATAAGTTTAAACTTTCACTTCTTACCGCACGTACGTCGGGTGAAATCGCGAAGCTCGACGACGTGGCCTCCTCCAGTGCCACAGAAGCGAAACCACCAACCCCGCCCCTGGTTTTCCCTAAACTTAACCCTAGCGCAGTCAATACCAAGCCCTTGGATGAAGATCAGAAGGTGAAGATGCTCACGACTCCAAACCATAGCCCTAATCCCTTTGCCTATATAAGAGCTCCAAATCGAAGCCAGAAAGAGAGAGGAAGGGGGGATAAGGTTAGGCTAGGATTAGAATAGCATTTCTGTATCAAATTGAGATAATTGAAAGAAAAATTGTGAGAGGCAATAGATCAAGCAGTTAGGAAAGGAAAGAAAGAGGTGAGAACCGAGTGCCATTCCTTTGTAATTCTCTGTCTACAAATCCAATAAGTGAAATTGAAGTTGAAATTGTGCTGTTTTGCTTCTTTTTTTCTCTCCTCTCATTTCTTGACCTCTCCTCCCATGGTTTAGACTGAGGGGTCCTCAGATCTAGACTGAGGAGAGGTCGCCTATCTTGAGGATTCCTCCTGACTAGGTGCAATGGTAGTCTAGGGTTCCTCAGTTCTAAACCAAGCTTCCATGGTTTGAGTTTAAAATGGCTCAAATTATGGAACTCTTGTATAATACACACAATGCTTACTGTTATGCTGCCCAATTTGCTACAGAAATCATGATAAACTAGGACATTAGTTCATTACAAAACAAGGAAAAGGGAAAATACAATGGCATGTTTATGTTGCTTCAAATCTGACCAGAATTAAAATAAGTAAAGGTTGGGGGTTTCATTTGCATAAAAAGGTAAAAATGGACATGAACAGTAAATACATGGCCTTATGGACAGTAGGAAATAATTTTTTTTCATTTTAGGAACTTTAGATGATTTTATACAAATTTACAAAAAAAAACAGCAAGGTTATCCTCCTAAATAAATTGTTATTCCTAAAAGTCTTGGACCCTTTTGCAAAAGCAGATACATAGAAAATTCATAAGTACATTTATAAACATTTCTGTCAATTTTTAGAAATTTTGAATAAACATATGAGTGTGTCATGAAATATTTCCAAAAGAACAAAGAGTAGTACATAAATGAATTAACATTTTCTTGTAAAATAGCAAAAAGTGATCCTGGATTGTTTGGATACATATCACATGGTAAGATGAAGTTCTTGCAATTTATTTTCCTTCATATGGAACAACTCAAACAAAATCCCTCAAACAGTAACAAAAATTGCTTAAAAATAAAAGTTGTAAATTATGGAAGGTGCTAAATTGCTTGGTCCTACTATCTGTGTTGACTTGGACATATAAAACAAAGTTAAAGGGATCTAAATTAAGCATTGAATCAAACTCATTTGCCGTAATTTCACTTACATGCAAAAAATTAAAATTGACATATATATGCAAATCTGTCCTGATGCAACAAATTACAACGTCTTAGATCAAATTGAATGCATAAACAAGTTGAAGTTGATCCCCTAAAGCTCACTAAATCGTTTCTGGTGTAAGAAAGCCTCCATGTGGGCCCTACTGCCAAGACCTAAATTTGCCCAATTTCAGGCCGAAATGCCTCAGTCAAGTACATCCCCTTCCAAGCCTCTCTCTGCAAAATTGACACCACCAAGATCATTGACATATGCCCTTGGGTGATACCAACCTATCTCTGGCAAAGAAAAGGAAGCAAGAAGCTTGGAGCACCATTAATGGAGACTCCAGACATCCCAGGAGCTACAAGACAACACAGGCTTCAATTGCTCCAATAAAATGGCATCAACGTGGTCTCTTAACCTTCGACGATTCCAACACACTCAACTTCAACAGAAACGGTGGACGGAGTCGCCGTAATTTCGTCGGAGAAGAACACAGGGACTAAACTACATAAATGCCAATCCCTGTCGGAGAAGAAGGATTCAAAATCCGCGTTTCTTTTGATTTTCTATGGCCAAACTCCATGTAGCGGGTCCCTGACACGACGAAAACTCGCTACATGAGTCGACTAAAGACAGTCAACACTCATTCAAACCTCAACTCGCGCCCTGACACGTTAGCAAGTCCAGTCAGCGCAACAGAAATAGTTGGATTATTTTTGGGCGATACTTTTTGTGATTCTTTATTTTTATGTGTGATTCAGGATATTTAGACTGTATTTGATTTTGTCATGCTCCTGACTCTTTACTCCCAACCAATGATATTTAGACTGTATTTGATTTTGTCATGCTATTTATAAGATGTGATTTCTCATGTGTTTTATTTTATGATAGGAAGATTTAAGGATTGAGATTCAATAATTTTCCATATTCTTGCTGTTATTATTTTAGAAATTTTGATTTATTACCTTTCCTACAAATTTTATTATATGATTCAGTTTTGTTTAAAGAAATTGAACTCTTAGGTCCATGTAGTACTGATGCCGTTACTTTATCATTTGGTTGGCTATTCTGTACCACTTAGTATATTTATATGATATATGATATATATGAGAGTAAATTTTAGTTTTGTTGACCCTTTAATTTAATTTTAAAATTTTTAAGGCAAGACAACTCGTTTTCTTACCAACCATGGATATATGCACAAATCAAGAGAATCTTTAATGCTACCATTATTATTTTGTATTAAATATGCTTCAAAGCTATATTTAAATACTATTTATTTTCCTTATATAGTGCTTAGAGAAATCAAATTGGTATCAAATCCGTCATTATTGTCGCACTCTACATTAATTTTATATCTACTGCACAGGTCATCCCTATCTGTGAAATTTTGTAAAAAAAATGACCCTTCTTCTCTTTTCTTTTTATCTAGGTTATCGATTATCGATCTTTTAATTTCAAATCAAAACTGAGTCCATGTACTATTGGTGCTATATTTTTTGGAGGTTTGTAATTGTTGGTTGTTCCTTGGTATTTTCTTCAATTTCAGATCTGAACTGAGAAAAAAAGGAAGTGATATCGACTGCAGGCATCTTTTATATCTTTTATATTGCGTGCTGCTGATTTTGAAGGAACAACCAAACAATCATCTTTTGGATGGTGGTTTCAGTATATTCATCTCCTACAATTAGGTAACTTAATTTCATTTTTTTTTAAAAAACTTTGAACATAACAATGAGAAACAAAAATGAGATAAGCAACCATGAATTGTTGAGGGAATGCATATAGATGATTGAATATTTTTCATGTATTTTTTGTGCAAACTTCACTACATTAATTCCTCATGTTGGGTTCATGTATTTGTGAAACAGAAAGCTACACGTATTATATGATAAGTCAACAAGTAATTACACATCAATTGTTGATTTAAGCATCAAATTTTTTATTATGAGTTTTTTTTTCTAATTTGAATTAATAATAATATGATTTATCTTTCTTTTTATTATAAAGTTAGAAATTGTATGGCTAATTTGTTTAATTTTTTTGTCAATTTTGATTAGATCTTTTGGCATAGAAGATCTCAGTTGATGAGAGAGTGAATTCATATTGATTTTAGGTGTCTTGGTATATATTGGTAGGACCACTTGAGATCAGGTATGGTGGTACAGAAAGGTGGGAGAAATTAGAGCTGGTATGACACAAGTACATGCTTGATACCAGTTGCATTCAAGGAAAGACATTGGTACAAGGGTAGGTTTTTTAGTATCGAAACAGTGAGGAGAAGGAATAAATAATGTTTGTTATGGTGATTGTTAATTATGGTGAGCGATTTCTTAGTTGGTACAGTGATTGATACCAATGGATGCACAAGGAATTGCGTTTAGTTAAATGCTTCGGAAAAAAAAAATCAGTATTCTCAAGATAACTGCTATCAAGTGATCCCTTTACTTTGAAAGATTCTAAATGGTATTGATATTTTTGAGGAAATATAATTTTGTGAATATATGTTTAATGAGAGTCGAAAGAAAACGGGTCTGGCCTATATAATTACTATTCCTTTTCCCCTCCCCATGTTGACTATCTTTAATTTGATCATTGGATTACTGCAGTAAAAAAATAATGTTTTAAACCGTTCCCTTCGAAGGTATTTTAGTTTAGACCGTCGCCAGGTTAACGGAGAAATTTTGCATCTTTGGTTTTTAATCTCATATCTGATTCTTAGTTGAGGATAGTCATCTTGAAAGTTGTTAGAAAGTAGCATTTTCCAAGCTGTCTCTACTTGAAACTTATAAGAAAATATTTGTTTTCCACAATTTTGATTAATTTACTCTTATAATTAAATTCAAATTTGCAATGTGTGCATCACTACAAAGAAGACAATTCTTTGAAAGGAGAATATTAGGACAAACATATTAGTTAAAAAGGGAAATTATGTCATAGATGAGATTTTTTTAGTAGTTGAAATTTAAATCATTCATTCAAAAAAAAAAAAGAACAGTTATGATTGATTAGGGCTCAAACGAGCATTGTAAAAACTCATTCATTTTAGAATTTTTCAATTTAAAAATGCTTGCCAATTTAATAAATACACTTTGATTTTCTAGAATGGACATAACTTAGGATCTCGGAATTATAACACACAATGATACGATTCTCTAACCATTGCTTAATATTTTTTCTACTTAATTTTATTTAATGAGTTTATTTTAGGCTCAATTTTCCATATTAATTATGAGAACCAAAAGGGTAAAAAAGTTATAATTTTTTGGAACATCTAAACAAATATCAATCCAAATATATAAGTTTTGGAACATCTAAACAACGGACTAAATCTAGAACGCAATGCTTCAAAGAACACTACAAAAGCAATTAATTTTATTATTTAACATGTTCCAATTTGCACCGTTCAAGTTTATTTGGAAAATTTGTATTAAAGACAAAAATACCCTTCAAATTTTTAAAAAAAGACAAATGAGCACAAATATTTTTAAAATGAGCACAACTATAGCGACAATAGCTTTGCCGCTATAGCTCTGTGTTAAAAACAAAAAAAATTGCCTATAGCGACACTACTATCACCGCTATAGGACTTTGTTTTTTGTTTTTTTTATTCTTTTGTCCGCTGATTTTTCTTTTTCCTTTTTTCGGTTTTTCCTTTTTTGCTTTTAATTTTATCTTTTGTGTTTTTTAATATTTTTATATTTTAATAAATTGTATAATATATAGTATTCTAAATACGTGTCGTGTCCGGATCATTTGTCATGCCGTGTTGTGTCGTGTCTAAATATTTCACATGTCGTGTCGTGCCGTGTTTAAATTCAATGAGATGGACACGACACGTCTAAAGGCACAACATGTTTTGTGTCCTCGTGTCGTGTCGTGTCGTGTCATGTTTGAACATGTTTAAATTTCATAAAATGTAGTTATAATGATGGCACAACATCATCGTGTTATCGTGTCGTGTCATAATCGTGTCGTGTTGGAAGTTTTAAAAAATTGATATGATTTGACACAACACGACACAAACACGAACTGACACGACACATTAACACAAATTTAATTATTAATGTTGATCATTTAAACAAAATTAATAATTTAAATTCAATTTACAATACTACATTATATTATTTACCATTAGGACTCATATTGTTCTTATCTAATTATTATTTATTAAAAAAAATATTAATAAAAATTTTTAATCTTAATCAAATAATAAATTATTACGGTTCATAAAATTATTTTCTTAACTTTTAATTTTTTTTAATATTTTTTACTTTAAAAATAATAAAATAATCCTACACGACACGACGTGTTGTGCCAAAGTACGTGTCGTGTTAACTCCTTTCATCATTTAGCACGACACGACACGATTAAAAAAGTAATTCGTGTCAACATGACACGACACAAGACTCCAACACGACGATCGTGTTTGACACAACACGACACACACGATTGGAAACCCTATATACAATAAATAGTTGTTATTCTTGTGATAAATCTAAAGGTCGTTCGTTAATTTAACCTCCAATTTATTGAATTTACTTCAAAACAAATTTATTGATGATATATTGAAGAATTCAAAATTCGTTTGTAATTATTTATGTGTAATGAAAAAGAAAAAAGTAAAGGCAAAAAGAAAAAAAACCGACAAAAAAATGAAAGTGACTAGCCGCCGGAAAAAGAAAAAAAAGGCAAAAGTCCTATAGCGGTAAAACCATTGCCGCTATAAGGAATTTTTTATTTTTTTTAATATTTTAATCATTTCAGTCGTCCTTATTGATGTCTCATATTTATATACATATTTTTGGCCAAACTTAGCATCAAAATAGCACTCAAACCATTATAAATGTCTCATTATTAATTGTGTTTTCCAGGATTTTTGTACTGCCGTCGCTTCTATCTCTATGTTGTAGAATTCCCGTAGAAATTGAAGACAAGACGCCTAAGACATGAAGAGTGGAGCCCAACCCTCAGCCAGATGACTCATTCCTGGCTCACACATGCGTGCCTAGACCTAGACTACACCACCATGGGCCGAGATAGATCACAGGCCCTGGTTTCAGCCCATTTCACCTCATTTGCTTTCCATTTCGGTCCGAAATGGTCTGATTTCGGTCCGAAATCTGGTTATGGAAAGTAGATTTTGGCAAGTTTCAAGGAGGGAAAGCGCGTTTCTTGCCCTAGCCGCCTCTGGACCGACGAGGTGGAGTATATAGGCACATGTTCTCGACCAGAGGCGTGCTTCTCCTTCCACCTTTGATTTTTTTCCACAATACACGATTGTTTTTAGGCGTTTTTGGCTCTTTTTACGGGTTTTCTTGAGGAGCAGCAGTGTTTGTGTGCGACGGCAGCGATCTTGCATCTCCACATCGATTCCTTGGCTTTAGGACAGCGAGTATTTGCATTGGATACCTCGGTTTACTCCTTTATGCTTATGTTTCGTTGTTTTATGGCTTGTATCTTACTTATTTGCATGATACTTGTTATTTCTGTTATGAGCATGTTAGGCTAGACCCCTTTATGATGTTCTAGGGATAGCTAGTAGATTAGTTTGATATTATGTGATGACTTGATCATTTATGCTATGTTTATGTGATGAGTTTTGTTGAGATTTATCGTTTGCTTAGTTAGTTTAATTACTTGCTTTATTGTCTACTTAATGATGTCTGCAGCACCGTTAGGGCATTAGACAAAAACAATTAATTGAATAGTTGAGTATATGAAATAAACCAATCACTTGAAAGAGGAGGTTAGTTGTGACCGACAGGTGCAATTTTTATTGATCCGATAGGACCTTAAATATTTCTAGAACCCCGATTTAACTCACCTAAACAATCAAATTAGGACGAAAGTACATGTTTGATTGTTTATGAGGCGAAAAGCAAGTTCCAAACCAAGTTAGAGTCGAAATCGCAAAAGCTGAGGTCTTAACTTAGGTCTGGTTGTTTAGTGCCCTTCGCATAGCATTGTGTAGAGATAACAAGTCGAAACATTAACTCTAAAGCAATTTCGGATCAAAACAGTAAGGATTTCGGACCGAAACCCTTACATTTCGGACCGAAATAAGCCTCTGTCTGGATGAAAATCGAAGGCTGAGGTGCTTTAGGGCCAAACTAATTGAACGCTAAGCTCCTAGGACATCGCTTGCATTTATTGGACATTTTAAACAAAAAAACCAACCCAAAAATATTTTATAATTATTTTATTAGTTTTCAATTGTTATTTAGTTGTTTTCTTTAAATTAAATCCTCACAATTTTTATTTGTCTAGCTTTTAAGAAAAACTAAGTCCGGTACTCATTTTTACCGTCCCTTGGGTTCGATCCTTAGCTTTACCAGAACGATTAGTAAGGTAGAACAAGGTTATAAGTTTATTTGACCTAGGTTTTAAAACCCTTATCACTTATAGCTCCCTATAGCGGCAATAGCATTACCGTTATAAGGCTGGGCTATAGCGGTAATGCTATTGCCACTATAGCTGTGCTCTTTTTAAAATTTCAGATGTTGTTTTGTCCTTTTTAAAATTGTTAGAGGTGTTTTTGTCATTGATAAAATTTTTCCGGTTTATTTGAATAGTCCAATTTAAAATAAAAGCTACTACTCTGTCCTAACTTATCACACGACAGTTTAATTTTCAGCATGCAATGTATATTCCAATCCCAGCTCTTGACAAAAAAAAAAAAATGCTAGTGATCTCCTCATAATCAGGAAAAATGACTTGAAATTAACTATTAAGATTCATTAAACACGACAAAGCAAAAATGCTAGTTATTCTTTTCTTCAAGATCCGGTGGTCATTCACGGAACGTGCAGATGTCAAGACCGCTTGGGACCGTTGGGCCTGAATGAACCTAAAATAAATTTCAATGAATCGGAAAAAAGACGAAATTTTTTTTAATCGCCTTCTTTCGATTTTTCCTTGAGGAGAAAATTTAGCACGTAATAACAATGCAAACCAACACAAAAATAATAAATAAATGACAGACCAACTGATCAGTTCTGTAAAATACATTTCATAAATTACTGCACTTTCATTTTCGAAAAAAAAAAATAGTTGGACAAAGTATCAATCTGCACTTAATGAACATATCAATCAGATAGTTAAATAATCATAAAAAAAATCAGATAGTTAAATATCAATTTGTCATTTAAACAACTCTATTATTCCGTCAAATTAAATCAATTATGGAGTTAAGCTGTGTGTCATCTTACCAATATAAAAATATCAACTTTTATTTTTGGTGATGTCTAAGAAAATGACAATTAGTCAGCCAAAAGTCCTAGTATATAACTTAGAATTAGCATGCAACCTCATATAGAACTCGCGTTTATAGGAAAATTAAGTAGACTTTTGTTGTCAAGTTAAACTATCAATTTAATACTGTTCAGTTCTTTTGAATTTGCTTAGATTATATTTAGAAGCACGTCATGGAGTATCGAATGCAAGTCAAGCTAAAGTACAGATGAGACGTGATAATTTCTTACCAAACTCACTTCTATCAAACCAAAGCCAACATTCCCTTTGAAAAAGTGACTTGGAGAAAAAACAATTTGACTTTTGAAATTGAGAAAACAGACTTTTACCAATCCATTCTCAACTTTTGAAATGTGATTTGGTGAAAGAACATTTTTTATTTTTGAAACTAAAACTTAATTTTACAATCAATTTGTAATTTGGCTTTATGTTTACTAGGAAAAAGAAATAAAATCTCTTTCAAATTGAGAACTAAAACAAGTTGATATATATAACATCACTTTTAAGTTGAAGGTATTAATTCATTTCATCTAATTTGAATAATTCTTGATTACTGCAGTAAAAAACTAATAACGAGTAAAAAAAATAATTTTTTTTGACCACTTTCGACCGAATCAAACAATATATATGTTTTATAATTCACCTAATAAAATTATGATTTAATTAATTGAAAAAATGACAAGCTCTCTCAAGCTTCAGTTAGGCCCTGATCAAAATCTCATGATTTTAACACGGGATTTCATTTCATTTCATTTCGTTGGAAAATTCTTGATCAAAATGAACGGATTTGGTGTCATTTGGTTAGAATTCCTATGTAATTAGATCCAACAAAATCCTACGAAATCATATGAAATCAATTGAATTGAATTGAATTGAATTGAAATCCCATGAAAAAACCATTTTGATCAGGGCCTTAATCTACTATTAGTGGGAAGAGGCATTGTCTCTCTTCTCAAGCTTCAGTTAATCTACTATTAGTGCTTTTTGTCAGCCAAGTGCGCGCGCTCCAACAGTAAATAAACAATTTATTGACTATTGAATCAGTTGACACTTGACAGAAAAAACAGAGCAAATGGATTATAGATGGCACATAAAACATACGCACACCGAAACAATTTCTAAATTTAACATTTCGTTACGATTTGGCATTTGACAATATAAAAAAAATAGAGGAAACAAAGTACTATAAAAATTTAAATTTTGAAGAAATCAATGTATGATGAGTAAGACTTGGTAACAGAATTTTGGAGACAGCTGATTTAAATAAATAATAAAGTTTAGTGATTAAAAAAAAGTTAAGTGACTAAACTTACATATAATAAAGATGCGTGGATGGTCTTAAAGGGTGCGAATGAAAACGTGTCTATTTTAATATATATTCTATAGGGTGTCATTTAAAAGATGTCTCGCCAAAAGATGCAATCAAGTTGATATTTTAAAAGGTGTGATTGAAAAAGTGCATATCTTTACATGGTGTCCATAAGATGTCATCTAAGGGATATCTTGCCAAAGGATGCAAATCAAATATATGTCTCATCCACCAAAAGATACCAACATTTTATCTATAAATAGTGCTTCCTTTATTAAATTTTCTTTAACCATTTCACATTTACAAAATGACAAAATAAATAGATTTCATATTACTCTCAACTAGAAATCTAGGCGTGATGCGTGCACAGTCATGATAATTTCGCCCGCAACAGATTCAAAGATGAAAAATACATGGGGCATGAATTTCGTTCTACTAGATAATAAGATAATTTTTTATGAATTTTATACATTAAATTTTTTTTTAAAATTACACACCAAACAAAAATTCATGTACCATTTCTATTTCAATATGCATTAAGAATTTGTTGTCAATACAATTTTCAAATTTTTACATCCGAGCCAAACATATAAATTCAAAAAATATTCAAATCTTTTAACTTAATAATAACTAGCTATTGCATCGCGCTCCGCGCGATGTAAGATCAACATGAAGTGATTATATTGTTTGGTTTAGTGCATTAGTTGTGTGTTAATAGCTTATTCAAGATAAATCTGAGCTGATTTTGACTGTTTATCAGTAGATAAACTGAGAAAAAAAAAATGGGAACCTAAGGATTTTATCACGGATATTCTTCTTGAAGATTTAATTGCTCTTCTTGGAGATTTAATTATAATCGCTTCGCGCGATGATTATAATATAATCGCAAGAAAACAAAAAAATACTTCGAATATCAGCAACTAAATCAAGCCATAAGATATTAACCATCACAAACTTGTTTATTTTTATATATAGTAGTTTTGAGAACTCTATTACAACAATCTCAATGACTTGTACCAACTGGTACCAATAGCCAAATGGACCAGAAATCATTAGTATGATCATTGGATTGTGTGAGTTTGTCAAAGATGTTTAATGAATAGTCATGGTTGTGTAACTTAATGGAAGTGCTAAAAATTTTATTGCAACATGAATATTCATTAAGACATGTGACCACACAAACATCCACTAAATTAAGTAAAACGGCTTGTTATTGAGGTATCATATGGTTCCGACACAGTTCACAACCGAAATTATCACATCAGTATTTAAGAGTTACATTCATGCGCACAGTATAATATGGGTTGGTGCTAGCACACCACCAATGGAATAGCACCTGATTTGTATGAGAAATCCAAACATGTTGACAGCGAAAGATAAATACATATTTAATTCCATCTGTTGAAGTTGGCAATAACATGTCATCGCCACATTAATTTCAGTTTGTGTTTATTGGGTAGAATTATAAACTGGCAGTGTTAACACAAATGCTCAGGTACAGAACTTAAATTTTCTAAACAACTCATTAAACAATTTTTTTTGAAAAGCGACCACTAAAAGAATGTGTGAGTTCAATGAATATAACTTAAAAAATAATAAAGGTAAAATAGTCTATTAAATCAATTGTCTAGGAGCATTCTTATTTGATCCGGTAAATAAACTATTCATTAAATAAGCTGATATTGCATGTCAATTTCAAAGAAAATGCTATTCTGGTTAGAGAAATAATTTAATTATGAGTGTACTAATCATGTGCACTGTAATCAAAATAGGACTCTATAAAACAACCAACATATTAACAAAATCAGATACACTGATATGAGTAAACTGCTATTCAAATCAGATATACTGATATGCTAAGTTTGCAAGAGACTTTTACCTCAAATGGGAACAGGAAAAGAGCAAGGGAGCAAGCATAACAGACCATCAATCCACTTTTTAACTTGCTGTTACCCCACCCGACACAACCTGTACCATCCCTTCACATACGTCTTCACTGGTTTTTCAAGGTTGAACAGCTTCTTGCTGCCTTCATCGAACACAATTAACAGATCACTACCCGAAGAAGATGAAGTTGTGCAAACATAATAAAAAAACATTAAATTTATTAGGTAATCAGTTAACAATGAAAGATCACATATCTAGAATGCGACAAATTACAAATCTAAAATAAGATTAATAACGAAATTATATTTGTGTCATCGACTTACTAAATCTTTTTTTTCATTTTTCAATTCTGTTTTGAGTTGATGAAATATGTAATATATAAGCAAATTCAACCGAAGCACATACTGATATAACACAACATATGCTAAATGAAAATGCATTTTTGTTCCTTCCAGTTAGAAATTATTAATCCTCTGTAAATCGTACCTTAAACGAAATATTTCAGAAATGCCCTAAGCTGTCATATAACAGAATTTGCACCTAAATGAAGCATTTATCATAATTATAGTTTAATAAATTAAATAAATCTCTGTCCCTAAGGATGAAAGGAAATACCGAAGATACTCATTAATAGCAGCTTTGATCAAACTTCCTTAAAAGAAATTTGTAGAAATATCAGAAACAATAAATTAAAAATGATCATACCTCATGGTTGTTCCCCTAATCAGACACTAATTCCTTGCCTTCCTTTTCCTTTCTGCTCTTATTACAGGAGAGATCCGAGCATTGTAGATTAAATCCTGGAAAGCGCCCCGAGAGGTTTCCGAAGATTTAAATTATCTTGGAGAAGAGAACACCTTCAACCTAAGATTTAAATTATCCTTATATTCTTAAACAACCACAAACTTGATGAATTAAAGGAAGCTATAATTTATATCTGAATATCATGTTACATGCATGAGCGAAACAAAGCATTTTAATATATTGGAAACATAGAAGTAGAGGGAAAAGACTGTACAGCACCTCAAGAAAGAGCACCAACCTTCGACGAAAATAATTTTAAAAAGTAAAATTATCAAAAAAACCTTCCACCTGAAAAGATGCATATAAGTTTTAATACATTTGATCCAATCTCATTGTTTTTCACCACAAAGTAGACATTATTAGTTTGTAAGTGTAATTGCAGTAAAAGACTTTGAAGCCGAAGCTAAGGTGAAGATAAAACTGAAATAGCACTTTGCCAATTATTATTGTTATGCCTAAAGTTGCGTCAGATTTTTCACCATTATAGTTGTACCTGTCGAATAAGCAGGCTGTCCGATTCGTCTGATTTTTCGCCACACAAAGAAAAATTATTGCTGTACTCGAAGCTGAGGTGGAGATAGGACTTAGTTTCCTTGTAATTAATTAGCTTGAGTCTGTTGAGAGATGAAATAAGCATCACTTGGTCAGCATGTGTCCAGTGAAATGCAATTGCCAGATATTAATTTACTAATGTGTTTAATTAGAAGGAATTAGCAGCAATAAATTTATTGTTGACAAAACAAAAATTCACAGCGCTATCTATACACTGTGCAAATATATTTTGATCTAATCCTCAACAATGAAACTCAGACTGTAAATTTAACCCAAGTCAGCTTTAAACACGAAACCAACCTTGAAGCATCCTCAAGCTCACTGGATTTACCTTCATCTTATCCTTTGTATGCATCTATAGATTTTAGGGAAAACAAAAAACAGAGAAATTATTATTAGAAAACACAGAAATTATCGAAACAAAGTATCAATAAATGTTTTACGCTCATTTTCTTCGCTAATTCAGGTAGAGAGAGAACATAGCCGAGAGAGATAGAGAGAAATGACCTGATAGGGATCTCCTTCCAGCTAAGATTGTTCAAATGTATAGCGCGTCTGCGCATGATCCAGAGGGAGAGAGAACGACATCGATCGAGATAGGTCCTAAATAGAAAAATATCCAGGCATGTTATTTCTTTATCAAATATAACATATAAACCAATAGTACTACAAATAACACCAACATTCGACTCCAGTTGTTAACAGTAAAACTGTCTGGTAAAGCAAAGTAAAAACTTAGCAAATCATTCCTCTTTTCTTGTGACAAACTCAAAAAAAAAAAATCTCGCATAAATGAGGCCAATAAAGTTGGAGCATGGTAAGAAATCAGTCAGCTGACAACAATTTAGGCTAAAACTTATAACATATATACCTTCATATGCAAGAGGCAAAATCGTAAATCTTACTGAAATATAAAAAACTTCCTCTTGAATTGCATCCACATACTAATGGTATCATACATCTTTGTTGAAATGAACTGGTTCGAATAATCCTGGAATTAGTTATGGAACAAAAGATTATTTTTTGAGCAGCAAACACTTTCAAATGAAATTAGATTTAGTCATCGTAGGCAAATTAACTTTGATCTTTCTCTTTCTTTTTACACATGATAGCTGGTACATAGAAATCAAAGAACTAAAGTTTAGTGAGGAAAGAAGAAATAGAAAAATAGATGAAAGAAAAGAAACCTAGCTAAAAACTAAATAACAACAAAAAAAAGAGAGAAAGAGATACTTGACTGGCTGTGTTCTAAGAGCTTCTTCCCATTTTCCGTCTGCCTCTTTCTCTTTCCATACGAAATCCTAAAAGAAAGAAAGTCCCGTCAACAACCAAAGAAAATCGATATAAAGTAACAAAGCTACGACCTCTGACCACCCTAGAGAAGAAGAGAGGAAGAGGAAGAGAGGTGAGGTGTTCAAATCAGAGTAGCAGTGGGAACAGGAAGAGAGGTCATATACTTAAATCGGAAAATCTAGATCACTACGACCTCTGAATAGTCTCCTCATAAATCTATCACCCAAAATCAGATAGAGATAAGAGCTCGAGATGGAGATAGGTCGGAAAGACACCGAGTCAAGTAAGAAAATTAGAAAAGGAGAATCCACCTTGACAAATAGACGAAGAAGAATGGAGATCGCTTGCCAAGGAGAGGCCATAGTCACTCACATCCTGATTTGGAGATAGAAAGACGAAGAAGAAAGTAAAAAAAAGTAAAAATGAGAGAAATACAAACCTGGATCTACCGGCAGCCGTGGCACCTTTTTCTTTCAAACAATGGCACCGATCGGAGGTCACCTGTCGCTCAAGCCTTTCCCTTGATCTCTTTCTCTGTCTCCCTCTGTCACTCTCTCTCTCTTTTTTCTGTGTAAAGAAAATAAGGATGCGACCAGGAGCAGGAGAAGAAGCTAGAAGAACCTGCTGAATGGATCACCGGGTACACCTAGAGCACACGCACCATGTCTCTCTCCGTCCTGGTGTTCTTCTGTAGCTCACGTGATCTGTCCCCACAGAAATAGTTCATCGCTAGCCCACGCGGAGAAAGTAGATCCGATAAATGGCCAAGGCAAGGCACACTACAGGAGCAGATTAGGCAGCACAAAGCCACACAGGAATCGCAACACAGAAGCCGAACAAACTCAGCCAGGTCACCAGCCTCCCACGCGGAGGAGGGACAACAAACCAATGGGAGACATCCAGCACATCATCAGCCCATGCGGAGAAGGTATACCAAACCAAGCTGCCACAGAGAAAGAAATGAAGGGTTGAGATCAAGCACAACAAAGGAATGAACGGCTGGATAATTCTACAGTTCCCTCACCTTTGAAATTGAGGTATTTATGATATTGGCTTAAAACATTCAGTGCAACTACACATTGCATCTGCTCATAGCATCCGCTAATGACACACTTTCATGGCATCTGCTCATGGCATCCTTTCGTGACATCTTTATATGGCTTCTGCCCATGACACCCTTTACTATATAAGACAATTTGATAAACAACTCATGGCACCCAGTAAAATTGCATGTAAAGATGTCATGAGCGGATGCCATGAAAGGATGCAATGAGCGGATGTCATGAAAGGATGCTTTCATTTTTTTTATTCACTTTTCATTTTTCATGGCACCTTCATTTTTTATTCATTTTTTTCATTCAATTCAATTAGAATTTTTCATGATCAAATATCAGTTTATCAAATTGTCTTATACAGTAAATATACTTTTATAATAGGATCCTTTCCATTAAAACTCTTTTTTAAAAATCTTCACACTTCAAAATCATCTATCGACTTGAAAAATTAAAGCGTAATTTTTTCATATATTATATATAATAAAATCCAATATCGTCGAGCGAGGTAATATATAATGCACTAAAGCTAAATAAACTATGAAGAAATTTACTCGTAAATAATTATCATGTACCAATTCAAATTAAAAATAAACGGATGATATTAATTAAGCTAAGTACTGAAAACGTTCCCTAAACGAAATTAGCCTTGGTTTTGTGTGGTCAATTATTTTTCTAAAATTTAAATTTTAAAG
Source organism: Rhynchospora pubera (assembly GCA_028095005.1). Taxonomy (NCBI): domain Eukaryota; kingdom Viridiplantae; phylum Streptophyta; class Magnoliopsida; order Poales; family Cyperaceae; genus Rhynchospora; species Rhynchospora pubera. The sequence goes on along the minus strand of CM051461.1, from coordinate 205,519,971 downwards.
AAGGACACAGAATTAGGTCATCAGGCCAAACTGCCCCAATTAAATTCGGATATTAACCAATAATTGAAACCCGCCAGATCCACGGAGAAAACGCGGATCATAAAAAATACACAAAACCAATAATTAAATAAAAAAAAAATTAAGAAAAAAATCTTATGAGTGGTTGCCAACCTAAACAGAAAACACCAAGTACGAACCAGCTCTGTACACCACTAAACTAGTCTCTCTGACAATAAAACAAAAGCAAAGATTTCCTTGAATTGGTCCAAGTGGAACAACACAACAAATTAAACAAAAGAAATACAATTAAAGTAACACACACGAATCGAATAAATAAAGTGGACAAAATCAAACTAAAAAAAATTGGGAAGAGAAATTAAACAGAGACGTTGCTAGCGTAGCTACCTTCCAGAGACGCGTCTCTGTCTTACCTTCTCTTCTCCGACCTACCCCTCTTAAATAACCCACAAACCTCTCTTTACTCCGAAGCAATTCAAACCTTTATTTGCGGATTGGAATTGCCAGTTTCTGGGTCAATTAACTTCATCCTTTTCATCTCTTTTGCCCCAGGTTCGGAACTAAGAGATACTCTCTTTTTTTGGTGTTTGATAAATACTTTCTTTTTGTTTTTTGGTCCCTTTTTTGTGGGGATTTATGGGTGAAATTGGGTCGAATTGCAAATGAAAATGGAGGAATTTAGCTATTAGGCAAATTATTTTGGGTAATAGTTGTTACCTGTTGATCAAAGTCTGATTTTTGGGAGAATTTGTAGTTTATTATTTTAATCTCTTTTTTTGCAGTTTTGACCTCTTCTTTCCTGTGAATTACAAAATGTCGAGTTTGGAAGAACCCCTTGGTCTCGAAAGCCTACCGAAATTGAGTATTAACAGGCTCCACAGTTTTAATTCAAGTAGTTATAGGCCGGTTTTGAACCGAATGGAAATGGGCAGTTGCTTCCTTGAAAGCAAGTGAGTATTCATGCTACTTCATCTGCACCCTGAATTGTGTAATTGTCTCAAATTGGTCATAATTCATATCAAGGAAGAACTTAACAAAGAATAATAAAAATCATGCAGGGCATGATAAAACGTCTTTAACTTAATCCAACTGGCACCAATCAATGCATTTAGTTTTGAGAGATGAAAATTTCTTAAGAAAAGAAGGGAAGCAAAAAAATGGTTCTCATAATTTTGCATTTTATAATGCACATATTATGGTTCTTTCAGCGAGGAAAGTTCACCGAGGAGGAATCAAGGTGATACATACAACAATTCCCGTAATGGTAACACTAAATCTCTCAACTCCACAACAGCTTTCAAGGAAGATGAATTTAGAAATCTTTCTTACAAGGTAATTTTATAAGTTTTCAGAATTTTTTAATTTTCTAATTTTGATCTTTATTTTCTGAAAGTTGACTTGATTTGGTTTTTGTACCTTGTTGATTGCAGCTTATAAGTTGTTGGCCTAAATTTGTAAAAGTAGTTGAAGTGGGGGCCAGGGATGGGTTGCAAAATGAGAAGGCAATAATACCAACATCTGTGAAGATTGAATTAATAAAGAAGCTTGTTTACTCTGGGTTGTTCTTTGTTGAAGCCACAAGTTTTGTCTCCCCAAAATGGGTCCCACAGGTACAAACTGGTTTATTAAACTAAATAGTACTACTGCAAAAGTAATTTGCTAGTACCACAAAAAAATTGGCATTTAACCTCAGAAGCAGAATTTAGCATCAGAAAATACTGTCCATGTCAGTATCATCTCAGCACCTAAAGAATCAGAATTTTAGCATTAGAAAATGGAACTACATTCTCCATATATGAACTTAGTTTTCTTGTTGCAGTTAGCAGATGCAAAGGATGTGATGGAAGGGATTAAACATATCAAGGATGCAAGGTTTCCTGTATTAACTCCAAATATTAGGGTAAACTTATTTGCATGAAAGTTGAATTACCACTTTTCGGTATAATTTTTCTCCTCATCAAAAAAATTCACCACCACACCATAAAAATATGTTTCAGGGATTTAAGGATGCCATTGCGGCTGGTGCTAGAGAGTCTAAGCCTTTTATCCCAAACAAATTGGGGTAGGCTAGAAATGACACCCCGACCCTGATCATTTCTTGTATATATGGCTGAGTTTTTACGCTGGCTTGCCAAGCCTATCGCAAGCATGCGGGCTTGAACCCTGGATCTCTTAGTAGAGAGCCAAGTGCTCTTACCACCTGAGCTACTAGACCACATGCGTCTGCTTCAGAATGGCACTATTGAAAGTTGAATTTAAATTGCACTATTGAAGATAGCCTTTCTCGTTACCGTGAGGTTGCTCTTGCTGCAAAGAAGAATGGCATACCAATTCGTGGGTAAGTTGGATATCTCAGACTTGTTACTTTGTGTTTTTCATTTAGATAAAAAGGTAACAAGCTATACAATTAAAAATTGACCTAATTGAGAACGGAAACTTTAAAATACACAAAAGTTGTATTGATTGTCAAGATGTCAATTTGTAACATTTGACAGCAAATGTTGAATTAATCATCTCTTAAACAAGGTTATAGCTATACAGACATAATGAACGAGAGAATTGAAAACTTAACAATAAAAAAATGTTATAGGTACGTCTCATGTGTGGTCGGCTGTCCAGTTGAAGGAGCCATTTCACCATCTAAGGTGGCTTATGTGGCAAAAGAACTTTATGACATGGGTTGTTATGAGATATCTCTCGGTGATACAATTGGAGTTGGTACGCCAGGTAATATAATTTTGCAATATGATTTTCCTTGTTTCCTTTTGTTGGCTTGTGTGTTTTCATTGGTACATGTGGTATAATAGGAGATTAGATGATATACTACTTAGATTATTTCATTCTCTATATTCAAATGAAATAAAAAGATAGATCCCTTACAAAAATTGCTTCTGATGAGAATTTCAAAGAACACGGGTGGCTTTCTTCATAAAATAAGAGAATTCTGGAAAAGTTTCTTGTGAGAAAATTATATTTGGTGATGGAAAAGTTAACAAAAAAAGTCATTTCTCAAAGAAAATGTTCTGGTCTTTCAAAATCACTTGCTACCACATTAAATGAACTATTTGGAAAATCTTCATTTGCTGTTATAATTATTTGGTTGGGACTGCAAATGCAAATTACTATTTAACTTCTGCTAAATTTCTGTGTTGTCTATTATTACAGGAACCATTGTTCCTATGCTTGCTGAGGTCATGTCAGTTGTTCCCCGGGAAAAGATAGCTGGTCACTTTCATGATACCTATGGCCAGGCTCTCTCCAATATTCTTGCTTCTCTTCAAGTAAGCAAAACTTACATTTGTAGCAAAAGCTATAAGCTGGATAACACATGGCTGCTCTATTGAAAATTATAACAGAACCGGTCAAGTGTATATTTCCTTCAAAAAAGAAAGAAATATATTGCTTCTTTTCCTGATGTCTGTATGGTACTGTTACCCAATATGTCTATCCATCTTTTATTTCCCTCTAATAAATATCCCTAGAGAATACATTTCAAACCAGAAGTACATAATAAAGCTTTACTTCTTAACTTTAACCAAACCACACACCTGTAGTTAAGAGAGAACTTGTATCTTATGCATTGAATTTTTGACAGATGGGAATTACTGCTGTGGACTCGTCAGTGGCTGGTTTGGGAGGATGCCCATATGCGAAGGGTGCAACTGGTAATGTGGCTACAGAGGATGTGCTCTACATGCTTAACGGATTAGGCATAAAGACTAATGTTGATATTGACAAAGTCATGGAGGCTGGGGATTACATTTGCAAGCAATTGGGGCGGCCTTCTGGGTCGAAAACTGCAGTTGCTCTTGCAAAAGTGAATGGAAAATTATGATATAAGATGTATCAATGCATACAGCATTGATAGAGAGTCGAGTACGGTCAATTAAAAGATGTCAAACTGATCATCTGTTTCTTTAATAGAAAAGCTAAATGAACTCGGGAAAAGATTTGTAGCCTTATTTGTATGGTCATCTTTTATCTGTAGCGGAAAGCTAAGAAAACTCGAGATTTGTAGCCTTGTAAGCCAGTTGATGAAGTGTCCATGTGTAACTTTCTTTTTTATTATGTTTCGATGTGTTTTTAGGGCTTCTAGTGAAATTCTACTTCACATTTTCGATGTTCCATGCGTCATTTAATTGAACAAAATAATAATCGATTGACCTTTGTAAGACAAAAAAGCAACATCACAGGAAGTTAGAAAGAAAAACATCTATGAATGAAATTGCACATCTTTATTTTCAAAAATGGATGTTCGTGGATCTAGAAGTAACAGTGATAATGCGTGGAAACAGATCTATCTACTTCTACAACAATTAGGGGGTGCAAACGAGTTGAGCTAACCAGCTTATATTGCTTAGTGGTCATAAGCTAAAAATGCTAGGATTTGAGCAAATCACGTTGCGAGGCAATCTAGCTCATATGAAACTGCAAAGAAAGAGTAAGGGAGGTGATGTGAGCTGCTATGTAGAGAGGGAGGGAAAGGAAGAACGAGATACAGGGAGGATCAGAAGTGAGGAAAGAGGGGATCCAAAGCAACGATAGGGCCTGTACAGATACTGAGCTGATCTGAGACCATCTCAAACTAGCCTCATGGACCCAACGAACTAGTTCATCTCATTTCATTAACATCTCAGGCCGTATTTTTATAAATACAAACACACGTGGTGCAAACTTTCTTACACCCCTAACAACAATAGTATTATTGACACATTATAATCCTACTTTCTAGTGTAGACTTAGAGATCGATTAGAAGGACAAGTTTTAAAAACTACAATTTCGAGAAAAGTTTCTACTACTAAAGTGTTATTGGCCAAGTAATTGCTACAACAATTATCTACACATTTATAGACCTAGCTTTCTAGTGTGGACAGCTTTACATAACTATATTTGGGAAAAAAAAGGAAACAAAAAAGGACATGTTTCAAGAATTACAAACTTGGAACGACACTTTAGGCCCCTCCAGAATAATTTTACAAGAATAGGATTGTAATGCAATCCCTGAGCAATGCCTTAGCTTGTTCGTTCTTCTCTGACTCAAATAGGGAAGTGATATCATCCTTGAAAGAGAGATCCATTTTGTGTTCCGAAGGAACATTTCTATATATTTTACTAACCTCCAGAAGACATTCTGAAGCAGCAATATGTACCTGAAAAGTAATGCTAGAACTACTCAACAGCTCGCCTAAAGTTGGGCCAATTATCTAAGTATTAGTTGCACTGAATATTATGTGGGGTTACTGCAACCAACTATTTGTAGATATTCTAAAAGATACCATGAAATGAAGCAAACCATTTCTTTCTCTACTTTTTTTTTTTTTCCCAATGAGGACCAAAGTATCCCACCCAAATAACTGCAGATACATGTTGCATTTCCACTAAATATTGGGTCATATGCAAATAACACCTGACACCACATAAAAACTAAGGCTAACTTAATAAAGAACTGTTCTGATTCAACTCAAAAGACCCAGACAATTTACTCAGCTCAAATTTATATTGTAAAGATTAACACAAACTTTTTGATGCTTAGGTCAGTTTGATGTTGTTCAAATTTGAGCTGAGAAAAAAGCAAGGCTCATTTTTTAAGGAGCTAATTTAAACGTTTATTGGATTCCAATTGAAGCAGGTATTTGCAGACAATTAATATATTATCACATTACATCCAATGTGAGAATCATTGGTGATTCAACAACTATGGACAAGTAACGCTTTTAAATTTGCAGAGTTAAAGCTCCAAATCCATTAAACAGTGCTATACCTGAGCAATCTTGACAGAGCGTATGCAATCAAGGATTAGCGGCCCCACTGAATAAATCAACTGCACATGAAACAATAAATTAATAACAACAGGAAAACTAGTAATAATAATAAGTCATATTTTAGTATATACCTCACAAATCAAGGTCAATCCATCATTAAGATAAGCAGAGGAATCATCAGATACTGGAGAAAACTTCGAAGATAGCTCTTTAATTGACGAAAAAGCCGAGAGTTTAACTGTACATTGACAACAAATTATCATCAGATGTACTATTCTTTCTTTTGCAAATAAACCTAGGGTACGTTTGGTTGGAGGTGAAGTTAGAGAAGTTAGAGGTTGAAGTTTGTAATTTTGAAGTTAGAGATTGACATTAGTGAAGTTAGATATTGTGGAAAGTTTGTGCTAACTTGAAGTTAGAAAATGTTGTTTGGTGTGGTATGTTGGAGTTAGAGATAGAAGAAAATAATAAAATATTAATTTAGTTATTTTTTCTTTTATAACTAATTACATCTACCATAATAATGTTATATTAATATCATACTATTATTATAATTATTTTTACCAATAATACTATGATTACTATATTATAATATTAATTATTATGTAATTTTTATAACTGTAATAGTCATTAATTATATTATTATATTTATTAAATAATAAATATTATGGTAATAATTATTGTAATTTTAATCAGAATTAATGTTATAATTATTATTAAATAATAATAATAATAATAATAATAGTTATTAATATTAAAGTAATTTTATTGAAATATAACAACGGCATCAGTAATTATTATTCATATTTAATATTATATTTATAATTAGTAAGTATAATTGTTATGAGCTTTGATTGGGAATAGAATACAGAGAAGGGATAAGAGAGATAGAGATAAAGAGAAAGACTGTTTGTTATTGATTTCTGCTTAATTTCTCATACAATACTTCAGCTCAATATATAGAGCATTTCTAATATGGAAATAACTTAGAATACAGCAACAATTGTAAACTAGGGAAAGATGCATAATAAGGAAAGATACATAATATCAAATTATATCTAATAAATCTATTTTTAATGGAAACTAGAATATAAATTATAATCTATTATTTCCTTAAAGGACGGTAACATTTCCCCCGTCCATGAGAATCAGCTTGTCCTCAAGCTGAAAAAAATGCAAATATTATCCAGGCGCTCCATGGATAGTCAACAATGATGAATTCTCATATTCATCATCGTTCATGACTAGTAGAAAGAATAGCAGTTTGCACTTATGGCTCTTTATGTATTGCTCATCACAATTGAAGCACAAGCCCTGTTGTTGTCTCTCAGCCATCTTAGTTGGATTGAGGTGGCATGAAGAACGTTGATTAGGTCCAGATCCTGATAGTGAAAGTATCACAAGCATTTTAGGAGGTTTACGAAGAACACTAGTGATAGGGGTCGTGTGGGCTAAGCTCATGTCATGTTGCACGCCACATGGTTTATGTAACTTGACATTGGTGCGAAGAAAATCGGAGAGACCAGCGGTTAAGACGTGCATCTTTTGAGTTGGAGTAACTAAATCAGCAATGAAAACATCCATCTGTTGAGTTGGAGAAACTAAATCAGCGGTGGAAACGTGCATCTGTGTTGAACCAGATTGTGGATGATGGTTCTCACCGATTTTAGAAGGGTTCTCCAATGCGAGCAAACGACCTTCAACTTTACTCAGGAGACACATGATTTCGTTATGGCCCTGAAGGAGCTGTTGGAAGGCGGCAACGACATCGAAGGATGGGGTCTTGTCATTGGACATGTTGATTGGTTTGGATCGTTTCGGCTCTGATACCAAATTGTTATGAGCTTTGATTGGGAATAGACTACAGAGAAGGGACAAGAGAGATAGAGATAAAGAGAAAGACTGTTTGTTATTGATTTCTGCTTAATTTCTCATACAATACTTCAGCTCAATATATAGAGCATTTCTAATATGGAAATAACTTAGAATACAGCAACAATTGTAAACTAGGGAAAGATGCATAATAAGGAAAGATACATAATATCAAATTATATCTAATAAATCTATTTTTAATGGAAACTAAAATATAAATTATAATCTATTATTTCCTTAAAGGACGGTAACAATAATAAATATGAATTAGTACACTAATAACAATAATAATATTATTATTATTATATTAATTTTTAATAATTTATAATTGTAATTATAATTATAATTATTGTTATGTTGCTAAATAATAATAATTATTCTTATTTTAATATTATAATTATAATTATAATTATAATTATTATAATAATTACTACACATAGATGATAATAATAATTATATTGATTTTTAAATTGGTCATGAGAACAATCTTTTCTAACTCAACATTTTGTCAAGTTAGAAAAGTAGAGTGAAGTTAGCACAAACTTCACTAACTTGAGTGTGTTTGGTTGATGAAAGTTAGAGCTCTAACTTCAAGTTTGCTAACTTTTAATGCAACCAAACATAGCCCTAATGTTTATCTGTTTGCAAAGAAATAACCACATTCCATATATTTCCATCTAACATCAGATATCTTGAATCACCACCAGCAATCATTAGATTAGAATAATGTGATAAGTATCTTAGTTATATATTTAACCTGTACCCATCAATGCTATTTTCCACAACAAAGCCCCGCATAGAACTTAAGACTAAGGCAAGAAATTTCAATAAAAGATCACTTAAGTTGCAATAAACTGTATTTTACAGGTCTAGATGAGCTAATATGATGAATTTTAGGGTGACCTAAGCATTTTTTTCTGACCTCGATTTTAGACAGTGAGTTGTTAGTAAAACAAAGTAAGGGAATGCCACGCATTAATGAAAAATTACAATCACAGTTCTGCTACTGGGAAACTTGGGAAAAAATATACGGTGTCCAGAAACAATTATATGCAAAAACCCTAGTATTACACAAATTTTAAGGGGAAGTTTGATGAGAAGCCATCATACCTGGCCAACTATAGCCCGATGCAAGAGCGATTGAAATAACTTCCAGTATCTGTTGCTTTTTATCAAGTATATCACTGATTGAAGAGACCTGGATGCATGATGAAAAACAATCAAGCACCTTATCCATAGGAGCAGAAGTTTCTTCAGCCTCATCTAGTTCTACATAAACAAACCAATTTTTGTAAACTTAAAACAGGAGTCAAAATTATGTTTAATAGGGCAATATTTCAATTATAAAAGGACACAAGGGCAAGGACACTTTTTAATAGTCAAAATTATAATCAACAAACAATTTCAGAAACAAGAGTTCAAGGACACCATTTCAATACTTATTGGGAAGACTGGGCAAAAGTTGTAGCATATAATGTAAATCAGAGCTAGAATTAGAAATGTCATGGGGTATCCTTGGGGTCCAATTAGTTCAGATTATGCCTATATAACCATCTCATTCCTCCCTGTCAACTCTCTAGAAAATAAAAGTAGACGAATGTTTTAGCATAAAAAAATGAGATATTTCTTGGTAAAAAGGATACTTTTGCTATTTCTTGTTCTTATTTCATTTGTGGTGAGAAGGATCTAAAATAGTAAACAGAAGCTAACCTGTCCCAGCACTAGAAGATATTAGGGGCAAAGGAGAAACATTCTTTGCACTGTCTTTTTTACACATCTCATATAACAATGGAAATACTGAATTAAAAAACTCTGGACTTTTAAATGCCAAAATAACCTGAGAGAAAATACAAGCAATATTCAGATAAAAATAATATTCGACATTGATGTGCTGATAGTATTTCACATTGACCACATTAAGATGGTTATGTTTAGTAAACAGTGTCATATGCAAGCAATTTGTCATTTCGTTTCAAATAAAGTTTCACAAAAAAAAAACAGAAAACTAATAATAATTGCTTTTGAATCACAGTAACAGTTCAAGTTTTTGCTTGTTTTGAGAAGTCCATTTCTGAGTGGCTCATATCCTCTATTTAGCTTCAATTTTAATTGACTGCAATCCAAAATGAACATTCGAAGCTGGTATCTTAATTCAAAAATTGCAAGCTAGTTATGCCATATCAAAGGTTTTAGAGATACAAATATTACTTGTTGTAAACAAGAGAAAGCTGCTTCCCGATAGGCTTTCACCTTTTTACTGCATGCATTGGAAATGGCAGTCAGAACACTCATTGGTGTGGTGGGGTCTGCTTCAGTTAAAGCATTATGACACGACGAACAGACTGATGCTACTGCATGCAAGATAAGATCTTTTCCCTGAAAAATTACCACCGAGTAAATGAGTTTAAAAAGGGAAAACAAAAATAACACTTCATTTTGGATATGAAATTGTAATGTCATGGCATGACTTTAGTACATACCTGAGTAAGGATGCTATAACAGAACAAAATCTTAGGCAAGTGGTCTTTTGATTTGACTAATTCCTATTCAAGTATTTGATTTAATTATTATTTCTTTTTACTCTTAATTTCTCTCTTACTCTCTATCATATGAAGAACAAAGCAATTATGCAAGTTCTTGAGACTTGTGATCCTGTAATAAATGCTTCGGGTTCAATTATATAGCTAAATTTGCAGAGAAGCACTTCTAAAAGCAATCTGTGACGTCTTCCACATGAAACAGGAAATTATAAGATCATAATCTTGTTTCACAGGTCTCCACATTAGCATTTGATTTCTGTTTGGGGGGGGGGGGGGTGGATTATAACTAGAAACAGTAATATATCTGCAGTTTACACACCTCCCAGAATCGACCAGGGAGTTCCTTCATAAGTGCTGAAAGTAGCTTGTTTTGATATGGCACAAGCATTTCTTTGAGAACTTCGCCTAATTTTCTCATTGCCTTAGCTGACTGGAACACCAAAGAATATCAAAATAACAGTGAGAAGGAAAATAAGATGTTTGCAATTACCATATTAACATGGGAATAACAATATTCATATGGCATCATACTTTTAATTATTATTATTTTTTTTTTTAAATATACCTTTATTTATTATTTTTTTATAGAACCCATGTACCAAAATTTAACACCAGGATAGAGATAATTTGGATTATTTGCATACAATTCTTAAGTAAAACAAAAAATTTACTCGTTATACTCTTAATCAATTTATTTACATGTCCATGCAAACTAAGGACAACATTCTAGTAAGAATTACACGACTCCAATCAACTGAGGCTTAATAAAAGGAAAATATTAGAGTTGCAAGCAATAGTGGTAATTATTTTGCTCGTATTCGTCTATACCGCATGTAAATCTGTTGCCAGCTCCATTAGAAACATGGGGACAGGATTCACAAAAATCAGTCAAATTGTGTCTTATTCAGGACCAGCAAAAATATAGAGGCAATTTTCATATATGTCGCGGTAAAACCTTCGCAGATGCATACCTCAACAAAACCAAAGCAAGTAAATTCTGAAACATTAACTCACACTATCTATCTTTGAACGAATGATGACAGAAGAGGGGTAACAGGGCGTTACTTGGAAGTTGAAGAGGATACATTTATTTGAGAATTAATGTTTCAAGAGGCACCACGTGGTATTTCTCAATTATGCCAGTTTCTGTGGATAATTTGAGGCAGAAGCTATGGCAAGCAAACATGAAATATATATAATCTCAAAGCAGTTTTATCAGGAAATGCACCTTTCTCTTAGCAGCCCATGAAGATGACGCCATACAATCACAGAGAAGAGATACAACTTCTTCCAAGTATAGTTGAAGTGTAACTCTTTCACCGCTAGGGACTTCTTCCCACAATTCTTCAAATAAGGTGCTTATATCCTTGTCATCTTCAAATCTAAAACAAAGACCAAATCATGAATTCAAACTATAACTGAAAAGATCAATACATAAACAAAACATTGCCAGTGGCAATGTGGATATTTTATGCCACTCACAATGTTTATATAAACATAACCATCTTAATTCTAGAACACATGCCAATTACTCCTTGCACGTACCTTGAAACAAAGGTGACAGGAATGACCACAGCATTGTAGCCACTCAAAACATCAGCCGCATTGTTGAAGTAAGCTCGCAAAAGAACTGCACCAGAAATCTGAGCATTCTTTTCTCCCAAATGAAGAGCTGTAGTATCTTCAATTAGCTTCTGGGCTTGCGCTTGGCTTGCGTACTTCAATATTGCAGCACAAGATGAAGCAAATGCCCTTTTTACAGAGTTGCTTTTTTCATCCAATACAGCATGAAAAAGGGTCTTCAATAGAGTGTTAGTGAATGGCTTTATATCAATTGTCACCTTTTGCACCAACATGGTGATGAAACTAGCCACCCCTACTCTATAATCCAGAAAATAAGTTACTAGCCGAGGCAAATTATAAGTTCATTACATACACACTTGACCTATCTTTTAAACTCACATGATACTCCCAATACTCTATGCAGCTATCTTCAAAAGAAGTATGACCATATATAGAATCAGATTTCTTCGGCCCTTAAATGCTTTGTTTGGAGTAAATAATTGGGTCTATTGAAACTTGATTTTGCACATGATGCAATAAATAATCCATTCTTTCCTGAAAGTCCAATATATTTATTGGCCAATTTTTTGTACCTGACCTGTTAGCGCTTCATTTTAGTCTTTTATTTGTGTAAAAGTCAACAGTTGCATATATACATAATTTGCTCGAGGACAAAAACCAAATATGCATCCAGAAACAAATATATTAAAAATTTGTCAAAGTTGACCTTTAGGTTCGAGCCTACCGTATCATATACTGCTAGTAAATCGGTTAAATTCAGGCAGGTCTGACCATGCTAGTACCAGTTAGGCATGGATCCACTACCAGCATGGACCAGTGCCTAAGAGTATGGTGCTAGACTGCTAGTAATATAAAAAAAGTAAAATGGATAGTCACCTGGTATTAAGGCCAACTCCAGACCGAACCATTTGTGCTAGCCGAGGAACTAACAGAGTCAAAGACTCAGTATCAACTACCTTCAGGCATATATCCAGGGTTTCCCACATTGGGCTGTCTTTAGCTACTGCAATTCGCAATCCTTCCAACTTTTCAGCTTGGATTCCAACATTGGCAGCATGCAACTTTATGTGGCGACAAATCACAATAGCAAAAGCAGAACTTTGCAAAATAGGCCCATCTACTCAAGAATTGCAGATTTCCCCCACACCTTCTTACTTTCAATAAGGCATTTTATACTTGAATATGTCCCTAGCAGTAGATAGCTATCGCACCATAATATCGCATGTCGGTAATGAGATGAAAATAATTTTGTAAAAGACACTAACCATAACAGCAAAAAAGCTAAATCGAAATGCCATAATTTTATTTTTTTAGAAAAGAACTATATTTGCAACAATTAACCTCATTGTTGATGTAGAGTAATGTTTTCCGTTTCAAGTCGGAACCTTTATTTTTTTATTATTAATTATAAGCCTTTTGCAAGTTTTGAAAATGAAGGGGGCTTCTGCAATTTCTTGAAAAAATACAGGGACATTTTGCAAAATTCCATAGAAAATGAAAAGAACAGATATGGTTAGTGAATATTCCATTTGGGTTGAAGAGGCAAATCATAAGGCTGTTGAGACTGCATTACCTCAACATAGTTTAACCTCTGGTCCTCAAGACTTGATAAGCACTCAAGCATGCAACTTACAAGATCAGGCAAGTGTGGTCTAAGTGTTGCCCCAGCACCCTGTAATCAATAGAAATGTGAACATAATAGTAGTTCTTCAATTTCAATAATTTGGACATTTCTGATTTTGAAGTTTTTAGCTTTAAGCTATACTTTAAGCTCCTATGTTTGAATATAATATTCATTTGTTGAAAAATTATGCCTTTTTTATGGATTATTAAGTATATTGTTGTCATATCATGATTTGTCATCAAATTTGATTTGTCACCCCAAGCCATGGAACTATTATTTTGACCAATCTGGTAATCCGTCTCTTCCCTCGCATATCCCAAACAGAATAAACAAGTTTCTCTATCTTGTCTCTTCCCTCACATAAACCAGTACTTTTAAATCTCATTCTTTTCTCCTTTTCCTTTGTTGGATAAACAAATGAATAAGAGTTGCAGGTTAATGAAAAAGTGAGCAAGTAAAGATCACTGTTCACTTTACAGAGTGCTTAATTGGGGGCCAAAAGTAAAAGTTCTGCCTCTGCAACTTCTGGGAGGCGAATCAAAGATGAGCAACCATTTCATTACATGAGGTACAGTTTAGTTAGATGAACGTTAATATTATTCAGATGAAAGTTTTGACATCATAATAAGTTTAAAACGAAGGAAACATAACAGATATAATAATACGACAAGTATGGAGAATTATTTTAACATCTAATATATTTTACCAACATAGTGTCTCTGAAAGCACAAAAAAATGAAACCCATGCCCCTCCAAGATAAAGGACAACTTTAAGTATTACTCGACTATATACTAACGTAAAAGAATGCTGAAAGCATGAAACAGTAAAGACTACAGAATGGAAAACACACCTTAGCCAGCTTCATAACCATACTAATGGAGGCTTTCTGCACACTAGAAACTTTACTGACAATTCCTTCAACAAGCAAGTATGGCAACACCATATCCATTGTCTGACGCGCATCAGAGGCCTCAGTCAAGGAGATGTCACACAGCCTGACAGTCAGTGAACTGACAGCACGACACAAGCTGTCACCTGAGTTTCGCACTGTTTCCTTAATGTCATCCATAGCTCGAAAGGCGGCAGTCCAAATTCTTTTCAAGTGCTTACCAACCTACAGATAAAAAAAAAAGAAAACAAAGATATGTTACAGAAAAGCCTACCCCAACTTGTTTGGGATAAAAGGCTTAGACTTTAGACTTTTTTTTAAAGATATGTTACAGAAAAAGTGACACAGCAGAAAATTAAAAATAAGATGAATTATCTTTTTGAAATAACACTTTCATTTTAGGTCACATAAAATGATGCGAAAACCACAATAATTTTAACCCTAAATGACTAAGTTGTCCCAGAAATTTGAGACAAATTGTTTCAATAATTAGTTTATAGACTTCAGAATTGGAAGACCATTCAGATCCTGTAGAAAAAGTAAGCTCATGAAAGTTTAAGCAAAATTTTGATGGTAAACCAGGTGCATTTTTCTATGAGATTGATGGATGATGCGACATTAATTACAAGATATATCAAAATGGAGGTGTAACTGTAAATATTAGAAATGCCTAATAATTTTGCAAACTTGATTAAGTAGGAGGCATGATGTACTATACAAACAACAGATCATTACTTAACATGCAACAAAAAAAAATACAAAAATAACCTGACTGAATCTTCGTCCTTGGATGACATCAGCAATAGCAAGGCAAGAAGCTTCTCTTGACCGCCAAAGTCTAGACCCACATTGTGTTAGTAAATCATCCATAATAAAATCGAAGTATTCATCAATGGTCTTCTTAGAATCTGCCACAATAGATTTCCATATGTGCACCATGGCATCCTAAACAAAAGCACTTGACAAAGTTAGCATCATGTAACTTGGTATCAATTGCTGAACCACTATAACAAAGCAGGATTATTGTCATTTTTTCGTTCTTTTTTTTTCCTCGTGTGTGCAGTATCAGCGAGTAGAGACGAAGCTACAAAAATTTATAGGAGGGGCCAAGGCAATATTATATATGCACATCTTAAAAAATTACTAAAATGCACGCAAACTTGAGAAGTTCTGTAACATCTCCAATTTCCATAATTGTATTAAAAAATACATAAAAACTACAAATTAAGAACTATAATACATACGTTAAATAAAGATAGAACATTTTAGTGGAAAATATAAACTAGTGCCAAACTATTTTCCTCATCACCCAAGTAGATATTCAATTTTGCAAAATGCCATTTAGAACCTTACAAGATAGCAAAAAGGGGATACTATTAAATATAAGAAAACAAATTTCGCTGCTCAAAACTATTGTCTAGTTTGATAATAAAGATACAATTTAAAATAAGAGATTTTAAATGAGATCAAATAAGTGCTTTTTAGCGATACAAATATATACCACACAAAAGAGAAAAACATAATTATAATAAAGCAAGGAATTAGCTGGAAGGTATCAGTTCGTTAATGACTTAGCTAAGTGATGAAGTGATGGGGGAGTTGGGCAACACCAACAACCCCCCCCCCCCCCCCAAAAAAAAAAAAGGAAAAAAAACCTGGGCTACGTCTCTGGGAGCAATAACATAGGTTCAAACGAAAAAGAACAATTTGCATCAGACACTCTATCAAGTAGGACGAGAGTCATTACATTACTTGATGGCATGTTCCCTCCCTCTCTCAGACACTTTCCTTTGGAAAAGCAAAGACATATTTAATAGGGAAAGTTCTTTCCATATTTCACATATAGAAGAAATCCCAGTAACATTGTGAAATTACCACTAAGGAACACAAGTTACTCGAAGTTCATTGCAATGCCATCATTCAAATTATATAACAAGAAAAACATAAAGAAATAAGGGGTTGGCTACATTGCTTTTGCAAAGTAAGATGAAGCATTTACTTCGGTTTTTTTTTTAAACCTCAAATGACCAATCAGAACCATTTAATTTGCTTTATACACATAATGAAATCTCACAGCCAACAAAATTATACATATTTTTCAAAATTTTTAACTATTCTTTTCATATTTTTAAAAACCATTACAATAGGAGGGTCCATAACTAATTAGATCAATGATTTATAAAAATCCAAAAAATAGTTAAAATATATATATATAAAAAAAAATTTGGTTGGTACCAAGATTTTATATGAAAAATAAAATGAACAGTTCGGATTGGTTATTTGAGGTTCGGATTTGAAAGTACCCCGAAGTAAATCAAACCTTTTTTTTTTTTTTGCAAAGCACCATAGATTTTCCAAGAAATAATTATAATGTGCCATATACAAAGATTCACAGCTCAAGTACCAAAATTTAACAATTAAACACAACTCAATTAAGGTCGATCATTACTTCCATGGTCTAGTACAATTTGGATTTCTCGACATACTGCAGGTCTGCCGGGTCAGCTTGGGTTTTCTCTTTGCCTTGTACAAGCAACAGATCCAATCAAAAGAGAACTCATTGCAGACCTACCACCTATGCAGATCTGGCAACTTAAGATTATCTTAGAAAGCCAAAATCTACTCACAGACAACATAAACATGCATACCTGAACATTTTTATCAGGATCATACTGATATCGAATGAGCCTAGGAATCAAAGACTTCAAATGTGGCTGAAGCGCCTCTCCAGCCTGCTTTGCTATTTTGGAGAATCCGAAGGCAGCACCCCTCTTGGAGTTGAGAGAAGCCTGGTAATTAGCAAGGTCCATGAACTTGTATATCAAGTCAGGCTGGCCCATCTCATTAGCAAGGCTGCACAGTTCCTTGTAAGTACTTAACTTTCCTCCACTCAGATCTTTCCCAATGCTACCTTCTTGGAACACTTCTGAATCTTCTGTAAGCTGAAAGTGCAAAGAATAATGAATTGATGATAGAGTATGCATCGTTATCTCAAGTGAAACGAGAAAAGAGAGAAACATATATATATATATTAAAGAAGCTAGGTCCCAGTTGTAGTTCATCGTTCTAGAGTGCACAATATATCATGAGAAATATCTCACTTAAACCCCAGAATGCATTCATTTATTTCTATGTAGAACTTGAAATTCAGGAAGATGACTGATATAATGATGAGGGTATGTATAGCAGACGCGATTCATTTTGTGAGAATAAGGGTATCAATATTATGCAGCAGTAAGAATGATATGTTTTTATTTAGTAAGGATCAAGTAGAAAAAGGTTCCTAGTTAAATAACAGTGCACATCATTCAAAAACTAAGTACAAACAACTTATGCGGATCAATAGAGAATAAAACCTTAATAGCTCTTTTCCTTTTCCCAGTACCAGTCAAAGTGCCAACAAGAGCATGGACCAGCTTTTGCTTCATGGATGCATCGCCAAGTTCATAAACAATGCTCATTCCTTGAGAAGCCAAATCTTGTGTCAGATCATTCTGATCTCCGATAAGATGCGAAAAAGCTTCCTATTAAAAAAAAAACAGAATGTAGCATTGACACCTTGAAATTCAAGATAAGAACAAATAAGACAGTATTCTTCGAACAAATCCACGGAATGTGTAGGATAAATCATATATTTCTTCATAAAACAAGAATATGTGTTCTATATACTCACTTAGCTTAAGATCCAAGGTGGCTGATAAAGAGAGAAAAAGGACTGACACCTCAGGCAATTTTGAAGATATGGGCAAATATTCTTGTTTCTTGCAATTGATGCATATTGTATTTTTTTCATTAGCATTAAATGTAATATTCAGGGGTGTGGGACCCAAATGAAATTTGACTTCAAACATAATTCAGATCTAAGCAACAAACCTGGATCTCGGGAAGAAGCTCTTGGATTCTGTTATGATGGCCACAATACATTGTAAGAGAAACCAGCCAGACAGTCCCCGCACACCTCTCTTCTTTCCTACTACTATACAGAAGTGTTTCAAATAATTTCTTGATGATAACTTCCCTTGCCATAATATGAGACTCATCATTGTTGACACTCCTGTTAGTGGTACTTAGAGATGAAATCTGCACTTCACTAGTCAGGTAGTTTGTTCTTTCAGAAAGAGAGCCGTAGTTGGATTTCAGTACCATGTCAGCCGTCACTGGCACATCACCCCATATGAAAGATAAAGCTTCACCAGCAGAAAAAAGCACATCTTCGACCTGGTATTGAAACCTTTTTAACCTTGGAAGCCAAACAGAAATACAGACACAAAAAAAATCCAACCAGACTATAGTGTTGCATTGTTACCATGGCAATACTACACAGAAAAGGTTGGTAATGCATTGGATCAATTAGGACTGAAGAGTTCCTATTTCTATGCACAAGTATGATCCCCACCAGCTAATCAATATATCATGACCCCGGCCCACCAACTTTTGAACATAAGGTGGTATTGCCAAACTGTTTTAAAAACAAAAAATCTTTTCGATAGACATTAAATAACATTTTTCTTTTTTTGTATTCTCTGCATGCAGATCATTGCTCTATTTTGGTTTATCCTTCTATTTTATAACTAATTTTATAACAGGACATTGGTCAAGCTGGCCCCAACAGGACCCAATTGCATGACTATTTGTTACTTGGATATTTGGATCAAAATTGGTTTTAAATGTCAAGTTAGGTCAGCAGTTGCAAGAACTAAATAACAGGAAATAAGTTAAACAAGGCTATGGATCTTTTATCTCTCACTTGGTTTTCATAGAAAAAGCATAATAAATGAGGTCACTCTTACATTTTCTACTCAATCTTTTTTTCTTTTGGACTCAACAATCTCAGGTTGCATGTTCCACACAAGCAGTGTTGCTATATTTGGTAAAAGAACATAAAATTAAAAGGCGATAACCAAACTAATTTTTACCAACCTTTGACCGTGATATGCCAAAAATCAAATCTAGTGCACTTTGCAGATGAGGCAATGAAGCTTCATTAAAAGATATGTGCCCAAGAGAAACAAGAATCTTCTGCATGCATTTAATTTCATTTCCAGACAGCAACTTGGCCAACCTTTCTTGAAGTATAATCAGAACACCAGCTACAGTAAATAAACAATAACTGTAATATGTGAAACGACACAAAAAAAAGAGCATATATTAAAGGAACCATACATTATAGAAATTATCTTTTTCGTCAGTCCAAATCTCTTTGTGAAATACAGTGTTCAGAACTTCAGATAAATACTTTGGTAGCTATATCCTAGTTCCTAGATAAACATGTGAGAAATCATAAATCCAAGTAATCTCTTTGCAAAATGAATTAGTTATGCATTTTAAAGGTCGACCTTACGGCAATATGTAAAATAATCAACTACCAACACATTGAAAAAACACATCTTTTACAATTTTTGGGTCCTCCTATTGGAAAGGATTTATAATAGGTCCGCACTGTCAGTTGAATCTGTTCCATGGTTCCCTTTTCATCTCATCTTAATTAATATAGAAAATAAGAGATGTTATGCAATAAATTGATACCTTTCGATTCAGATATGGTTTAAGCATTTGCTAATCTAAGGTCATTCCTATCATTTCACAGGATTACCTTCTGCATACGTGTTTTACCATAAAGGCTAACTAAAAGAAGGAACTTAATTTGATATCTAATAAACTTCGGACTTATATACAAGTAGAACTAATGAAATGGTATAGTTTTTTTCTGCAAAAGAGAACAATAGATTTTGCTACCTTTGATGGAATCACGAGATATCACAGGCAACACTGTGCGAAGGCCAATATGGCCAAGGGCCTCCATTGCAGCAGAAGCCAGAGGTGCTGTTTCCGACTCAACCACCTTAACAAGGCTTTCTATGATGCTTCCAAACAGATTTTCTGATATCTACACAATAGCACAACATGTGTCAGCAAACCATAGTACATTGATCAGTACCTGTACTGGTATGACAGCTTAGATGGTCACCTCTTTTGTCCTTCTATTTTGTCCATTCTTTAACTAGTGCCAAATTTACTATTTTGGCTGCAAAGCACTTTAAAAAGAAAAGTAGAAGGCAAAAAGAGGTGCCAATTTTACCAGTTTAGATAGCTAATCTTTTGGCCATCTATTTCTCTTTGCTGCTTAATATTTTAACAGCTAGAGTATCAGTCAAGTTTGGCAAACTGGTCCTCAACTACCTGGTGCTGTTCTGGCATGAAGAAATTGTGTCTTTTCTATTTATCTGGGATTAAGGCGATAGAAAGACCAATAATTTCATAATAGATGATTAGTTGGTTCCAATTTCAGATTGGGTACTGCTATTTGAACAAAACTTTGCAGAAAAGCTAAGCATATAGCCAACCCAATAATCATGAACAGTCTGATGCTCTAGCAGACCAGCTGAACTTGTTAAAGAACAAACGAACAAGAAACAGGAACTTACAAAAGATGACTCTTTCGTGCATTCTGCTGTCGCATACCCAATAGCACATATTGAACCATGAAGAGTTTCAAATCTGCAATATTTACAGGTTAAAAGCTGAGCAAAAAGAGAAACAAAAATGGAAGAATTGAAGGTTGATATTTCCGAACAAACCTTAATTTCTGGTTCCTGCTGATCAATGAAACGAGCTCAGATATAAGATCAGATGCAGCAACACTAGAGAGCGAGGAACAAGACAAGCCGATAAGGCGGGATGCAGCTTCCCTAGTATCAGAGTCGATATGACTAAGCAATGCCTTCAACCAGGATAGACGGAGCGAATAGCGCAATGCCACCAGCTGAAAAGGAAGGGTCCAAGGAAAAATATGTATACATGAAGAATATGTGGAGCAATTAGTTGTTTTGTTCAAATGATTTGTGTTTGTATAAGTTTTATTTTCAGTTCAATTAGTGCATCAACAAATGAAATTCATGAATTTTGCACCAACAAGTCAAGTGGTGCATAACTACATACTACATAATTTGTACGAGCTAATATGTGCATAAAAAAGGCTAAATTGCACAAACAACTTTCAAATAAATTTTGCCTACAATTTTTTTTTTTTGCTGATGAAATGCGTTCTAAATTATTTTTTCCTTCCTTTTACAAATTACATCAGACATATCTCACCATAATTGGAGACCCATCAAAAAGTTCTCATATTTGCAGCAATTAGCAAATAGAAAATTGTTGAAGATACCTAACTTGCTACTACCTCAAAGGACAACTTTTTGGACAAAGTCATTATACACAAAAGTTCAGACAAAATTCCAGAACAAGGTGATGGCACTAATCTATAAGTTAGGCATGATGCTAGGTGTAAATGCTAGAGGTTTTAGCTTCAAATAGCTGCCTGCCGGTTGAAAAATATAGAAATATTAGTGCTGGGTGTCTCTTCCATGCTGCTATTTGTGATTCCTCATCTCCCATGCCCAAATACACAGACAAGAAGGAAAGAAGAAAAAGGAAAGGAGACTAGTTTATGGCAACAGACCTTGGGGAAATGAGAGGCAATGTCTACTAGTGCCCTTAAAGCAGTGGCATGCAACTCGTTAGATGCTTCTACTGCTGTTGCTTTTTCTATCATTATGCACATTGTCTCAACCAATGAAATTTCTGTCTCTTTTTCAATAAGCTGCTTTCTCTGTCTTGCCTCAAAGCATTTCATCAAGAACTTAATCATTGCAAGGTAGGTTTTTGATGGGAGCAGGAGCCTGCCCTCTCTATGCTCCATTGATACTAACATCTCTGGCTGTTGAGTAGAGATGAAATCAAGCATCAATTTCAAATCAGGATAATTTGCTTCATTATTGGTCACAGAAAGCTGCCGTTCATCTTTTAAAAGATTAAGGCTTTCAAGAGCCATTTCCCTGAGAAACAAGCAAGAATAGTTACACCTACATATAAATTGAAAAAAAAAATATAATAAAATGGCCTAAGAAAGAAATAAGTGCGTGTAAAAGATGCGAGAAAGAAACGAGAAAAGCCGGGTCACAAGATTTAAACATATCAGGAGAAGGGAAAAAAGGTGATTCACAATAATTCAAAAGCATGCATATGCTATTTAGACAATTGTTTTTTTTTTCTTTTTAATTTACAAAGGTGGCATTTGTACATTTTAACATTTTTAGCAAATACTTCAACCATCATTAGTGATGCAATCAACTCTCGAGAATTTAGGGGGTGTTTTGATGCATAGAAATAAGGATTCCTCCAAGAAGAACTCACTATTCTGGATTAACAAACAACCCAAACAAAGTGGGAAGAAGGGTAGAAGAAGAGTTTCTTCCTAGAAAAGTTCTTCCAACCTTTTGTTGGGATAAGCATTTTTCTTCCTAGAAGAACTTTTTTCTAACTCTTCATCATAGAAGAGTTCTTCCTAGACTTAGTCTCAAACCATCTAAACACAGCCTTAAACAATGAAGGGACAACCTAAAGAATAGAATTATGCATATTGTCACAAAAAACTGAAGTGTAAAACTTTCTTATCATAAGCAAACCTTTTTTTTTTTTTTTTTGAAATTCCTACTCTAATGATCGAGGACAAAAAGTTGCTAAAGGGGTCTACTTACAAACCTTATATCAAGCCTTGTATCAGAAGCACCAAGCAAGCAAATGTACCGACTGGGACAATGATGTAGATCATATAAAGAAGTTGCCCACCGAACAGCACAAAACCTAACTTCAGTTTGTTCCTGTTTTAAGATGCAGAGTAAAGAAATGATCATAAGCTCTTGTCAAAATAAAGAATAAAGAGTTAATTGAGAAAGAACTTACGACTTGACAATTTTGCAACAGAAGTACTTCAAGTTCCTTCAGTACTGTTTCTGGAGCACCCTATTATCATTATTATTATGTTAAAATAATTAACTGAATGCAGAAAAAAAAGCAAAAATCTTTAATCTGTTGTCTCTATTGAATTTTAATTCAAGAACACAAAAGTTCTTGCACAAGCCCTACAGGCAAGAGACCTTTTTGAGTTTCTCCAACTAAGAGGATTTTGTTTAAAAAGCTTTATGTGAGTGGTTATTGTCAGGAAAGATTCAAATTTGCCAAAATTTGATACCTTGTAAGCCGTTGCGAGTGAACCAGCTGCTTCCTGAATAGATAAGCGAAGAGATTGATCTTCCAATCTCAAGGCCATAAAAAGTCGAACTGCCATATCTGCTTTTTCTCTGTGACAAAAGGACAAGCTTACAACTTGATATTTAGGGTTGGAATTTTCTTAATCTGGTCTAAACTTTACAATTTGATCAAAAGTCCACATAGAAACTATTGCATATCTGCGTCATAGTTTCTTTGGCTGTAGGTGCAAAGTTACCAGGTACTGTATGATTATGAATGGAATGATTTAATTAATTATTCTTTAATTTCTTTTCATGGCCGTTTAATTACTCACTCTTTGGCTGCTTTTTATCGTTCTGGGACTTACAATGATGCAATTAATATAACAAATTCTGAAGCTAAAAGTACGACAAACCCGTGAGAGAGTAAAGATTGCCAAAAACATACCACTATACCAGCATGTACCAAGTACAGTCAAGGATAGTAGTCGGACAAACCACCAATATAAGATCAAAAAAAGAATACGAGAAAATCACCTGAATAAATTGGGTAAACGAGAAGCAAGCAGCCCTATAGCCTGGTAAGCAAACATTTTAAGATCTCTACCAGCAGGCTCTATCAGAATAAAATTTTGAAGTCAAGCCATTAGAAGCAAACATTTAAAACTATCAAAGTACTACAATTTTCACTTAACACCAACACACTATATATAACTGGAAAGCCCTCTGCAACACCCCCCCCCCCCCACCAACAATCCTGCTTGAACTTGTTTTTGGCAATCGTCTCCAAATACATTCTTCAAATTAGAACCACATTCAAAACAACTGCCTTTCTTTTTGAAAGATCACTAAATTGCATTTTTTTAGTATAATGGTGCATTTTCATTTGTTTCCCGAAAGCAAGAAAAAATGTCCGAGGAGGATGTGATTTAATACAGTTGTTTTTTTTTTAAATTTCTGTGTTCTCTTGTTGGGTTTCTTTTCTAGCCTACCCCAACTTGCTTGGGACAAAAGGCTTAGTTGTTGTTGTTGTTGTTTTGAAAATTTCTCATTCAATAACGACACTAACAATTAGAAAAATTACTCGAGTAACTTCCCACAAAGAAAGTATGTTCTTTGTAATGGTGAGCTAGAGGTATGTTGCTAATTCCTTTTTGCTCAGAAATAAATGAAATAATATAACAGAGAAATAGAAACAAAGTGCAAAACCTGCTTCTAAGCTAGAGGAACCATCAAGAGATCTTAATACTCCACTCAAAATTATGGGCCCCATTAACTTCAGTTGATCAAGTGCTGCCTGAATGTAACTAAAAACATTAGAACCAACAATTGCAAGAGGAAACAGAAAAAGAAAAATAAAAAAAAACCTAAGAATTTACACCCTTCAGTGGACAAGGTAACATTCTTCGGTGAATAAGGTGAGAGATACTAAAATCAAGTGCATTTTGTAATGTAACACAGAATATTGCTAGAAAGTATGTGAAGACAAAATATGCATCTAACATCCTGAGGACTATGGTAATTAGACAGGTAATAACCCCTGAAAAAATTCAAGGTAAAGCCGGAAATCTGCATATAATATATATGATATTATGATGCATACCCAAAAACACTGAAAATAGTGTAGTACCAGATATCCCCCTATAAAACATACGACTAATTTCATCCATCAATAGTTCCCCTTTACTTCATACCAACAGATGCCTCAGTACAGTATCTCCAATCTATTACTTGTACACAAATGGAGAGCAATCAGCTTGGAAGGCTAGATATTTAAGAATTTTTTTCTATGTTAAAATTGATAGCAACAAACAGATTCTCTTTAAAAAAAAAGTTACTGATGCAATATAGCTGGTCTTTCTAGAAGAACATGTAGAAACTTTGCCTAATGCTAAATACATCATCACAATCTTACATGCTTAAAAACCCAGACAGTGAATTCCATTCCTAGTTGCTTCAATCGAGAAGTGGTCCCATTTCCTACATTTTGAGAGAAAACTAGCAAAATCAATTAAAAAATAACAAAGCGAGAAGATAGTGGAAGAGTCACTGAGAGAGAGAGAGAGAGAGAGAGAGAGAAATTAAGTTTGTCCTTGAAACATCTAAAACCAAAATATGTCAAAACAGACAAAATCTGTGCTAATGTAGTTCTTTTTCACCAATAAACACAATGTTCCTCTAATGTATTTTAGTTTTTCATTTGACATCTCAATAATTCTTCGTGAAGTAACACAAACTGAAGTCCCCATATGCTATTCAAAATTGCACAGATATGTCATTAGCAGTGCACTTAGCACCAAAATACTATAATGCCAAGAGAACATATCCAAAATAAATAAATAAATAAACTGATTTAATAGTACTGGCTTGATAGAAGGATTCCTTACCGTAAATACAGCCAAAAATGCATTGAAGTGAGAACGGGAAAGCATTGGCAGCTGCAATTGACTTAGTGAAAACAGACATGAGCCTTGCTCTCAGTGAAGAACTGGCTAGTGCAACCTTTAGCTCATTAGCTACTTTCTCATCCTTTAATGTTCCTTCAGATAAAAAGACAAAAAAATTCTTCCATTAATCAGATGCTGTGTGCACCAATGTTTATCACTGCAGAAAATTTTGCAAAATATCAAAAAAATACCAAGTGATAATAGGATTAATGCAATTCAGTTTAAAAAAAAATAAATATTCACATTTTAACACACAATAGACATCAATCAAAGAAATTTCAAATATTCAAATGACTATTAGATGAAACTAGAGGTTTTGTATCAATAATTTAATGATGGACCTCATAAAAAGTTTGAAATGACCTTGATTAGAAACCAGCATCTTTCCAAATTTCACCGAAAAAATAATACATTACAGACGTACCGTTAAATAGCATAAATAATCGTTTGATGAGATCAGAATCTTCCAAATTGACACCTGAAGCTGCACGTTTAAGAAAATCCTCTCCTCTCCTAACAACCGGCTCAAGACTTGAAACAAAAGAACAATAAGAAAATGAATCAGATTAATGAACTACACCACCTTCACAAAATGCCTCCCGAATATAATTTGGGCTAAAACTACCTGTCAGAAGCAGCAGCCAAATAAATTGGATAGACAGCCTCCGGCCTTAACTTCATTGCTTCTATAACATTTAGAATTCCAAGCTGCATTCAAGAAGTCAATTACTAAATAGTTTTTTTATCTATCAAAAATTTTACCCACCACAGTTACAAATTAAACACAATATCGTCATAAGCACCACCACCTTCCCCTCAATTCATCGAAGAGTTGCCGGTAAATAGCATGCAACATAAAAATCAAGGCCAGATTTATGCCTGTATATAAACTTTTAAGTCATCAAGCGTAACATAACTAGTTCGCTCAAATTGGTAGATCAACATCTTAGTGCCTTTTATTTTAGCTTGGACTTGGATTTGCACACAGCAAAAATAATTACGCTTGTCAGGAAGAGGACAAAATGGTCAGCATTCTGTCATTTCGGCAGCACAACAATCCAATTGATGTATCAGGGGCAAACATGAGTAAAAATACTGAATTGCTCTGATATTGCAAGAATTTCATGGATCTCAATAAACAATTTGGTTCATTAGGGTATTACAACCAAAAGAAAATTAACCAAGTGCAAAAATTCAGTGGCTTACTTAAAAAGAAAATCACCTTTCTCATGGCAAGTGTGTCACTATTAATTGGTTGTTTTCCACTGACCCGTTCAGCCTGAGCAATTGAGAGTCCTGGTGGGCTTCCCATGCTATATACACAACAAACTAATAAGTATGGTTTCACAGAAAAGCTCATGAAAAAGAGCTGTACAAATAGCACCAGTAATTGAATTAATCGTATGCCTATAAAACATCAGGTATCACGTACAGGTTTGCAAAACCAGAATAACACACCCTCTAAGACGACAATGACAACAACAAAGCCTTTACCCTCTAAAACATTAAACAAAAAAAAATGAATGCTCCTTTCATAATTTCCTCAACATGCCAAACTTACCCATTCTTTTGCATTGGGTCAATAGCAAATAGATTGGAAGTTGGGTATACTCCAAGTAACAGGACAAGAGAGGTTACCAAGATATTTTCATCTTTTCACAAAATATGCATGGTTTCACTGTTAACAATTGTATAAAGCCAGACATGATGCTCCTAATCGGCAAGGTATAGATGAAATTGCCCTTGTCACTTCGTAAATTGAGAAAAATTAGCTTACCCCGAAGGTGTAGATTGATACAAAATTACATGAAGGCAGAAATCTATGAAAACATCTCCGTCACTAGAACCACTTATGGTTCTATATTTTGAGGCAATGATTTCATCAATTTTACTCGAATGAAAAATCTCCAATTGCCTGAAATAGAAGGTAATAAAGTAGTTCATAAAAAAAATAATAAAAAGTATATTAAAGGAGAATATGGCAAGTCTATACTAACCTTAGAGATATTTCTCAGGATCATGCCTTGATGCTGAGATGGAATAGTTGAAACATTGACTAACAGTTCAGGTGCAATATGTTCTTTTTTCTGCATAAATAATTAGTTTGTCAACATAGAAGGAGAGAAGAACAGAAAGTTTATATTTGTATTCCCATTTTACAATGCTAAACCAAATACTTGACCTTGTTTGCAAGTTACACCCAACTTTTTTCAACTCTAGCATTTCATATAATCATGGAAAGAAACATTGATTAGATGCTAACAATCCTCCTCCACACTCTGATTTGCCTTACTCAAGCATAAATTTGATTTCAAAATCAAGTCTACAAAATTTAGATTTGAGTTTTAACTTTGCAAAGTTGGTCTGAAGCAATCTACTGAAGCAAAAGTAAAAATACATTTTATCAATTTTTGTTTCAAATAGGTTCAGTTCTGATAATTACTTTCAATTTTCAATTAAAAAAATTAGAAAATTAGATAGCTTGGAAAAACTATTTGATGCAATAAAGCTTGAGATTTTATGATTTTAACAAACAATAGGTATCTCGAGCAGGTACATTATGAAGTTGGATTTTATTTGTAAAGACAATAAAAGTAAGGGAAAAGAAAAACAACATGAACCTCATCAGGTAGCCGTTCAAAAGCCATCTCAATATACACAATGCAAAAGTTCCTAACCATAGGAGAGGTGTTAGCTTCACAGTATAACTTCCACAACTCAATCATTGGTAAGCCTATCTCAAGTCGCTGCTTGACCCGTCTGTTAATATGTGTCAGGATCTTCATAACCTGTTAGTGATGATATAAAAGGAATAATCATTGTTATTTTTATCTGACCTGTTTAAGTTTATTATGAGACTTCCACTGCAAGTAACATTGCATTATGTGATAGAACATTTTCTAAGTCGATATTATACCAATTGGAACCGTAAATGAGACAACGACTAAACATTACGGAAACATAGGAGTAAATAAGATCAAAACCAGTAAGCTAGATGCGTATCAGATACTAGACCAGAAAAAATGTAGATAAATACAAGTCAATTCCGTACTAAACCTGGAGTTGTAAACCTAGCATCAACTATTCTTAACATTGTGAGGAAATTTTTCAAGTGCTGTTTAGGAACTAAACAACTAATTTTCACTAAAATCCGACTGAAAAAAGTAAAGCTAGAGAGGTACCAGATCGCGAACAGAAGGGGAGGGAGAGGAGAGGGAAGAGAGGGAGTAAGGTAGAATGGAGGAGAGGAGAGGCTCGAGCCTGTCGTCTTCGGCCAAGGCCAAGCGAGTTAGCATCCGATCCAGCGCCTCTTCCCTCTCCGCATCCGATTGCGGCGGAGGTGGTGGCGCCGACGCTGGAGGTGTCGCCTCCGACATTTGTTGTCAATACTAGGTTCGATTCGGCTTGTTAAGAGCTGCCTTGTGTCGCAAGAGAGAGTTGGAGGTAGCGAGGTGAGACTGGTGACTGGAGTGCTTGCTTGGAGAGGAGAGGGAAACTAGAGGAAAGAGGAAATGGATGTTTGTTCGTATTATGGGCTTTTGAGTCGTATATTGTAGCCCGTCATGTGATTGAGCCCTTTTTGTTGATTTACCCGCATCCGAGAACGTAGGGTTCATAACGACAAAAACGACCACGTTGCGTTAACTGTTTTGTTTTAAACACAAAATTGACTATCATTTGCATTAAACGTTTCATTTTTTATAAAACAATCGAAATTACGAAAATACACATGGACGAAACTGTTTCAAGCTTTCGTTTTTGAAACGTAACTAAAATCTTTAACCATAAAAAAACGATTAAAACAGTCACCGTTTCCACCCCTATCCGAATGCAGCTACCAACTGACTATAGTATATAGAAGGATCAGCGCGCAGAAGATTTGTTCTCTCCAAATCTTCTATAAACCGTCCGATTTAATTTCGACGGTTAAAATTTATATACATTACGAATCCGATATTAATCACGAAGGTTTCATTATTGATCGGACGGTCTGCAAAATGCAGAGAGTATAGTTTGGACTAAATTAATTTTTACTATTTGTTCCTTATTATTAGGGGACAAGATATTATATATTAATATTAATTAAATTTAGCATAAAATTCAGAAACTCTTACTTACATTCTAAAATCGTCGGTGGCCAACCCCCCTTGCCCCTACTCCGAATGATATAATACTTTTTTAATATAAATGAATATTTTTTAATACTTATATTCTTATAATGATCTTTTATGCAATTTTATTTTTTGTATTGTTGATATATATTTTTCTTATTGGCTCCGTTTGGATAGGTGTGGGAAGAAGGGAAGAAGTGGGAAGAAGTATTGGGAAGTGTGTAACTTTGTGAAGAGTTTGGATTGTTTATAATTTTTTTCTTCTCTTCTTTTTTCTTCCTACTTCTTCTCAACCATCCAAACGGAGACTTTATATTTAGCGATGACAGGGATGGTAAAACTGCAGATGATAATTAGAACCGATCTGTCAAAATTTGTGCGGCTCATAAAAATTTGACCATCAAAACTAGATCAGACGGTTCGGATCAAGGATCTGCAAAGGACGCTGGTCCGACACAAATGACGATGGACGATGGTCTCATTTCATCAAAAAGTTCGTCCATGATCCAACAAAACAGTTATGTAACATTTTCTAGTGGATCCCATTTCATCAAAAAGTTCGTCTCTGACCCAACAGAACAGTTACTTATGTAACATTTCCAGTGGATTACAATTGACAGCCACTGCCGATTCCTCTAAAAAAAACATTTTCCAATGGATTCCATTTCATCAAAAAGTTCGTCCCTGACCAAACAGAACAGTACTTATGTAACATTTCCAGTGGATTACAATTGACAGTCGCGTTTGTCAATTCCTCTAAAAAAAACATTTCCAGTAGATCCCATTTCATCAAAAAGTTCGTCCGTAACCCAACAGAACAGTACTCATGTAACTATTTTCAGTAGATTTCATTTCATCATTGATCATACAGTTGCTTATGTAACATTTCCAGTGGATTCTATTTCATCAAAAGTTCGTCCCTAACCCTACAGTACAGTTACTTATGTAACATTTCCAATGGATTCCATTTCATCAAAAAGTTGGTCCCTAACCCTACAGTACAGTTATGTAACATTTCGACTTCCGAAAATTTTCAAGATAGGAATCATATAAAAAAATGTACGAAGGTAGGAATTTGTATTACAGATTTACGGAAATAGGAACCAATGTACGGCATCAGTTTCTCTCTTACCCCCTTGGCTCACGTCTGTGGTTAGTACATTATAAGTATCTCAATTTCAAACTGAGGAAGGACTGTAGACTAACTTTCAATCCCAGCCGTCCGATTTGAGCTCTTCTTCTGATCAGCGCCGTTGGTCTTTGCTTTGTACTTTGGCTGTGTTTTTTTGTTACTCTTTCGTGTGGTCTTCATGTGGTATCTTCGTGAAGTGGTTTTATTTGAGTTTAATTTTCTACCACTGCATGAAAGTCAATGCGCTAAAGTTTCAGAAGAAAAAGTCCTGCACTTACCACGCTACACGTTCTGGGGCCCTCCCTCTTGGTGGACGCGGATTATGTGAACCAAAATAGGGTATGATGAATGAAGAAGCACGGTCTATGTAATCCTGTTTTTATTTCGTTTCATTGCCTTCTCCATCTAGAGCATTCTTTTATGACTTTAGTTGAAGGAAAAACAAAAAGAAAATTATTACGGCTTCTCTCTCTTTTCCTCTTCATCAGTTCATGTAGCTTGGTTTTTCTGTCTATCTGAGCTGGCCTGATCGAGAAAATCGATCGGAAAGTCCATGCGTGAAGGTCTTGTAGCGACTGATGGCTGCGACTAATGTCTCGGTATTTCTTTTTCTTCCCATATGCTTGCTTCTCTTTTTCTTTGGTGTTCTAATTTTTACTTTTCCTGCTCTGGCGCAGTTCCAGTATGGCAACACAAATCCGATGACTGGATGTGAGAGGCTTAAAATCAAGATCGACCAGAAGCTGTAAGGTTTTCCCGTTGCCTTTTACCCTTTTTTGTTTCTATTTTTTTCGGTAAATTTAGATCTTTCAGATGAGAATAAATTAAAGCTTAGATGAAGGATTTTAGCTTCTTCTGAAATTTTGGCTGATGTCTAGATACTTTTAGCTTAACTGATTGCATCCGATAATTTTTTCCTCAACAGTGGCGCTTCTTCCAATTTGTTCCCTCTCTTTTCATTTTCTCATTTTTGCTCTTTATGACGTTTTACTAATTAATGTTTTTTTCGATCAACTTGCGTATGCAGGGTGAATGCTTATTTGATTGGTTCAAGCTTGGTTTTGATGATATTCTGCCTTGGTTATGAAAAGAGGTCATGTTATCACTTGATCATCACACATTAATTTTTTTAGATTTTCAAGCTTGAATTTAGTTTACAAACAGTGAGGTTAGTACATTGAAATGTTAGCACTCAATCATCACACATTAGTTTCTTTAGATTTTCAAGCTTGAATTTTGTTTAGAAACAGCAAGGTTAGTACAGTGAAATGTTAGGACAAAGTGAGGGACAAAAACTTCTTCGGTTTGCATAAGGAAAGAAAATTGATTTAGTCGGTACGGTAACTGGAGCAGTGAAGACTGGTATAGAAAGGATTTGAAGCAATAGTGGAATTGAAGCAATAGGCACAAAAAGGATTTGATCTGGAATTGGTATCGATTTTTTAGTTAGGAAAGCATCATAACTATCACCTTCGCTGACGTTGTTTGTTGTCTGTGATGTCTGCAGGTGTTGCTCTCGGTGTTGTTCCGGGCTCTTCGCCATCAATCAAAAGGACTAAGGTATTACCCAGTATTGCTCTGCACGAAACTTGAGTGCATTCATGGTCGGATATATTTAGTATATGCTTTTTTATTACCCATTTAAAAACATTCTAAATTGGAAATGTCCCCCCCCCTCTAATTGTCTGATTTAAAATGTATTTCAATTTTTCACATATGTAACCTGGCTGATGAGGGGTTTGATTATTCACATGTAGTACCAAAAAGGATGGCTCAAAGACACGGTTGGATGAGTAGAAAAAGGGTTTGATTTCCCTGATTTCGGGCATGTTTAGAGAAACCGACAGGCCAATCACTGTTGTCTTGGGTCTTTTCTTTTTTAAATTCTTTTTGTTATTTGTTTTGTCTATGTTGATTCATGAGTTTTTATTTTTATAATGAGGCAGGTACGAAGTCACTTTTACAAGAAAAAAATTTCAAAAATATATATACATTTTGTTGGGTGATTGTTTCCTTACAAAATTGGAACTCATAAGAAAGAGAATGTTAGAAAAGCATTACTATCAGTAGTGATAACTAACTATGAATTTGTTTTTTGTTTGATTTGAGAACTTGCTGCCACATGGTCATCAAACCGTCAAGGTGTTTGGTTTTCCATTAAATGCTTCATCACAACAGATGCAGGTATTTTTTTCACTTATATATTTTTCGAATTATGACATAACGCATAAATTATACAAAATACTGCTGAATCATCGAAGGGAAAGTGAAGACATGTATCTTGGATTGCAATACTTGATCTTTTGGAAATTATATTGATTTTAAAAATTCCAGACCATCCTGCAAGCTGAACAAAACTAATTACCATATTCTTTAAAATGTCTGTGTATATTCATTACTGGAGGAAAGTAGTATACAAACATAAGTGTGTATAGGATTTATTAAATAGAAACTGTATGTATCACCGAGTTTTGATTGGCTAAAATCGGGACAATTTTTTTGTGCTAATTCTTCAGGTCTTCATTACTTCCATCTTTTTGATATCATGGTGTATGCCCTTTGTGATGTATACAAGTTTGTTGATTAAGTTCCTGCAATTGTGACTGTCAAGGTCCATTTTTACAATGCGCTTATTGTCAATACTTTTCTGTATTTGATTTACTTTTATTCATTCATTATGATGTTTTTACTGATCATCATATTTTATGATGGATGTTTAAGATGTGTTTGGCTGCTGCTTCATTTTTATTGCAGTTATATAGTTGGGTGGTGGATTAAGGAAGATGGAAACTAGGTTCATGTATGTTCTTTTGATTTTTTATAATTTATATGATCTTACAGATGAAGTGGGCATTTATGTGCTGCATATATTTCATTGCAGTTTCATGACTGGAGTTATACAATGATTAGCTGATTGTCTATGCACGGGAGATCTCCAATATTATCCTCAACAAGTTTATATATCTACTAAAGAAGTTTATACCATGCTTGAAATTTAATTATTGAAATAGCTCTCAGAAGTTTTCTAAGGCAAAAAAGTTCTTGCGATAAAAAAGGAGGGTAGATAGGTTTTGCAATTATTTTGTTATCTATAGAAGGTTTTGATCTGAGTTCCTGTTTACTATAGAAGGTTTTGATCTGAGTTCCTGTTTACTATAGAAGGTTTTGATCTGAGTTCCTGTTTAGTGATTTAATATTTTTCCGTTTACTTTCATATATATATATATATATATATATATATATATATATTCTTTTCTCTATTTATTTTGTACTTGATTTTGTTCTATAAAAAAAATTACATCTCGCTTTTTTGTGTGTAATTTTACCTTAATTATTATATTTATAGACAGCTAAATTAGAATTTACAAACGACAGCTTGCACGGATTCTTTTTCTTTTCTTTGGAAGAATGTACCTTTTTATTGTTGTGTTCGTAAGTTTCTTCATATATTATACATGTGTTTGTTGATGGATGGAGTGTCCATTACCAGGGAGCATACCTTTTTAACTGCCTGAGTACACCTTTTTCTATTCTTCAATTTGTGCATCGCTTTTGTGGTAGCATGGAAAATCTTTGTGTCGCTTATAGTTCAATCTTACTAATAAATATTTGTTTCCTAATTTGCATAGTTCTGCATAAAAATGACATAGTTATTTTTTTCTTAGCTAAATAGGAAAGAGGCTATATATATTGAGAAGACACCGCGTCTCAGAACATGATATGAGAATGCGAGTCAGGAAGATAAGAATGCACGGAATGATGGAGAGGATGCAGACGAGCAGCAAACTAGAAGATGTTGTATATAGACCATGATTTTATAGGTAACATTTAATGTGAAATGAGTTTATCTTCAATAATTAAAAATTGAATTAGCAAATAGTATTTTTGCTCTTTGCTTTCAAGTATCATCTCAGTTGTTGCTATTGGTTTTCTAATTATGTCAAACCTTGCTGATTATTCTATACAAGTAACAGTGATATTTTAATTATTATGGCTCAAAAGTAATTCATTTTTGGACATTCAGATAAAAAAATTATAATTTAATTGATTATTATATCCTCACTATAGTTATTTGCAAATAGCTCATGTTTAGTTATTGGAGCCTTTTGTTTTGTTTTATATAGAATGATTTCCTCCTACTCCAGAAAAGATTAGGTAGTGCCAACAAAGTAAATAAAATAAAAAAATTATAGTAAATGCAAGCATCCTGAGCAATAAACAACTGACTCAAGCAAACCAATTGTCAGATACAATGCTAACAGTTTTGGTTTAATATATTTGCATGTGTCTCTGAATATTGGTACATGCATCTCCTCAAATCAAAGTACCCTTTTTATATTTATTTTCCTTATACTTTCTCTTTTAATATATTTATCTGAAATATCTAAATTATAACAGCAATTTTGAATGTTGAATTTTATGGGGTCGCATATTCTAAAATCAGAGCATTTATGCTACCAGTAAGTGCTTAAACTGCGTTTGATGTTATTTCTTGCTATTAGCATGGATATTCAAAGTTACTGGTTTTCAAAATACTTGCATGTCATTATTTAGCATAACACCAGTTATCTGAAGTTTTCTAATTAGTGTACAGAAAAGCATCCAAAAATCAAGGAAAACAACAAAGCGAAATGCCTAGCTCACTAAGTACTGGTACCACTTAGTCCGGAACAGTGCAGTAGGTTGGCATAATTAATGGGATAAATCTTCGAGGATAGAACCAAAAAAATGCAAATAATCCCATTTTTTATCATGGCTTATCATGCTCGATCTTTTTTATATTATTTGGAAATTTTTATAATTGTTTTTTACTTTAGTTTTGTATGTGTGTTTCTAAAAAATTTATATTTGTCAATTTTATATTTTGTCTATCTTTTTATTTGGTCTCATGTATGATGTGTGCGTGATTTTTTGATCTTACAATTCAGGTTTGCTGCATATATGAAATGGATTCTCTTTATTTTGTTTCATCTTGCTATTCTTTTTTTTTTTAAAAAAAAAGTTGTTTGTTTCGTTTTTAGAAACACACATAAAAACTGTCGAGATCTACATTCTTTTAGTTATTAAATTAAAGCATATGAAAGTTGACCATATTCACAAAACACGCCTTAAAAGGAACAGATCGCTTGATGCGCACACCTATCCACAAAAAATCGCTAAACATAGACTGCTCTAGACAGCCAGCTATTCGATACAATCGACTATTTCGCTCATGACTCTCCAAACAACAGACCAAAAAAAATAACAAACCGATATATCTCTGCCAAACCTTATCTGAGGAAAAAAAAAAACAAATCTTGCAAGCCAAACAACCTTCTATTTGCATACTGTTTCGTAACCGTATTTAACTATTTTTAGATTAGTGCAGTTATTTAATTATTATAACTATTCCATCTGTCTATTAAGTTAATCTACTCTTATTTTTCTAGCCAGATAGCGTAACAAGTTATGCAAATGGTAACAATTTGTGCAATGATAACATTGGATTCTCATTTAAAATTATATATATTTGTTGCAACTTAACTTTTTCCTTAAAAAAACAAATATACTATACTAGATCAAACAATGTTATTGCTGCAGGTTAATCTTACATCGCGCGGAGCGCGATGCATTAGCTAGTTTCTGATGATTTTTGTCCGACTCGTGCAAATGTAGAGGGCACCGTTATATTTCTATGAATCTAGGGCTATAAAAATTTCACTACAGATCATCAAAAATTTATAAGAACTCTTCACGCGTTTAGTTACATTAATTGATTTATGGAATATTTATAAAATTATTTTGTAAAAATATCATTCAACAATAAATTTTATAAGATTTATATGACGTCACAAAAATTATAAATCACGCAAAATATCTTTTTAGTTGATTCAATTAATTTCTTTTAATTAACGATAATGCGGAAATATTTTGGTTTTCCCTAGGGCTGTTGCCATTATTTTTTTTTCATAAGTATTTTTGAGAAAATTTCAAAATTTCATAGATTACATAGAAAATTTGAAAAGAATATAAAGTTCTACAAAATTTTCCACAATTTTTTTAACGGTGCACATCAATATTCTTTTTTTTTTAAAAAAAAGAAATGCACTAAAATACCTATATACAAACAAAAGAATAAGTCTAAAATGACAATAAAATAAATTCCATATCATTCTCAAAATTCTATCAATTCTATTGAAGAAATTTCATAGGAATTATTGTTTTATGATATTTTGTAGAAATCTAGTAAAGTTTTAAAAAAAATCGAAGTAATTTCACATAAAGCCTTTTATATTTCATGAAATTTCTACAAAATAAGATTTTATAAGGCTACAAATAAAAAAAATTATCTTGTTGGGTATCACTAAGAAAAATCCTAAACTATATTTAATGTCCATAATCATGTATAGATATAGATTTTTTTTTAAAAAAAAATACTAAGATTTAAAATTCTATGAATCAATTAATGTCCAATACATCTAAAAAATTATTAGAATTATTCATATATATTTAAAATTCTTACATCACTCAATTCTTCATATTTGTTTCTATAAATTATCACAATTTTATATAAAGATAACCTCAAAATTTCACTCAAAAAAAAATTATCTAAACTGAAAAATAGCATAATGAGTAATTGAAACTGTCCATTTTTTTTAAATGAGAATAAAAATCAGAAATACTCTGACCTTCTCCCTGCACGCGAATCAAGAGGGAAGAAGATTTTTTTATCTCAAAGAAAACGTAGGCAGTTCCGTTTACCTAATTACCTGTTATATTATTCTAATACAGTTATTTTAGTGCAAAATAAAAAAAATATTGTTGTGCGTCACTAAACGTTTTGTGAACAGTTTTGCAAAACTTTATGCTTTACAAGTTTTCTACGGCATCTAATCATCTATCAAATTTTCTAAAAAAATGCATATGACAAGAAAAAGCAATAATCCTAGATAAAACCAAAGTAAATTCCACACTATCCTAAAATAAAATAAAATTAAAATCGAATCTATCAAAATAATTTTATAGGTTTTATAATTTTATGGGTTGTCATATAAATCTCATAAAATTATCAATTTAAATGTTGAATGATATTTTTACAAAATAGTTTTATGAATAATTCTATAAATCAATTAATGTCATAATTAATTTTTATAGCCTAGATTCATATCCTTCTATGACAATAATCATTATATTTCATAGGAAAATGATTTGGAAAATGTCTTTAAGCAATTAAAAATGAAACGACACCTCAGTAGAAATATGTTCTGACAGCAGGCATGAACAAGGGTAAAAGGAGAAAAGCTGATGCAGTGGTGCCGTACATTGGTTCCTATTCTCGTAAATTCCTAGTACATATTCCTACTTCCGTATATTTCTTTTATATGATTCCTATCTTAAAAACTTTCGGTTCGAGTGGATCCCAGTTCATCAAAGTTTGTCGCGTCGCATTTCCAGTGGGTCCCATGTCATAGAAAATTTGTACGCGTCTCTCTATACTCTCTTCATTCAAACAAATTGAAATTGGAGAGGACATGACAATGAACAATCAGAATCTATTTTTTAATGGGTGAACAATAATTTAATAAACTATCATCAGCTGGCGTCAAATTTATAAAATTATTTAATGAATCTGATTAAAATTTACCTATACCTTTAAACAACGAAATTGGGTTTAATAATCTTCGCGTCGTCTTTTTGTCCCCAAGAAGCTAATTTCCGAAAAGAGATAAGAGAGCAAGATCAGGTCAGTCAAATAAAAGAAGAGCATGCAAGGGAGTGCTATATAAGCAATAGTCACGATATTAGATACAAAGGAAAATCCAAAATTGGCTTCAGCTTGATATTGAAGGAGATGGGCAGAAAATAGCTCATAAAACACTTGGCAAATACAGTTATCAGCAGGATGGATACCAAGTTGTGGTTGATGGCTCTTGGGATATGCAAAACAGGTCAGGAAGTGCATACCTGATCTACCAAGGGGGAAAATTAATACTGATTGGTTACAACAATCATGATGTGTTGGATCCTTTTCATGCTGAGACAAAAGCAGTTAAAGAAGCAGTGGAAAAGTTGGTGGACATAGGTGTACAAAATCAGCAAATTGAGTTGTTCTCAGATTGTTGTGATTTAGTCCAGGCCATAAATGAAGAGGATGTGCAAAATTTGCCTTCATGGAGAGCAAGACAGGAGGTAATGGGTGTAATTTTGGCTGCAAAACAGCTTGGAGATAGGCTACAGTTCAAACATGTCAGTAGAGAAGCAATTACTCAAGCACATAGAATGGCAAATGTTGCTAGAAGTAAGAGGATGTTTTTTTCTGGTGCTCCAAGGTTCTGGAATGCTGATGAAGTGCAAATTGAGTTCAGTTTGGATTGTAGGTTCTTCCAAAGGGTGCAAGATGCCCCTCCTTGATTCCTTTGTTTTACTGGCAAGCCACATCAGTGCTTTTCCGTGTTTTAGTTCTTTTCCCTACTGTACTCTTTCTTTTATCTCTTTTTTTCTTTTTTCTGGTGTTTTCTACAAGGTTAGTTGTTTAGATGTATTTTTTTCTTTTTCTTCACTGTTTTAGGAGGTCGGGGTGTAGGTTTTAGATGTGGCTTGTTTAATTGAACTTTGTATGCTATTTTATGCGGCTGTTTTCAAAGCCTGCAAGTTATGTTAATGGATGGCCCAAGGGCCTTTCCTTTTCAAAAAAAAAAAAACGATATTAGAGGCTGCAATTGACTTAAAGCCATTAAAGCAAGAAGAGATGGAAAGCTTTTGGTTAAAATTGGCTCTTATTGTGATTCTACAGATCCTAGTCCTCTTTGGCTATCCAAACAAAATTACTTTTACCTTTTCTGTCAAGAACTAGAGGAAGAAGGATTGATTGGAGAATGATAATTGGGTT
Source organism: Rhynchospora pubera (assembly GCA_028095005.1). Lineage (NCBI taxonomy): Eukaryota > Viridiplantae > Streptophyta > Magnoliopsida > Poales > Cyperaceae > Rhynchospora > Rhynchospora pubera. Next base: position 205,480,091 of record CM051461.1, on the reverse strand, counting down.
TAGAAGTTGGTTGATATATAAGAGAGGAGAAGAGATGAAGAAAAATAACCATATTGGGCTAAATGCATTGAGGATACATTCTGTAATATACAATTGTTGTAGTTCATTTGCATAACTGTTGAAGTTGTATACATAATTGTTTTAGTTGCTGGGACAGTAGTTGACAGGCCAAGGCCCAATAGACTTAATGGAGAGATTATGCAGTCTGAACTGGAGAAGATGCAGGCGCATTATTTGATGGAAGTTGTGCAGCAGCTGATCTTAACTCACGTTCGAGAGAAGCTCAGAGTATCCAAGCAATTAAGATAGTGATGAAGGTATTTAAACCTAGGATATCAAATAAATTTATAACCTAGAGCTAACCTCACTAGTCGTTTTAGTTAAGCTTTAGGGTCGAACCCAAGGGACGGTACAACTGATTACTAGACTTTACTTCCTCACGAAAGCTAGACAATTAATTTTTGGAGTTTTATGATTTAAAAAGACAATTATCTAAAGTGCAATTAAATAAATTATTTTTGGTATTTTCTGGACTCTAAATAAATGCAAATAATATCCTAGGAATTTGTGTTCAATTAGTTTAGCTCCAAAGCACCTTTGCCTACAATTTTCACCGAGACATAGGCATATTTCGGACCGAAATGTATGGATTTCGGACCGAAATCCATACTGTTTCTGTCCAAAACTTACTTTAGACCTCTTGTTTCAACTTGATATCTTTACACAATGTTATGTGAAGGCTACTGGACGACCAGACCTAAGTCCTAACCTCAGCTGTCGCGATTTCGGTTCTGACTTGACTTGGAACTCGGTTTTTGCCACATAAACAACTAAACCTATACTTTCGTTCTGATTTAACTATTTAAGTATGTTTAGTTGGATTTCTAGAGGTATTTAAAGTCCTTTCGGATCAGTAAAAGTTACACCTCTCGGTCGTGAACTAACCTCCTCTTTCGAGCGATTGGCTTACCTCAAGTGCTTAAATAACTAATTATTTGTTCTAGTTTAATGTCCTAATGGTGCTGCAGTTCATCAATAGGTAAACAATCAAACAAACAATTAAATTAACCAAGCAAGATATAATTCTCAACAAAACATATCACATATCATAATATAAATCAATCAAGTCATCACAAAATACTAAACTAATCTACTAACTACTACTAAGACATCATTAATTATCCTAACATGCAAGAAAAATAAGATACAAACTCCATCAAATCAAAATATCAAGAGAAAAGGAACGAATAAACCAAATATCGCTTCTAACTCAAGATATCGATCGTCCGAAGTCGTGGTTGGATCGGTTCTACCGCTGTCGCGTCCAGAATCGCTCCAAAGTTGCTGCCATGGACGTGCTCCGCTGCGAGAGGTGGAATCCCACGCCTTTCGGCGTGAGAACGGTGGTGGAAAAGGTGGAAATTATTGTATGGAAGGTGGCATACTTTCCTCTCTGTAATTTTGTGCATATATCGCCAGGGAGGAGGCTTGGGAGGCAGGTTAGGGCAAGGGTTCACGAGATCATGCCATAAAATAAAGTTTCCATCTTCAAAACTTGCCAAAACTGACTTTTTCACGCAATTTCGGACCGAAATTATTTTCCAGCAGTGCGCACCGATAGTATTTTGACCATAATTTCTTCATCCGGACTCCGATTGAGGTGATTCAAAGATCGTTGGAAAGCTTAGGATGAGCTCTACAGTGCTATGCATTCCATTTAGTCATTTGCTTTCGAAAAATTATCCCTTTTATGCAATTATTGTGTCCAATCCACCATGTTCCTACAAAACAAGTCAAATTCCACGGCAGTGTCCAATCTTGCAAAATATAATGCAAAAGTGCAGTGAATATCATTGGTTTGGATAGTATTTTGGTGCCAAGTATGGTCAATATATATATATAAATAAGAGATATCAAATCCCGCCAAACTTAAACTTTTGTTTGTCCTCAAACAATATCCTAAGTTCAAAGGAATTGACCATACTTAGACTTACAATCAAATTATCTCAAACCAAACAATGCCATGAAAAATTGATCATTCAGTTTACTCAAAAGTTTCACACAACAAATTAAAGCAAGCTCAAAAATTGAATTCAAGGATAAGGGTTTAGTTCTCTTTTGGATTGAATTTGTGCATCTCTTAGTCCTAATGAATTTCATTTTTCAAATCAAGAACCCTAGCTTCTCTTTGTCAAAACAATTGCAAACTCAATTTCATTTGTCCGTTCTTTTTCATGTCTCACAAAAATTTGTAAAAAGATTTTATCAAAGTCGAAAATTTTATAATGAATCCTTCTCAAAGCAATTTTATTTTCACCAATTTAAATTGTGCAAGTCGAGTCGTGGGGCTTTGCACCCTAGAGGATTTAATGCAAGTCATTGACCTTGAAAATGCTACTGGCACATATCGCACCAGGGAGGTCGGTCCGGTTTTTACGCATTTTTCGCTACAGACCACTACGGACTTGAACATTTCTTTTTTTTTTTCTTTTTATATGTTAAGTTCCTTAAGCCTCCAATATTTGTGGTTGAGTTGGTGGAAAAAGGTCTCGATGCATCCTCGTTTTCACAACTATTTAGATTTTTGTCAATTTAGAATTTTGCTCGTTGGTGATTCAAGCATTCAAACACACATCCAGATTCATCTTATAATTTTCAAAGTTCATAAAATTTCTTTTTAAACAAAAGTTTGCAAGACACAAAATCGTTCACTCGACAAAAACTTGTGAGAATTGACTTAGACCATTTTGACAATTTTCAAGCATCCAAATTCGGGTTCTTTTTTCTAAAAGTAATTTTCAACTCGGTCTATTGGTGCACAAATCAATTTAAAGCATTTAAACAATCAAGAGTCCTTGAAAAAATTTTCAAAAATGCTTTTAAAATTCGAACAATGTGAAACAGTGAGCAACTTCATCAATTTTAACCAAGACAGAGATCAAGCATGCATCCAAAATTAATTTTCTGATTTTTCAGCATTCAAAATGGAGCAAAACAGTGCAAATAGCAAAAATTTCGGACCAAAATTAAAAAATTTCGGACCAAAATTAAAAAATTTCGGACCAAAATATTACATATTTAGCAATTTTTACTCTTTATCCCCCCTCCAAACTGAACAAAGCACTGTCCCAGTGCTAAACATTCACAGATTAAGTAAAAAGAGTAAAAACGGAAGCGTACCAATTCATGATTACGGAAAAATTGTGCTGTCCATCACAAATTTCGGACCAAAATCCACAAATTTTGGACCGAAATTTTCACTTTAAATCAATGAATTTTGATCTCTGTCGCTCGAATCGTCACGAAATTTTTTCAGCATGTCCACATAGAGGTCCTTCAAGTTTGTTGTGGAGAAAATTTAAGTTTTGACGCTGGAATTTCAAAATGCGGCCGCGAGACGTCCAATCGAGCGACGGTGAGGCGTGCAAAACCTTCGCTGGAGCTTGTAAAAACTGTGTTGGAGTGTGCGAACATCATGGCTTGTTTTCTTGTGGCATGCAACTCACATGAGGTCGTGCGTGGGTCGTGAACTTTTTTGTTCTCCGAACCGTGGTGCTCTAGCGCGAGTCACAAGTAGGACATCCACAATCAATCAAAACCTGCATTTCCAACAATAAAATCCAAACCAACCATGAGTTTTTTTTTTTGATAGAAAATTTAACTAAATAATTGAATAAAAATTTGAGGACTTGGGTTGCCTCCCAAGAAGCGCTTGTTTTAGGTCACGAGCCTGACCACCTCTCATGTTCATCTTATCTTCACTTTACGTCCATTTAGCGCATCATAATTCACCCAAAAGTACTTGAGAAAGATCCTTGAAACATGCTTGACACTTCCTTGTTTGAATGTCATCTTTCTTCGCTCGATTTTGATGTGATACTTGGTTCGTGGTTTGTCGTCTTCCATCACATCATGATTTTTCAAGCATTTTCCAAGTTGAGAGCTCAAGTCGACTTTGGTGATTTTTCCATTTTTCATGTCGGATGCCTCGACTTGGAGAGGTCTACCACCATCTTTCTTCTTCTCAGTTTCATCAATAATAGAACTAATTGGAGGATCTTTCAATTCCAACTCATTAGATTTTTCAATATAAGTTAATCTAAGTGGAATGAAAATTGGGAGAATAATGGGTGGAGGTGCTACAACCTTTGGTTCTTCAATTTTCTCTTGTTGTTCATTTATTTCAAATTGTGTGTCATCATCACTGTCGGACTCATAACAAATCGTAATTTCTTTCAAAGAACTAAAACTTTCTAATTCCTCATTATTTTGCAATGTCATTGTATCATTTTGTTCATCTTGTGATCTATAAGAGGAACAAAGTTCTTGAATAATTTTGGTCTCAACTATCTCTTATTTATATATATATATTGACCATACTTGGCACCAAAATACTACCCAAACCAATGATATTCACTGCACTTTTGCATTATATTTTGCAAGATTGGACACTGCCGTGGAATTTGACTTGTTTTGTAGGAACATGGTGGATTGGACACAATAATTGCATAAAAGGGATAATTTTTGGGAAGCAAATGACTAAATGGAATGCATAGCACTGTAGAGCTCATCCTAAGCTTTCCAACGATCTTTGAATCACCTCAATCGGAGTCCGGATGAAGAAATTATGGTCAAAATACTATCGGTGCGCACTGCTGGAAAATAATTTCGGTCCGAAATTATTAATTTCGGTCTGAAATTGCGTGAAAAAGACAGTTTTGGCAAGTTTTGAAGATAGAAACTTTATTTTATGGCATGATCTCGTGAACCCTTGCCCTAACCTGCCTCCCAAGCCTCCTCCCTGGCCATATATGCACGAAAATACAAAGAGGAAAGCATGCCACCTTCCATACAATAATTTCCACCTTTTCCACCACCGTTCTCACGCCGAAAGGCGTGGGATTCCACCTCTCGCAGCGGAGCACGTCCATGGCAGCAATTTTGGAGCGATTCTGGACGCGACAGCGGTAGAACCAATCCAACCACGACTTCGGACGATCGATATCTTGAGTTAGAAGCGATATTTGGTTTATTCGTTCCTTTTCTCTTGATATTTTGATTTGATGGAGTTTGTATCTTATTTTTCTTGCATGTTAGGATAATTAATGATGTCTTAGTAATAGTTAGTAGATTAGTTTAGTATTTTGTGATGACTTGATTGCTTTATATTATGATATGTGATATGTTTTGTTGAGAATTATATCTTGCTTGGTTAATTTAATTGTTTTTTTGACTGTTTACCTATTGATGAACTGCAGCACCATTAGGACATTAAACTAGAACAAATAATTAGTTATTTAAGCACTTGAGGTAAGCCAATCGCTCGAAAGAGGAGGTTAGTTTGCGACCGAAAGGTGTAACTTTTACTGATCCGACAGGACTTTAAATACCTCTAGAAATCCAACTAAACATACTTAAATAGCTAAATCAGAACGAAAGTATAGGTTTAGTTGTTTATGTGGCAAAAACCGAGTTCCAAGTCAAGTCAGAACCGAAATCGCGACAGCTGAGGTTAGGACTTAGGTCTGGTCGTCCAGTAGCCTTCACATAACATTGTGTAAAGATATCAAGTTGAAACAAGAGGTCTAAAGTAAGTTTTGGACAGAAACAGTATGGATTTCGGTCCGAAATCCATATATTTCGGTCCGAAATATGCCTATGTCTCGGTGAAAATTGTAGGCAAAGGTGTTTTGGAGCTAAACTAATTGAACACAAATTCCTAGGACATTATTTGCATTTATTTAGAGTCCAAAAAATACCAAAAATAATTTATTTTATTACACTTTAGATAATTGTCTTTTTAAATCATAAAACTTCAAAAATTAATTATCTAGCTTTCGTGAGGAAGTAAAGTCTAGTAATCAGTTGTACTGTCCCTTGGGTTTGACCCTAAAGCTTAACTAAAACGACTAGTGAGGTTAGCTCTAGGTTATAAATTTATTTGATATCCTAGGTTTTAAATACCTTCATCACCCATCTTTACATCGATTGTTGGAAGATTGAGTGAATTCATGGCGATCTATACAAGAAACGACAATCTGATGATGAAGAGTGAAGAATGGAGGTTTAAGAACATTCAAGTCAAGCCTAGTTGGATGAAGCAAGCATCAACAACAGTAAAAGCAAATGGCACACAGTTCAGATTTGAGCTGATGAAGACTGGCGAGATGCACCCGCACCCTGACGGATGCAACTGGCATGTCAGGAATGACACTCAGTTCAGATCTGAGTTGATGAAAGAAGGCGAGATGCACCCGCATTCTGACAGATGCAACTGGCATGGCATGAATTTGAGATTGAAGGATGACCTGACAGATCAGATCAAGGTCAAAGATGAAGAGGTGACGGAGGTAAACAATGAAAACTTAATTGTTAAGGGCTTAGATAACTCAGTTACCAATCTAGCCTTGTTTAAGTTGTTTTCCACATTTGGAGAAGTTAGGGCATGTAAAGTTGCTATTGATTCTGATGGTAGATCAAAAGGGTATGGATTTGTCCAATTTTATTTGGTTGAATCAGCTAAGAAGGCTGTTAAAAGGTTGAATGGGACTGTGTTGAATGGAAAAAGAATAATTATGGTACCCTTGATTACCAAGAAGGTTAAGGAAACCCCTTCATCCTATCCAAGTGCTGATTTTAAAGTGAGGAGAAGTAGTGTACCAATGGTAGATAAGGTAATTGCTGGATGTAATGGTAAAATTGATGAAAGAAAGGTGGTAGAGGTGAAGGAAGTAGTGAAGGTGTTAGAGATGCAACCTGAGCCTCAACTAATACATCATGCATCACTACATGTGCATCATGAACTGGAGTTTGTGCAACCTACATCTCAACCAGCGAAGGATGCATCCCAACCTATGCAAACTGAGGTACCATATTTGGTACAACCAACATACCAGCAGATGCAATCTATGGTATCACAACTTGTACATCCTGAGCCAAAAATTGTACACCTTGAATCTCAGCCATTGGAGATTACATTCAAGTCAATGCAACCAGCATTTGAAGATGTGTTAGAAAAGCCTAAATTTGTCAGTACAAATCTAATACTTCAAGATTATCCTTTCTCTAAGAAGAGGCAATGGATGGATAGGAGAGAGATTCAAGATGAAGGAGGAGGATACCACCAAAACCTCAAACTGTGGCAATTTGATGGCACCTCAAACAACACCATACATGAGCCAGAGAATGCACAAAATCTTTGTCATGAAGATAGTAGGTCAGAAGGAGAAATCAATGGCTCTAGAGAGGAAGAAGGTGATGTGGCCGATGGTGAGGTAAATAGAAGCCAGGAGATTGAAAAGGTAGAGGTGATGAAACAAGGGCAAATTAGAAGTATGCTAGTGTGCCACTTGTTGGATAGTGGTACTATGCAATCTGCTGCCATCACTAGTATATTACAAATGCTGAGTTCAGCTGAAGACAATAGTGGTCCAAAGGTGAAGATGAAAGAAGTGCAACCTAAAGGGCAACTCACAATGCAGCTGGTACTCCAGCCAAGGCAGCTTGCATTCCAGCCAATATTGCTTGCATTCCAGCCAATATTGCTTGCACTCCAGCCAATGCAACACACCCTTCAGCTTGATCAACCTGCATTTGGTTTTGCAATTGCAAATCTGGTAGTGTTTCCTTCAGTGCAGTGCAAACTCAGTGGCACAGTGCAACCTCAGATGCAGAATGCACTAATCCAACTACACCCTACGTTGGTAAGAATTCTAAAGGTGCTAGATGTCAGTACAGTTGTGAAATGGAATGATAGAATTATTGAATGGGAGAAAGAAAAGTGGAAGTGCAATGAGTTGTTGCTGTCACAATCATTCGTTGTTGTTATTGAAGAAGAAGTGCAGCAAGAAAATCTTGTCTGGCAGCCTGCACTAGAGAAGTGCAGCTGGAAGTGGGGCAAAGAGAAAGACAACAGAGAAAAGTGTGTTGGAATTATAGAGTTGAAAAGGAGCAAGGAGAAAGAAACTGATGTGTTGTTAACACGTCTATTCATAGTCACTATGGAGAAGGAAGTGATAAGGATACAACATGCAAGGGGACATGAGACACAACCTGCATCTTATCAGGTGCACCCTGTATCTCAACCACTTGGAGTGCACCATGCTGGTCCCTCAAGAATGCAACCTGTGTTTCAGATGCACCTGTTCACTCAAATGCACCGTGGAGTTCAACTTGTTCTACAGATACATCATGTCTTTAAATCAAAGGTACAATTGATGCCACTGCTTGTCCTTGAGAAATTGCAATTTGAAAGAAAATTGTGTAGAGTTGTTGATTTGAAGGGGAGGAATTGCAATGAGGTCTGTCATAAATTGCACAAGATAGTGTACTGTGAGGTGCAATTTGAAGTGAAACATGTGATGTTGATGCAACCTGATAAAAAATCTATGATGCACCTTAACAATCAGCCAATGCACCTTATTCTTCAACATGTGCACCCTAACTGTCAGCAAGTGCAGTACCCACCTATACAACAAGTTGCTCACATTGTACCTATACCTTCAATGCTGGAACAATTGAAGTGGAAGATGATAAATTGGAATGAGACTAGTAGAAAGGGTCTCAACTGGATAAAGAAAGCCATGGTGCTAGTCTCAATGTTGTTGTTGCTATATTTCAGCATAACCATAGCTTTGAGAATAGATTCTAGTGACAAAAGCCATAGAACAACATGGATGCAAAACCAATGTCACATAATGCTTGTTTTGGGGCAGAATGTTAGTTGTGCAATGCAACAAAATGGTTGGACTAAATGCATGAGCAGGATAAAATGTGAATTGTCAAGGGACAAAGGGCAAAATGGTCCAAAGGTGTCATGGAAGAAAGAAGTTAGGGGATTAGCTTGTATTGTTAGTCAATTAATCCAACCATGGGTTGAAGAAATCAAAAGAAATTGTTGTGGGGGCTGGATAAGGAGGCTAAAAGAAAATTATGGAAAGGAGCTGAATTGTGAGGATTCAAGCATGATAGTCACTAATAAAAAGAGCAAGGAAGTGAACTGGTTGGCTAGTGAGGAAGAAACTGAGATGAAGTCTTTGAACCAGTTAAGCATGGTGGAAGAGAAAAGAGGTGAAATTCTGGTAGCTAAAAGAAAAACAGTGCAGAATAAGAAACAAACTGGATCTCAATCTGGGATGCAACCGAAGTCATTATCAGTGCATTATACACTTGCATCCATCACAGTGCACCTTGTACCTGCACTCGTTACAGTGCAACTTGCACTCGTAATAGTGCAACCTGCACCTGCATCTTTTGGAATTCATCAAATGGCAGCAATCAATAGAGGGATTAAAGGAAGGAGAGTAAAGTTCAAGATGGATACCGATACTAAATTTGATGTGCAACCTGAATCTGCATCACTCTCAATACTCCTTGTAGCAAAATCTACAAGGCACAAAGGCTGGTTCAAATTTGGCAAATGATGAATAAATGGGGAGATAAAAGCCGGAGAACACAAACAACCAATGAGGTATGTGAATCAAATAGTGCAGTGGATGCAGGAATGGTAGATGCTCATAACGGTCTAAAGGTACAACATCAACTTCTTGCTCAATTTCTGTGTAAACAGATTGGGCAACTAAAAATGGTGGTATGGAAGTATGATGAAGTAATTGAAAGAAATTTCTCCAAGCTAATCCTTGAGGACAAGGATAATTTGAAGGAAAGGAGAATGTCAAGAACTAGAGGAAGAAGGATTGATTGGAGAATGATAATTGGGTTTAGAAGTTGGTTGATATATAAGAGAGGAGAAGAGATGAAGAAAAATAACCATATTGGGCTAAATGCATTGAGGATACATTCTGTAATATACAATTGTTGTAGTTCATTTGCATAACTGTTGAAGTTGTATACATAATTGTTTTAGTTGCTGGGACAGTAGTTGACAGGCCAAGGCCCAATAGACTTAATGGAGAGATTATGCAGTCTGAACTGGAGAAGATGCAGGCGCATTATTTGATGGAAGTTGTGCAGCAGCTGATCTTAACTCACGTTGGAGAGAAGCTCAGAGTATCCAAGCAATTAAGATAGCAAGGGGTAGTATTGTAATTTGACTAGGTCTGTTTGTAACAGCTTATAAAAGGGGATCTGGAGAGAGAAAGAAATATGGATCGATGTCTTGAATCTTGAAAACACTCATTTCATAGCTTATCTCTTATTCTTTCCATTTCTATTCCCGATTTTCTTTAGATCTCAATTGTACATTCAATTCAGTTGGATTATTGCCGATTTATATCTCAATTTCATAGTTCAGCTATTTTGTTATCAAATCTACCTCCAATTTCTCTCAATTGTTGTTCTTTTAGCTCAATTTGGCACAAAACCTAGTTGTTCTTCAGCTGAGCTTGTATCAGTTCCGAATTTACTGTTACGATTCTGGTTCTTCAGCGATCAGGATCGTAACATTTTCAAACCCCTCACCGCAGCACACTCAATCTAATTGCCCATGTACCCAACCGGCATGCCCTGTTACAACATGCACCCGTCCCTCAGGCGATTTATTCGTCGACCTACTCTGCAATCCGGTAAATGTTGACATGCTTAACAATGTCGCAGAAATACATTGCAGATCAAATGACAAATGCATGATGGGTTTTGATATAGCAAGGAGGTTATGCAATCATTTACACGGCCAACAACAGGACAAGAGTGATGTTTTCCTTCTTAACGTCCTTGATATCATTCTTGATTATACTACGACCGCTGAAAATTCAAATGATGAACAACATCCTTCTTAATTAATGTTCGATAATACTATGAAGGACTAATTTAGCATTTTGATTCCATTGAGTAATGCTTTTTTTTTACACCTTTTTCTTTTAAAAAAATATAAGGAGTTGGCCCCGGCCGGGTTTTCTTGTTATCAATTTACATCTTACCCTTGAGCTTTTGTAGACCAAAACTACAATTATGTGTTTTTATCTTTCAATTTCTCGTTGTTACATTAATTTGTAGTGGTTTGCAGTACGGACGTGCCATTGCACACAGCCGTCGATAGATTGCTTAATTGTGTGCTTCTGCTAGTGTCTGGAGACAAACAGATCAGCAGCTGTGAGTGAGATTGAGATAGAGAACTGAGAACATAGTTATAACTTGAAAGCAGGAGTTATGTTTGTTCTATCCTCTCCAACACTTTGGACATTATTTATACTATACAAGGTCCCTTATTAATTTATTAAAAATAGAACAAAATGTCTAATGCTATTGTCTAGGAAAGCCTAAATAACGCCAAGCAAATTTTATCAGGTCTGAATAACTTGGTTAATTTCATAGCAGAGTACATAATTACTGCAGTAAATTAAGTTTATTCCTTCGAGTCTCTGTAATTAGCTACAAATTAAGAACGCTAGCTGTGCACCTGAATGCTTTTTGCTTGATTTTTTGAGAAGTACCACTAAACATTAAATAACACTCTCTGTTAAAGACTCAAAATAAGTTGGGAGGCTTGAACTTTATTAACAGTAGCGATATATAAAAATTTAGAGAGAATGCAATTAACCTTAATTTGGGCACTCATATCCATTTGTATGTTAAATTATTATCCAGAGACTAGTAATTAACACAAGGAAACAGTAAAATTTGAGAAGTCCAGTGCTTCAGTTATTGGGTGGGAGAAAAATGGGTTGAAAATGAAAACTGAAAAGCAGATTAGACTGCGAATAAATTAGATCTTATAAAATGTACAATAAAAATCAGAGAATGAGAGGATTTGAATAGCTCTTAGGAGTAAACTCAAACCGTCCGATATAAGGTATGTTTTCAAGATCAACCTGGAACTGTATGTACAATTGAAGATGATCTGAACGGTCAGATAAATCCCATATCACCAATCCACACCAACTTGGCAATCTCTTTCCACCAATCAAAAGCCAAACTCAACCCAGCAGCCTTGCCCCCTTGTGCAGCTGCGGATCATAGGGAGCTCTTCGCAGGAACAGAGTCGGGATTTCAAATTAGGTTCTAGAATTTAGTTAGACATACTTGTTGACCCTTAAAAAAAAATGATGATTCCATGAAAAGCCAAAATGCAAATTTAAACAAAAAAAATCAAAAGTCAAAAACACCGAAAAACCAAATTCCCAAATTGCCAAAAACCAAAATCAAATTACCAAAAATACCAAACAAACTCCAAAAAATACCCAAAAATTCCTTGAGAATTATGATGAATTATCATAATTTTTAAATCTCAAAAATAGCAACACAAACTCCAAAATTTGCAAACAAACCCAAAAACTTCACAAAATTACCAAAATAAATCTATGAGGAATTTACCCATAAAATTTCATACAAAAATACTCAAGGGAGGGCCTCTAAAGAATTTATTTTGGTTTGGCCTTAAAGAAATAAAGAGGAAATTATGAAAATCAAATGGAAATCCCACAAAAATCAGAAACTCTGGCGCGTGCATCCGTTGGAGGGGATCCAAGGGAGGCCAGAAATGTCGCTGCCCCCCTGAAGAAGTTACCATTCTTCGTCTGATGCTGGGTACGCTTGGTTTATGCACCGAAAGGAGGGTGGCTTTTGTGGATTGCGTTGGTTCACGAAGGAACAGATCTGTCCATCTCCATCTCTCTCATTAGAACCTTACAAATGGGCCCCTCTCGTCATATGCTCCTTCTCCCTCAGTAAAAGAACAGAAGGTGAAAACTTCGACTCTTACCGTGCGACGCCGGGTAAAAGCAAAAGAAGGGTCGACGTGGCCTCCTCCAGCGCCACAGACGCAAAACCACCAATGCCGCCCTTGGTTTCGCCAAACCGTAACCCTAGGCGCAGCTGATTGAAGACCACTGGATCGAGATCAGAGGGAGGAACCAAGTCACGGCTCAAAAGCGTTGCCCTAGTCTCTTGGCTATATAAACACTAATTGAAGCAAAAAGAAAGAAGAGGAAGAAGGGGGTAAGGTCGGCTAGGGTTTAGTTACTATAGTTCATTTTCAAATAGACCAATTAAGAGTGAATTGAAGTAAGCCATTGTATCAAACAGTGAAAAAGAGAGAGAAGAAGGTAAAGTTGAGGGAGTTCTACTTGTAAAATCTGGTGTTTAAATAAAGAGAAAGAAAGTTTGAAGTTCAATTTTGCTATTTTGCATCTCTTTCATCAGCCCCAACTATCCACCTCTCTCCATTACGGTTTTCATTGAAGTTTTCTCAATTGAAGACTGGAGAGAGGTGCCTATCTGCTTACCTTGATGCCATGCTCAAGGATAGGCAAAATAATGGCTTTGATTGAGGTCTCCTCAGTTTTAAGGCCAAGGTTCCATGGTTTGAGCTCAAAATAGCTCAAACTGTGAAACCTTTGTATAATTTAAATGCTACCTAGTTGTTATGCTGCCAAATTTCAATAAGATTAGTCAATTTCATATAGGTTTTGTACATAGCAAGCAATAGGTTTGAATTAACAAAGACATGGATAAAATGTATTAAGCCTCAACTAGCCCCTTAATGTGCAATTCATTAAAAATTTAGGGTTTAAATATGTATAATGCGGCATGAGTCCTGTATGCTTTAAGCTAACTTCATATTGTCATAACAAAATATACATTTGTAAGCCTAAAACACAAATCTGGACACATCTGAGAATAAGCAAAAGTTAGGGTCTTATTTGCATAAAAAAAACACAAAAGTCCACATGAACAACAAGCATGGACAGTAGGGAACTAATTCCATCACTTTTGGAATTTCCTACGATTCAATACTGATTAACAAGAGCATTTCCAGGAGATATGTATGAAAAATATCAAAGGGCCTTTGAACTATTGCAATGTGCTTCTTGTGTTACACTATGACTCCCTGCAACTCATTTTACAACACTTATGCAACTCACAATTAAAATTCCTCAAAACAGTGGATACTTCATTGGAAATACAAAAGTAAAAGATGTGATAAATGCCTAAAGTCTGGTGCTTACCCCTTTTGATGTTTTGAACATACAAAACAAACTCGAATTGATTGAAATTAAGTGTTAAATCAAGTCATATTGTTGTAAGTCCAGTTGCATGCAATTGAAGTTGAACAAAATATACAAATTTGCCCTGATGCTTCTCATAACAAATTACAATGCCTCACATCAAATTAAATACATTAACAAACTAAAATCAACATCCTAAAACTATCCATCGCATCACTGGTTCCAAAGAACTCCTCTGTGGGCCCCACCATACGAACTCAGTTTGTTCAAATTGGAACCGAAATGCCTCAGTTCAATATACCTCCTTCCAAGCTCCACCATGGAAAATTGAAATCCCACTCTCTATCCTAATACTGTCCTGAGTACAAACGACTTGTTTCTGGCAGCGAAAAGGAAGCAAGAAGTTTTGAGCACCATTAATGGAGAACCGACATTCCTCAGGTCTCACAAGACTGCACAAGCCCTCTCTGCTTCAATTAAGTGCATAAACGTGCTCTCCTCAGTTCCACGACTCCAACGCGCCAAGTATCAACCAAAACGGTGGCCGGAGTCGCCTCAATTTCGCCGGATAAGATCTAGGGGCTTTTCTGCAAAAAAGCCAACGCCAGGCGGGGAAGAAGGGTTCAAACCTGTGTCACACGCGATCCGCTGCGATAATGTCACTTGTAACGGGTCACTGACACAGCCATGACTCGTTACACCAAATATTTTTTTAAATTAAAAATAAAACCTGACACGTGGGTCCCACTTGTCAGAAAATAAAATAAAAAAAATTTCCCGAAAAGCTAATTCTAGGTTCTTCTCTCCATCGGAATAAAGTAAATAAAAGCCACGTCAACAGCTACGTCATTGCTCCGTCAGCGCCAGCAGCCAGCCAACTCAGCTTACCAGTCTACGTGGACCAACCAGAAAATGTCAAATCAGCATAAACTTCAAAAAGTCGTTAAAAATAGTAGGAAACTCAGAAAAATACAAATAAAATATCCATAAAATTCTAAAAATCCAAATAAACTAAATTCACTTATATTTTGATATAAAAATCGGTCAAATTATTGATCTTTTCTATTTTTGGAGTATTTTCAATATTAAATAAATTTTATAAAATTCTAAAATGATGTTAAATTAATTTTATAAAATTCCAAAATGATTTCAAAATTTAATTAAACTTTTCTAATTTGTTTTTTAAAGATGAATGTTGAAATTTTAAAAAAGAAATACATTAAATATCAAGTATTTAAGAAAATAAACATAACTAAAAATATAAAAAGATATTTCAAAAGTTTAAAATTAAAAATTAAAATAAAAAGAAATTGTGAAAATGGTAAAATCCAAAGAGAAACTTAAGAAATTAAAAGTCCAAACACGAAACCCGATATCAAAACCGAAACCTCTCCATTTCAAGAACGAAAACTCTTCAACAGATCGAAATGTCCTCAATTGGGTCCCGTCAACTAGGTTTGGTACACCAATCGAGTCCGGTCTAAACCAAAAGAAATAAACCCAAAATCAACATGAAATAAACGATTTCCCTAGCCTTTACATGTAATTCTTTCGATCCCTTAATCAGAGGTTCTCGTGAGCAATCACGGGGTAATTAACAGTAGGGGCTTGCGCCTACTGGAAAGAAAGGACCCACGAAATCAACAAACCTCTTTAAGAAGCGACTCACGTTTTGGTCCTCTTGTCGCTAAGAGATACTCGAACGGAGATCGAACCTTAAGGGGGGTGAATCCAAGGCTATGTTCTCATTTCTCGAGGAAATTCATTCCATTCTTCGAGGGATGACGAAAAAGCCGCGACAATACTAAAGTTTAAAAATCCAGAAAAATTGATAACAAAAAATAATATTGTATTATTTTATGGTAGTAATTTCTTAACATGAATTCTATCAAATAAATAAAGAAATAATTTTTTTCTTTCAAAAATAATAAGAAAAAATTTTCATATTTGAGGAATGTTTTATTTGTAATTTTTTGTCTTCTAAATTTATTCTTAAAGAAAAATTATAATTAAATTAGTTTGAATAAATAATAAACTTAATTAGATTGTATTTGAACTCTTTTATTAGGGTGCAATATATTATATATTAACAAAATTTAAAATATAATACAAAATCCCTCCATAGAATTTTAAAATCTTAGGGGGTGCTTGAGAGTGAATTACTGAATTCCTTAAGGGCCTGCTCCAGAAGGAGTAAACCTGGACTAAGGGAAAGAAGTGTAAGTCAAGTATTTTGCTTCTATTTTAATTTCTGGGTGAACTAGAGAAAATGAAAGTTAACCATATTTTCTTAAGAAGAATTTAAGGAAATTGATGATTACCCCCAAATTGAGGTGTAACAAAGAGAACCTACAATCAAATTTTTTCTATCGAAAATATTCTTGTATTTTAGGCTCCGTTTGGATTCTATTTGGGAAGAAAGGAAGAAGGAATAAGAGAATAAATTTATTATAAACAATCCAAACTCTTCACAAAATTACACACTTCCCAATACATCTTCCCACTTTTTCCCTTCTTCCCACACCTTATCCAAACGGAGTCTTAATCCACAAAATTCAATCTAAATTAAAATAGAAGAGCGATATTATCCATCTGTGAATTAGACAGGAGATTATAATCATTAGCCCTACACATACATTTTGAAATCAGAAACAAGATATCTATAGTTTCCTACACTTTCTTCATCTTCCTTTTCTTACTGTTTTTTTTTTCTTAGCTCACGTTTACTCCTTCTGGAGCACCCCAAAGTGAAAAAGGAAAATGAATTTCAGAAATTTGGAGGACCGGAGAGGCCTTTAATTGCATGCCCCGGGAATTTATGGATTGGAGATTGGACCAAATCTGTACTTAAGCCTATAATCCGAATAATAGGCCAACCTTTCACGGTTTGGGCTCAGCTACTTACTCAATTTACAAGTCCAGAAGTCCGAAATTTTAAAAAATAGTATTAAATTAATATAATATATTAAAAATAATATCAATATAATAAGTTTAATATAAATAGTATCACGAGATCGGAATATCTTTTTTATTTTTTTATATATTATTTATTTATTTATTTAATTTATTAATTAGTTAAATAATTAGAAAAATAGATAATATATTGTAAAAATATTGAAAAAATATGGAAAAAATCAGAAATAATTAAACTAAATTTTATATGTAATTTAGTATTTTTTGGGAAAATTAAAATTTTTTTCCTTTTATTAGTTTATTAATTAGTTAATTAATTAGAAAAATAAATACTATATTCTAAAAATATTGAAAAAATATAAAAAAAATCAGGAATAATTTAAAAAAATTTATATGTAATTTAGTATTTTTTTTGGAAAATTAAATTTATTTTCCTTTTAATTAATTTATTTAATTAAATATAAATTTAATTAATTTATTTAATTAAAAAATGAATAATGAAGTATAAATTTTTAATTAATTTAAACAACCATTTGATATGCGTCCCGGATGTCGTCCTCTGTATATATTATGTTCATATTATATATTAAACAATAATATCGAGTCTCATGATCAAGGAAGCATTTTCTGGATTGCGTTAGAAAGGAATCACACGAGATTGATGTTTTACTGAGACGGAGAAGAAAGACTAAATTTACTTGATTTACTGCATTTCTCTTTTTAATGATTAATTTATGATTTTAAAAACATTTTTAGTAGTTTAGAGTGGTTTTTAGGTTTGCAAACTTTCAAAGTGGATTTTGGAGGTCCAGAGAGCGTTTTTTGGCCTCGAAAATGGTCGTTACGGGGTTACACCCCGGTAAAATGCGTAGATCTCGTCGCCAGCTTTCCGGAATGTCCTCGATCGCCCCAATCGGACCTTCCTATCAAAAGTTAAGCCTGTTTAAAGTTTTAAGCCTGCAAATGCAGAAAGAATTAATAAAACTTTGAACATTCTGAAAGGATTATGCCTTTGTATCCCTGCAAATTCTGAAAATTTATAATCCTTTTTAAATGGTACAATTCATTTAATTAAATAAGTTATAAAAATTTATATTTTAATTAAATAATTTATAAAAATTTATATTTTAATTAAATAAATTAATTAAAATGAAAATAAATTTAATTTCCTCAAAAAATACTAAATTACATATAAAATTTAATTTAATTATTCCTGATTTTTTCCATATTTTTTCAATATTTTTACAATATATTATCTATTTTCTAATTATTTAACTAATTAATAAATTAAATAAATAAATAAATAATATATAAAAAAATTAAAAAGCTTAGATCGGAATCTCGGATTCCGATCTAAGCTTAGATCGGAAACTCAGAATCCGATCAAAGCTTAGATCGGAATCCTGGATTCCGATCTCGTGATACTATTTATATTAAACTTATTATATTGATATTATTTTTAATATATTATATTAATTTAATACTATTTAAAAAATTTTCGGTCCAGAAGTGAACAGAGCACATCTGTTTGTATAATATTCCCTGTCATGTTTCACGCATACACATGGAATCAACGTTTTTTTTTTTTTTGAAAAAACAAGGAATCAACGGTTGCAAAGACAAGGAAGAAAGATGACAAGTGATATATATATATAATAAGCAGATCAAGCCTCTCCTGTAGACACTACAAGGAATCTGAACAAAGCCTACGGGCAATTACTTTTCAAAAAAAAAAAAACAAGGAATCTGAACAGAAGTAATGTTAATTGTTATTAGCACACTCTCCTAACCTTTTATTTGATACAAACAGGCCTTAATATTATGAATTTTTTTTCCTGTTCAATATTACAAATTTTCTTCTCAGTCTAGTTTCAATATTTACCTATCTACATTTAACACTCTATTTTTACATTTAAATCTAAAAATGACAAAAATGAACAATAACAGAGAGAGAGAGAGAGAGAGAGAGAGAGAGCAGGTTTGAAAAAAAAAATAAAAGACAGAGTGAGAGAATTCTATAACTTTTATATTTAAACACAAAAAGGGGAAAAAAACGGCAAGAATAAAGTGAAAAGATGCAGCAGTCTATTCATTTTTACATTACATTTACAAAAGGAACAAAAAGAGGCTAACAACAGAGGGATTGCAGCAGCAGTCTACTCTCTTTAACATCTAATTTACAAAAAAAAAAAAGAAAATATAACTACCATAGCGTCATCAGCAGAGTCTATTATTTTTTACATTAAATTTACAAAAAAAAAAGGCGTATATAAAGAGTACCACAAATCACTTGTACGCTGAATTTTTCTTACAGGCCCAGGAGAAAAAGACAATTAATTACGACTAACCTATATTGTTGGGACCTTTTAACGATCAATTCTTATGTCGGATATTGTTCTATATGTGAGCTTTGCACAATATTCTCACAACCAAGAATCACCTCCAAGGCTAAATGGAGAAAAACTTCACTTCCATCGAATTTTAGGTTCAAATCAGCACATAACCTTTTCCTCAACTCCACATCGGCCGAACTTTCTTCCATTAATTTCTGAAATGCCCCCTTCAAGTCCTTTACTAGATAAATACATGTCGCAGAGTTAAGGGTGCATGTTCTATTCGGGCATTTTGGTGGAGAAATTACTGCAGATATATTTGGAAGTGTTAGATTTGGACGGCCAGGATAATCGAGGACGAGAATTAATATCTGCAAAAAGAGAATTAGAAAAAATTTTGTACAAGGTTTAACCATGGTTTAAGCTGTTGAGTTGAGTGGAGGTGACCATGCATGGTATAATTAAGTTGAACAAGATTCAAACAACTATAAACTCTTTATATAAGCGAAAGTATATATTTGATTATTTGTTGGAGGGGTGAGGGACCCAGCTGATTCATACGGGTTTCTGGCTATTTGTTTATTTGTATTTTTTTTTTCTTTTCCAGAATTGTGCTGCAATTTCATTTCACAAAAGTACCTACGATCGTTTATGCACCAACTTCCGTATAAAGTTATAAACTAGCTAGATTTATTCCGTTTTAATATTTTGTATTGCTAGATTTGTTTTGTGATAATAAGATGAATTGTAATTAATTATTGCAATCACCACTATGATTTTTTTAATCATTGTTGTTAATTTACTTAATTTTTGTGTTATTGTCGTGTTTCCTCGATATCAACAGTTAAGTTCTTGGTTTTTTATTTTTCATTTTTATATTGTTAAGTTCTTTTTATGACACGTTTTATAATTGATAATTATATTATATTCTGTTTACCATCATTTGTATTAGCTCAATCTATGAAGTGATGTCATATATATAATAAATTTCAATTAACTCAGTCGCAACAATGCATCTCAAATGAGAGGTCGCAAGTTCAAAATCCGACTGGAGGATCTTTATAGACATTTAATTAAAAAAATATGTTGGGAGGCTTGACCTCCAATTTATCTTTAAAAAAAAATTAACTCAGTCGCAAAATTTTTTTTAACACAATAATAAAGGTGCCGTATTGGATCTGGATTCCGGATCTCAAAGAATCTCAAAACTACAGAGAATAAAACTTGACTGTACCAAATATTATAAGCAAGGTCATACGTGGAGAAAAGTACCTGTTAGTTAGTTTATTATTTTTTTGAACGACATGTTAATATGTTTAGAAACGAAAACGAAAGCAGTGTTGGAATTTGCACGTTTAATTTGCACCAAGGAGGTATTACTCGCTTTTACGGAAGAAATGTGGCGACTACTGAAAAGTGAAAAGGCAATGTGGCGACTCGAAGCCACAAGTTAGTACACTTTGGAAAGAAATTATACCTATATATAAAGTTAGATGATCTGTAAAAATCGTGCTATGAACAGTGCGTTTTTTCAATTTCGGAAGGATTTTCTGGAAGGAATTATCTGGACCGCTGATTTGGATTGACGGTTGGATCATCTCTTTCAAACCCAAGCGTGGTATGTTTTTCTTTTCTTCCGAAACGACAAATGAGAAAGAGAAGAATGGGGACCGAATAGAAAACCACCGCCCCGCCAGCGACCAGACCCTCCTACCTCCTCCTCCACCGACTTTTCCTTACCCAAACAGAATTTTCCGAGCACCAATTGATTAGGTTTAACCCAAATTGTTTTTTAGGCTATTAATTTGTTGAATATTTTGAATGGCGCAACGCCAAAGCGGCCATTTCAATTAAAGCGGCGGATGAAGGTCTTCCAGTAGAAGCTCGCAACAGAGCTCAAACCACTCGAAGATCTTCATGGAGGCTGTGATGTCGCGAGACCATCAGCAGGTCGGTGTTGGGGAAGGCGGGGCACAGTCGGAGCTAAGTTGGATGCGCTCCCAGGTGGACTTGAGCGGATTTGGGCCAGAGGAAGCAGCAACAGCGACGTCTCTCGAAGAATCCACACGCGACGTTCATGGCCTCTGGTGAGGGGTCGTGGCCTAGGTGTGAGTCTCTCTCCATGGGGTTAGTCGTTTATTAAGTTGGAATGGAATACTAGAAGGAAAGGAAATTAGAATTAAAAGTGTAAATAACAAGTGAGATTTCAATTCTTTCAATTTGGTTTAGGTTTTTATGCTTTCGGTTCCCCTTTCCTTCTTACTTCTACGAGGGAAAAAATATCCATTTACTTCAATTTCAGGCAAGAGGCATGACAGAGGCATTTTCATCACCTTCGACCTTGGTTTATTTCATAGGACCAACAACCACGACAGGGGAGGTAGAGATGCAGACGGGAGATTTATCTAATTGGTTCGGTAAGCCACATTTCATAATTATTTTCAATTAACTTGATCTTGATTTCTTTTAGGGGGCTCTACTAATTATTGTAAAAATTGTACTTCTAGGAATCGATAGATAGTCCAATCTATATTGTATACAACGGAAGTTCAGTAAGATCTACACACACCAGTAATAGAAATACCACAGTATTTGTTGTTTCAATGTTTTTATATTCTAACTAATATTCAGTTTTATCTGTCTATGTTGTTTGATTTTATTATTCTCTGATGTGTATTAGAATCTTGAAAATCATTAAGATCCGACAACCAGAAGAAACGAAGCACTATGATCTCGAATTGCAACATCTCCCGTGAAAAAGGAAAAAAAAAACTAAAAAAAAAAACTAAGTCGAAACCTGCAGGAATTTTTAAAAAAATGGAACACAGTATTGTAAAATTAGTTAAGAGGGCATGGCGCACTGGCCATTAATAAATTAGTTAAGAGGACCTAACCATTAATAAAAGGAACAGAGTATTATATGCCCTATTTTATTACAAAATCAATGATGAACTATGAACAAGCCAAAACTATTATTTTGTTATTTAGTTCTTTTGGTTCCCATGTGCAACCTTTGTTGAACATTATTAATGGATTATATCGAAAAACTCATATATTCTTAGAGAATTGGATTAAATTGTCACTTGCATAATCTATTTGTAGTTGGGATATAGTTAGCTTAATTGTATGTTTGGACTAGCACTGTATTATGATAGTTGCTTATTTCATTGACTTTTATTAATGCTTAGATTGTTAGTTTTAAGTAGGAAAAGGTCCACTCGCAGAAAGGAATATAAGCTATTGCAGATGCTGCAGTATGCAGAGAATATGTATGTTTATATCATTTTTCTTTCTCCAATTTGTTTTTTGGCAAAATTTCTATTATTGGCTGCTGGCCATAAATTAAAATAACCTTTTATATTAGAACTAAAATTCTTTATCAAAATTTTTGTTGTCCTTTTAGGTTGCTATTGCAAATGAAATCAAACAATGAGCAAACCCATAGTGATCACAATTGCAGCATCAATTGGAAGTCTGGTACCAATACATACACACTTGCTGGTATATTTGTACAAATAATCATGTTGGTATGAATCATGGGTCCATTCTATTTTGAATTTTTTTTTCAAACAATACGTCCTTTATATTACTCTAAATATGAGAGTTAGGTACTGGTCCAGAAGGAAGATTAAGATTCAGAGAGAGGGGTCAGTGGATCTATGTGTATGTCTTTGCTTGCAATAGCATCTAATTCAGAGGGTTCGGTTGGCACAATTGGAAATTCCAGTGTATTGTTGCTCACAAGGTCTAAGGAAAGCAAAGCAAAAGTCGTCAGTATAATAGATAGCTACATGGTCATTTATGCTACTGGTACAAACATGTAAGGGGGTGTAGCAATGGATAGGTACATCGTACATGGCAATTTATGCTACTGGTACAAAAATGTAAGGGGTAGCAAAAAGTTGTCGGTACAATGGATAGGTACATGGCCATTTATTTATTTGACAATTTGTTAATTTATATAAAAAAAATTGATTTGTTTTCGACCAAAATTATTTACCTCTGTTTGGATTCCAAAATTTTCATTGACATGGTTGCTTTTCATTATTTTCTTTTTCCTAAAAAAGATTTCATTAAAACCTATGGCTATGGGATTACATCAAGCTTCAGAGAAAAACTATGCGATCAAACGAACAAGTGGTGACTGGTCGCCACTGCACTTTGGAGGGCTGTTATTCAATCCAAGCCAGAAGTGCTCGGAACCAATTCACCTAGATTTGGTTCTATTCCAATGAAAAATATCACGTCCAGTGATACCCTTCAATTTTGTTTTGATAAAAGATTTTTCAATATTCTTATAATGATAAATCCATTAAAATGAACAACATTTACCTTTTTTTTTATTTCAATGTACTCCGGTTATGGCTAATAAAATATAATATATGAGGGTAGTCGCGGCGCAGCCGCGACAACCAAGCCATCTAGTGTAGCTTATTCGAAAACAACATATGGTACTTGATCCAACAAATTACACCCAGATAATGCTCGATGACTTGGCAACCAAAAGAAAGTTACTAAACCCGATACATTAATGAAGACTATGTTCGAATTGATAAGGAATTTATATATAGTAATTTGGATTGACGATTATTTTTAAATAAAAATTTGCGTTATCAAATATTAAGAAAAATAAATTAGTTTGTGCGTTTATTGGATCTGCCCGAAATTATTTTATTTAAAAATTTGTACAGTAAAAATTTTAATACAAAGAATTAATTTATTTTTTTTTAATAAGAAGAAAGTTCGTACGCGTTTTATAAAAGCATACATTATCTCTCCTTCCTACCCGTTTATAAAACGCGCTTGAAGGCTTCGAACGCGTTTTATAAACGAGTAGGAAGGGGAATAAATTCACCACTTCAGTTACGTCTTTTGAGGCTGGTCAGACCATCGTACCCGTTTATAAAACGCATTCGGAGCCTTCGAGCGCATTTTATAAACGGGTAGGAAGGTGTAAATTTTTCGAAATGGAGTTATTACCTTTTTTTCAAAATTAATAGGAAAATTAATGTGAAAATTAAGGATAAATTTATTTTTATTACAATTTAGGTTAAATTTACAATTTTTAAAATATCACATTTAATTTCATATTAATTTTATTTAAAAATTACATTCGAATATTAATTTTGACATTAATTTTTTCGCATTAATTTTATTTAAAATTCATATTTCAATATTCATTTTCATAATAATTTTCGTATTAATTTCAAAATGCTATTGGATTATTAATTTTTACATTAATTTTATTTAAAATTCATATTATAATATTTATTTTCAGAATAATTTTATTTAAAAATGGTATTGGAAAATTCATATTAGGAAGGCATAAATTTTTCGAAATGGAGTTATTACCGTTTTTTTCAAAATTAATAGGAAAATTAATGTGAAAAGTTAGGTTAAATTTATTTTTATTACAATTTAGGTTAAATTTACAATTTTTTAAATATCACATTTAATTTCATATCAATTTTATTTAAAAATGACATTTGAATATTAATTTTGACATTAATTTTTTTCTTATTAATTTTATTTAAAATTCATATTTCAATATTCATTTTCATAATAATTTTCGTATTGATTTAAAAATGCTATTGGATTATTAATTTTTACATTAATTTTCGCATTAATTTTATTTAAAATTCATATTAGAATATTTATTTTCAGAATAATTTTATTTAAAAATGGTTTTGGAAAATTAATTTTCAGATTATTTTTCCTATTAATTTCGAAAAAAAGGGTAATAACTCCATTTCGAAAAATTTACGTCTTCCTACCCGTTTATAAAACGCGCTCGAAGGCTCCGAACGCGTTTTATAAACGGGTACGATGGTCTGACCAGCCAACTGAAGCGGTGAATTTATTCTCCTTCCTACCCGTTTATAAAACGCGTTCGAAGCCTTCGAGCGCGTTTTATAAACGGGTAGAAATGAGAGATAATGTACGCTTTTATAAAACGAGTACGAACTTTCTTCTTATTAAAAAAATAATAAATTAATTCTTTGTATTAAAATTTTTACTGTACAAATTCTTAAATAAAATAATTTCGGTGGATCTGCCGAATTGTAAGAGTCTTTTATTTGCACGGATCATTGTTCACCTTAAGCTTGATGAATGGCACGCATACAAGCAAGCAAGGTTTAATATGAAAATTTTTTAGAACATTTGCTTTCCTAGTATTTGACCTTGAATAATTTGCATTAAAACAAAATTTAAACATTAATACTTATTTCATACCGTTTTCCAATATTTATTCTGATTTCATGTTCACATGGTCAATATGTCTAAAATACTTAATATTTTAAAAACAAAAATTACTTCTTTTGTACCAGTATAAATGGTATCTTGAATCAATAATATATTAGAAATTATTTTTTATGAATAGTATATTCTAATTACTTTTCATAAAAATTTGTGGTCACGACAGCACCTATTACTGTCATATAGTCTTTTTGAGGACTTCAGCACGACAAACCATTGGAGCACTTGATGAACGATAATAAATTTAATAGAAAGAATATGCCGTAGTAAAATGTCTGGAAAGTGCAAATGGTATCATAATAGTTCATATTACTTAAATCATAACCACAAAAAACCGTCACTGCTTACGCTAATTTGGCATCACAGTTCCTGGTCACTATCATCTAATACAGACAATTTATAAGATTCATTCTTTCTGACAATTGGACTCAGCTACTCGAAACAGAAAACAATAAGCACAATTTTAATACAAGTAATTCCAGGTTAAGAAACAATATATGGGTATACGATAAAGTAAATGTTGGACGAAATTCCGACAGCTTCAATCCATTTTTTCTAATTTTCAGAATTTAAATTTCAAAATTTGAATCTTTGAAATTCAAAAATTCGAATTTCCTGAGTACGGGATTAAAAAATTTTGGAATATTTTAAATTTCCAAAATTTGCGAAGTGCGCAATATGGGCACAATATTGTGCATTTACGCGTTCAATGTCACCTAGGTTTGACTGGAGCACAAAATTTATCATCTCACCCAAGTTCGAACTTGTACACAAAATACAAGATCTGCATGTACAGGTGTGAAACGAAGCCATATCACATGTTTAATGTACCTTATTCCCGTAATTTGCACCTTTAGTTTTGCATATTTTTTGATAAATTGTTATTAAAGAATTTTTAAAAATAAATATATAATTGCAATTTTTTTTTCTTTGGGGGGGGGGGGGGGGTTCCATTAATTTTCACATTTTGAAGTTCTTGAAATTTTCAAAAAAGAATCTCAGAGATAATAATTATTCAATGTAATTTATTATTTAATTATTAACATCATGCAATTTATCAATTTCAGAGTTTTTATTTTTTTTACTTTCACAGGATAAAAAAATATTAAGAAAACCAATAAATCTTGTGGCACATATTCTGGATATTATTGTCTAGTAAATCTAGCTTCATGTTATTTTTCCATTTCATCAATAGACATATTTAACTTATTATTCAAATAGGAGAAGTGGACATTTTCAAATTTAACAATTATAATCTAACTACAAGTCTAAAATCGTATATTCGTATACTAAATTACAAAATCACATTCAGTTGGTAAACATGAAAGTATAAGATTACCAATAGCCCAGAACGAAGAGCAAACGGTCCAATGAAAGGAGTTAAAAAGGGAAATCCAGAGGTTTCAATTGTAAGAAATAATTGGATCTCCCTCACGATCTGGGCTCTCTCTGCCGTCACCTGTGCGGCTGTGCCTCCCGTTCAAGTTTAGGCTCTCCCTCTGTCTCTCTCTCATTTCATGTGTTGTACCAGATATTTTATTCCAAACTATTTATTTGTAGTTAGTTGACCTGTTGTGAGGCTCTAGCCGAATGTTTTATTTATTTGTTGATTCAGTTTGTAATTAGCTCCATTGTACATATCAAAATTAGTTGTAGAAAGTTGAAACCTTGTAGGGTTTTTTTTTTTTTTTTTTTTTCGTGGGTAGAGGCGCAGAGCTTGAATTTAAAGATATTTAATTAAGACTTAAGAGGAATCAATAGTGGGAAATGTAGTGCTTTACTGTTTTGGCTTCACCAATAGGACGGCCATGCTAATAGCCTGCCACCATAAATATATAAATTGTAAGTTACTAAATCCTTTGAATTTCAGGTTTTTTTTTTTTCGGTTTTTTTTTTGTTTTCAGACCTGACTGGTGCAAGTTTTGCTGCAATGGCAGCAAAGAAGGGTCGAGAAGGGGATTGGTCTTCTCTTCCTCAAGAACTGCTGAATCTCATTGCCAAAAATCTCCGTGAAATCTCTGATTTTGTTCGATTTCGTGCAGTTTGCACGGCGTGGCGCTCCTCTACCCCAATCACTGACCTATCTCCACAATTCCCTTGGATTCTTCAGAAACGCAGAAATCTTTGTGTATCCGGTCCATGTTTCTACTCCATACCTTTTGGCAAAATCTACACCATCCATGCTCCAAAATCTGTTGGTAAGTGGCTTTTAAAGCCATCAGATGGGTATTTTATTGTCGAACACGATGGGTTCTCTCTTCTCAATCCGCTGAACAATCATGAGATATTGCTCCCTGCATATGATTTTTGCCGCTTTTCATATTGGATTGGGCCTCGGCAAAATCAAGTGTGGTTGCATAAAATTTGTCACTGGAATAGAGGCTATCAATTACCTATGTTGATTTCTTGCAATCTCGAGCAAAATAAATGGCGTGAATTGAAATTGGGTTCAGACTACATGAATCTCGACAACCTCTTCTGTCTAAGTAATATGCTTTTCAGCATAGACAACCACACTGGAGTTACCAAAGTTAAGGATATTACAACTGGTACTCTGGCTTATGTTATATCACCAATTGAAGGTAGCGCAAAAGGAACTGACTTTATTATAGATGCTTCTGGAAATATTCTGAGAATTATACGGTATTTTAACCCATATTCAGATCCTCTTTTCTATGAACGATATGATGTGTATCGACTTGATGTAAAGAAAATTGGTTCAGCTTGTTGGGTCAAGGTTAATAGCATTGGCAATCAAGCGTTATTCATAGACTACATAGATGGTTGCTTTGTACTTGGAGCTAGTGATTTTGCAGGGATCAAAAGTAATTCCATCTACTCCTTGAGGTATATATATCAAGGACCAGGGGCAGGACACATATATACAGTCAAGAGGATAAACATAGAAACTGGTGTGGCGGAACATATCCCATGTCCTTTCAAAGAACCAGAAAGGTGGTTTGTCCCTAGTTTACAACGTCTTTGAGCTGAATGATATGTGCTGTTGAGAATTTCTTTAAGATCACACAATCCTCATTAGACCTAATAGCAATTCAGGTTTCTCCACATTGTGGGATTTGCGATGTTGATGAATAAAGTTCACTGTAATGGCTGTGTTACACCTGGTTCAAAGCATTGCCCCCTAATCAAGTCCCCGGCTTCCTGCTACAATTGAAAAGAATCTATCCACAAGACCTCTGCTAAAGCTCACAGTCAAAGAATTAACACACAGATGTGTTAAATACTGAGAACATTGATTAGTGATGCTGTTTGTGAAACCATTATTATGGGCCTCTCCGCCCCTTAGCTAACCATGTTACTAATCAAGGTCTCAATTATCCACTTCAAATTGTTATTAACTAAAGGTAAAACGGAGCAATATTTTAACAATGGGACAAAAAATTAGTTAGACCTGAAATCAGACGTTAAAGCGCACAACGTCTAGAAGTCGGGTTTTTTCTTTTGTTCACTGATAGCTTATATAATTATTGATATGATACATAATGTTGTTCGAATTCAATGCAGAAAAAAACTTAAGGAAAGTGGTTTTTGTAATTTCATTTCGTTTAAGGAGCTCAAACCAATGATGGTAAAGAGGGGTAAATCATTATAAATTTCTGGTAAAATCAGGATGCAGCAGCAGGATACTTGGGATTTAGATGTGTGTTAATTACGCCATCAGCCAGTCCCAGTCCCAGTCCCTTGGCAAGTAGGCAGGAGGGTCACTCAATCATCTCTAATTGCTCTGCTTAGGCTTACATTCTTTAGCCACATCAGCAAAGCCCTTGGACAAGATTTGGAACAAGGCCACTAGGCCAGTGCATGCTTCCTTTTACTGTTACAGTGTTACTGCATTTGCCCATAGCCGGTTCACCGTTCACGTATTCAAAACTTGTTTCATAATAAATAAATACATGAAAATCAAGGACTTAATTCGTGGAAACATATTTTGTTGTAGTATTAACCAAGGCGAATTACATGTTAGACATGCACCAAAAAGCAGAAGAAAAAAAAGAAAACTGGAACAAGAAGTTTGTACAAGCATTGCAAGCAGTAGTCTTACTGTTCTTTCTAACATTGTAATTAGGTAGGATAATGTTCTTGACTTGAATCTTCGGCAGTCGTATTATTATAAATAAAATGGCTTCAAGGATTACACGAACAGGATCATCGCTCTCGTCTTCTTTTCCATTTAAATCATCACATACCGTCGTTGCTAAACCAAAATCCACCATGCATTGTTGACTCAATTTGCAATATGTCTCGGTGAGGCCATTAATCACAATGATATTTACCAGTTTGCAAAGTACTCCAGCGGACGTTTTGGACTTTGGACGGGGGCGTGATTGGTCGGGACATACAATGCAGCAGGGGTGGAGGTGAATTTCTGGGGTCGCGTCTGGAAAGATAAAGGTGGGTTCATTTGGATAATCTATGAGGAAAATTAGAAATCGTAAAATGAGAGCAACTTTTATCAGAGAGCTTGCCATATTCTTTTCATTTCCGGGAACTGGTAAGCAATATAGTTATACAACAAAGAAGAGCGGGGCACCTCCAGAAAAGACAAATTTGGTCGCACTTCACATGAAAAAAAAGAAATACAAATTAAAATAAATGTAAAGCGCATCCCAACAAATTAAAAATAAAGCACCAAAGAATTTTTTACTACAGTTTTTTTTTTTTAAGATTGATTACGAATTACATTTTAAACAATTTAATTTCTTTTTTTTTATTACTTTTTTCAACGGTGTTTCCAGGCAACTTATTATAATTTGATCCAGGCAACTTATTTTTTTCAGCAAGATTTATATCAGTATCACATAAGTATGTTTGTATCTTTTACGATATACTTTTGGATAACAATGTTATAACGGATAAAGGTGTGTAGTTTAATCATAGAAATTCAAGGAAAAAGGGACTTCCCAGTATAGCTCACAAAATGGTTAGTTGCATAAAAAAATTATGTTGAAAAAAACAGAAGGAGCATCTTATTTGTCATATATTTGACAAATGAACAAAGCATCTTATGCTTTCGGAACCCTGTTTGCATACCATGGGGACTAATATTGTAATTTACTTCCAAAAAAAAAAAAACTATAATAAATAAATAAGAAACGAGAAACATACAAAATTGCGAAACCCAGTCCGTGCCATTTCCTACACAGGGCTGAAATGTAGGCCTATTCAGGAGGCCCATTTATATTAACTTTTCTCCGCTTAGGCTCACATTCATAGAATCATATTCATGGGGCTGTTTGGATGGGGATATCCTTACTGCCATCCTATCGTTTCACCATCCTGTGCCATCCAGTGGGTTATCACGCAAAGTCCATTTTTCTCTTCGTATTCACGTGAGATCCACGTGATAAAGCGACAGCGTGACACAATTATCAGATCTCTCTCTCTTTCTCGCTGTGAAGTCTCTGTATTCGCTCTCTCGTTGAAATCGATTCTCTCTCTCAGATCAAATCGGATCAGATCATCGATGAGTAACTGCCTTTCGCCATTGTCAATCCTTGATATCGATTCTACTGCATCTCGTAATTATACGAATTTTATAATTTTCAGATCAGATCTGATCAGATCACCAGCGAGGTTCTCTCTTTCACCATTATCGATCGCTGAGATAGATTCTTCTGCTTCTCACAATTACACTACGAATTTAACAATATTCAAGGTATTAATCTTAATTCTAATCATTTTTACTTTAACTAGGTTATCAATTTTCCGTTAAATAGTTCAATTAAGTATTATTATTAATTCACGATCTGACCTCGTGTTTCAAGTTGTCTTGAAAATAATTTTATGGTGCGAAATCAATAATTGACCCTGTCAGAATTGTAAATCATGGATTATTTCCAATCCATTACTAATCCAATACTAACTGACCTCGTGCTCAGATGATTTCCTTATTTGATCTTGATTTTGTTTATCAATTTATTGATTCATGTACAAATTGGCATTCCAAAGTTATCTAATAAAGCTTCATCAAGAGCTCTTCACTCGGCTAGAATGGATACTGCTTCGAGCATGATTCCTTCAATTGTTGTCTATGTTACTGTTGTTTGCTCTTAACAGAGAGGCAGGTCAGAAGCTTTGTTGTTTGTTTGCTGTTCTAATATAGACTTAAATTCGTACAAAATATAGGATAAGGGAGTAAATAATATCTAACAACGGAGTACATATCAAGAACCTGGCAGGTGTGTTTGGTATTTTAGCATAATCTTAAAAGAGTACAAAATATAAGATTAGGGAGTAAATAATATCTAACAAGAGAGTACATATAAGAACCTAGCAAGTGTGTTTGGTATTTTAGCATATGCTTAAAGGAGTACAAAATATAGGATAAGGGAGTAAATAATTTCTAACAAGAGAGTACATATCAAGAAACTTTGTTGTTTGTTTGCTGTTCTAATATAGGCTTAAAGGAGTACAAAAATATAGGATAAGAGAGTAAATAATATCTAACAAGAGAGTACATATCAAGAACCTGACAGGTGTGTTTGGTATTTTAGCATAATCTTAAAGGAGTACAAAATATAGGATAAGGGAGCAAATAAAATTTAATAAGGGAGTACAAACCTGGCAGGTGTGTTTGGTATTTTAGCATAATCTTAAAAGAGTAGAAAATATAGCATAAGAGAGTAAATAATATCTAACAAAAGAGGACATATCAATAACCTGGCAGGTGTGTTTGATATTTTAGCATAATTTTAAAAGAGTACAAAATATAGGATAAGGGAGTAAATAATATCTAACAAGGGAAGTACATATCAAGAACCTGTGTGTTTGGTATTTTAGCATAATTTTAAAGGACTAGAAAATATAGCATAAGATAGTAAATAACATCTAACAACGGAGTACATATCCAGAACCTGGCAGGTGTGTTTGGTATTTTAGCATAATCTTAAAGGAGTACAAAATATAGGATAAGGAATTATATAATATCTAAAAAGGGAGGACATATCAAAAACCTGACAGGTGTGTTTGGTATTTTAGTATAATCTTAAAGGAGTAAAAAAATATAGGATAAGTGTGTAAATAATATCTAACAAGAGAGTAAATATCAAGAACCTGACAGGTGTGTTTGATATTTTAGCATAATTTTAAAGGAGTAGAAAATATAGCATAAGAGAGTAAATAATATCTAATAACGGAGTACATATCCAAAACATCGCAGGTGTGTTTGGTATTTTAGCATAATCTTAAAGGAGTACAAAATATAGGATAAGGGAGTAAAAAATATCTAACAAGGGAGTACATATCAAGAACCTGGCAGGTGTTTGGTAGCATAATTTTAAAGGAGTAGAAAATATAGCATAAGAGAGTAAATAATATTTAACAAGGGAGTACTTATTAAGAACCTGGCAGGTGTGTTTGATATTTTAGCATAATCTTAAAGGAGTACAAAACATATGATAAGAGAGTAAATAATATCTAACAACGAAGTACATATCAAGAACCTGGCAGTTGTGTTTGTTCTAACATTGGACAATTCTATGTTTTGCAGATTAATATTAGTAATGATAAACGTGTTGTTGCTTACCGGCTACTACTAGATCCTATCAATGAGGTGAAGCTGAAATTTAGATCTGCAAGTGAGTGTGTTCTCTTTGATCTTGAGGAAGAAAGCTGAACTTGGTGGTTGACTGAGAAGATTACAAAACTTGGTCGTTGAGTACAACTTATTTGGTACTTTTTTTTTGTTGAGTGAATTTTTTTTTGGGAATAACTCTTATTTGAACATGGTTCGACGAAAAGTTTATACTCCTTTTTAAGAATTATATACTCTGTTATTGTATTGAATTCTTATTTGCACAATTTGTCTTCTTATTAAATGCTAATTTGGTATTCAATATGTAGAAGTATATACTTCCTTACAGAGAAGTATTTACTTCCTTAATATTTCAATTTTTATTTGATTATTCTTATTTTCAATTTGAAATATTGAATGCTTATTTGAACGTTTTGACCAAAAATTATATAATCCCGTATGGAAAAATACTTCTGATGAAATATATACTCCTTTAGTTTATATCTGTACTACCTAATAAACAATAAATCATTTTTTGAAGACTAATTGTTGAAAAAATAAGTACTCCATCAATACCGATAATTCAATTCCTTATGTAGAAATATATACTCTCTTATGTTACACCAAATAACATGAAATGACGAAATTTAATTCATTATAAATGTTATTAAATTTGTTAAATTTTATAAAAAAAATACATTTATATACTTCCATACATCAGATTAAATACTCCCAGTATCCAGATGACATCAGCGTCTGGATGACGTCAGCATCCAGCTTATGTTGCCTAGATCGCATTGGGCCAGCCCATTAATCTCACTTGGGTTTTGTAGGATGTCAAGGATGTCAAATTTGTGGGATGTCCCATATCAGCCCCGGTTTGGATGTTCTAGGAATAGGAGAAATTTCCTATTCCTAGACATAAATTTATTATAAACAATTCAAATTCTTCACAAAATTACACACTTCCCAATAAATTTATGCCTAGAAATTAGAAATTCCCCAAATTCCTAAGCGATCCAAACGGCCCCCATATTAATTGGAGCTAAGATATGTTATCATATCGGTATCCCGGAGAACATATGAGACTTGGTACAAGCCCAGAGGGTTACTTCCGATAATACTGCTCGCACGTATTTATAACAATTTAATTTGTGTTTGGATGCTTCACGAACAAGAGACGAACAAGGGAAAAAACAAAGGTCCATGAACAGGCTCACGAACAAAACTAGTTCATAAAAATTGGAGAACTAGGAACTAGGAAGAAGTTCACGAACTACGGTTGTTTGTGGGTTGTTTGGTTCTTGCGAACTAGTCTAGTTCGTGAACATCTAGTTCACAGATGGTGCCAAGTTTTGTTTTTTATTTTTTGTTTCTTGGATAATTATAAGTTCGGAATTCTTAATTCCATTTAGTATCGTTGCCAGAAAATTTTTTTTCAATTAGATAATTAAATGTTCAAAACAAAACTGCTCCCTTGTAGGGCGGTAAATTATAAATATACTTCCATAATTTTTTAATAAAGAAATGCATAATTGCATATATATTAAAAAAAACATATGTGCTTAAAGACTTTTTGAAAAAGAGGATAATTTGTGAAAAAAAAATGTCAAAATTTGTAGTTAAATGGTAACTATCAAGAATAATACTTGTTCTGACCTTGGAAAAATACTTGCATATCTGATTAATGTTTTCTGTTATTTTATTAAGGGCCTGCTCTAGAAGGAGTGAACTGTAGCTAAGGTAAGGAAGAATAGTGATGTTAGCTTGCTCCAAATGTGATTGTTGGGTGAATGAGAGGAAATGGAAGGAAATTGATGATCCCCAAAACTTAAAATTAAGAGAAGATCGGTTACCCCTGAAATCGGGGTGTAACAAAGAGACACCAGAAAATTAAAATATTTTCCAGCAATGTCCTTGATCTCTTATTGTAATATTACTCTTTCAATTCAAATCAAAGGGCAATATTGTCTTTTTACTTATTAAAAAGAAAGGTAAACCAGTTACTCTCATGTATGCTTTTTGTAACATAGAGCAAGTGAACTTCATTTTCTTACACTTCCTTAGCTTTGATTTATTTTCCGTTCCTTACCTTAGCTCCGGTCCACCCATTCTGGAGCAGGCCCTAAGTCGCAGTGCAGTCACCCAAGACATTAGACAAGACATACATTGACAAAACCAAGTGCTTAGTTAATTGATTACATAGGCTCCTTTTTGATGAGGTGCGGAAATAAGAGAATAAGAAAATAAATTTATTATAAATAATTCAAATTCTTTACAAAATTACACACTTTCTAATATTTCTTTCCACTTCTTTTCTTATTCTTCTTATTCCCACACCATCCAAACGAAGCCGTAGAATAATAACTATCGAACAAAAAAATATATGAAAATTATACGCAAGTATTTGTTCAATGAACAATCATATATAACATCCTGTCTATTTCTAAAAGTTGCAAGCCTAAAGGCTCATTTTGGTATTTGTGCTGAGGAAAGAGGAATGTCAACATCACGATTTGATCACTCGACACGACATATATAATTCCCGACTCGCAGACATAATCCCGATGGGATCTCAATAAAAATGCCTCGTGATGGCACTTTAAAATGATCATATCATGTCATGGTGCACTTGGACGTTCTTACCCTTGAATCTGACTGCATTGACTCGCCGCACTTCGGCTGTGTCTTTAATAGTGGGACACGAATACACCTGTCAAACGTTGAAATCAGTGTTTAAAAAATCGTACCGGACCGGCCGGTTCAACCGGGTTTACCGTGAATCGGATCCTGATCCGGTAGGTTTAGCTCATAAAACCGGATTTCTGATGAACCGAAAAAAACCAGAAAAAACCGTTTAAATCGGGTAAACCGGTAACTGAACCGGCTGGTTTATTGTTTTGAACCAGAGAAACAAGTTAAATTGAAAACAATACAAAATTTGTTGGGATGGGGAATCGAACCCTAGTCTTTATCTTTATGCATAAAAGACAACATACTTAACCATTAGGCCACATTATTCTTTTGGTATAAATGGACTTTTATATATTATTATACCGGTTTGTAAACCGATAAAACCGGTAAACCTCGATAAACCCCATACCGACAGCCTCACCGGTTTGATCGCCGGTACGGTATTTAAAACACTGGTTGAAACGGAATACGGAACAGGTCTGTTTCGTTTTCGTTTCGTTTCAGTCAATGTAATCGAAATTGATTTCGTTTAACGTTCCATCCATCATTTACCATTGATTTCAGCGAAATTTCGTTTTCCGTTTCAGCAACGTTTATAAATTTTAGTTCCGTTTCCTTTCCGTTTTTAGAAACGAAACTGAAATCTCTTTCATTTAACGTTCCGTTTGGATGGAATGGAACGGAACACCATGACGGAACGGAATTTTGACATGCCTAGACGTGAACGTGATTGCCCAATTGCATATTTTAAATTTGACCCTGTCAAAACTTTTTTTAAGATTTTTTATTTTTCGATACAAATTCAAGTCCTATATTCCACAAGGATAAATTTAGGTAAAAAAATTGTTTAAAACTTAAAAACGAAAACTTTATACTTCAAGTCTTCTGGGAAATTTGACCTAATCAAATATATATATCAGCATTCTTTTTTTTATGGATATCCTTGTTTTTCTTGATAGGAAAGCTAGAGCCTGATTACCATTGGTAAATTTAGTGTGACTACTGATATAGAGATATTAAAGTGTTGCATTAAATTGCTTTGCAGCCATAATTTCTTATCTTGATCCAGAAATGTGTGAAGTGATACGGGTTGGCTATATATTAATTAAAAGATTCAGTAAAGAAAAAAAGAACACATACGATGTCCCTGTCCACAATAATATTGTATTCATTAATATTTAACTGTTAGCGGGTTTAAATAATAACGGTTAGTGAGTTCAAAATGGACATGCTTTTAGATAGCGATTAGCAGATAGCGATCATTATCCGATCAAAATATAGAATACCATCAACAAGACATACACGAGTAGTATACAGTATAGCTAAATTGCCGCTAACTAACAAATTCTTTTCTAGCACAGTAGCAGATGGCTAATGGCACCGCTATTGAAGCCCTTTTGTGCCGCTAAGTATCGCTATTTGAATCTAATTTTAACATATTAATTAGGACATTCTATTTTTTTCTTGATTTCTTCGAACAAAATTCCAATTTTGTTTTTTTGAGACACCTTAGGTCATACTCATAGGTCCTTTCACTACTTTGATTTCCAAATTTTTTTTATCAGTACTATTTTTTTTAAGAGTTCGTTGTTCCCTTGTAGGGATAAAAATTATAAACATATTCATAATTAATTTTTATTTTAAAAAATGCACATAAAAAAAACGTATGCCCATAAAAACTTTTATTGAAATAGATCGATGTGCAGCTTTTCTCCAACTCAGTCAGTCAAAATTTGACAAAACAATAATTGAATAATTTGCTAACAATATGGCATGTAAATGGAGGAAAATGCAGACTATAAAAAATATAATTGTTTTGACCTTGGAAAATACTAGCTAGGTTGGATATTTGATTAATGTACTGTGTTGTTTAATTATGTCGCATCGCAGTTTTTCAAGAGACCAAGACCGAAATAAAGTGCTTATTTAATTGCTTTCATAGAGCCATAGACTAACTATTTAACAATTAATTTAATAATGTGTATGAAAATTATAAGCAAGTATTCGTTGGATAAGATATGATGTTTAACATCCCTGTCTGTTTCTAAAATTTGCAATGATTCTTCCTAAAGGCTCTTTTATATATGGAAGCTGTTCTGGGGAATGTCAGAATCACATTTGATTGACATTCACTAAAAGAAAAGCAATGATGACATAACTGGTAACTCCCGAATCCCGATGCGCAGACACAATCCTGACGAGATCTGAATAAACAATGACTTTTGTGTTTGTAAATTCCCCGAAAATCTGACTGCACTTGGTCAAACGTAGGGCTGTATATGAGCTGAGTTCGAGCGAGTTGGGGACAACTCAAACTCATGAGCTGAGTTAGAAATACTTTCGAGCTTTTTAAACTAGCTCAAACTCGACTCATTCTAAACTCGAGCTAGCTCATTGGCTCATGAGTTAGCTTGGAATAAACATATATCCTTCAAATTTTATTTATTTAATCTATATGTTATTCTAGTATTAATTTTTTTGACATATACAATATTGTAAACAATAAAATTGTTGTATTTTATATTTTTTTTATTGATTTGAAACAAAATATGTATTGAAACTCAATCTATCATATGTAATATTATCTAAAATAAAAATATATAAGAAAAAAATTATTATTATTAATTTATAAATTTTTAATACTCATAAATTATGTTGATAATATATATTTAAAATATAAATTTATTATGTCACGAGTCAACTCACGAGTTGCGAGCTGAGTTGACCTCAACTCAAACTCGACTCGTCAACTAACCGAGTTAGTTCAGCTCGAGTTCTACCAACTCGAGTTTAGTTGGCTCGAGTTGCAATCGAGCTTTTCTGAGTCGAGTTCGAGTTAGCTCACGACTTACGAGTTTTTTGCTCACCCCTAGTCAAACGTAGTTAACGATAGAATCCTTATCTCCTTCCGCGCGGGACCGTCCAGCGCAGCCTACGAACCGTCCGATCTGATCTGGACGGTTCGGGCCTACCAATCAGGTTACATGCACGGGGCTCTCTTTGCCATTGAGATTAAATCAAACGGCTCACAGCACTGCGCTGGACAGTCCCGCGCGGGACGGGATTTCATTTCGTTAACGATAACGAATGCAAGTCCAATATTCATCAAGGATAAATTTAGAACAAAAAAAATAGGTTGAACGACCATTTTTACAACTTGAATTTGACCCTGTCAAAACTTCTTTTGTTTTTTACAACAATTCCTTCTCCTATATTCCACAAGGATAAATTTAGTTCAAAAATAGGTCGTTGAAACTAAAAGAGGGGAAAAAATATTTAGGTCAAAAACTTTCTCCAAAATATTTGAATTTGGAATAATCAAATAACAGCATTTTTTTATGGATCTATTGCTTAATTTAGTTTGACTATTGATATTACATTAATGAAAATAGAACTGTTGCACCAATAATTTCATAACTTGATCAAGGTATGTGAAGTGTTACAAGTTGGCTAACATATTAATTAAGGATCCAATAAAGAAACGAAGAACACAAATAATGTCGCAGTCCACAATAATATTATATTCATTAATATATTAGAAGATTCCATTTTTTTCTTGATTTCTTAAGTATATTTCAGAAATCATCAAAACAGAGCATTCTCAAAAGCATAACTTTGAAAAAGATCCTTGGTCCATGCAGATGGGAAAAGGTGCTAGGATAATTTCCATATGGGATCTGGTTCAAGTCCCCCCCCCCCCCCCCCCCCCCGCACACACACGATAACATCACATTTTTTTAGGGAAAAAATTTTGCGACCAACGTACAAAATTATTTTATCATAGAAAAATCTTCGATAAATTATATATCCATAAAGCTATTTTTGACTGAAAAATACAGAATTTTCAGCATTTCATACTTGGAATAATATTAAAATAAAACATTGGTTCATTCAAATAAAATTGATCCAAAGACAGGAAAATTTCAAATTTCATGTTCTACTATTCTGGCTAGAAGATATATTAAGATGTGTTCCCAAATTTGTCTTTATTAAAAAAATTGTGCAAAATATGTTTTATTAATCATGATCAAGTAATGATTTTGATCTGTGCATAATTACGAATTTTATGATTACATTATAATAAATATATTCAAATTCATGACACTTGTTATAAAAATAAATGATATAATACAACTATTTGATCAACAGTTTTTCCATCAATATATAAGTAGTCTCTAAAACACTAAATCAATTCTTTGTCAGCTAAACCATATAAACACATTGTAAAACTTTAGATTTATGTAATCAAAACCTCATGACATAACAAAACAGTACATTATAATGCAATAAAAACATAGAATTCCTGCAAACATTATATGTTTTTCATCATACATATATATAGCTTTCTAGATCTGGCAACAACACACAGGAGACTAATACGAAAAACTAAAAACATAAAAACTTCACTCATAGCATATAGCGGTAGTACCTTTATTCTTTCTAACATTATATTTAATTAGATAAGACTTCGTTCATCATTTGGATCCTCAACAGTCGCCATAAGATTGAAAATGACATGGAAGACTGCTCGTCGAAGATCATCACTTTCAGCATATCTGTTGGTTAAGTGAGTGCATAGCCTCCTCGCTATATCAAAACCTGTGATGCATTGTTGGATCGACTTGCAATACGTCTCTGTCAGGTTGTTAAGAACAACACCAATGACTAGCTTGCAGAGTAGATCCACGGACCTTGTAGACTCATAACAGAAGTCCGGCGCCTTAGTTGGACATTGTACAATGCAACATGAGCTAGGACAGTTGCATTGTGTCTGCTGCGTCGGTGCCGGGCTTTCGGATGGAGTGCTTGAAATGGTGAAGGAAATATCATTCAAGGAAAAAGAAATGGTAATGGAAAGATCACTATATTTGATCACAAAACCTAGAAAAGGTAAAGTGAGGACAACAAGTAGTTTAACCCAAGACCTCGCCATTCTTGTGGGGGTGTAAGTAGTAGTGACTAGTGACAAGCTTCCATTCAAGGCCCTAATATATATACAGGAAACGTAAGACTTAATGTAGACTTTGGCACAAAATGGTGCCCATGCACATTAATTAAATTAGTAACTACAAATGAAAAGGAGCATTTACCACTTAATAGGGGTGTTTGGGTTATCTAACAATAAAATTAAGATTTGTTATAGGAGCGAGTAAAAAAAATTATTTCTAAACTATCAAGAATAAATTTTTAGGATCTAGAATATTATTTTTATGTGGTCCAATAACCGAATTAATTTTTTATTCCTAGAATATTTGAATCATCTTTTTAATTCGGATTAAAAAATAATTTAAACTTCTTAATTCTAATTAAGAAGATGATACAAACATCTTGCTTGTGTTTAGATCACCTAAGAATAAAGTTAGGATTAGTTATTCGGAGTAAAAAAAAGTATTATTCCTAAATAATAAAGAATAAACTTTTTTGGAATCTAGAGTGCTATATTTAAATAATCCAATATCCGAGAGAATTTTTTAGTCCTAATGTATTCAGATCATCTTTTTAGTGAGGATTAAGAAGTTATTGGGATCACTTTTTAATTCGGACTAGATCTATGATTCAAACATCTTAGGAATTAATATAAATTTATTCCGGATGTTGGATCAGTTAAAAATAATATTTTAGATCTTCAAAAAATTTATTCTCGACTGTTTAAGAATAATATGTTTTTTTACTCCGAATAACCAATTCTCATTTTATTTTTAGACAATCCAAACGCTATTTTTAGAAATAAAATTTTAATTCGGATATTTGACTACTTAAATTAAATATATAGCATTCTACTATCTCAAAAGAAAATGAAAAATTTTCTTTGTCGTTTTAGAAATAATATTTTATACTCCGAATAACTCATCTTAATTTTATTTTAAACAATTCAAGCACACCTTATCACTTTGGGAGGGGCACCCGGCGGCCGAGCCACGTGTAGTCAATGTAGTCACCAATCTCATGATTAGTAATATCACATCAGCCCAATCTCAAGTTTACTCCTAGTCTTTCGTGGCCAGAGAAATATTTTTCAATGCATCTTGACCAGAGTCTTTCTTTTTGGCGTTTAGTTCGACCACTGCATTTAATTGCTTGATCACGCAAATTTTCCGGGCTCTCTTCTTGTGGGAACAACTTTCTGCTTCCTCTGCCGGGCAGGTCCGGGCTCTCTTTGTTCCAAGCAAAAGATCTGACATCGGATTTTTGAACCAGATTTTGCACACCAAATTAAACAGTATTTCATGTCGCAATGTCTCATTGTGGGGCCGCCTCCTTTTCCTGATACTGTACACTCCAAATTCCAAAATTTACGATTACGACCAACTCGGGATATTAAGAAAGATTTTATACTTCGTTCTTTCAGATGCAAATATATCAGGGTATTTTGGTCCTCATTCAAAAAATTGGAGTGTAAAGGTGGGGTGCTGGAAAATTGAGATCTACTGCCGTGCGAAGAAATTGAGATCTGGCTGTCTGATCAAGACACTACGGGAAAAAGGACTTTCTGTAACGGCACTTCTGTAACGGTTTTTGAAATAACCGTTACAGAATAGTGAGGCATTAGGCGGGAAAATTAGCGCCACAAATCTGTAACGGTTATTATGAAACAACCGTAATAACATTTCCGTCATGGT
This sequence comes from Rhynchospora pubera, assembly GCA_028095005.1. NCBI lineage: Eukaryota > Viridiplantae > Streptophyta > Magnoliopsida > Poales > Cyperaceae > Rhynchospora > Rhynchospora pubera. The sequence goes on along the minus strand of CM051461.1, from coordinate 205,437,835 downwards.
CAGGAAAAAAAATGCATCAAGCTTCTGTAACGGTTGTTGGATAATAACCGTTACAGATTTCTTATATTCTGTAACGGTTATTATCCAGCAACCGTTACAGAAAAGAAAAAAGAAATATATAAATATCAACCATCTTTTGTAACGGTTATTAGTAAATAACCGTTACAGTAGGTTAACGTTTTTTTTATTTTTTATTGATTCTGTAACGGTTATTTTTAATAACCGTTACAGAAAAGTTCTGTATTTAATTAGGTCTTCCCATCCCAACAAACTCACAGCTAGCGCCGCACTTAACTCTTTTCTGATCTTCTCATTTATTGCGATTTGTGGTGTCCTACTTCACTCCAAAAAAATAGCAAAAATTTTCTAAAAATTCTGAAAAAATAATAATTAGAAAGAGAATAAGAAGGAGAGCAGATTTAAGGTAAAAAAAATTAATTTTGAACCGTATTTTTTATTTTTACATTTTTTTCTTATTTATTTCGATTTTTTCATTAATTCATGGTTATTTTTGTTTTTTTTATATATTTTAAGATCTCATTGAATAGGAGAAGATCTTACATCGGCCGGATAAGTCGCACGATTCAACGGATCGGAAGTCACACGATTGAAAGTATATAATTTCATGAACTTCTCTTTTCTTAAATTATTTGCATTTGGTTAATAATTTGCATATATATATAGGCATGGATTTTGTATTGTCATATAGGAACCAAATACCGGAACTCAACTGAATTTAGGTCATTGCCCGTCCGAGATTAATCCATTAGGGATTAATCTCGGATAGTACTCCCGGTCGGGAGTACTGCTCTTTGGATACGATCTGTCTCATTTAGGACAGCGAGTTGTACGTTAGATGCGATGTGTTGTCTGAGAAAAATTCGGCGGCATTTCCCTTGTGTTCCCACGGATACGTACGCACGAGCAATCGTGTGTTGGCGTATTCAGGGAACATAAGGGGAAATGCTGCCGAATTTTTCTCAGATAGCACATTGCATCTAACGTACGCTCGCTAATGAGACAGAGTATCCAAAGAGCGGGCTAGGATGGTGACCGGTCCGAAAACCTAATATGACAAATTGGTCCGAAACCCTAATAATTTGCATAAATTTTATTGTTCAGATGAATCGGACGTGGATGTACTCAAGTAATCGATGCTCGTCTACATTTTTGAGAGGACTTGAAGAATTTATGGTTTGTGCTAAAGAGAATTTGAAAATGAAAGAAGATGATAAAATGTATTGTCCTTGTCGTGTTTGTCAGAATTTGTTGAAGTGGTCTAATTTTGAAGAAGTGAAGGCTCATTTGATTATAAATGGATTTCAACCGGATTATAGTCGGTGGACACTCCATGGAGAGAATGGGGGGGATAGTACTAGCACAAATGTATTGGATTCTGTGTATGAGGAAGAAAATGTATCATTGGATGATGAAATTGATGATGTCAATGTATTTGATGATGAGAATGTAGATGATGATAGAAATGTAGATAACTCAGAATTTAATGCCGATTTAGATGAAATTGTGAACAATGTGGATGAAAATTTTGTTGATAATGTTGAAATTTTTGGTATGTTACGTGAAGAAGATAAAATAGCTTTATATCCTGGTTGTGAATTGTCAAAACTTAATGCTGTTTTCAAACTGTTCAATCTTAAAGCCAAAAATGGATGGAGTGATGCAAGTTTCACATCTTTGCTCAAACTATTACATAAAGAATTTCTTCCAAAAGATAACCAGTTGCCAGATTCAATTTATAAGGCTAAAAAGATGTTATGTCCTTTAAAAAATTTGATTTGAGAGAATTCATGCATGTCCAAATGACTGCATATTATTCCGGAATGAGTACGGAGACTTGCATAAATGTCCAAAGTGTAATGCGTCACGGTATAAACCGAGGGACGATCAAATTGAAGATGAAGGTAGTAAGGGACCAGCTGCAAAAGTGGTGTTTTATCTACCAATAATACCAAGATTCCAGCGGCTTTTCTCTAACGCGAAGGATGCCAAATTGTTAAGATGGCACGCAGACTGCAGGAAAAAAGGCGATGGCATGCTCAGACACCCAGCAGACTCTCCAGATTGGATAAATATAGATAGGGAATTTGAAGATTACGGCAGTGAACCTAGAAATTTGAGATTGGGTTTATGTACAGACGGGATGAATCCTTACGGCAACATGAGTAGCCGGCAGACTACGTGGTCGGTCTTGTTGTGTATTTACAATCTTCCTCCCTGGCTATGCATGAAAAGGAGATACATGATGATGCCCTTGTTGATTTCTGGTCCCAAGCAACCAGGTAATGATATAGATGTGTACTTGGCTCCATTAATAGATGACCTTGGTGAATTGTGGCAGAATGGAGTGAAAATATATGATGCACACTCTAGAAGTGAGTTTAACCTCCGTGCCATGATATTTTGCACAATTAATGATTTTCCTGCATACGGAAACCTGTCAGGGTATAGGAATAAAGGAGCGAAAGCGTGTCCTATTTGCATGGAAAACACCCATTCTGTGTACCTGAAAAACTCCAGAAAAAATTTTTACTTGGGACACCGGAGGTTTATTAAGAACCGCAACCACCCTTACCGTCGAGACAAAGAAAGGTTTGACGGTACTGTAGAAAAAGACAAGGCCCCAATACCGTTATCCGGTTCAGGGGTGTATCGACAGGTGAAGGACATTAATGTAAAATTTGGTAAGAAATTTGCAAATGAGATACCCAAGGGGATATGGAAGAAGAAGTCTATATTCTGGAATCTTGAATATTGGCAGAGTTTGGAGATTAGGCATTGCTTAGATGCGATGCACATAATAAAGAACATATGTGAAGCTTTGATCGGTTGCATGTTGGAAATTCAAGGGAAAACTAAAGATGGCGTAAATGCGAGGAAGGACATGGTTGAAATGGGGATCCGGCAAGAACTAGCGGCACAAGATAAGGGAAAAAGCCGAACTTGGCTGCCTGCAGCACAATTTAATTTATCAAAGCAAGAGAAAAAAAGCTTATTAGAATGCCTGAAATCTATTAAGGTTCCTACTGGTTATTCCTCGAATATATCAAGAAAGGTTTCTATTAAGGACAATAAATTACTTGGTATGAAGTCACATGATTATCACGTCCTACTGACCCAGTTACTTCCGGTCGCAATTCGAGAAATTCTAAGGGAAGAAGTGAGGAAAACCATCACTAAGTTGTGTTTTTTCTTTAATTCCATTTGCTCTAAAGTGATTGATCCGAATAGTTTGGACAAGTTACAAGAAGGTGTTGTACTAACCCTATGTGAGCTGGAAATGTACTTTCCGCCATCGTTTTTTGACTCCATGGTGCATTTGACCATTCATTTAGTTAGAGAGATAAAAATGTGTGGTCCTGTATTTCTACGATACATGTATCCTTTCGAAAGAGCCATGGGTCAATTGAAGGGGCTTGTTCGTAGCCGATCTAAACCAGAAGGAAGCATAGTGGAAGGATATGTGGCCGAGGAGGTTATTGAGTACTACACCGATTATTTGCAGGATGTACAACCAATCGGTCTTCCAAAGTCTCGACATGAGGGTAGACTTGAAGGAAAAGGTTATACATTAACTTCCAATGTTCACCTTATTTAGCACAAATGTTCACTTAAAGCACAATATTTGTTCACCTTATTTAGCACAAATGTTCACCTTATTTAGCACATTTGTTCACCTTATTTAGCACAAATGTTCACTTAAAGCACAATATTTGTTCACCTTATTTAGCACAAATGTTCACCTAATTTAGCACATTTGTTCACCTTATTTAGCACAAATGTTCACTTAAAGCACAATATTTGTTCACCTTATTTAGCACAAATGTTCACCTAATTTAGCACATTTGTTCACCTTATTTAGCACAAATGTTCACTTAAAGCACAATATTTGTTCACCTTATTTAGCACAAATGTTCACTTAAAGCACAATATTTGTTCACCTTATTTAGCACAAATGTTCACCTTTCAGGTACAATTGGAGCTAGTACTCATATACCGGATCTTGCAATGAGAACCAAAGCACATATGAAAGTTCTCCAACATCTTGCTATTGTGGCGCCTTACATCAATGAACATCTAATCGAGTTACGTGAACAATACCCTTCTTACACCGAAAACTTGATTACCATAGAGCATGAAATAAAATTTGTCCAATGGCTAGAAGATAAAGTACAGTCCCAGTTGAAAGAAGGAACAGAGATCGATGAAACCGTGAAATGGTTATCAAGACGTCCTGATTCCGTGGTCGAGACATACCAAGGGTATGACTTGAATGGATTTACCTGGTACACAAGGAAACAGGATGGTAAAAGTTCCGTGCAAAATAGTGGAGTCACTGTTGTAGCTTTATCTAGTGATAATGTTAGGCCGGCTACTTATTATGGGTGGATCGAGGAGATTTGGGAACTAGATTACCTGAAATTTAAGATACCCTTATTCAAGTGTGCATGGATCGACAACGGTCACGGTGGAGTTAAAAAAGACAAGATGGGGTTTATAACTGTTGACTTCAATAAAAGGGCTTATCGAGACGATCCCTTTATACTTGCAAATAAGCAAGCAATGCAAGTTTTTTACATTCAAGATCCGGCGGATAAGAAAAGACATGTTGTGCTTCATGGTAAATGTTAATCTTATTTAAGTACAAATGTTCACCTTATTCAGTACAATGTTCACCTTATTGAGTACAAATGTTCCTTATTTATTACTTGCCACTTTCAGGAAAAAGACGTATTGTCGGCGTTGGTGATGTCGTAGATGAAGAAGCATACGACCACTTCGAGAAAATACCTCCTTTTTCTATCGGTATCGACGATACATCACAGCCAGTATCGATCAGTTGTAGGCGTACAGATAACACCGAAGGCGTGTGGGTCGACACAAAAAGGAAAAAAAAGAAAGTAGCTACATAATAACATGTGAGTTACAAAAACTAATATAAATTATTCTTAACATATATGTGCTAAATTGTTATATATATTAATAGTTTTATTTTTTTTTGCAGGTCATTAATTGGTGAAATTTAACATATATGTGCTAATTTATGAGCAAATTTATTTTTAATTTTTGTTTAACATTCTAAATTGTTTAACTTATTATTTAACATTTCAAAATTATTATTTGTTCTACTTAAAATTGTTCTAAATTAAAGTGTAAAATTGTTGAACAGAAGGCTTACGAAAACAAACAAAAAGCAAAAAAAAAAATTAAACTAATCTGTAACGGTTACTAGCTAATAACCGTTACAGAAGAGTTAAATCTGTAACGGTTATTAGCTAATAACCGTTACAAAAGATCATAAATATTAAAAATGTTTGATCTTCTCTAACGGTTACTAGCTAATAACCGTTACAGACGGTCATATATATTAAAAACGTTTGATCTTCTGTAACGGTTATTAGCTAATAACCGTTACAGAAGATCATATATATTAAAAACGTTTGATCTTCTCTAACGGTTACTAGCTAATAACCGTTACAGAAGATCAAACGTTTTTTTAATATACACCATCTAGCCGCTGTTTCGTCACTTCTTTCCAAACTCGAAAACACTCTCACACTCAAGCTCGCTGTCTCTCCAAACCCTAGATCTCAAGCACTCGCTGTCTCTCAAGCACTCGCTGTCTCTCTCAAACACTCGCTGTCTCTCTCAAGCACTCGCTTTCTCTCTCAAGCACTCGCTGTCTCTCTCAAGCACTCGCTGTCTCTCTCAAACACTCGCCTCTTCCTCTCCCTCTCAGGTAATCCCTCTTCCCTCTCCCTCTCTGTCCCCCTCCCTCTCTGTCCCCTCTTCCTCTCTCCCTCACTGACTCCCCTCTTCCTCTCTGTCCCCTCTCCCTCTCTGTTCCCTTACAGATCTCTGCTCTCTCAACTCCGACAGCCACCTTTCCCTCTCTGCCCCCGACAGCACTCTCTCGAAGGTAAACCCCCTTTCTCTGAAATTTTAATTTGGGGCTGTTTTGCTTAATTTGGGACTGAAATGCTTAATTTGGGGCTGTTTTTGGGGCTGTTTTGCTTAATTAGGGACTGAAATGCTTAGTTTGGGGCTGTTTTTGGGGCTGTTTTGCTTAATTTGGGACTGAAATGCTTAATTTGGGGCTGTTTTTGGGTCTGTTTTGCTTAATTAGGGACTGAAATGCTTAGTTTGGGGCTGTTTTTGGGGCTGTTTTGCTTAATTAGGGACTGAAATGCTTAGTTTGGGGCTGTTTTTGGGGCTGTTTTAGGGACTATTTTGCAAATAGTAGGGACAGAATTGTGAATATGCAAAATGCTTAATAGGGACAGAAATGTTTATTAGAATTGATTAATTATGATTAAATTAATTATTAGAATTGAATCAAATTATTAGAATTGATTAATTATGATTAAATTAATTATTAGAATTGAATCAAATTATTAGAATTGATTAATTATGATTAAATTAATTATTAGAATTGAATCAAATTATTAGAATAAATGGACAAAGCCGAAGGTAGCAATCCTAAGGTGAATAAGGGAAAAACTGTGACAAAGGACAAGAAAAATACAGATGTGACCAAGAAGGAGACGGAGACAAAGCCGGATACCAAGCCGGAGTTCGATGTCACTCGTCAGAGATATGTGCCTCAGTGGATGCGAGATAATCCTCTACCTAGGCGGTCTGTATCTGCTGTGAGGCGCTATCCAGTTGGTTGCGGACGAACAAGTGCAGATGGGGAGGAGGGACCAGAGGAGGTGCCAGAGGAGGTGCCAGAGGAGATAGTGGAGGAAGAGAAGGAGTGAAATTTGGGTTTAATAATTATCTATGCTATTTTGTATGAACATTGCTAAATGTGTAATTTTTGAACCTTAGGCTATTATCTATTTATCTAAATTATTGTCTATGATGTGTGAACCTTAATTTGTGTAAGAATTGATGTTTTATCTATGTTGTAAGAAGGAGTGAATTTATGTTAATGTATTTTGTTATTTGAGATTGAACTTGTCGTTTAATGTTTATGTTTATGTTAATATATTTTGTTTATGTTGTTTATGTTTATGTTTATGTTTGTTTATGTTTATGTTTATGTTAACTTGATTTGATTGCTTTCATTGTTGTTAATTATTTGTTAATAGATATGTCTGGAGACCAAGATAGAGATTTACAGGGTAAACAGGCTGGTACAGAATCCAGCGATGAGGAGGTCACAACGTTCGAAATAAAGAAAAGGAGCAGAACGACAATGGAAGAGTTTAGGAGGAAAAAAGCTGCTGGGGAAAAGTTTGAGATTAAATTTGACAAAGAAGGAGTGCCAATTGGTACTGAAGAGGCGGTGAACAAATTTGCATCATATTGCGGGTATCTGGCTAGAACAAGAGTGCCAATCACAATTAATGATTGGCGGAAGGACGTTTCAAAGGAAACCAGACTTGAGTTGTGGTTGGACATCAAGGTGAATAAATTTTCACTTAAATCATCTAATTTAAATTTCTATGCTACCAATTAACTAACGTTTCGTTATGTTTCAGAAAATGTTCAACATCGAAGATGATAAAGCCATGAACAATACTCTCAAAGCGATGGGCATAAGTCACAGGGCTTATAGAAGTAGGATTGCTGAGGAGTACATCACAAATGCCGATCCAAACAATCCAAAAAATCCATGCGATAAACACCCAATCTCACAAAAGGAATGGGAAGAATTTTTCAAGAAAAAGGACGGGTGCAGATTTTGTACAAAAGAGCAACAGAGCGAAGGAGTTGAGAAAGAAATGGAAAAAGCCTCATAGGATGGGTTCCACTGGCTATAGAGGAAAAAAAGGCTCATGGAAACCTACAGACAAGATTGTCATACCCGGAGATTCTGAAGGGGCCGGTTCCACGAGCATTACCATCGGCGATTTGGAACCGAGGAGTCAAAGGTATTTCATGGGAAGGACTGTGGCTATGAAGGATAAAGGTACTTACACATGTAAAGACTTGTTATATATGCTAACTTCAAATTCTGTTTTGTGATTATTAATAAGATTTGTTTGTTGCTTGTTAGATACTTACACGTTCCATAGCTCTGATTCGTCGACTATTGAGGCATTCAGTCGGTTGAGTGCCATGTCTGGTGAAATCAATTCCGGGTCAATACCGGAACAAGAAGTCTTAAATCGGGCGGTTGACAGGCCGGAACATCCAGGAAGAATCAGGGGATATCCTTTATGGACCAAGAAGGAAGATGTGTATAAAAGAAAATCTAGAAAGGATGCGCATGAAGGATGGATGGCACCAGACCAGATTGAAGAATTGATGAGCAGGGTCGCAGCTGAAGCCGCTGAGAAAACCAAAAGGGACTTGATTCACTCTGAGGAGATAATGAATGCGGCGAGACAACAAGCTTTTCAGGTAATCCTTTTTGACAATCAAAATGTAATCAAAATGAATGAAAACTATTCTTCATTATCCAGTTGCTTCATAATTTTCAGGACGTGAAACAATGGTTGGCCAGTAGCGGATTGCAGATTCAAGCACCACAGCAATTTGTGACGCCGTATCAGCCATTCGTTGAAGCTGAGGTAGACTCAGGAATGCCAAACGAAGAGTTATTCCGAACGGTTGCCTCAAGCTATATGCCTCCGGATCTGAGAAGCGTTGTTCAGGTTCATATTGATCATTTTTCTCTTTTCTCTTTATATTTATTTTTGGCAGCATTAGAGTTTCTGATTGAACTGAATTTCAGGAAGAAATGCCGTGCGATCTCTTTTCTCTTGATCACAACAACCAGAGGATTAAAGTGGCCGAAGGAAATATTATTCCGAGTGTTGTTGGTCAGATCGTACACGGCGTGCCTCTAACTGATCAACAATTGTATGTCCATCTTCTCCGAGTAGGCGATGAATTTCGTGAATGGCAAGTCCCTGGTAGGTCAGATGAGCTATTGGGAAATAATATAGGGGGCCGATTCCCATGGCCGTCATTTTTGGTGGACATAGGCCACAAGGTATCGTTTTATTTAATTATGACAATCTGTTTCATACATTTCTCCTAATGACTTATTAATATGATGTCATTGAATGCAGAGTTTGACCAAAAAGAAGCCGGCCAAAAAGAAGCCAAAGGCGAAGGAGGCGGCGAAGAATGTGGAGGAGAGTCCAAAGGTCCCAAGTGCGGGGTCGTTTGTTACTCGTGATCCACTCCTCCCTAAGGATATTATTGACAGGCTGAGCCCATCTGAACAAGCAGTATACAGACTGTTGATGCTCCAACCAGAAGAAGAGACGAACTTTGAGCTGCCTAATTGCAATCCTTGGGGTACGCACGATGGCGATGTTAAGTTCAACGTTAATGTCGAGGATATTGTCGAATGTTTTAAAAGGGAGGAGCTATCTCAATCGATTGTGAAATTTTACTGCTGGTTTGAATTTTTCAACTTTAATGTTTATTTTTTTCTTCATTCAATTTATTCAAAATTGAAATTGTTGAACTTTGATATCCATGTTTGCAGGTTTTGGATGGAAGAACTTTCAACAAGGCAAGAAGAGAATGAGTTCTCCAAGAGCATCACCGTACTGGATCCAGAGTTATTGGCTGAGTGGAAATTCAAACACGAAGAACTCGGTGCGGTGAATTACCTAACGAGAGCATTCATGGATAATCCATCCTCCTATCTTGTTTTGCCGTATAATCAGCAGTAAGAAATATAACCAATATGGCTACTAATGAAAGAATTTTTTAGTTTCCTTTAATTCCACCAAAATAATAAATCTCTATTAATTACAGGTTTCATTGGGTTGTCCTTGTTATTAATGTCGAGAAGCGCACCGTTCACTTTGTTGATTCTCTGGAACGCAAGAATCCAAAGTTATATATTAAGCCATTCATATCTTCGTAAGTTTCCATTTCTGAATTAAGTTAAACATGATGAGATTTTTCAAATTAAAAAATATTAGATTTTGTTGTTTTAAATAATATTGCATGCAGGGTATACAAGCGGTATTTAGTGGAAGCCGGAAGATATAGCCAAAAGAGCAGAACATGATTTGATTGGTACCGAATTAAGGTACAGAACTTATCAGTTTAAGATATTATTTGTTTGTGAAATTGAAATTAACTAAAAAAGATTGTGTTTCTTTTGTTGGAATCTTAATTAGGGACCGATACAAAGGGGCGGCATAGAGTGTGAATATTTCACAATGCTCAACATGAGGGCGATATTAAGTAGTTGGACTACGGTCGGAGAATTCCCTGAGGTAATGTTAAGCCGATTTATTATTTTAGGATTTCATATTTTTATTGGTTTAGGGCTTAGGGTTTACAAAATTATTTGACTTTATCAATTGTTAATGATCAAATTGCAGTATATCGAGCCGGTTGGACAACCATATAAAAACGAAGACGTTGATGCAGTCGTTTCGGAGGTTATGGACTTCATGTATGGGGTATTATTTTAGGAAAATTTTGACTTGATTTGGTGTTAACTCTATGTATAGTTTGTTAATTTTTGCTACATATTGATATATGTTTTGTGCTTGGTATATATATGTGACATCTGATATATGCATGATATATGTTTGTCTGCTGCATGTTGGATTGTATGATGTAAATTGGGTACCAATTTGGTACCAATTCGGCTAGCAAAATTGGGCTAGCCAATAAAACAGGCGAAATTAAAAAAAAAAGAAGGTCTTTTGTAATGGTTATTAAGGAATAACCGTTACAGAATTCATAATTTCATTTCTTTTATATCAACAATATCTGTAACGGTTATTCCTTAATATCCGTTACAAAAGACTGGATTCTGTAACGGTTATTAGATTATAACCGTTACACTGGATCTAAAAAAATAGTAAAAATGTATTTCCGTCAATAATAGGATAACGGTTATTATATAACAACCGTTATAGAAGCCAGTCTTCTGTAACGGTTGTTATCTATTAACCGTTACAAATGTTCTCAATAAAACCGTAACCACCCTTTCCGTCCACTATACCATAACGGTTATTAGATAATAACCGTTACAGAAGCCATTCTTCTGTAACGATTATTAGATAATAACCGTTATAGATCTGTAACGGTTATTAGACATTCTGTAACGGAGGCTACTGTAACGTTACGTGTACCGTTACAAATGCCTTTTATTAACCGTTACAGAAGTCGAAATTTCGCGTAGTGAGATCTAATGGATAAAGGAGCTCTGTGCATGTAACTTAGATTGATAGACCCGTAAAAAATAAACCATCCGATCAAGATCAGACAGTTTGTACGTACGCTACATCGCGTCCCGCGCTACAGCGCATCCGGATTGGATGCTACTGTGCTAGGATGCTAGCTTGCTGCCTCCCCCTCGGTTCGTGTGCATACTTTTTATACTTGGCAATTTCTTCCTGGCCAAGCTTTCTGCATAGTGCAGTGCATAAACACTAGACAGATAGACTGAAGCTTGACACAAATATCGAGGATCCCGACAGTCTCCCAAGTATAATTTTCCATCTATATCCGAATCTTCAGAGGTGCGTCAATATGTATCTGCATTTCGTCGCTGTGTCATGTTCGTGCTTGATCATTTATACAACTTAAAAATTAACTTTGACCGTATCAATTTTCATGTGTTAGACAATCATTATAATTGTTTTTTTCATTTAGGCTTCGTTTGGATAGAAGTGGGAAGAAAGAAAGAAGAGAAGAAGTGGAAAGAAGTATTGAAAAATGTGTAACTTTGTGAAGAGTTTGGATTGTTTATAATATTTTTTAGACCTTCTTCCTTCTTCCTTCTTCCAACCCCATCCAAACAAGACCTTAGTTGAGAGACATGAAAGATCGTTCAATTAGCACCACTTGTCTGATGACAGAACGTCAATTTTAAGATTATAATCATGTAGACAGTACAACTTGTGGCGTGGTTTATATGCTGACAAAAGCTTAAAAAATGGGCATCAATTAGATTACCATTTATGTATGTTTGGTTAGTAAACGAGGCATTATTAAATTAAAAGAAGAAATGGATGGAGTTTTTCAGAGCTCAATGAAAACTATTATTAGAAAAAAAAGTGTATATCAATTCTTTAGTAAATATATATCCTGTGTAATTTCGTGGACATAAATGTCTAAAGAGAACTCAATAAAAAAATGTTTTATGGGATCATTTAATTGTGAGGGACCACTGTCTTTTCCCATCGAATTTGAGGGTTAGATATTATTCCTGAACAACGACGCGCAATGTGTGCTGAAGTCTTCATGAAGGTTAGAAGGACCCCCTCCTTTTTCTTCTTTTGTAAATTATGTTATGACCTCCTTTTATTCTATTTATTATCCTACGGGATTTTCATAATTTTTTTTTTCTATAATCTAGGGTTCCGTGTGTGGGTGCTGAATCTTTCACGAAGGTCATTATTCTTTTTTTTTTTTAAGATTATTAGTTCTCGCCAACCAATAAGTTTTATAATGAATTATAGGTCATTACTCATCGTCAGGGGCGGATCCAGTAGTGGGGCGGGTGGGGCTAGAGCCCCACCTACCGCCGTCGAGCCCTGAAGTCCCTTTTTAGCCTCAATGAATTTTTTCAGCCATTGGAGCACTCAAAGGTGGGGCTGAAAAACAGAAGAAGAGAAACCGTTCGATCAAATGATTCATTAGAGCACTCAGCCCCGCCTAAATATTTTTACTAGATCCGCCACTGCTCATCGTGGGTATTTTTTGGTATTTCATATTGGAATTTTTATGAGGGAGAAATAACTGTAATATTATTTTTCATTTCTTTTAACATTAGAGGCATTTTTATTTTTGTACATTGTAAGTTTTGTTTGTGTGAGAAGCGAACTTCTCAGCCATGCATCTTAATTTTCAAAAAAGATCTTCGACAGTGACCAAGAGTCGGAAGGAGAGTACAAGACCATTATAGGTGTCAAACGTATAGAAACAGAACGGAACTGATATGTTCTGTTTTCGTTCCGTTTTTGGTAACATAATAAAATACCATTATGTTTTCGTTCCATTAATTTCGTAAAACGGAATAGTTTTTCGTTTCCTTAACTGTTTCCATTTCTGATTTTTCACTGGTTTCAGCATATTTTCCATTGATTTCAGTTATTTTTGGGTAAAATAGAACACTAACGTGCATTTCGACCCGTTCTGTCTCTAAAAACATAACTCATTTACTATTTCGTTTATGTTCCATTTCGGACGGAACGGAACGAAAACGGTCGAAACAGCATCCGTTTGGCAGCGCTAAAGACCATGTATCTCTGCTCTGTAATGATCACACAACCATATAAATCTATGGGAATAATCCTTAATTTCATCTTCTTCTTCTTCTGGAAATAACTTCGTACTTTCTATATACTTCCTGTTAGAATTTTGAGATGTGTTTGGTTATAAGAAAATTTTAAAATTAAGAATAAAAAATAAGCATAAGACACACTAAACAAAATATAACTTAACGGATAAACCAATTTATATCATATATATAATTTATAGGTATAAAGAATATATATATATGAAATGACTTACTTTCTAAATTGTATGTTATTGGATTCCATCTTATTTCATATTTTCTTTATTCTTTATTACTGTGCAACCAAATACACCTATTATTAGATTTTTGAACTAGGTCACACCGTTTCTAAATTGTAGTATTTGATATTTCCGTACTCTCACTGCTCCAAGCAATGTGGGGCCCCAGTATTTATTTCAGGAATCCTACTTCCAAGATAAAATCCTTGAGATCTAACTTAAAAATAATTATGAATTATGATAGATAGCACAAATCAGATAACTCGAAATCATGTGTTTAAGATCTAGACCATATCTTTATAGCAAGAACAATTAGATCCAAACATGTTTAAGATTTAGTTTAGATATATACGGAATTTCACATTTAAAATATTGAAGCCTATGAAATGTACAATTGATCGAGTTTTGGCATTTTAGCTCGAAAACATGTGTTCAAAGATCTTATACGTACGATTTTAGGTAAAGAATAAGCAAATACAACTAAATGAAAGAAGAGAAGAAAATGCAGGTCAGGCTACTACAGTACTCAATAGTGTTTTTACATGAATTAATCCTGTATAATTTTTGTTCAAACGCGGTAACTATAAGGCATGAATGCATGCTATATAGTGCAGCTCGCCAGAACCGGCCTAATCATATTATAAAATATGTTCATATTTCACCTGCATTTTTGTACATGCGATCGAGTTTCCAATCAGATTGTCAGTTACGTAAATTGCAGGTAATTGTCAAAGAAAAATAAATATCCTTAAGGCAGCCAATAAAATAGAGGTTTTACTTTTCAGAACTAGACCAGAGCTGGTCGGAGGCAGTTAATTACCTCTTTTTCTGTTGATGATCTGACAGAATGAGAGGCAATTTTTGTTCTTTTTTGAGAATTAATGAGAGGCAATGATATTGAACTGAATAAGGCTTCATCAACTTGAACTTCACTCCATAAACCTCAGATTCTAACCAGAGAAATATATAGTTCAATTTTTTGAAACACATATTCCTAGTAATTGTATTTTTATTTTAGCACATGTTCCTGTAATATTCGTATTTTTGAAACACATATTTCTTTTGGGGCCGTTTGGATCGCTTAGGAATTTGAGAAATTTGGAGAATTTTCTATTCCCAGGCATAAATTTATTGGAAAGTGTGTAACTTTGTGAAGAGTTTGGATTGTTTATAATAAATTTGTATTTTGCCCAAGACAGCATATGCGAGAGATCCAGAATAGTCGAAACAGGAAGCTTTGAGTTTTCGGTTTTTTGCAAATAAAAACTTTAGCTATAGGCAGCATAAAACAATATATAATTTCAACAGAAAATTCTTTTCCTCTCCCCTTGCTTACAAGTCGCAAGATTGTTCATAGGTTGCCATTATTGTTTGCCAAACTTAAGAAAAAAAAAAATCTTGTAAAGGAAAACAGATAGTCAAATCGATTCATAAAGCAAATGCTTAGTTGTCTTTCCATTAGAAGCAAATCTGAGTATTGAGAATAATGTAAAAGAAAGGGAAGAAATTGAATGCAATAAATAAATAAAACTAAAAGTTGGAAAGTGGTATCATACATTGTAATGTTAAAGACCGTAATGGTACACTAACAATAAAAAATTGCCACAAACAATAACGTTTGATTTATTGCTATTTTGTAAATTCATGATTGTAATTTTGACAATTTTAATTTAGTAAAAAATGAACACCAGTACTCCGAGAGTAAATCTCCCTTCCCACTAGTATTTCATTGCATTCAGAACTATCAAAAATTTCATTTTTCGTAATAATTGGCTACAGCAGCCCCATTTTTCTTCTTATTCTAGCGCCCAAAATCTTTCCCTGTACAGTTTCTATATATTAGAGATACACTGATACACACATAATTAAAAAAAAAAAGATATTACAAGATTAGTTACTATATTTGGGCTAAAATGTTTTAGATGGATTTTATGACGAATTTAAATTGAGAACCTAGCTAGTATTACTCGATGACGAATAATACCAGCTGGAAGCATAATTCGGGCCTTTTTTTTTTATATCACTGAATTATTATCATATCAGTCCGTGGGAATTTAGCCCAACAAACAAAATAATAATTTTACATATTCTTCGTTTTTGGGAAGTTTAGCCGTGAATTAGCATTTTCCGTGCGATATGAGCTCAAATTTACCACCACTCATCATCATGGTTTGAAGAAACAATTTGATTTTCGAGCCCATATGAAAAAAAAAGCAACCTTACAATTTACCAAAGTTTTAGAATTAAAGAGTCAAAGATACAACTGTAGTAAAAGTGAGGTAAAAAAGAACATAATTATAGCATGGATCTAGATCAAAATGACCGATCCAAACCGATGTTTTTGAAAAAGAGGATCCAAACCGATCTAGATCCTAACGTATACTTTAATTTACAACGATCAATTTCTAAGAAAAGGAAAAGTTAGGAAATTACCTATTAAAAAAAAATGAGGACTCTAGTTTTCTAGTCTAGCTTATGGGTGCGTTTGGATAGGTGTGGGAAGAAGGGAAGAAAGGAAGAAGTGGGAAGAAGTATTGGGAAGTGTGTAACTTTGTGAAGAGTTTGGATTGTTTATAATTTTTTTTCTTTTTCATCCTTCTTCTTCTTCTTTTTTCCAACGATCCAAACGCTTCCTATGGGTGCGTTTGGATAGGTGTGGGAAGAAGGGAAGAAGTATTGGGAAGTGTGTAACTTTGTGAAGAGTTTGGATTGTTTATAATTTTTTTTCTTCTTCTTCCTTCTTCTTCTTCTTTCTTCCAACGATCCAAACGCACCCTATGATGAAAAATTATGAGGGCTACATTCTTCTCAACATCCTCCTATCCTACATTTCTACTTTCTTGTTCAAAAGAAAAAAGCAAGATACATTTCTACTTTCTGCTTCCTAGCTAATATATACGCCTTTTGGTAGAACGGAGTCCAGAATCCTGAATCCAGATCCCTTCCTGGGTGCATGGGCAGAATCTAGATCCGTTGTTGACTTGTTGATGCAATGATGCAGGGTAATTGTCAGGTTTTTCCATATAAAATATATAGCAAGTTGTCTCCGCTAGTGTTTACCAAAAATCCGCCGGGTCGAACCCGCTCCGCCCCAAACCCGCCCCATGGACCGGACCGCCCCGGACCGTCCATGGACCGCGATGGACCGAAGGGTTAGAACGGGGCGGGTCTTCGACGGGTTTGGGCCGCCCTTTCTAAAACTACCCGTGTTAACCCGCCCCGTCTTAACCCGTGGACCGAACCGCCCCGCCCCGTCAACCCGTGCTAATCCCGGAAAAAAGGAGGAGGATAACTTTATATAATTATATTCAAATTTTTTCATCTAATAAAAAAATTACAAATCAAATATAAGGAAAAAAAATAAAAACATAAAAGATAAGTAAAAAAAATAAAGGAAAAACGTAAAAGTAAAAAATAAAAGTAATTAACGAAAAAAAACAGAAAAAAAATATTGAAAAAATAAAAAAGTATTGAAAAAATAACACAAAAAAACGTTATAGTGATTATATATGTATTTTTAATACTAACGAAAAATTTTAAAAAATAGTAATAAAATAAATAAAAACCCGCGGACCGGACCGGACCGGACCGTCATAACCCGTGCGGGTTACATGGGGCGGATTTAAGAAGGGTTAGGGTCAAGATTTCTAAAATGGACCGTCCTAACCCGCCCCGTCCTAACCCGTGGACCGTCCTAATCCGTCCCGTCCTAACCCGTGGACCGCCGCGGGTTGAACCGCCTCGCCCCGCCCCGCCCCGTTTGGTAAACACTAGTCTCCGCTGCCCATGACCATTGACCAGAGAGAGCGATTCTTTTTCACCGCTGGTAAAAAAAAAAAAAACACTTAATTTAACAACGTGAGAGCTAAAATTTAAAATTATTTTTATTGGAGAAGTTGAGTACGATACGACGTGGTGGTGCTAGTTACAAAGAAGTTTCATCGATGGAGGTATATACATTAATACAATAAGTAGTAATCTACCCCACATTAAATTCTCATTTAAAAATTATTATTGTTATCTTTTTTCCTAAACCGATGACTAATAAGAAATGATTACAATGTTAAAAATAGAGTGAAATGATAAATGATATATTTTAGCAAACGAAAGTTGTTAAAATCAAATTAGCAATTAGCAATTTCATCCATTCACATGTAGGCCTGCCAACGGCACACCTTAAACCGTTATGTCGTTTTATTTTGCTGAAACAGAACGGTAAAGATATCTGTTTTGTTTCCTTAACGAAACGGTAAACGGCACATGAAATGAAACGATTTAACGTGTTTTTGTACATGTCATTTAACAAAATCATTTCGTTTAGTAAGTGGAACGGTAAACGATAGCGAAATCAATTTCGTTTCGTTAACGGAACGGTAAACGGAACACCCATTCCGTGTCCGTTTACCACGTTAATCAGGTATATTCACATGGGAACAATTAGCAATTTCAACAATAGAAAGTGGGTTTCTCTCTCCTCCCTTATTCACGTGGGAAGAATAAATAATTTTCCCAAAAGATGAAATTGCAATAAGGAAGCAAATATATAGACAATTGTGGCTTATTGAAATTGCTAGTTTTGTGTTTAGTTTGGACCCAATAAGCTTTTTCTCAACAAGGTCTTATTTGATGAGTTCCAAACACACCCATATTTGGTCTCAACTAGAGAAAGTATATAAATAAATATTTTTAGTGACCAGATTTGTCTTTTATCTTTTCTGATATTTGTTCACCTGTTATCAATTTCTAGTAATTCATTATGGAAAAGATACTACAGTCAAGCGATAATTTTCATTTAGGACGAAGAGTCTATAAACTTAATTATATGATGATGAAACATCTATCTATTAATCAAATCAGATTTAACATATATAGTAAACTAAATGTTTACACCGTTGATCTAATTATTTACACTCTTGAATTGGTGTTTTTAAGTAATAAGGAATAAGGGAAAGGTTAACTTCATAATTTTAATTAAGTAAAAACGAATAGTCCAGCTTATAAATTGTTTCATGTATCAGATATCATGTAACTTAACTATTATTTAATACTAAGAAATTAAGACCATTAAATTTGCACCGTTGCAATATTAAATCTTTTGTTGAAATATGAAACTTAAATAACTAAGTTTATTATTTTTATATGCAATTTTATTATGCTTGATGACATAGGGTGTATTTGAACATGTGAGGAATAGTCGCTAGCCGGATTGGAGATTTTTTATAGATCGAATTTGTTTGTCAAATGCAAACTACCGTTAATGCTAATTCGTCCAGCAATCCAAATAGAACTTCTCTTGCTATTCCAAATGCACCAGATCATGTTTCAAATGTTGGATTCAAAACTATAAATTTATATGAATTAATTGTTTAATTAAGTTGTCACGCTAATCTCCATCATGACAAGTCGTGATGTCGTTGTTATATATGGAGCATCACACATGAAAGCTGAAGTTTTTTTTTTTTTTTTGAAGATAAATTGGGTCAAGCCTTCCAACTTATTTTTAAATTAAATGTCTATAAAGACCTCCAGCCAGGTTTCGAACCAGCGACCTCTCAAAGTTGAAGTTCTTACACATAATTCGATTTTGATGCAATATTAATAATAAATTATATCTAATACGATAAGATTAGCCATGACACTCTTTTTCTAAGGTGCGATCTTAATAATTCTAAAAATCATTTGAAACTAACAAAGTCTAATTCTTAGTTGAAATCTGTATAATCACATGGAGCTGAACTTTTCTTTGGTTTGCTTACATGTATTGCGTTTAGTGTCCTTAGACGCCAATTGAGTTGGCACAATTTTCTATCTTGACGATTTTCCGAGAACTACAATTACTTTTGCACATTTTATTTCGTTTTTAATGAAACTTGGCACATATAACGATTTTGGTCAAGGCTTTCTAGTTTTCTTTCCGTGCTGATTCTGCTCCAAGATAATATTGTCGAATGACTCCATTTGCGATTCCTTTCCATGAGCAATTGAGCAAAATCTGTTCAATACCAGTGTTTGTAAACCGTACCAGCATTTCTACCAGGCAGAAGGCCAAAATCCAGTATTTCCTGAAATTTTACGGTATTCCCTCTCACATATCAGATACCACTGTTTCG
This sequence comes from Rhynchospora pubera, assembly GCA_028095005.1. Taxonomy (NCBI): domain Eukaryota; kingdom Viridiplantae; phylum Streptophyta; class Magnoliopsida; order Poales; family Cyperaceae; genus Rhynchospora; species Rhynchospora pubera. The sequence goes on along the minus strand of CM051461.1, from coordinate 205,418,252 downwards.
GTCACTACCAAAATTTTACAGTATCCGGTACGATTTTGAAAACACTGTTCAATACAATGGCATATTAGATTGAGGCGCACTCACTTCCCGAAAGTTATTTTGCTTGTGGGAGTCATACAAGTAAATTGAATTTGAATTTAACATTGATCAATTTTCCTGCAAAGATCAGCTACAAAAGTATAACAAACTTGCAGAAATCCAGAACAATTGACAACTGCACAGTTCCGAAACTCTTATTTACAATCAATCCCTATTATCATTTTGAAAACAAAATGAGCTCCAGAGAGCAAATATTGTAACATATACATCACCCAAAAAAATAAAAAAGGAAAAAGAAAAAGGGGAGGGAGAAAAATAACTCCATGAGAGGTGCCCAACTAAAACTGCACCAATCCGCCTAGAAATAAAAAAGAAAAAAAAAGTCAACACCAAAACAAACATTTTGTTTGGTCAATGTTGTGTCTCTCCCTAATAGAAACTTGCTTGAATTATCTATCTAAAAATTCGTCTGACAAGATAATCCTCATGAGTTCCTTCAAGTTAGGTAATATGTGCCTCGGGCCCAGGCTTTCTGCACCAATGTAATTCAATACCTGCTCCAAATCCTATAAAGAAGTTGCATTTTAAGGTGAGTAAAAGCAAGGAGACAATGCAAAAGGAAAATAAGCCCCAATATTCCATACACCTAAAAATGCTTTATTATGGGGCCGTTTGGATCGCTTAGGAATTTGAGGAATTTGGAGAAGTTGCAATTCCTAGGAATAAATTTATTGGGAAGTGTGTAATTTTGTGAAGAGTTTGGATTGTTTATAATAAATTTATGGTAGGAAGATGAAATTCCCCAAAATCCCATGGGGATCCAAACGGCCCCGTATTGTCTCTGATATAATTAAAGGAGGTGCAAGGAGAGCTCAATGCAACTGAAAAACCTCAGGCAAGCTCCAAAATATCAAATCTAAAGGTATTATTGATACGGCATTGCCATGACAGGATACACAGAAGAAAAAAAATCATAAAAAAAAAAAAAGCATTCCTGTTGTAGGATTCCTTTTCCTTTTCATTTTCATTTTCCTTGTTTTACAAGCATAACAGAAAAAATAATGTATTGAATGTACTGTCCATCATAATACTAAGAGATATATCATCGAAAAATACAACCATACCTTATTCAGTAGGAAAATTGCATAGGCTGCCCTTGTTATTGTTTCTTGACCATCAAAAAATAGTGGGAATTCAGTAGGAATTGAACTAGACACAGAAAGATTAGGGCTGGTTGCTGCTGAGTCAGTACTCGGCTGAGACGAATCAACTGAAGGGGAATAGTCATGAATATACGACCGTGAACCTCCTAACCGTAAAGGATACCGAAGCGGTACTTTCAGGTAAGAAGCAATAAGATGGAGCGCCTAATTGCAAGAAAAGGAAGTCAAAGCTTCAATATGTGCAATGCAACATCAACCCAAATTCTTCACTGAGGTAAAAGTAGTATACCAGAAGAAAAGTGTAAAACTACATGAAGTTAAACTAGCATTCTCTAAACAGGCTGTTAGATCATTTTGCCTAATCTTGATTACAAGGGAGCAGATTATTATATCATAGTCATGACAAATAATGCCATCTTTGCTTACGTTAACCATCATTTTTTCTGGTTAGTTTTATTTAAAATACCTAAAAAACAGATAGAGCTAGCTGCAAAATGAGAAATTGAAGGTAACCTTTTGCACATACACTGATACCCTGCAACATTGGTTCATCATAAAATTAGTATTTAACCAAGCCAGTTCAGTGACCAGAATGAGCCAAGTTGAAAGAAAAGTATTATAAGATGTCATTCCAAAAGGATGCCAGTACAAACTAGACAGACAGAGAGATTCAACATACATGGGCAGCAAAGCCAAGAACACTTGCTGTCTTCTGGACCTCCTTCTTGTCAGAGAAATAGCCTGTCTTCTTTGTTGGCATGGCCATCAATTGCCAACCCAAAATAGTAAGAGATGACTGGGAAGAGCTTCTGGAAATACTTTTAGCGGGTGGCACAACATCTCCTGTAAGCTTAACTATATTATTCCAAGACATAAACCAAAATCTGCGACTACAATATAATTTCAAACTGTTACAATAAGAGCTTAATGGAAGTTGATCTGCAAGGACCATTATAATAAAAGGTTAAAAAGTGGCAACACACAAATGATATCTGAAGTCTAATTGGAAATAAAAAAATAATTGAATCAGGACAAAGGAATAAGAAGCTAATTTAAGACGCATGAATTCCTTGATCAGTTAACAAGAACCAAACTATACAGAGAGTTCATGAGTAGAGATTGTTTAATCAATTTTTAAATTGAAAAGGTCAGGTCAGCCCCGCAGGTTGGCATCGGTAAAAAGTCAACTTTTATAGTTCAATACCAATAAATCCTGAGATAATACTATCAAAACAAGAAATTATAATTAAGCACAAAAAAGGCAGGTAGAACTTGAACCAACCAGTTACCAGCATGTCCAATAATCATGGAACAATACCTCAACAATAGTAGGTAACCTTATTCAGGATCAACTCAACAAAAGCAATGTTTAGATAGATAGACAGACAGATAGAGAGAGAGAGAGAGAGACCACCTGATTTGCTCCCACCAGAATAAGTATCAAGAATCTTCATCGGTATATGTTCATTTGAAGTTCTGACAGGATATATACTAGCAATCTGAGCCACCATGTACTGTTGCCTCATTCGTAGTTTTGTTTTTGTTTTCTTAAGCCGACCATGACCATTCTCTCCAGTCAGCAGATTCTTAGCTTCCTGTGAAGCAAGTTTGTGCATCAGTACAAATAATATTAGTTCAGCCATATATTATTATTTTTTCCCCCATAGATAAACTGCAGACATCAATATGGAAAGTTTTTTCAAAGTTAAGTGAAAATTGTACCTAATGCATACCAGAAACAAACATCAGCATTTTCTTGGTTATTTACAAAAATCAAACAATAAATCAAAGGTCAAATCAAGTAAGAAAGTTACTCTCCCATTAACTCATATAAGTCTATCAATTCAGGTTCATGCATATTATAATGCCTAACATAAACAGTAGCTTGCTAGCTGGAAGTTAAAAGTAATTCAAGCATCTTTGGTATTAAATGCAAGTAGCCAAGTACAATAAGTCTTAAGCTTCATTTGCAGCAAATGCATTTTCAACTAATTGATAAATACTACTCACGAACTAACTCGAATTTCAACAAGAGATACCATATACTAATACAGCAAACCTAGACCGAGAAATCATCACTACATAACTATGTACCAGTACTGGACTAAACCAATACATAATAAAAATTAACAACTCAGCATCTCAGATTATCATCACCTGCAACTGGTTATGCGCTGCAGAGAGAGTCTTCCCAGCTACCAGCAGATTTCTGATTTTAAGGCTCAGCTGCTCTATTCTAATCTCAACATCCTCTGATGATTTATCACTGAAATCCAACATATCCCTCCGCACAGCCTTTCTTGCCTCCAGCCTTTTCTTCATATCCTCCAGTTCATTCACCCTCTGGAGAGATTCTGCTCTTGCCTGTATTCAATCAATTCCTAATTAAAGTCCTTGTAAATGCGTACAGACAAATTAATTAACTTGGATGAGTTGCTGCTTCTTAAAGAAGCTAATTATTGCCAAGGATGTAATTAGTTTGGTTAATTATAATAAGTAAAATGGATTAGTATAACGGTTACATTACATAAATATTTTCTTTCCAATTCTGCCCCAATTACTCTCAAACAAACCAATAAATCCCAAAAAGATCTCACTCTCCTACAAAACCACACAATTAAAGAAAATAATAACAAGAAAAAAGAGAACCTCGATAATCGAAGCAAGGCGTTGAGAGAGCTCCTCCTTCCTCTCCTTGGCGATCCTGAGAGCGGAAGAGAGGCTCCAGAGGCGCGCGATCTCCTGCTCCATATCTTCCCATTCTACCACTTTGGGCGCCTCAACGCCCGCCACGTCATCGGCGCTCACCACGTGCCACTCCACCTCAGTCGCCGCCGCCTCCACCTCAGATGTCCGATCAGGTTCCGATTCGCTGCCCTCCATCTCGCGCAGCACATCCTGACCGTCCTCCAGCGCAATTGCGTCTCAGCAACGCCGCCACATGGCGGAGAGGAGAGAGAGAGGAACTGAGGTGGTTGGCGGTGTCAACTTAGAAGGCGCAAGAAGAAGAAGCAAGAGAGACTTGAGACTTGGTGCTTTGTCTGGAAGGAAGAAGAAAGAGAAGCGACTGTTTTCCCGATCGATGGGGTTTTTTGTGAGAATAGAGTGTTTGTTGAGGGTGTATTCATAACTTTTATAATAGTGGGCTGGGCCGGTCTGAGCCAGACTTGTTGCGCTTTTTTGCAAAGGAAAATGTTGTTAACAATTGTTCATAATTCATATGGACAGGGGATGCGCTTCTGCTTTTTTCCTTTTCTTTTATTTTTGTTTACTTTTTCCTTTTCACTTGACAGCCTCTGTCTAGTTTATCCCAAAAAAAAAAAAAATACTGTTCATAAATCATAAACAGTAGAAGCTCCCCGATATTTTTTTTCATACTTGTAGTAGTCTAGTACATCTTTAGAAAAGCATTTTATTTTTTGACGAACAGCAAATGATGGCTCTGACATATTCTCATCAAACCGGTATCTAGTCTTGTTTCTGATCATGAATGACTGGTACCGACCTTATTTTTCTCACCCTGCATACATTTTCTCTTTAATTGAATGGAGCATTACCAGATATCAATTTTAGAAGATGCCTAATAATGCGTAACATTAAAAGAAATGAACGAAAACTAAACAGAATCAATACTTATTCGAAAATATACAAAATTACAATTTTTGAATAAAAAAAAAATTATGTACTGAAGATCTGTTTACAGTTTACACAACAAAATTACAAATCCAAATGCTGGAACAGGAGAACTCTTCCCATGCCTCCACTCTTCAGCTATAGACAACAAACACTGCACAAAAATTATGCACAAAAAGGAAAAACCAAAGAGAAACAAACAACAGAACAAAAAGTAAAAATCAAAACAACCAATAAATTGGAAAACAAAAGCAAAAAGCCAGCTAAAAGCTTAGCCATTTCACTAACTCGACCCATACTATTTCCTTGCACGGTCCTAACTAAATGACCTTAGTGTAAAGGGAACCGCATGCTTGTGCTTGTGCATACATACAATCAGACCACAAACAAATGAAATCCCACATGCCTCTGGAATTCATGGTTCAGTCCAAATCATTTGAGCTTGAGCTGGAGCTGGAGCTAGAGCTGGAGCTGGAACTCTCACCATGCTTGTTTTGCTTTCTCAATATTTTCAAATTAGAAGTGATGGAGCTCGGCAAAATAGACCTCTCCGAAAGACTCTCAGGTGCTTCACCAATTTCACAGGTTACCGACCAGTTTTCCTCATCCATGTTTTCTCCTTCCTCAACAACTTTTGGTTCAGAAAGAACCATCATACTCATTTCATCACTGGCTGATACATTTGCCTCGCATTCTGGCTCAGGTACCACACATGAATTAGGTTCAGCCTTGACAGTTCCTTTACGGAGCTGTTTCAGAATTGACTTTACCTCTTTAACCGAGCTTGCTTCCTCTTCAAATTCCAAACTTTTATCGTTTTCACCATTCTCTTCAATTTTGACGGTTTCTAAAACAAGTGCATTAGTATTGTATGCCCCATTACATATGGCATCACGAACATTATTGACCTCTACCTCTGCTGGTTCCAAATTTTCATCATTTTCACCATTTTTCCCAGCTTTACGGGTTCTTAGGTGACGTGCATTCACATCACAAACTCCACTGCCTGTGTCATCAGGGGCATTATTGACCTTTTCTACTCTGGGTTCTGTTTCGCTTTCTTCAAATTTAGTTAATGGAAAACTGTTGGTTGGAGTCTTTTCTTTTCTTGGGGGCAAACTTCTTGACGAGCATAAATTCAAATATTCAGAGAGCAATAGCGTTTCAGAATTTTCAGCATTGAGGAAGCCATTACCTAAATATAAATAAGAGATTAGGCAAAAAATTGTATTATACAGATGAAATTAGTGAATGTAAAACCGAGCCAATAGAGTCTATCAATTTGGTAACCTACCATATACCTATATATCTTTTTTTATCTTATCATATTTTTTTTATCAGTTCTTTTCTGGAGTTATATATGACAAGCAATCTGGCATTTGCCAGCCCAACCCCAACCCTGCCAAAAAAATGGAAAGAAAAATAAAAGTGCATCCAAACTAATCCGAAATTATGATTTATTTGTGAGGATGGTAGTACAATACAGTACTGCACTTTAAACTAAAAAATATTTTCTGCCTGAATATCAAGAAGCTGGTATTGTACAATTTAAAACTACATAACAAATTCTTACCTGAAATATCATCAGGAGTCCCTGGCATGCTCACATTTTCAACCCCAGGATTAATATCATAGCCACCTAGTTTACACTGTCCATTTTTCAAATGAAGCTCCTTTGGATGATCTTTTAATCCAACATCACGCACATGCGTGATATTAGCATGGCTGTTCATCAGAGAAGCAGTAGCATCTCTCCTCTTAACCAGATCCATCTCAGTAACAAGAAAGGGATCCAGCCTTGACAACTGTGTTGTACCTGGTAAAAACTCCCCAAACGGCATCTTTCTGTGATGAAGAATTGAAGGAGCCGAGCCAGGTACATGTCCAGAATCCTCATTTTGATCTGAAAATGGGTCCCATCTCGGTGCATTAACTGGCGAAACTGTAGCCTTAAAGTCTGACGCATCATCAATTGAGGTTTCCTCATCTAGGTCTATAAAATTTCTCTTAATAGAGTGCCTTACGCTCATTCTAGCTCTTCTCCTTTCAATTAAGCTAGTTAACCTACGAAACCTCTCCTTTTCAGGATTCCTCTTCTCATCATGCTGATTTTCTGATTTCTCCTCAGAATCAGAATCTGATGGCGACTGGCAGCATTTGATTTCAGTGGTTATTTGGGAACTATTATCCGTGGAACAGCTTTCATAAGATTGAGTTTCTTTTTCTCCATATGTGAGGAGAGCAGCAAGGAGAAGAGCGGTGATTGCAAATACTGGGGTAGAATGGAGAATGAAAAAGAAGAGAGAAGGAAATATTTTGTACAGAATAAAGAGAAAGATGCACACACATAAGGGATAAGGGTAGTTATAAACACATTTACAGCCTGTTTGGATAGAAAAAGAATCTTCACTTTTGTCGGCAGCCATCCTACTGGTCAAGAGATCTGATGCAATATAAATATCAGAAATTAGTAATGTATCAGATCAGCACTACTATAATACTGGCAGATAATTTAAGGAATGAATGAATGCAACAAAAATTTTAGAAAAAATGTAGCATGTAATTGATGTACATGTGATACATTCAATTATATAATGTACTATCTTAGATACTTTGAAAATGACATCAATAAAAAAAAAAAAGTGTCACTTTCAATAACTACCATCAGGATCAATCTATCAATATTTTAGGAAATTACATTATCAGGTTGGAATCATAACCCAGATACCCAAACCCTATCTAGACCTTTGTAAATTACCTTACATAAAATCATATCACCACCTCTTTTTCCCACCAAAAATATAAAATAAAAAATAAGCGCAAAAAGAAAGAAACTTACATAGAATTAGGACCTTCTATGAGCATGGTTTGGAAATTCCTGTTTAGTCACGTTTGAGAAGAAAGAACGCTTGAATCAAGGCGGGGAGAACCAACAGAGGGCTTCCTCTGACTGGCCGTCCGAGTTGCAACGATTCTTCAATGGTGGAGGTGATTGATTGTGAATTTGTGATCGGAAGAGAGATTTGCGGGTAACGGCAGATATGTTTTTGTGTCAATTGAAAATTGGAAGGAGGAAGAAGATGATGGTCTGGCAGGTGGGACCTGATCGTTGATGGATAGGCTGTTAACCAATAGATGAATGTTTAATGGAGTTTTTGTTGTACCAGCTATTACTTACTTTTCTTTTTCCTTTATAAACTATAGAAAGTTAGAAACATCTAAAATTATAAATATTTTTCTAGAATGAAAATGAAAATGCTAGTTCGAGTTAGCATTTACGATATTATTATAAGTACGTATTTTTTTTTTTAGAAGTACACCGAAATACATGGTATCCCTTTTATCTAATTATTTTTATATTTTATATATATTTCAACATATTAATTCTTTTTCACTACTTTTTGTCTCTAATTACTGGTTTCCAAGGATCCGTTTGGATAGATGTGGGAAGAAGGGAAGAAGGGAAGAGGTGAAAAGAAGTATTGGAAAGTGTGTAATTTTGTGAAGAGTTTGGATTGTTTATAATAAATTTGGACACTTTTCCTTCTTCCTTCCTTCTTTCAACCCCATCCAAACAAGGCCTAAAATGTTACAGAAGTTGATTGCAGAAAAATATTTTACTTTATAGGACTTGACAATAGAAGTTATATTAATTTACCGTAAACGTATTTGAGATATTGTACAAAAAAATGTTATCAGCCTTTATCAGTCTTTGGTACTTTTTTAATTTTTTTTTTCAGTTTGTCCATCACGAGATAATCTAATTACTGTGATATTATACATAATTATAACAAATTATGTTCCGAATTACTTTATTTATGATCTAGTTTTTAATAAAAGGTTGTGATAAAGCAACAAATAAACATAAAAAAATTATAAATTTTACGACAAATAGTTAAAATGAATAAGATAAACAGTTGAATCGGACGTTGAAACTTTAAATTTTGATATAAAAAAAACAAAAAGTAAAATGCGGCATGTATGTTGTTTTATTAGGCTCCGTTTGGATAGGTGTGCAAAGAAAGGACCGAAATTAATTAATATAAAAATTTGGACAGAAAAAATTTTAATATACAGAATTATTATTATTTTTTTTAATAAGAAGAAAGTTCCAACGCGTTTTAGAAGAGGGTTTAGCAATTCCCCTCCGTACGCGTTTATAAAACGCGCTCCAAAGCTCCGAACGCGTTTTATAAACGCGTACGAAGGAGAGATGCTGTCCACTTTCCTCTCGTTTGTCAGAGCTTCGTACGCGTTTATAAAACGCGTTCAAAGCCCTGGAGCGCATTTTATAAACGCGTTCGAAGGTGTATTATTTAATTTTTAGAAAAAAAGTACAAGCATGCTCTGATAAAGACTGCAAAAGACATGACAAGATTTGATTTTACAATGTCATTTTTGAACTACTGAAATTATTTATAAAAGCAGCTGATAACCCCTAATCTAGCTCATAGGTTTCAACAAAGAGTTTCAATCAAGAAGAGTAAGAATTTAGATTAATACGTGGATCTTTTTGTTTACAGAATGTCTAACCCCTCTTCCCTATGGAGAGGGGTTCCTATTTATAACTATTTGGTGGTCCCTCATCACACTGGATCTTCTGTGGCCTCATCATGTTCTCATCCTCATTACTTGACTGCGGCATGAAGATCGTCATGGCCTCCCTCAATCTCGACATGCTCCTTTCTCGCCTGTGGCCAACGTTCATCCGGACGAGGTTAAGTGCGAGGTTCAGTCGAGGCGTCCTGAACGGTTACTGCCTAAAGGTCACAGAACATCCCGCGGCCGTTATGGAAAGGACATCCGTGGTCAGAAACCGTTTCCTCTAGGGGACCCACTGGTGAGAGCTCCTTCTAACGGTTTCTGACCTCCCTTCCAAGCGCAGCGATCTCGGGCCCGCCTTCATCATAACGATTCGTGGACTCCTTTCTCGGAGAGGGGGGCCTTACAAGGCTTTTCGTAACTATTAGGCCCATATTCTAATCTGATTATATCATTAGCCCTCGAGCTTCTGATAAATGCTTGTATTTTATCAGAAGCTCTTTATAGCAATTTCTAGGTGGTGTCATTGAGCTTCAGGCGATGTTTGAGCGATGTTTACTTATTAGCTAAATTCTTTGAAAGGAAGACGACGAAATCTGTGAGGCCCTCATTATTCGCAAGCCCTCAGAGGGTGTTTGCTGATATCAGAATTCACTCGACGCAGTCGCACAGTGATGGTGTCAATTAGTATCCGAGTCCGCCAGACACAGGTGTACAGTGAAGGTTGGTATGATCGAGCCCTCATACGAGGTTGAAAGAAATATTTGGAGAAATTAATAATATAAAGAAAGAAAGCGGGGGCCACAAGATCTTCTATAGGGATTCTACAAAATCTTCCCATCATTGCACCCTTTGGAGGGATCGAGCCGCACGATTTGTCTTCTCATTGGGATTTGGGAAAAGGATAAAGTTCCCTTCTAGGCGGGAGAACCGAAGAGACGTGTCTTTTATATAGATTCAAAACTTTCATTTGTCTCTCTCTCTGTTTTCAATACATTTACTGTGCCCCTGCAAGTGTCTTCTTCTTCTTCTTCCCTTTTCTGTCGACGGCTGCTGAATATTGGTATTAACCCTTTCTCGTTCTTGCTTTTCTTTCTATTACTTTACTTTTGTCATAGCCTATTCACCTTTTCCTTACTATCATTTTGTGTAAATCTGCTTTGTCGCTTAGTTCCACCATGCCTAAGAAGGTTTTCAGGAGTTCAGACTCTAAGAAAATTAGGAATAAATTTCCAACATCCAGAGGTTTCGAATCACATCCTTGGATTGATTCGAAAACAACCAAGTTCAAAAGGAGTTTGATCTTTGACGATCCAGAGGAGAGTGAGTTGCATGTGGAGGGAGCAGACAAATTGGATCGTCCCTTTGAAACTTCGAAAGAAAGGGTGTTCTTTGCTAGGTCTGCGTGGTGGGGGATACGCCTACCCCTGTCACCCTTTCAATGTACGCTTCTCAATATGGTACAGATTCCTCCAGGCCAACTTCTTCCTGTCGCCTGGTGCTGCATCACTTCCTTTGAACGTTTGCTTACGGTGAACTTTTCAAGCATAGGTTTTAAGGCTAAGGTTACCCCTACAGTGGGGTTATTTGGATATTATTTCAAATTCTGCCGTCATAACGAATTTTGCACCATCAGAACCGTGCACCGTCTGTTTGCCAATAAGCCCAGGAAGATAGGCAACTGGGAGGAGAACTTCGCCTTCTGTCGAGGAACCCTAATGGATGGGATGGGCATCTGTTTAGATTGGAACATGACCTCCACTGGATTCACCAAGGTAGAATTCCCAGAACCTACCGAGGATGAGTATGCTATAATAACCCACTTGGGTAGAACTTCTCAGGCGGGCTACCAGTTGTGTTGGGACGGGGGTAGCCCTGTAGCAGATGATCGCACCTTCGCTGAATGCATCGAGCCTGATGCTGGCGCAGATGAGGACCTACCTCTACAGCAACTCAACTATTCTCCTCCTCCTGAAGAAGAAGGGGAAGGATCACCACCGCCGATTGAGTCTCCAACTACTAAAGCTCTTCCTGCCGCGAAAGCGCCTCCTGTCAAAAAGGCGTCCATTTCCGTCCCCAAGGCCTCTGCGATGTTTAGAATTGCTAAGGGGGGCGGCTCTAAGGGTTCTAAGCCCGCTTCTTCTCGCACTTCGCAACACCCCAAAACCGCGCAGACATTTGAGAAAACCCCAACGGAGAGGGCGTTGGCCGAGGAAGGGTCATCGGCAAGGGAGACTAAAAAGAGAAAACGTGTAGAAGGTTCCTCGAAACATTCATCGCCAACTCCCCTATACTTGCCTGGATCGTCCGTTGGTGGTGAATTGGCGATGCCTGCCGCACCAAGGCAGACATTCGAAAAAACTTCTGGGAAGACACCTGTTGGTGAACAAACTGCGCCGGCTCGCCCTTCCTCTTCTTCCCATCGTCGCCTATCTACTCCGGATGATTCTTGGCGCACAGCTCGCGTCAGGAAAATTCATGAAGATGAAAAAGTTTCTCTGCGCCTCCCTGGTATAAACGTGGATCCTTCCAAAATTCAGGTTTCACTCTTTGTGTGCTATTTTTTTTTTTTTTTTTTTTTAACGAAGTTGTTTAAATGCATAGGTGCCTCGTCTTGCTGCCTCCCTGCACCGCGTGTCTTTGGACCTATGTCCACAAATTAGTAATTCGCTTACTAGCTTGTCAATGGAGGAGAAGTTCATGCGGATGCACTCTTTACTGATGGAGTTAGGATGTCTCCAAGCGAGTGTTCATGGTCAATTCCGCAATTTTGGAAGTGCTTGGATGAAGTCGTTACCTTCTTTGGCGGAAAGAAATGCTCAAATCGACAAGGAGCTTCGCGTGCTTCGTGGAGAGCAAGAAACAGATTGGGGCTTCAAAGTGGATCTATCGCAATTCTCGTTTGCGAACCGCACTTCTGACGAGGATAAAGCTGAGATGACTGCGTTGTTTGAAAAATTTGCCGCCGCTCAGGACACTTTGTTGGTTCGCGCACAGGCTGCTGAAGCGGACAAAGATCTGATGTCGGAGACGCTGGGCCGTGCCTCCCGCGTTAATGTTGACCTTCAGAATCAGCTATCTGCGGCGCAAATATCGCTGGACCAACGCGACAAACAATTGGAGAAGGCCAAAGAACTTGTTCTCCAACGAGATGGGGCCATATCTGACTGGAAGAAAACATGTGAGAAGGTAGCGCGTCAGGAAAAAGAACGGATAACTGAGTTGGCGAAGTTGAAGTCAGCCAACGAGGCTTTGGGACGGAAAACTGAGGAGTTGTTAAGCGAGCTTCAGAAGATGGACCAAGAATTGGCAGGTCTTGGTGAAGAGGTGTCTCGGGTGCAGGCCGAAAGGAACCAACTGGCATCTGAAAAGGATCAGCTAGCCTCGGAAAAGGCCCAGCTACACTCTGAGGTTATTCAGACCTCCTCGCTGCTCCAGGAATCTTCTGTTCGCCTTGTTGAGCTGCAAGCCGAGGTAGAAAAGTTGAAGTCTCTTCCTGCCACTGCCACTTCCAAAGACAAAGAGACTTGTATTGACAAGGGAGAAGTCCGCTCTTCCCATGATTTTCTTCAGGCTTTCCTTCAATCAACAGGTGCCCAAGCTGCAGCTACCCGCCTTGTTTGCGGGGGTCTTCATTATATGTTGAAGTTGAAGTGTGATCAGTTGCGCCAGTACTATCCATTCACCCGGGAGGAGTTTGGGATTATGGACCCTGCGCCAGAGCCGGACGTCATTCTATCGCAGTGTCGCTGGGATGAAGAAAGTGGCGACCTCATTTATCAAGACAAGGAAGGTGATCGAGTGGTCGAGCTAGGTATGGAAGTGACAAAACCTCTCTTGACTCCGCGCTACCCTTGGTCAAGCTCTGGCGCTGCTTGGCCTTCAGACATAACTCGTCCTTCAAGGGAGGAAATTGAAGTTGAAGACGACGACGAGGGAGGGTCTGACGAGGAGAAGTCTGCGGGGGTGGACACCTTTGGGGAGGCTGGGCCTGTTGCCGAATTAGCTGGAGATCTTGCTCGCCTTTCCCCACATCATGCCGAAGGGGCAGGGTCACTCAATATTTCCGAGCAATTTGACCAGATGTTGAACGAGCAAAGGGAATATAATTTGCTGCATCCAGATCTCCAGCTAAGTGACTTTAGTCTTCCTGGTGGCTCTTTAGGCGGTGATGTAGATGGAGAGCCATGAGTTATGGTTCCATATTTCATTACTTGTTGTATGTTATTATGTAAACGCGAACCTTTTGAATTATGGTATTCTCTTTAAAAGACTTATCTTGTGCGACTTGATTATGCAATTATTTTGTTGCTGTGTGTTGGATTGTGTGATTGTTTGTTGTCGCTGCGAATTGTTGTTGTATAAGTCTTTCGAGATTTGGACGGCGAATATCATATGGCAGAACGAGCGAAGTGACGAAGTTAATGCGCAGGATAATATTTGAACTCATGTGACATGTAAGTACGAGTGCGTGTTTGATAAAAGTAAAACAGGTTTAAAGTCATTTAAAAGAAAGTAATGAAACACACGCAATTAGTAATTTGAGAGAAGAAAATGATGTATGAACAGGCTTGAACTCGTTATATTCTCATTATATTCCATAAAAGTACATCATATCATATCTTAGGTGATACATGCCTAACGAGGCTAAGGGATGTTGACTTTCTTTCCTAGCTAAAGGGGGGGCGAGGAGTCGTTACACATAAGGGATGTTGTCTTTCTTTTGTCCTTATGACTCCCCTTTTATCGTGATGGAGGTCGACTGGAGAGCTACTCTCTTTTACCATCACGCTTGAAGACGACGTTGGGTTGGACTGGGCTCCCTTGGTTATGTAGAAAGTGTGCATCGCCGCGCCCTTGTTTGGCGTCGAAGTTGATACCTCCTTTGACGAGGTGTCTGCGGCGATCTTGCTCCTTCCTCTCCAAAGGAATTGGCCCATGATATAGGCTTGCCCTCTCTCTCGCGCCGAGCATTCCCCATCTGTCGTTGATGGTTGGCGATCGGCTGTGCGAGGACGACCTCTAATTTAGATATGGTAAGGTCGCCTGCTTTAGAGGCCGGGCTTGCGACAAAGCTCTGTCACCGCCGTCGTCTTCGTTTATGTGGGCTTGAAACGGCTGAGTTTTGTTATTTTCATTTACTCTCGGTTCCGCCGCCCAAACCCACTCGACGGATGCCCTGCTTGCGCACGCGGTCAAGCAAGGCTACCCGTCGATGGGGAAGGTTTAGTAAACAACTAGAGGGATTTTACCTCAGCTGTTCTACTATACCCTCCCGGACTTATCAACTGCTTTACTATACCTCCTGTTCTTTTCTTTCTCTCTCCCCCTTTTTTTTTTTTTGTTTTTTGGCCATTTTTACTCAAGCTCTTGTTTGTGTCTTGTGTCTTAAGGAAGAAAGATGGCGTTTAAGATTTTGAGAAGAAGAATGGGGGCTCTTGGGACGAAAGTGTTTGTGGGGTAACCCGCCTATTTATAGGTGTCCCGGCACCGACAATGGTGGGCCCCCTCTTGTACAGCCTTCCTCCTTTCCAGGCCTAACTTGCGCTTTCTTTGCTGAACTGGACGTGCTTCTTCATAAGTATCAATGCGATGCTCTGCGATGGCCCTGTTGATACCTGGCATCGTGTCGTCCTCGTTGGCAAAAATGTCTTTATTGGCAATCAAACACTCTCTTACCATGTGTCGGTCTGTTGCAGGTAACAGGGTGCCAAGTTGAGTTACTTGTCCGTCTCGTAAGACGACTGGTTCCGTATCTTCCATGGCTTCTGTTGACGGGGTCTTTGGCGGTTCTGTGCTGAGTTCGCCTAGGCTGGCCACGAATTGGCGGTGTTTTCTAGATCGCTCGATGTGAGCGATCTGGGGTGCCATTGTAATTCGGTAGCATTCCTTGGCCATTTGTTGTTCTCCTCTCACTATACCCACTCCTTGTGGGGTTGGGAATTTAATCATCAAGTGCGGAGTGGATACGACTGCTCCGATGCTGTTAAGGGAAGTGCGCCCCAAAATGACATTGTAGGCGGATGGGGCGTCCACCACGATGAAGCGGACGTTAGAGACCACCGTTCGGGGTGCGTCCCCGAACGAGACGTCCAAATCGATGGTCCCCAAAGGCTTCAACTTGTCACCCGTAAAACCGACAAGTGATGTCGTCATCGGCTGCAAGGGGTACTTTTCAAGGCCCATTCTTTTGAGAGCATCAAAGTACATCACATCGGCGGAACTGCCTGTATCAACGAGGATTCGCTTTACCCGAATACCGTTAATTCGGAGCATTAAAACGATGGCATCGTCGTGAGGCAGCTGAACACCATCATAATCATGCGGACCAAATGAGATGACCTGGGTAGATTCTGATCTGTGCTTAATTTGGAAGACGTGAAAAGGTTGCTGCCTCCGGGGATTATCAGTTGCTTTACCCTCGATGAACATTACTGGTGGAGGGGATATGCGTTGCTGTCTGTCAGATGCGGTTGTTTGGGGCCGCGGGTTACTGGGATGCTCAGTGCGACGATCGTCTGCATTGGTCCCCGATTCATGAAGGTGTTGCATCTTCCTTTTGCCCTTGTCGTCCTTTGCCAAAAAATGTTCAAGGATGTTTGTCTGGCGCACTAACCTTTCAATCTCATCCTTGAGCTTAAGGCAGTCCTTGGTACGGTGTCCGCTACTGCCGTGATACTCACAATAGCTATTCCTGTCGAAAACTTCGGTTCTGGTAATGGGTGGTGCCCTTCTCATCTCCTTGTTATGCTTGATTTTATCATACATACGATCCTGAGGCTCTGTTGTGACGTGGTACATTTTATAATATGGTGTATTGTCCTCCGCAGAGTTAGCGCGACGGCCACGGTTTCGTCTGGAAGGCTTAGCATCTCGTCGTCGAGGACGCGGGGAACGACTGCGCTGACGATCTCGAGGTGAACTTGGGCGCTGTGGCTCTCTTGGGGATATGCTTTGTCTGTTATTTGGTGCAGCAAAAGTGTTGTGACGATAACCTTGGATGGCCGCGATGTGCTCCTCTGCGCGAATAAGGTGTTCAGCCCGTTCCCTAAATGCAGCGAAGTCAGAAAACTTTTCCGTCATTGCTGCCCACTGGACAGGTCCTTCCAGTAACCCGCGCTGCACAGCTAACAGCGCCATGTCTTCCCGATAATCTCCGCACTTATTGGCTTCGATGGAAAATCGATCGAGATAATCTCGGGTGTGCTCAGAGGGGTGTTGTCGAATACCCATGAAGTCCATGCATGTTTTGGGAGGTGCTCGAACACTAGCAAATCTTTTAAGGAACTTGGTGGTAAGGTCTCTGTAGCTGGACACCGAACCGGGAGGTAGTTGTGCATACCACTCCCATGCGATTCCCTCTAGTCTTGTAGGGAAAACAAGACACATGGTTCGTTCAGATGCCCCGGTGATGAGCATAGACTCCCGGAAGGTGTTAACAAAGGCTCGAGCGTCGTGAGCTGGATAAGCGGGGTACTTGTCTAGGCTGGCAAAATCCTTAAGACGAAGGGCCTTTCCTTTGTATAAGTGTCTAGCCAAGGCTCCGCGAGGAGGTGAAAGACTGTCATGCCGCTTCAAGGGGATTTTGCGCAAGCGTTGGGTACGCAGTCTGGACCGTCCGTCACTAGTGTCGCTTGTTTGAGAAAAACTTGAAGATGAGGATCTTGTTGAAGTGCTGTAGCGTCCGCGACGCTTCCTTAAAGGCGGCTGGCGGGAAGATAGCTCACTCGAACTATGAGTGCCGTACTCGGATGACGGTGATCGCTTCCTGGACCGTCGAGAACGGGATTTGGAGCGACCTCTTGTATGAGAGCGGGAAGGATTAGGAACGTTAGTGTATTGGGAACGCCTTTGAGACGGCTGCGGTCTGTAGTCTTCACTGTGTACAGCTAGTTCCTCTCTGTTTGACAGTCGGGTGTGTGTTTGATTGGATGGTTGGGTTGGAACCCCTGACTGATTGGCTGGGAATATGGGGTGTTGATAGGTATATTGCTGAGGGGGAGGTGGGATGATAACTGGAGGTTGGTACGGTGGATCGCGGGGAGCCTGGAACTGCTGAGGAAGGGGCGGTTGCGGTTGATGGTTGTGGCTGCTGTGGACGGAGGAGGGTGTAAGGGAAGGCATTGTAGAAGGGAGGACATGTGGTGGTGGTTGATAATTGCGCATGTCGTGTAAAGCAGCATTGGTGATGGTAGGGGGGTTGTGTCTTGGGGCTAAGGAAATGCTCATAGATTGGTCGGAAGTTTGCTCCGTTCCTGGAGGTGGGGGTTGTGGGGTCGTTGCTGGAGTGTTGAAGGTTGCAGTGCTAGTTGCCATGGTTTTTGTGGATGGTGTACTAAAGTCTAACTTTCTTGGACTAATATTCCTACTCCCTGTCATGCGAATTGGAGCTCAAACAATAAGAAAAAGGTCGTATTTCTCGATTGTTAGGATGAGCTCTTGTAATTCACGGTGGGCGCCAGTTGATAACCCCTAATCTAGCTCATAGGTTTCAACAAAGAGTTTCAATCAAGAAGAGTAAGAATTTAGATTAATACGTGGATCTTTTTGTTTACAGAATGTCTAACCCCTCTTCCCTATGGAGAGGGGTTCCTATTTATAACTATTTGGTGGTCCCTCATCACACTGGATCTTCTGTGGCCTCATCATGTTCTCATCCTCATTACTTGACTGCGGCATGAAGATCGTCATGGCCTCCCTCAATCTCGACATGCTCCTTTCTCGCCTGTGGCCAACGTTCATCCGGACGAGGTTAAGTGCGAGGTTCAGTCGAGGCGTCCTGAACGGTTACTGCCTAAAGGTCACAGAACATCCCGCGGCCGTTATGGAAAGGACATCCGTGGTCAGAAACCGTTTCCTCTAGGGGACCCACTGGTGAGAGCTCCTTCTAACGGTTTCTGACCTCCCTTCCAAGCGCAGCGATCTCGGGCCCGCCTTCATCATAACGATTCGTGGACTCCTTTCTCGGAGAGGGGGGCCTTACAAGGCTTTTCGTAACTATTAGGCCCATATTCTAATCTGATTATATCAGCAGCCATTGTTGAATTAGAATGCACAAAAACCCACTACCTCCTTCTTGTTAAAACCTTCAGTACAATGGACAAAGGAAATAGCTCTAACTCAAATAATGATGTTCCAATCTATCGAAGAGCAACCCGCATTGAGTATTGGCCAACTTTCTACCATTACCCTGCCAATAGAAATCAACCAGAAAACGGAGAATACGAGGCAATTTGCCGCTCTTGTTATCGCACTTTGAAATACAACATCCATGAAGACACGACTGAAGAGGGAGACGTGCTCGAGTTAAAAATACACTACCAATGGCACATTAATGGTGGGCCGAAAAGGGAACAGAAGGAGTACCAAGAGCGGCGATGGCGGGAACACGAAAAGAATCTGAACCGAGAAAGGCGATATGACTGGTACAAAAAATATTACACAGAACCTCAACCCATCCCCCAACAACAACCGAAACCCTACCTCTCGTGTGAACCAACTCACTGGACCGTTTTGTTAGGAAGTGTGCTAATTTTCATTTTTATGCTAATTATCAATTAATTAACCAAGCAAACAAAGCACACATAAGGATCTAGCACAAAAGCTATTTAACACAAGAGAAAAGGGTTGGAAATATACCTCTCTTGGTATCGCAACCAAGAGACTCGTTCCAACGGCTTTGGTGACGGTGGCGAGCTCTCCAAGCACCTCCTAATCGCGCGCCTCGAGCCCACTAAGGAATTAACCACCTTCTGAACTAATTATGCTAGTAATTAGGAGAAAAAAACTAATTCCTAAGCTTCCCCTCTTCTAGTTAATTCTCCAATTAATTTTAGGTGGAAAGTTTGCTCAACACATGAGCTAGGTGGTGTATAGAAGAGAGAAAAGGGATAGAAAAATATGAAATTTTTCTTCTCCTTTTGTGAGGTTCGGCCAAGGGAAGAGGAGAGAGAGAGGTTGTGTGGAGGCTAGGGTTTGCTCCCAAAGAACACCCCTTTATATAAACCACTCAACTAGCTCTCATCCAAAATTACATGAACAAGAATACCCCTTGCCCTAGCCGCACCTACCTACCCATTTATTGGGTTGGGCCTCAAGTTAAGTTGAGCCCAATACTCTTCCATTTAATTGCACCTTCCATTAGACATTAAATTAACTAATTAATTTAAAGTCCAATTAGCTCAAATAATTAAATGTGTTGATTATAATTAATTATTAACTATTTAATAATTAATATGGAATTAGTCAATGCATTAAATTATTTCTATATGATCTATTTGATTTAATTAATCATAACGGTCCATAACGGTATACGATTAATTAATCAACTTATCATATTTTGCAAAACCAATTGTTGCAAATAAATAATTAATGCACATGTGGTTAAACACCTTATTATGTGTGACCCTTTGAGGATTTATGCTATGTTGGACATGGAATTAAATCGCTATTTTATTCCAATAATCATAAGCGGTATCTAGCAACACGTTATGATTCCCAATTCGCATAAATAGTGTATAGCTACAAAATTTCAATCCTGCATAAGAGAACAATTATGTTTCTCAATTTTGATTCTTATGTCACACGATATCATCGTATAATCCAAGATAGGAACGTGTCATTCTTGCAGATTATACATTTCTTGATCTAGAGATAATTGTATCAGTTGCTAGCAAACAATCTATCTTTATCAAGAGGCCCAAACAGATATCGTCACTCACTAAGTGAATTAATGAGGGACATACGGTTTTCTTGATAATTAGCTTTTCCCCGCACAATTCAAGAATACTTAAATCAAGTCCGTATAGCAGCCTTTATCAGGAATCAGCGGTAGACATGATTTATAGCATCTATCCTCATGTGGAAAAGATAATCATCTCAAACTTAGAATCAAAATCATAACGAAATAAATAATGACACGTAACACAATCCATATATTTATTTCGTGGGGTCCAGTCCTGTACTATGTTCTATAACATATACATATGCAATTAAGTTGGTTACTCTTAACCTATGATTTATAGAACTTAATCATCACTTAATTTGCATACTAATCTTATTGATAATTAATGTCCTTTGTTAATTATCAAGATTATGGACTTTTAGATTTATCGTTGTCATTTACTACTAAATGAATAACAGTGATCTATAATTCAGATCCTCAACCTGAATGAACTGTCAACGATTAAATCAAAGAACAAATGATCTGAAATCACCAATAACATAAACTATAGAAGTAGCCTAATAAGATTGGCTTCTAGGACATATCTCTAACAATCTCCCACTTGGCCTAGAGTCAATCAATGGTGACTTCTAGCAAGTGCATAGTACTCAATGTAATATCCAAAATATACATGTCTCATACTAAAGCCTAGTAATAAAAGATACAACTCAAAGCCACTCAGGCATACGCCTAATCCCCATGGATGCAACATGCAATTCATGTGCGGCTCGAGATAACGGCTTTGTCAGAGGGTCCGCTGTGTTCGCGGCACCGTCCACCTTCTTGACCTTGACCCATCCATCATTGATCAACTGACGGATGAGATGGAATCGTCGTAGAATGTGCCTAGTCTTTTGATGAGACCTAGGCTCCTTGGACTGAGCTATGGCTCCCGTGTTGTCGCAGTAGATATCCACTGGACTTGAGATGCTTGGAACCACCTCTAGCTCGGTCAAGAACTCCTTGATCCATACACCTTCTTTCGCTGCTTCACCAGCCGCTAAGTATTCTGCTTCGGTGACGGAATCGGCCGTAGTATCTTGCTTGGAACTCTTCCAACTTACGGCACCACCATTGAGCAGAAATACAAAGCAGGACTGTGACTTCGAGTCATCTCGATCGGTTTGGAAACTAGCATCGGTGTAACCACTTACAACGAGCTCTTGGTCTCCACCATATACGAGAATGCTATCCTTTGTTCTCTTGAGATATTTGAGGATATTCTTGACTGCAGTCCAATGTGCCATGCCGGGATTGGCTTGGAATCGACTAGTCACGCTAATCGGATGTGCCACATCGGGGCGAGTGCATAGCATGGCATACATAATCGATCCGACCACAGATGGATACTGGAATTTCTTCATGTATTCACGATCTGTATCATTGGTCGGACTTTGAGACTTGCTCAAGAAAATGCCATGTGACATAGGCAAGAATCTCTTTTTGGAATTAGCCATGTTGTGTTTGTTCAACATTTTGTCAATATATGCATCTTGGCTCAAACCTAACATCCTTCTCGATCTATCTCTATAGATCTTGATTCCTAGGATATAGGCGGCTTCGCCCAAATCTTTCATTGAGAACACTTTCTTCAATGAATTCTTAACTGCATTCAACTCGGGGATATCATTCCCGATCAAGAGGATATCATCAACATATAGAACAAGAAACACAACCACGCTCCCACTGATCCTCTTGTAAACACAAGGTTCCTTTTCGCTTTGGACGAAGTTCAATTTCTTGACTTCTTCATCAAAGCGTTTATTCCAACTCCTTGATGCTTGCTTCAATCCATAAATGGACCTTTGAAGTTTGCATACCTTGTTAGCATTTTTTGGATCCACAAAACACTCGGGTTGTGTCATATACACATCCTCTTCCAAATTTCCATTTAGGAAGGCGGTTTTGACATCCATTTGTCATATTTCATAATCATAAAATGCGGCAATTGCTAGCATGATCCGAATGGACTTGAACATGACGACGGGCGAGAAGGTTTCTTCATAGTCAATACCATGAACTTGTTTGTAACCTTTCGCTACGAGTCGTGCTTTGTAAATGGTCAAGTTGCCATCCATGTCGACCTTTCTTTTAAAGATCCATTTGTTCTCAACGGGTTTTACTCCGTTGGGAAGATCAACCAAGGTCCATACCTTGTTGTCATACATGGATTGCATTTCGGATTCCATGACTTTAAGCCATTCCTTGGAGTCGGGTTTTCTTTTCATGTCATCAATGGTCAAAGGCTCATCGTTCTCCATGACGAGAACGTCGTGCAAGCCTAAATATCTTATAGGTGGACGACTTGGCATTGCCGATCTTCGTAGGGTAGATGCTTGAGGTTCTTGAACTTGCTCCACAACGGTTTGTGGGCTTTGTTCTTGAACATCAAGTATAGGTGCGTCCTCAACATCATCGACTCGCGATAAATTTGAGTTTTCATTTGAGGGAGCTTGTTCTTGAACCTCTTCTTCCACAACAACTTGAGGAATGGGTTCGGCTACAATCTCATTCGGTGCAACCTCATTTGGCGCAACCTCATTTGGCACTATATTTGGAACAACCACATTACCTACTTGAGGTATGTTTTGTTGTTGTGGTTCTTGAATTTCTTCAATAACCACGTTGCTCCCACTACTTCTTCTTGAGATAAACTCCTTTTCCAAGAATTTCGCATGTCGTGCAACAACTATTTTGTTCTCGACACGGTTATAGAAGTAGTAACCCTTCGTTTCCTTAGGGTATCCTACGAAATGACATTTGTCCGATTTGGGTCCAAGCTTATCGCTCACTAGTCTTTTCACATAAGCTTCACAACCTCAAATCTTGAGAAACATCATGCTAGGTTTCGAACCAAACCATAGCTCATAGGGTGTTTTCTCAACGGACTTTGACGGAACACGGTTCAAAGTAAAAGGTGCGGTTTCAATTGCATAACCCCAAAAGGACATAGGCAAATCAGTTTGGCTCATCATCGATCGAACCATGTCTAGCAAAGTTCGATTCCTCCTTTCGGACACACCATTCCATTGTGGTGTTCCTGGTAGAGTGAGTTGTGGAATGATTCCACACTCCTTTAGATAATCGCCAAATTCATGGCTCAAGTACTCACCACCTCTATCGGATCGTAAGGCCTTGATATTTCGATCAAGTTGGTTCTCAACTTCACTCTTAAACTCTTTGAACTTGTCAAAGGTTTCAGATTTGTGACGCATCAAGTAGATATACCCGTATCTACTATAATCGTCAGTGAACGTGACGAAGTATGAGAAACCTCCACGTGCACAAATGCTCATTGGTCCACATACATCGGTATGTATGAGATCTAACAATCCATTTGCCCTTATCCCTTTGTTGGGGAAAGACGCTTTGGTCATTTTACCCATCAAACAAGATTCGCAAGTGTCAATTGACTCGAAAGCGAATTGATCCAAGAGACCAACAGATTGTAGTATCTTGATGCGTTTCTCGTTGATATGACCTAAGCGGCAATGTCACATTAAAGTCGCATTCTCATGTGAAACCTTACGTTTCCTTTTGTCATTTTCAACACTCAAAACAAATCCATTCGAATCGAGCACATAAAGACCATTCAATAAATGTGCATCACAAAAACGAACTTCATTACGAAACAAAGTCAAACACTTGTTCTTTATTACAACATCAAATCCATCCAAATCCAAACAAGAAACGGACACAATGTTTCGAGTGATACATGGAACTACAAAAACATCCTTGAGTTCCAACACAAAACCAGAAGGCAAAGTTAATTCCACGCTCCCAACGGCCATAGCGGAGACGCACGTGCCATTACCGACGCGGAGTTGAACTTCGCCTTTCTCGAGCCGCCTTCTATTCTTTAGGACCTGCACATTTCGACAAATGTGAGCACACGAACCAGTATCGAATACCCAATCTGTGTGAGAAGTAGCGAGAAAGGTTTCGATGACAAATATACCTGAGGTAGAAGGTTGGACAGTTCC
This sequence comes from Rhynchospora pubera, assembly GCA_028095005.1. NCBI lineage: Eukaryota > Viridiplantae > Streptophyta > Magnoliopsida > Poales > Cyperaceae > Rhynchospora > Rhynchospora pubera. Next base: position 205,394,169 of record CM051461.1, on the reverse strand, counting down.
CGCCTTCTTGTCAGCTAGGTACTTTGGGCAGTTTCTCTTCCAATGGCCCTTGTTGCTACAGTAGTAGCACACGGTCTCGGAAGTGGCCGGGTTCTTCTTCTTCTTAGAACCCACGTGAGCACCCTTGGCCGGACCTTGGGGCGTCACCGGGCCTTTGCCTTTGCCTTTGCGGCCACGCTTTCTTATCTTCTTGCTCTTTCCACTCACCGCAAGAACATCCTTTGGACCCTTCTCTTTCTTTAGACTCTCCTCCGTCTCAATGAGCATGTTCTGGATGTCATCCATGCTCTTGTCCATGCCGTTCATCCGGTAGTTCACAACATTTGGTGGTTATTGCACCAAAATTGTCACCTACAACTCACTGATTAATGGCTTGTGCATGACGGGAGAAATTAGGAGCGCGGAGAAGGCTCTGACATTTGAGTTCTATAGGTCATCATCAAGTCGTGGTGTTCTTTTTTTTTTTAAGATAAATTGAGGTAAAATCTTTCAATTTATTTTTAAATTAAATATCTACCAAAGACCTCCAAAAGAAAAACTTTTGAAATATAACTTTTTAATGTGGGCGACAGACTGAGCAACCATGCGGAGATGAATTTCAGTATCATATACGTAGAATTGCAAATGTTATGCTTCACAATTCCAAATATCATCTCCAACTAGCAACAACAATAACATTTCATTTAAGTGAAGAAAACACACACACACACACAAAAAGAACAGAATAGAAGGAAAAATGACCAAAGTAAAAAAAAAAAAAAACTAATATTCACTTCGATATAAAAAGGACAGACGTATCTATATCCAAAACTGGAATTCGTCTATCAAGCTCTTGCCCAAATGTCAATTCTTCAGCGAATGGTCTAATCAACTGTGCGTGCTATGTCGCCTGTTCAACTCCTAAATCTGATACTGAGGATTTAAAAATGTGAGACAGCATCAGCCACTTCCGAAACTTCCCACCATCAGTGAAACTGTCACACGTTAGATTGAGAATTTTCCATGACGTGTATTCTTTGAACAGTCGACCAAATGGTCTCCTAAGGATACCACCCGTTTTATATCCCTTCATTTCCAATCAAAGCCTGTCCCCCTGATTTATTCCAAATACAAAAAATCCCCCTTTTGTTTTCTTTGAATTCGCAAAAGAATGTCATACCGCTTTCCCACTGTGTCATTTTCTACACATGAGCTGACCTCAACAAATCTATCACATCATAGGGGCTAATACATACAAAAGGCCTCTTCCAAGATTCTTTTATGTGGTTCTTAAACAATTAGTTATTAGTCTTTGTTGCCTTCAAATTTTCAATGATTTGACAGATCATACATCTTCACCATCACCCGTCTCCAAACTAAAAAAAGAAGCAACAAACAGATGCGTCGGAAATGACTATTAGCACTTGGAACAGAAATTTTGGTAACAAATTTATTGTTTGGTTGTTTCAATAGAAACACTAAAACTAAAATTGGTTGATTCTTTGAACATATAGTCTAAATATAAGCTAATATAACTTCAGTCTCAGATGATTCTGCAGTCTGTACAAGTCTAGTCAGACACCAGTAGAGTACCAGCATGTACCAGATGCAGATGTAACTCTCTTTATAATTGTTTTTATCATTTTTTTTCTTTTTTTTCTTATGGATGCTTATTGGCTTCATCATACTTAATTGGGTATTTGTACAAAGATCAACGCTAAATTAACTTGAACATATAAGATTTCTGTCAAAATTTCGACAGACAGGTTTCAGGCATGCTAGTATCATTTTAAGACTTAAGCAATATTAATCTCATTATTACATCGGTAAGTTAACCACATATATCTAAATCTTACCCATATAATGTTGCTCTCCTCCTCTTAGAACAGAAGAAGGATGCTCAGTCTACTTCTGCTGATCCAAATGACCAAAATGCCCCCTAATTGATTTAGATGTGCTATATTAGTCAATTGATTGTAAACAGTGTGTACATTGAATCTCCATGCACAGTAACTAGATAAATGGTCACAAAAGCTAACTTTATCATATAAAAGAATTGTATTGCACTTTCATTTTCAAAAAAAAAAAAATGATTGTATTATTTACCAGGAAAGAGCAAGCATTGTTATTACATTTGATCCAAGTGCACAAACTATTCTATGCATAGCAAGATAGCTTAATGGATCCAAATTAATTCGAAAATTATATAATCCTATAGAGCTAGTAAAGGTCCAGCTAGCTGTAGAAAAGACAGAAAAATGGCAGAGCATCCTTGATCCATCTATATACGGTTATAACGAGTTATTGAGAAAAAATTAATATTAGACAAATAATGGGAATATAAATATACCTTAAAGTGACCATAGTAGGATCATGTTTCTATTGATGTAGCAATCTGCTGAGTTGTCAAAATACATTTGTGGTGAAACTGAAAGGTGTCTTACAATATGTGGCATATAGGGATTCATCATATGTGTGGATCTTCACCACTGGAATGTGCTCAAATTTCTGGCACTCATAACTGCCTACTCCTAGGATTGCAATCTCACGAAACAGTCTCTTCGTGCATCGGATTGTTAGCTTCTCTGGCTCTACCTTTCTTAAGTATTCTGGGAGGGTTACCATTTCATAATCCACTAATTCCATTCCATGACGAGGTTTAAGGTTCTCTACGACCATTAAATTTGGACAGTTTCCAATTAGAATAAATGAGAGATTTGGTAGGTTCGATACCCTCTCCAAATTTGGGTTATCATAAACACAAATATCTCTAACTGTGTGTAGGTCCTCTACATATTTTATACGTTCAGCAGTAGCAATGGTTAGATACTCCAAAGAAGTTGCATGGTGCGAAAGACCCTTGGGAAGTGAACTCAATTTAGGACAATTTGTAATGGATAATTCTTTTAGTTTGGGCATTGCTGGTTGACTCTCTTCCCAGAGCCACTCTGCCCAATGCGACATTCCTACAAAGATTAAATTGGTTAATAAAGAAAAAGGAAGGATCGGAGAGTAGTTGGTCCCTGATGTAATGCGGTCTTTGCTACCATTAAAAAAAAATTCTCTTCCGATCTTTACAACTGATATTGCACCTTGTATACCAAGATAGTCCAAGTTTGGTAGTTGGCCCAATGGAGGGAGTTGACTAAAGCATTCACATTCAGAGATCCAAAGATATCTAAGATGTTTTAGTTTCGATGGGAATGTCCAAACATGCAACCAATTAGGAAGATGATGGCCGAAGTAACCTATAATTATGAGAACTTCTAGGGACTGAGGAGGAGAAAGGACATTTAAGGCATCCTCTACTATTTGTTTCTCCTCGATTGGTTTAGAAACCTGACATCCCCGGTTTGGTGTGTAAGAAAATGTGAGGTCCTTGAGGTGAACTTTGGCCTTGAGGTTTGCCTCTTCTGCTATGGTGATATCAGATGCTTTTTCCAAACTATCCAATGCAAGCCTTGAAAGTTGGGACAAAGTTCCTAAATCTTCTAAACTACTATGTCCTTTTGAACGGTTGTTGTCTGGCTTGAAACCAATAAGTTGAATTAGCTTCGTTAGCCTTCTCAAGCCCACTGGAAATACCTCAATTTTTGTATTATAGAAGCAGAAGAATCTCAACTCAAGCAGATTAACAATACTAGAAGGGACATGAGATAATTGTCTGCATTCTCCAATATTCAGATATATTAGCTTTCTAAGATTGCCTATGGAATTTGGAAGAGTTACCAAGTTTGTTCCAAATAGATCCAAATATCTTAGTTGCACAAGGGTACAAAACGAATCAGAGAGGTTTGAAATATTTATATTAGAATAATAAAGAACCACTATTCGCAAGTGTGAAAATGATGGAAGCGCCTTGAACAAGACATCTCCCAAAAGATTATTAATAAGCAACAAGGTCCTTAGAGATTTTTCTTCATTTAAAAAATCTAAATCTGAATCAACCACAATCTTTTCTATTGATAGTCGGCGTAATTTCAACAAAGACTCATACTTACGGGACAATTCTCCTTCTCTCATTATTAAACTATCATTGTCTCTTACATATTCTGCAAATGATCTCATTAGATCATGCATTTTGCACACCCATTGGTCATAGGGACTTTCGTGCACTTCTAAAAGATTCCGCAAAATTAACTCCTTATAATAACCCATCCCCAATTCATAAAATGATAAAAATCTCCCTCATCACATAGAAATCCTTCTGCTAGCCACAAATAGACCAAATCTATTTTATAAAACACAAAATCCTCGGGATAAAGAGAGCAAAAGATAAAACATTGTTTTAAATTCGATGGAAGATCCTCATAACTCAAGAAAAATGCACGAGGAAAATTATTAGGTAAATCAACCAAGGACCACAGAGTGCTTTTTGAAATTTTTTGCCACTCAATTATATTTGCCCCCCTCCCACGAAGGACTCCACCTATTGCCTTAATCGCCAACGGCAAACCATCACATTTTCTTACTAGTTCCAGCCCAATATCCTTCAGATTCTCACATTCAATTTCATTGAGTGCCACCTGGAAAAATGCATTTACAGCAAATAACTAATAACTTGTGATGTATACTATAGTTTGAGACCAACATATATAGATAAGAATAACATTAAGATCTTCGGTGCATGTATTAAATTGACCTTAATTTGATTAAAGGATAAAATTATCGCAAGTACATGATTTTGAATTAAAGATCCTCGGTGCATGCATTAAAAATTTGGAAAAATTAGTTATTTGCCACCCAAAAACAAGAAAATTGGGATTTTGCCACTTTACCCATCTTTAAATGCTTTAGGAACCCCAAAAACTGTCCCCAAGAGAAACCAGATGTTGTAATAGAGAAAATTCAGGATTTTGAATTGAACACTAAATAAAATGGTATAATTGAACCCGAAATGCCAACCTAGAATATTTTGAAATTAAAAGTCATTTGGAAATTAAGAATAAATCTTGATTAAAATAAAATTATTTTTTTTTATGAGCGACTGGCGTCTCACTGCTGAAAGTTCAGTATACAGAGAGGCCTTACGAGCAACAGAATCATTAGAAGAGCCAGCCCTTGGCTTTGTCAAACCATCTGAAGCAACACAAAAGGGCACCTCAACAATTATCAAGCAGAACAACACAATCATTCAACTGCTTGTTAAAATCAAGGAAGAACTTGAAGATTGCAAGGATCAAATAAGAGACCTCAGAAGAACAAAAGCACCTGAAGGGTCTGACACATCTGAGGCCCTTGAACAAATCCAAAATCAACTCAAAAACTTGAGTCTCGGATCGCCAACAACCTCAAAACGGCCAACCATAACGGGCAAATTTTTCGTATATCGTGACCCAAAGAAAATATACGAAGAAGAAAAGAAAAAGATACAATGAGTCGTACTCAAACAGAAACAGTGGGTAGACCATCTGTATCAGGCCATGAAAACCAAATACCAACCGTTGAAGATCAAATCCGGGATCACAGACTCGGAAGCCGGTTACGACATGAGGCACAAAGAAGATTGCCAAGGCGTAGGCAATATCGAAGGACATTAGAATCTCAACTAAGTCCTGATGCGGAGCTAAGCGTCTCACAGTTCCGCAGAGCACAGCAAGTCCCGGCAGAAACACTATACTAAGCCGGATGGAGCGAAAGAAATCATCGGGTATACCAACATTATTCCGATGAAAGAATTTTGGTGGTTGGAGATCAAAGAGAAATTCCCTTTATCTCTCAAGAAAGTTATAACAGGCTCGTTGAAGAAGGATTACAGCACTTACACATAAGTGTTGTAATGGTCAGGCTATATGCTCTGCACAGAAGAAGTGCAGGGGTAAATGCTCTAGTTGTTTTAAGAGACACAAGATGGGGAAATGATACCTCACTGATAAGTTCCATGGAAATGGACTTAACAGACAACACACAACTGGCATACGCAGTTCCTGACATGATGGTTAGTATTCATGATTTTTACAATCACATCCAATTGGTTGTACAAACTCATGGGTATGAATCATGGCGAGGTAGAGAAAGCAACCTCTTAATCTCTCGATCTTTAATAGGGAGATTATCAAACACCAGCCACACCAACTTTCGGTACAATGTCCAAGGTGTAACAGAACACCTAGCGAGCAGAGGCATAAGGGCTATACCGGGACAACCGAGGTCAACCGAGGAATTGAGAGGCCAACGATGGATAATCAGACCACCAGCAATTCCAGAAGTACAACACCCACAAACAATTCGAGTCAGATCAAGAACTGATGGCTCTCTAGCCATTAGATTTGGTGGATATACAGCAACCGCACCAGCAGAACCAGCAGTTGTCGGGCCTAATGACGAAGAAGAACTAGATGGAGAAATGGCTCTGATGGTGACAATTGAAGAGCCAGAAACCTTGGAAGAGTTGGAATCAATCCAACTACTAGCATCTCTGCCTAGAGAAGGGCCGATGCTAGATTATTGTCCAATCTGGGATAAAGATGAAGAATCAGAGGAAGAATGGCTCAATCCATTTGCCTCTGAAGGTGATAAAGACAAACTGTCGCATTTTGCATACGCGGCAGAAGAAACAGAACTAGAATATCCTAAGATGAAGGCTTTCACAAAAATGATGGAATCAGCCTTTTCAACAGCTGAGAGTTCACTCACCCAGAGAAGGCCAACAGAACCAGTAATGGGTCCTGTTAACTATCCACCAGCAAGTACATCAAGGCAAACACCGATGCCAACAATACATGAAATCAGAGATCATGTTGGCAGACTCAAAGGAGGTTATGCACAACAGCATAGCGGGAGGTTCAACCTTCCAGATGCTCAAAGTGACAAAGGTGCAATTCTGGTATTACCAGAAGATATCGGGCAATACGGTGACGTAATTTCTCGATGGGAATCAATTACTCTCAATGTGGTTAATGACCGCAACTGGACGGATAACAAGAGTAAGGTGATTTTCATTGAAAATCTCCTAGGGGATGTAGAGAAAAAGATGTTCATCCAATGGAGAATGGCGTATCCCCATGAATATGAAGAATTAATAGCAGTTGCAGATGATCCCCAAAACGTAATCTCCTGCATTCGAAGGATGATACTGCTAGAGGATCCATACCAAGGGTCCACTGAAGAACAGACACGCGCTTACCAAGACCTTGAGCGCTTGTCATGCAACCATGTTAAGGATCTGTTCAATTACATGAATGATTACAAGATCCTTGCAGCAAAATCTGGGAGGATGTACATTTCTTCAGAACTCTCGGAAAAATTCTTCAGAAAAATGCCACCTCTAATTGGGCAAGAACTAGAAAAGGCATTTTTGGACAAATACCCTGGAGCAGCGATAGGCGTTATGCCAAGAATAAACTTCTCATACCAGTACCTGGCTGAAAGGTGCAAGCAAGCTGCACTCCAAAGAAGTTTGAAAGATCTCTCCTTTTGCAGCAAAATCCCATTACCAGGCTACTATGGAGAAAGAAAGAAGTATGGACTTCGTAAGTCCAAAACTTACAAAGGCAAACCCCACGAATCTCATGTGCGTGTGTTCAAGAGAAAACATGCTGACAAGGTCCGCAAATGTAAGTGTTTCGTTTGTGGAGAAGAAGGACATTTCGCGCGAGATTGTAACCGCAAAACAGGAAACATTGCCAGGGCAGCCATTATTGAAAATATGGAACTGTCAGATAGCTGGGATGTCCTCTCAGTTGATCTCAATGAACCTGATAGTGACGCAATTTGCTCATTATCTGAAGGAGAAGTTGGAAATGTTGCTTCAGCCGTAATCAATGATTTACCATTCGGCGAGCAATCATTTATGATGCAGACAGAGCAATTGAGCTGGCGGAGTTATATACAACTGCCTGAAGATCAAAGAGATTGTCCCCATGACTGGCAGGACAATGATTCAGTTCCAACGGGACATGAAAAATGTTCCATGTGTAAGGAAATGACAACTGAATCAACAAGGGCATACTGTAAAAACTGCCGCCTAACAGTATGTCCTATGTGTTCAAGATTCAGGCTGGGCAGACGAATACGAACTAAGGTGCAGCCAATAGCACCTTATGATAGTAAGGATCAGCTAATCAATGAGCTGATGTCTTATGTTCAATACCTCTTGGCGGAAAATGGAAAACTCAAACAACAACTGTTTGAGGCCAGAACAGAGGATCTCGAAGCCGAGTTTGATGAATTAATGAAGAAAGACAAAGGAAAAACCAAACTACGGTTTGAAGACGAAGAGGTAGATGAAGAAATAGAGATGGAACCAAGAAATCCAACAGGAGCTCTCCGAATAGCTTCTGCCAATACTATCTCTACCGAGGAAATTGAGCAATTCAATACAGTGGTCCAAGACCCTGTAAGGGGCAAAAGAGTCTTAAACAGACTCTACAACATGGAGATAACCTTTGAAATTCCAGGAGTCAACCCATTCAAGGTTCAAGCAATCCTTGACACAGGAGCAACTGTCTGTTGTGTCAACCAAGAAATTGTCCCACAAGAGGCATTAGAGCCAAGTGCCTATCCCATACAAATAAATGGGGTAAACTCAACTCAGATAGCCAGTCTAAAACTCAAAAATGGTAGTATGCTGATTGAGTCGAATAGGTTCAGAATTCCCTTCACCTATTCTTTTTCGATGGGGAAGAAGGAGGGAGTTCAGATGCTGATCGGGTGTAATTTTATCCGATCCATGCAAGGTGGATTGCGAATCGAAGGCCAGAACGTGACTTTTTACAAAAATATCACGACAATTGCAACCACAACAGATGCTGAGGTGGTACAAGCCGCAATTCCTGAGCTCGACCTGACGGGCTTGGAATACATTGAAGTAAGAGAGGCCGTAGCATACCACCAAGAGCAAGAGTCACAACAGTTTAAAGAGAAGTTCAGACCACTACTCAACAGACTAAAAGAGCAGGGGTTCATTGGAGAAAACCCCCTGGAACATTGGTCGAGAAATCAAGTGACGTGCTCTCTTGACATCATAAATCCTGATCTCCAAATTCAGGATAAATCTCTGAAGCATGTGACGCCTCAAATGAAGGAGCAATTTGAAAAACATACAAAGGCGTTATTACAATTGGGAGTAATCAGACCTAGTAAAAGCAGGCACATAACCATGGCTATAATGGTCAATTCTGGAACCACCATTGACCCAGTCACTGGCAAAGAAATTAAAGGCAAAGAGCGCATGGTATTCAACTACAGGTCCCTCAACGATAATACCCATAAGGATCAGTATAGCCTCCCTGGCATCAATACTATCCTTAAAAAGGTCGGTCACAGTAAGATCTACTCGAAATTCGACCTCAAGAGTGGATTTCATCAGGTGGCAATGGCACCTGAGTCAATTGAATGGACTGCTTTTGTGGTGCCTGGTGGACTGTATGAATGGCTCGTTATGCCATTTGGATTGAAGAATGCACCGGCTATTTTTCAAAGAAAGATGGATCAGTGTTTTGCTGGTACCGAAGATTTTATAGCGGTGTATATTGATGATATTCTAGTATTTTCTGAGAATGAACAACAACATGCCGAGCACCTCAGAAAAATGCTAGAAATTTGTGAAAAATGGGGTCTCGTACTCTCTCCAACAAAGATGAAGATAGCAGTTAGAGAAATTGAATTCCTTGGAGCAATCATTGGAAGGAGTAAGGTGAAACTCCAACCCCATGTCATAAAGAAGATCGTCTCCTTTGACGAGGAGAAACTGAAAGAAAAGGCCGGACTCCGAGCATGGTTAGGCATACTCAATTACGCCAGGAGTTACATTCCAAAACTTGGGACTCTTCTAGGTCCCTTGTACACAAAAACCAGCCCTCATGGAGATAAGTGCCTTAAACCGTCTGATTATGAACTAATCAGAAAAATCAAGGAAAAAGTGCAAAACCTACCAGATTTGGAGCTTCCACCAACAGGAAGTTATATCATCCTTGAAACAGACGGATGCATGGAAGGATGGGGTGGCATATGCAAATGGAAACCAAAGAAGCATGACCCCAGATCAATAGAAAAGATTTGTGCCTATGCTAGCGGTAAATTCCCGGTGATCAAGTCAACCATTGATGCAGAAATACACGCTTGCATGGAAACATTGAAGGCACTAAAAATCCACTACCTTGATCAGCAGGAGATAACGCTGAGGACTGACTGTCAAGCAATAATATCCTTTTTCAATAAGTCAGCCCAAAATAAACCATCAAGGGTTAGATGGATAAATTTTGTTGATTATGTAACAGGGACAGGAGTGCAGATTAACTTTGAGCACATAGATGGTAAGCTAAACAGCTTAGCTGATGCACTTTCCCGATTAACAACAAAATTGGCTGTTACCAGTGAAATACAAGAACAACAAGAGCTATTCTTAGCACATCTCGAAGGAGCATTTGAAGAGGCAGATCGATTTAGTGACAGCCTAAACAAGCAGATGAATGAGCTAATTTTAAAAATTAGCTCCTTACTCTGATTCTCCTTTTAAAATCCAAACAAATAATTAATTATTTTGTTTTTCTTTTTCAGGTCTGATGGTAATCTACGGAAAACCATTGATCTTTGGCAGTAATCTACGGAGAACTGTCTTTTATTTAATAGTTTCAGTTTGTTTATATTTTTGCAGAAATGGTGCTGGAATATTTAACCCATATTTTTAGAAGCTATGAAGGATCTCCACGTTATAGTCTCAGGCCAGATTCCAGGATAGCGCTTAACAACGCTGTTCGCTGGGGAGCATCATGTGGCCAGACAGAAGAAATAGAAGACTATGAGACAATCACTTGTGATTTATTGTTTTCAAGGCCGACTTTAAATATGGAGGGAGGAATGAGAACAAGGCTCATGGAATTACACCAAGCCCAAATTCAAAAGTCCCTTACGGAGCTTGAAAAATTGCTAGTCATGAGCAATTTGCAAAAGGTTAGACTTGAACAACATGCTAGCAAGGATAATTGGGCAAGGGATGCCCTCGAACCTGTTAACGATAATATCGAAAAGTTGATTGAAGCTCACAGTAAGCTTCGAATAATCCAGCAGAGCATCTATTATTAGGTAGTGTGCATAATATGCTTACTTTCGGTGCCAACCCGTTTGGTCTGTTAGTGGGCATCTTTTCTTTTCTAAGAGGCATCTTTATAATGGTGCCAGTATGTAATAATTGTACTGGTGCGCCACTTGGTGCATCTTTAGGCGCATTATTGAAGTAGTGCGCTTTTCTTTATTTTGCTTTTGGACAGCACTGAGGTAGTGCTTTCCTTTATTTCATTTTCAGATCGCACTAGGTGTGTCGGTGCGCATCTTTTTATTTGAGTGGGAGACAAAAGTATGTGGTAATCCAATTAATTGCATGACGATGGGGCCCAATGAGCACCCGATGCATTATTGAGATACCAGACTCGAGTCTCTATAAAAGAGTGTCATTCAGAAGTTGCAAGACACACAGAAAAACTCTGAAGTCTTACTTCTTCTCTTGTAATCTTATTCTATCAATAAAAACTTTCTCTTGCAATTCCATAAAAATCTTTGAAGCCAGCATTACTTATAATCCGAAGTTTCAAAGTCGATCAGTTCGTTTCCACTTTGGTATCAGAGAAAGGTTTGTTTCTTAATACTATTTATGGCTTTCTAAATTTCTGTGTATTCTAGGTAGGCACTTAAGGGGGAGATTATTCCAAATCCTTAGAAAGTTCAAAGCTTGAAACATATATTTAAATAGATTAAGTCTGAGAACGTTAATTTAAAGTTTGAAAATTCTAAAAATTTTTGGAAGAATCAAAAGAATCACACTGCCGTACAATACTTATTAAGAAGGAAGATCGCGGATAAACACTGTGATGTGAGAGGAACCTAAGATCAATAGAAATTGTCATTCTAAAAATTAAATTCAAAGACTGTTAATTATTAACCCGGGTGCACAATTGGAGTAACTCTAGTATAAATACAAGGGAATATTCCCTCTAAAGTGGCAAAAACACAGTTTTGAAGATTTCGGGTGGCATAAACAAAATTGCCCCTAAAAATTTTACTTTGATTTCGTTTGTGGATAATATTCGAGTTTCATATAATTAATCGATCCAAAGCATTTAATCTGTCCATATTAAAATGGGAATTCTATTGGAAATCAAATTTTATATTTTTTCCAAATTATTTTTCTATTTATTATAATAGTTTTACTTCCTTTTCCACTAAGTGATTGCTTAGGGACCTTTAAATCATTGTTATTGTTGAAGAATTACAATTTACAAACCAAATCACTAGTATGGACAACAAATTCGATCAGTTGGATCAAGCATTTGAAACTTGATTTTTTTTTAAGAAAAATTAAAATAAAAAGGACGGATCAATTTGCAAAATACGGTAGCATATGTGTGTGTGTCAAATTTTATATTTCGTTGGAATTTTTTATTATTAATTATGGATCCACAATAATAATAGTTTTAAAAATCTAGAAAAATAATTAAAAATTTTATAAAATATAAGATTTTGACTACAACAAAAGTTCAATATAAAGATCATTTTAAACAATAATATAAATCGGCCATTTTTATATGAGGAAATTTGACTTAGGATTTTGATCTTGATCGAATGTACATGTGCATGTGTACCATCCAAAAATAGTGTATGTACCTGTTTGATAAGTAAGGACCAGACATCCATGTCTGATAACCTCTGCACATGATGTGATGTTGTTGCCTGAATGAAAAGAGCAACCCTATCATCGCGAGTAGTCACGAGTAATCTACTACCACGAGCTCCACCAAGCATGGCATCACGTAGTAGGCCATTCCAAACTTCTTGACTCTCAGGCCACACGTCATCTAAAACAAGAAAGAATTTTTTGTCTCGGACCAGCCTTGCCAGCATTAATTGGCACCAACTCTGCTCTATCCTCAGCAACACCATGGTCACCTCCAGCTTCTCGGATAATACATTTGAGCAATTCCACCTCTTTAAGATCTTTTGACACACAAAACCAAAGTTTTAGAGGAAACTCCCTCTGAATCTCGGGATCATTGAAGACTTTTTTTGCAAGAGTGGCCTTTCCTATTCCAGGCATCCCCACAATAGCAACAACACTAATATTTCCTTCCTCGACCTTCTTTTCTGTAGTTAACAAGTTCACCAATAGTGCTGTATCTTCTTCAATCTTATCTCCGACTATATCAGCTAACACAATTGATGGATCAGTTTTACGACTAAAGTCTGAGTGCTGATGAAGAATATTAGATGGCTTGACAAGAGCTTGCAACTCAGTCAACCCCAAAATTGACTTCTCCTTAGAAATCTCGTCTAGCCTCAAATTAAGCTCCTTAATTTTTGAACCAATCTTGTGAGCAAAAATAGGGTTTCGAAAGCAAGAGAACATGTTGATGCCACACCTGAATTTTGAAGAGGGATGATAAGTACTATAGCGGGCACAGCGTTCCTCAGCCTTGATCTGACACATGTCCATGAGGTCATCAGCATCATACATGACATCCTTGAGCTGAAGGAGCCATAGTTTGATAGTACTGCTCTCAGCCTGCTTCCTCTCGGCATCGGAGAGGACGCATTGAATGCCACGAACAATCTTTTCAAGCTTTTTAATCTCGCCATGAACACCCAGCAACATACCCACCTCATCCTCAGCCATCTTTGTTAGCAGCTTGCTGAAGTTTTGGAGGAAAGCGTTCAAGATCATCGCCATTCCTCAGCAATCAAAGAACCTAAGGGAAAATTGTAAATTCTAAGTTGGATAACGCAATTGGTTTGTTTAGTTGTCTTTGCTACAAGTACTCAGGACTCATCTGATATAAGAGCACTATATCACCAATAAAAAAATGGTGATAAAGAATTAAGGACAGAACCTCCCTTCCTAACCCGAGGATTTTTCAGCTTTAATTAATAAATTTGTCAGCTGAAACATCAATTTTCGATCCGTCTTAAACGGGTCAACTTGATTTTATCCAAAGTTCAAATTTAATTGATAATAAGACGAATCCGGCCGTATGAGGATTTAATTATTTTCTTTTAGGGTCATTTGAAATATTTCTATTGGGGCTGTTTGGATTTCCCAAGAAATTTGAGAAATTTCGTCTTCCTAGCATAAATTTATTATAAACAATCCAAACTCTTCACAAAGTTACACATTTCTCAATAAATTTTTTCCTAGGAATTGCAACTCTCCCAAATTTTCTAAATTCCTAAGCGATCCAAACTGCCCATTGATAACTAGGTTGCTTAGTTGTCGTGTCTTCCAAGCGACTAATTTTCATTATTTTCTATATGTTAAGTTTTATTAGCCATGGCCCTCAAATATTTTTTTATTTGCCATGATTATAGTTGGCTGATTGTCTTTAATTTGTGAAATATCTGGAATTGTATTAAGGTAAAATATATTTTGTATCTGTTTGTTTTTTAGAACTGGCCACTATTTTGATTTTTCTTGTCTGTAATATTTTTAATACGTGACTCGTGACAAAGTGCATATCGCTTTTGAAAATCACAATACCAAATAAAAACATCAGAACACTCTCATAAAAAGTCCTGATAATACTCTTATAACACTTGGATCAAGTGGGAATTTGGAGAATTTTCTATTTCTAACCATAAATTTATTATAAACAATTCAAACTCTTCATAAAATTACACACTTTCCAATACTTTATGCCTAAGAATAGAAAATTCTTCCTATTCCTAAGCGATCTAAACGGCCCCATAAATCCTAATAATCTCCGGCCTGACAGAACCACCATTGTAGAGTCGGTGAATAATCCCATGCAGCACCTAGTGGCTGTCGTGAATCGCGACTGGCAGCAAGTACAGGTGGGAGAAGGACGAGTCATAGGTGGAACTGGAGTAAGATGACGAGGTGGTCCACTAGATGAGCTCTCACCATAGTGTCTACAGTAAAAATATGCTTTCATGAAATTGTTTTAATTCATTTTACTTCATACTGATTGTGTTTGGATTGGAGTGGGAAGAAGAGAATAATTGAAGAAGGACCCAAATTTATTATTAAACAATCCAAACTCTTCACAAAGTTACACACTTCCTAATATTTCTTCCCACTTCTTTCCTTCTTCCCTTCTTCCCACACCTCATCCAAACGGAGCCACTATTTTCATTCTTGTGAGTTATCTTATAATTTAGGTCTAATGATGAATAAAATGGTATAAGAACGGAAATATGAATCTATACTCTCTCTTGAAGCCTGAAAACTTGGTTTTCTTCCGGATGCACTATAAGAAAAATGGTTTTTACGTAGATTTTTATTGCTAGATTTTTTTTATTTATGTTGGACATTGATCTATTGCTAGATTTTTTTTTTATTGCTAGATTTAATTGATTTACTAAATCTAGAAAATTTTTAGCAAGACACAATTTTCTATTAATATCTCTTTAAAAATCTAGCAATTTATTTTTGCTAGACTTTTCTAATCTTGTAATATCTAGTGTAGCAATTTTAAAAAGTCTAGCAATTTATTATTGCTACATTAGATATTACAAGATTCGAAAAGTCTATCAAAAATAAATTGCTAGATTTTTAAGGAGCTATTAATAGAAAATTAAGTCTTGTTAAAAAATTGTTAGATTTAATGCATCAAATAAATCTAGCAATAGAACAATAACCAACATAAATAAAAAAGTCTAGCTACGAAGTCTATGTAAAGGTCAACTTTTTTGTAGTGATGGAGAAGATTTGAGGGTTTATATCCGATTTTGCCTGAATACTCGGGGATTTGTTTGGAACTGAAGTGAATAGGATGAATACTTTTCTTGAACATGAATAGCTCGTTTTAATTTTAATTCATTTTACGTCATACAATATATTTCATTTTTGTGAGCTATCCTATAATTTTGTCCAGCGTGACATGACAGGATGGATCAACAGCAATGATTTGGCTGTTTCAAACAGCCAAATTCGTTGTGATCAAAGGTTTAAATAGCGGATAGCGGACTCGTAGCGGACCTGTTAATATCATAGCGGATAGCGGATAGCGGGTATTTAGCGGTCGTTATCGGACCATAGCGGATTTGCACACACAAGTGTATTTTGAAGGTCTAGTTTAGTCTAAATAAAAAAATTAAAATAACTTCAAGCAACTAATAAACGCTAATTAAAATTATATTTATTTTCTATGCATATTTGACCATTAAATTTTAAGAATTTGAAAATGTTCAAAACATAAAAATTGTGGCCAGTTTTGTAAACTTTCCATAGAACTTTGAATCATATCAATCGGAGTTCGTATGCGAAAGTTATGTCCAAAATACTACTGCTATATCAGCAAATTATAAACTGCACCGCTATTTCCGTATTATACCGCTATATCGCCCGCTATTTTCCGCTATTCCACCGCTATACCCCGCTATTTCCCGCTATAGGTCGCGCTATCGGACGGGCCGCTAAATCTGTAGCGTTGTAGCGGTGTACCAAATAGCACCGCTATAGCGCCGCTATTGCGGCCGCTACGGCCACTATTTAAACCTATGGTTGTGATAGTTAATCAAATTCGTTAATTTGTTGACTATTTGATATAGTATTCAATCAACTTTAAATTTCATAAAATTTTTATAAAAATACATCGCCCGTAAAATTGAACAAAATCAATAGTTTGAATACAACATTTAAATTTTAAAATGTTGAAATATAAAAAAATAAAGAGTAGGGCGGTTTGAAACTGTGAAACCTTGGCTGCTGAGGATGAGCGGAACCAGATCCTCTGGTCTGCCGACCAGAGAAATCCTCTGGTCATTTTTAGATCTGAGCTGTCTGATTTAATCTTAATGGCTATAGATGTCCCGTGCTAGTATCACGATTAATAGACCCGAAAAAATATTAACCGTTGAGATTAAATCGGATGGTCCAGATCGAAAAACGACCGGTGGTCGTTGTAAAAAACGACCGAGGATCCGACTCCGAGGATGAGCATCTCATAAAAAATGTGTTTCATGAATTGTCCGAATACATTTGTTAAGCTTATTTTATAATAATATCACCATTTTATTAGACGATACTTGTCCTTCCTTTTATCTCCAGTAAAACAGTAAAAAAAGATGCTGAGACCCTCTTTTTACTTAAACCCCAAACAAAAACAAAAACCCTATCGATGCTTGTGACATCACTCTAATGGCGTCAGTTCTCCGCAAGCTACCTCTCACAGCAATGGAGTCCCTCCGACCTCCTCCGAGGCCAATCCAATTCCACCCAACTTCGCTCCGCTTTCAACCTCCTCAAGCGCGAAGTTGCTTTGGGGCAATTCAATTTCCACCTCCTTCGCGCGTCGCCTTCCCGAAAGCCAATCTGAGCACTGGATCCGATCAAAGGGACCTGAGAAGTTTTAATCTGTTGCGGTTTCGAGCTCTCTCGGATGGTGTTTCTGGAGGAGGCGGAGACGGCGGCGCTCGAGGCGGCGGAGCTGGTGGCGCAGGTGGTGGAGGAGGTGGAGGTGGAGGTGAAGAGAGTGGGAACGATAAGTCGTTTTTCTCCTGGTATTATTATTCAGATTCATTTCTCCTTAATGTTATTTTTTTCTCTCTTTTTGTCGTCATGTTACTCCCGATTAATTCCCTCGCTTTTCAGATGTTATCATTTTTCATATTTCCTTTATATTTTGATAAGATTTTTCTTTAATTGGTGTAGTTTTTAGTATTCATTTTCACTGTCAATTTAG
This sequence comes from Rhynchospora pubera, assembly GCA_028095005.1. Classification (NCBI taxonomy): domain Eukaryota; kingdom Viridiplantae; phylum Streptophyta; class Magnoliopsida; order Poales; family Cyperaceae; genus Rhynchospora; species Rhynchospora pubera. The sequence goes on along the minus strand of CM051461.1, from coordinate 205,376,560 downwards.
AAAGGGAAAAGGTACTAAAGGATGATATAATGTATATTTGCAATTTTGCACAGGTATCTATCAGCTTTGGATAAATATCCAATAATCACAAAAGCCATAACATCTGCCATTCTGACTCTTATTGGAGACTTAATATGCCAGGTAAATTGTGTCTCTTGAGTAGCTTTATCATGCTGATGTATGTTCAGTTGGTAGATTTATTAACAGTAATGAAAAAAATTAGATGTATTAGTTCCAGTCTAACTGCAAATTTATAATCAAATGGTTACACAAATTTTAAATGAGTGGCGCTCTACACAAAAATGTGATGTGAAATGAAGTTATTCTGAACCTATAATTGGTTACAAATTATAATTGAGTAGTTTTTCAGATTTTGGGTACTCAGTACATCTACTGAGAAGCAGGAATCTCACAAGTGCTGTTTTTTTCTCTTCCCCCCAAAGAAATAAGTACAAAGATATATTTTTATTGCTTCTTTCTTTTTAGCTACTTCTATAAACTGGTTGCACACAATTTAATCAAATGATTTTATGCCGTGGATTTTGGTAGCTTGTGGTTGACAAGGTGGCGAAGCTAGATTTGAGGCGTACATTTGTATTTACTTTCTTGGGACTCGCACTTGTTGGACCTACACTGCATGTTTGGTAAATGACTAAACTTGTTTTGTGTTTTTCTTCTAATGTATACATCTCCATTTTCTACCTGTGAATGTGGTGGTAAAAAATAATTTCCTTTTCATTTTATACCTGGGATGGTACTTTTGCCCTTTCTATCCTGTATGGTTATCTCATGTAAAACTTCACATTTAGGTACTTGTATCTGAGTAAGCTAGTTACAATAAAAGGAGCTTCTGGTGCAATTGCTCGCCTTTGTCTTGATCAGGTATCAAATTTGAAATATCTGTAGTTTTTACATATGATGGTATGCATACAAATAACTCCATTTTATATTGGGTGCAGTTCTTATTCTCCCCTGTTTTCATAGGAGTTTTCATGTCTTTACTTGTTACATTAGAAGGAAAGCCTTCTCATGTCATGCCAAAGCTTAAACAGGTGATGGACATATTCTTCTTTTCATTTTAGTTTTAACATACATCGAGGATTATGTTTTGATTATATGGTGAAAGGGAATTGATTTTCTGTTTTTAAATTCTGAATTCTTATGTTATGTTAGGAATGGTTTTCATCAGTGATTGCAAATTGGCAGCTATGGATCCCCTTTCAATTTCTTAACTTCTACTTTGTCCCGCAGAAGTTTCAGGTAATTTTCATTCAACTACTCCATGAGAAACATAGTCTGACTTCATACTAATAGAATGTGCTGCACACCAAAAAGTACCAACTTTATAACTGGTTGCACTGCTGACCTGCTGCACTCCACAATTCAAGTTTATATAGGGGTTTCCAGTTGGTAACACATTTAGAAGTTATTAGACTTGTGTTATTCTTCAGTATCTGTTGGTTAATACTTAATAAAGTTCAGTGGACTATTCCAGAATCTTATCATATCAGTCATATTAAGTGCTGGTCATGGCTTCATTTCTGCTTCTCATTTGTGTGTTGCATTGCATCTTGAAACTATACGATTATCTTTGTTGCCAGGTACTTGCGGCTAACTTTGTAGCACTTGCTTGGAATGTGATTCTGTCGTTTAAAGCCCACAAAGAAGTTATTATAAAATAGGTAAAGTGTGATATTTGCCCAGGGGCAATTAATGGCGATATTTGCCTTGTGCAAGGAGAGTGAACTTTCACCTCTGTAGGTAATGAGTTCTGTACCAATTTTGGTGACAGTGTGGTACTGGTACAGTCCAATGTAACTGTGTGAGAATCTTACTAGAGACTACTGTACATGGAAAAATGTCATTGTAACAGGATTGCTTGTGGTGATCTTATTTTCGTGCATATGTTTTGTTTGACTATCTTTTGCCTTATCCTCTGTGATTTTTTGTTGACTTTCCTGCTTATAAGTTTCACGTGGTATCATATGGTATCTCCAAGTTATAATCTTGCCTCAGCATAATAGGTGGCATTTTGGTTTCTTCAACTTACTTTTTATAGAGCTAATAATAACAAGTTAAATGTAGATTATAAATACACTAATATCAATAAGCCAAGAAAAGGTATATTGCCCTAAAATATCTTAAGTCTTTGCAGGAGTATATTTTGTAGATTTTTCAAAATTTTCCTGTTGACAGGGTATTTGCTAATTTATGGTCAAACTTAGGAAATTTGAGACTAGTGGTGTTTAGTTATAAATTGCTGACTAATGATTAGATTTAGTATTAAATCTCATTTTTTTTTTATGTACAATATGAGGTCTTTGTATTCAGAAAACAGTCCATTATGCAATTTATTCCAAAATAATTAAGACAGGAAAATATCCACTTTAAATTAAGAACAGGAAGATGATAATGCACAAAATCTGTTACTCCACATGAACTAGTTAAGTTCTCGTCAGGTTGGGCTGGATTCAGACCATCACAGAATTCTATCCTGGGCCGCTCAAATGCAAATCCCATTTGAATTGAAATCTTCTTGATTTTTTATTTTATTTTATGAATACTTGAACAAAATCAGACGATCGAAACTTCTACTGTTCCTCTAGTCTTACTCATGGATGAATGGAAGAGGTAAAAGGTTTTCTTTCAATAAAATGTATTAAAATCATACTGCTTCCAGTTCAAGCCATCAAAGCATGGCATATCAGTACATTTACATATTTTTTTTGTTTATAATAAGAATCGGACCTAATGTTGTCATAATAGTGCGTTTGTGTGTTTTCCTCCGTGCTGGGGCGAACGAAAATACAAAAGAAAGAGTAAAAAGAAAATAATAATAAAAAAACGCTAGAACAAGTAAATAACAGGAGAAACGCGTTGTTTGAATTAGACTGATTTTCCTTTGTATTGGCTAAGACAGAGCCATTGGTATAACCTTTAGCGTTATTTAATAAGTAATAATTAATGTTTACAGCTCAATCAACATGCAGTCTTTTAACAAAAACCAGGAATAAGTCCCAAAATAACTTTCACAAACATCATAAACCACAACATGGTAATAGTCAAAATATGATTTTGGACAAATAGTAAGGAAGACGAACTGTGTTACAACTCATGTACCGTAAGCAACTGGAAAATATTGGCTCGTTGATAGAAAAAAACCGTTTACAGTGAGTAGAAACGAACAAAAACAATGAGCAACAATCTATCATATTATCTCTAAAAAAACAATCTATCATATTATCAATGGGAGTACGTATGCTATGAAGGTTCTAATTGACCAAATCTGAGAATTTTAAATAAGCATAAAAGGCCGTCGAAATTGCTCGATCTCTCCCTTGACCGGACTACAATAAAATGTGATTGGCCGGATTTCTGACTAAATACCGTTAGATCTCAATTTTAAAAACTCAAATGGCCAGTCTAAACTGTTCAAAACTCAAATGACCGGTCTAAATTGTTCAACGTGACCACTATATTAAAAGCTCCTTATAGATCAAATTATATATATTTTGAATTTTTAACTATTTTTTCGTATTTTTAACAACTGCTATTTTTAGGGCCAATAATTTATCAATTAGATTGAGAGTTTTCTTTTTAAAATTCAAAGAAATAGTGAAAATTTTTTAAAAAATATAAAATTTGGTTCGCGAGAAGATTTCAAATATAGAAATCACACTGAACGATTTGCATCGGTCATTTGAAATTAATCAAAGTCCGATCAAACTCATTTGATTGAATCCATATTCTCTGTATATATATTTTGAAGTAAATTGTTTTATATTTGGAAAATCCTTGGGGTCGTTTGGATGGGTTGGGAATTGGGGGAATTTTCAATTCCTGGTCATAAATTTATTATAAACAATCCAAACTCTTCACAAAGTTACACACTTCCCAATAAATTTATGCCTAGGAATAGGATATTCCCCCAATTCCCAACCCATCCAAACGACCCCCTTGATGATAAGGTAGGCCTCAGAAGTAGGGAAAAATTGTTCCACATTTGTGATATATATGTAGTTGGCATGTAAACTTTATCTGAAATATATGTGCATGCATATCATTTTGCTATAGAAGTAATTAATATTGTACATGGTAAAAATAAAAAAAAAACTTATTTCTCAAACTGGCAAACAAGCAAACCGTTGAACAAATAGATTTACAATTTTTCGTATTTTTGTCATTTAAAAAACTTCCTTGCTAACATAGTACTGCACACTTTGTTTGAAGTATTCCCTGTCATCCAAAAAAAAATGATCGGAAAAAAGTATTCACCTGTCTGGAAACAAAAAATAAAAATAAAAAAGCAACTCTGTTTAATTTTATTTTTTCACCTAAATACAGGCAATCTATGTTTCCTTTGCGCGCTGAATTATTACCATAGGTAATGTGTCTTAATATGGCATGTCTTGGAAAGAATCAAAGGTTTAAATAGCGGCCGTAGCGGCCGCAATAGCGGCGCTATAGCGGTGCTATTTGGTACACCGCTACAACGCTATAGATTTAGCGGCCCGTCCGATAGCGCGACCTATAGCGGGAAATAGCGGGATATAGCGGTGAAATAGCGGGAAATAGCGGGTGATATAGCGGTATAATAGCGGAAATAACGGTACAGTTTATAATTTGCTGATATAACAATAGTATTTTGGGTATAACTTTCGCATACGAACTCCGATTGACTTGATTCAAAATTCTATAAAAAGTTTACAAGAGTGGCCACAATTTTTATGTTTTGAACATTTTCAAATTCTTAAAATTTAATGCTCAAATCTGCATAGAAAATAAATATAATTTTAGTTAGCATTAATTAGTTGTATGAAATTATTTTAATTTTTTATTTTAGACTAAACTAGACCTTCAAAATGCACTTGTGTGTGCAAATCCGCTATGGTCCGATAGCGGCCGCTAAATACCCGCTATCCGCTATCCGCTATGATATTAGCATGTCCGCTACGAGTCCGCTATCCGCTATTTAAACCTTTGGAAAGAATAGCTGCTTTGGAAGTAAGAGTAGTAACTGCTACATCACAGGTGACTCTAACCGTGACGACCCACGATGTAATAAAACTAAATTTGAGTTTCACAGGGACCTTCGCGTAAACCATCAACGGCACACTGCCATTAGTTTCAGCTTTCACTATTGAATCTCTGTTCAAAGAAGTAAGCAATATACCTGATCCAGTTAAATTCGTCTCAAAAATGGTCACATTTTGCGGTCCCTGGCGGAATGATGGCCAATCTCCTGAACATAAATAAGTTGAATCAAAATAGACTGAGACTGTGCCGTTGGTCTGGTAAAGAATTGATAGTTTCTTATTCGGGTTCTCCGTTTTTACAGTTGCAACGATTGACGGGTTGATGGGAGTAACCGACGAGGTCAACAAAGGCTCAAAGCCTGAGATCGACAAGTTGGTGAGAGAATATGTCGGGGCTTTGGGACGAAAACCGAAATAAAGGATGCAACCGACAGTAACAAGTAGAATTACGATCAAGCAGATGGAGGTGCAGACGCAACGACAACAACCACGCTGGATACGGCGCTGGATCGGCTTATATTTTGTGTAGTTTTTGTACTGCTGCTGGACATCTTCAGACGGCATCTTGAGGACGTGATCTCGGGGGAACTGGAGCATGTACACCGATGCTCTTCCTGAGGAAGATGTGCTGGGTGTGCTGCTATGCGGGGCCTTGGACAGTGGTGGTAATGGATGAGTTAGCTTGGTCTTTTCAGAGGGGTTGATCGGATGCTCCATGGATTGGCCTTGACGCGCGGGTTTTTTTGACACAATATTGAAGCGCGGGTTTTAATTTATGGAAGTAAGAGTTGGCTTTTGGTAAGTGGAATGCAGTTGGAGGCCCAAGATATATATATAGTAAAACCTTGGATAAACCTTAGCAAGATAAACTAATATTAGAACAGTGATAATTGGTAATACCTAGATTATTAATGAAATATGAAAATTTTAATTGTTTGAAGAAGTTTGTTCGCGGGCCCATCTAATATCCCGCATTAGATTTCCTAAACCCTTGCAACCAATTGACACAGTTTTTCTTTTTAAAAATATTTTTGGATAAACTAAAAGCCAGTACACTTTGAAAACGAAAAAAAAAAAGTTACTCCCTTAAATTGAGAGTATATCCTTCTATTACTTTGAAATTAATTAATTATTAAAAAAAAAGGAAAAACTACGACACGCATTGTTGCTACTTCATCATATATAGGGGTGTCAACGGCAGCTGTTTGCTGTTTTGCCACCACGTTTCAGCTGAAACGGAACGGTTTGTGGCACAAAAAATTATATCGTTTTCTAAGTGGAACGGTATGTGGCACAGCTGTTTATACCGTTTCGACTGTTTCAACCTCATTTCAAACCGTTTTATGTGTAATTTCTGAAGTGGAACGGTTGATGACACATAAATCTATTTCGTTTAATAAACAAAACGGTTTGTGGCAATACCAGTTTCATTCCGTTATTAAATGGCACGGTAACGGTATAGCGCAATACCGTGCCATTTAACACGTTAGACAAGTATAATCATATATCGCTGAATCACCACAAATCACACTTTTACATTCATATATTTTGTTACCATGCCACAATTAATTAAAGAATCAGATCGATTACCATGCATGTCACCATAAATTCTTTATTTTCATATTCCTATATCATCGTGGTAGAATATTTTTTGTTCAGCGGAACATCAAATCCTCCAGATTAACTCATCAAAGTGATTCATAAGTTTTATCTTCAAAATCCATTACATTAGCTCAAACAATGATTCTAAACTGTTAAAATTAATTTGCTTTACGAGTTATGTGCATATTTTTGTCCGAATTATAATTTTTTTAAGTTTATGAAGTATGAAGTCAGCCAGTCAAAAAAAAATTATGGACAATGAAAAAATATTAAAAGCTTGATATTTATTTTAATTTCTCAATTTTATACTTGCCAAATAAGTTGTTGGTTATACATTTCGCATTCATATATCGTACGTACGTACCTAAAACCATGACAAATAAGGGGATCAATTCATCTAGATTAATTGTCAATCTAGCATTAATTGGGTTGCAATATTATTAGTTCGTGATTAACCAATCACAAGTTAAATATTATCCATTCGGCAATTCGATTTTGTGGACATCATAAGGATGGTTGACATAAAGCAAATGTAAATATATTAAGTTATGAAATTTTGTATACCAATAATAAGCACGACAAATATCAAATAATAATATAAAAAAACAACAAGACAACAAGCCAATTTTAATAACACTTACGACTGTTTTAATCCATGGTGAATGGAATCAAGTCTTCCAAACTTCTTTCGAATAAATATCCATAGTGATTCCTTAATTACTCGAATTTTGAACCCATGTCACTCTCAAGAGGTGTTGCGCGACTGAGATGTGAAACGCTTATTCTCGTAAAATACTTAATTGAATGTTATAATTCATCCTCAAAGATACATAATTAATTAATTCTATTCTGTGAAAGAAAGAAAAACCGTTATGTGGCAAAAAATTTTGAAGACCACTAACATACTAGCGAAAATACCTTCATTATTTGTTCAAAGTAATGTTAAAAACCAGCTGGCAGCCTCTCTAGCGACCTAGTTATATATGCAAGCTGTTAACCTTGACCAGCATACTTTTTCGGTTTCTACAGAAAAGGTGAAGTAGAACTTTTCCTTTTAATTTGGTTAATGTTAATTTACGGTTTACAAGTAAGGTTTACATTTAATATTAGCATGATTTTCTGTCCATACGAAAATTTAGTTTTAATACACCTTTTCTTTTGCATTTTTTCAAGAATTGTACATGCTGCCATTTATTAAATGAGCCATACAATCTTTTCTCTGTTCTTATTAGCATATGCAATTATCATTTATAGAAATTGAAAAGATGCATTTTCAAGAGCATATTGTTTGTTAAACAATTACTATTTCTCTCTCCATATATTATTATGAATACACTACAACAAAAAAGATTATTAGTACCGGCTCATTAGTACCGGTTTTTAAGAAAACCGGTACTAATAATAAATCATGGCATTTTCGTAATTGTCAGATATATTATTTAGTACCGGTTTTTTAAAAAAACCGGTACTAAAAATCGTCTAAAAAAATAAAAAAAAACGTTTTTATTTTAGTACCGGTTTTTTATAAAAAACCGGTACTAATTAATTGATTTTTACTACCGGTTTTTTATAAAAAACCGGTACTAAAGGTTTGAATTTATTAAAAAAACCGTTATATTTTTAGTACCGGTTTTTTATAAAAAACCGGTACTAAAAATCAATTAATTACTGCCGGTTTTTTATAAAAAAACCGGTACTAAATATTTAAAGAATAAAAAAAAACCGTTATATTTTAGTACCGGTTTTTTATAAAAAACCGGTACTAATTAATTGATTTTTAGTACCGGTTTTTTATAAAAAACCGGTACTAAAAATATAACGGTTTTTTTTATTTTTAAGCGATTTTTAGTACCGGTTTTTTATAAAAAACCGGTACTAAAAATATAACGGTTTTTTTATTTTTAAGCGATTTTTAGTACCGGTTTTTTATAAAAAACCGGTACTAAAAATATAACGGTTTTTTTATTTTTAAGCGATTTTTAGTACCGGTTTTTTATAAAAAACCGGTACTAATATATTTATTTTTAGTACCGGTTTTTTATAAAAAACCGGTACTAAATTAAAAATTGTTTTTTTTTTATTTTTGAAAATTGTTTTTTGGTCGCCAGATCAATATAAACCCTAGAGAAAACTAGAGATTAGCTAACTATCCTCACTCCTCAAGTCACCTTAGTTGTCGCTCTCTCTCCTCCTCCTCCTCTCTACAAATCGTGCTCCCTTTTCTCCTCTAACCCTGGTTGGTTGATCGCGGCGCCTCCGCCTCAGCACCTTTAGCACACGTCTCTCTCAGCCTCCGTATACCTGAAAAGCACGCTGCTGCAAAGTTGACCATAAATTTCTTGAAGGCCCCTAAGGCATTCTCTAATTTAGCAACAGCAAGTTTTGACTTTGAGGTCAGAGATTCAAACACTGGGCTTCTTTGCTTCAATTGTGATATAAAATGTCAGGTTCGTTTCTTTCCTTTTACTTGGTTTTTGAATGTTTTAGCTACTTAAGTTTGAGGTTACTTCTTTAATTTTCTGACTTTTCATTAGTTTTTCCTGAATGGTGTAAAATGTCAATCTTTGTCATAAGTATTTTTTTTAACTTGATTATTCTTCCAATGTATACACATTTAATCAAATTGATTTGGTGATAATTTGTACTTTGTAGTTTGTACACCATTGAGTCACTTCAAACTCCAAAAAACCAGGATTCGCCAGTTTATGAAATTAAGTTACATTTAGAGCACCACACGGTTGGCATTTCAATAAAGAAACTGCAAGGGTGTTTGCATTCAATTATCTATTGATCCTCCCAAAGTTCAGCGCACATGCATAGACTTTTGTTTGCATGCATGTATCCAAATATCCAATCTTATGGTTTTGGCATTTCGAAATTTGGCAGTTCATCTTTTGATGCATCATTTAAGTTTCTCAAAATGTGCATTTGCAACCCAATTCTATCTACTATGCCATGAATGGGTGCTTAATTTGTCTCAGTAAATTAATTTTCCATCCCTTTTTAAATTTAAAATACCTTTGGTTAACTTATATTATATTGTTGAAATAATTAATCTGCGCAGCTCGACAATTCTAGCTCAACAGAGTGTAGATCTACTCAAGTTACATACACTGGATTGAAAGATGGAAACCACACACTCACTGTTTGCGCCAATGCATCTCTAAGGACCAATTGTTCAAGAATTATCTTTTTTTTTTTATTTTTTTTAATTAATTTAGTACCGGTTTTTTATAAAAAACCGGTACTAAATTGAATAAAAAAAATTCGGTTTTTTTAATTAATTTAGTACCGTTTTTTTATAAAAAACCGGTACTAAATTGAATAAAAAAAATTTTGGTTTTTTTTAATTAATTTAGTACCGGTTTTTTATAAAAAACCGGTACTAAATTGAATAAAAAATTTTCGGTTTTTAATTAAAATAGTACCGGTTTTTTATAAAAAACCGGTACTAAATTGAATAAAAAAATTGCGGTTTTTTTAAATTAAATTAGTACCGGTTTTTTATAAAAAACCGGTACTAAATATAATATTTTTAGTACCGGTTTTTTATAAAAAACCGGTACTAATAGTGCTTGCCGCCACTTTCCTAAGCCTCCTAGTACCGGCTTATTAGTACCGGTTTTTTATTGATTTTAGTACCCCCTATTATTAGTACCGCTGCAAAACCGGTACTAATGATAGGAAAAAAACCGGTACTATTAATTATATTTGGCGTAGTGATAATATGAAGATGTCTACGTCGCATATTACCTTTCATCAATAAAATAAAAGCCATATTGGGATGAGCTCATGGTAATTCTCCAAATTATTTCTCTCTTTACATGATTGCAATGGATTCAATTACTTAGTTGTTAGCTGGGACAGGTAGATACAGGTTGAGACCAATTGTTTTTCGCTTTTTATTAGGCTGTCCAGCTGCTTATTTAATTTTATTCAATACATTTTCTGCGTGATTTTTATTTCATTGATACGAGCACGACATGTTGGCAATATATTATTGCAATGTTGACCTTTTCAAATAATATATATTATGTTGAATGCTGTTATGATTTTCAAACAACATTTGTGGAAAGTACGTATACTTTCAAAGGAGTTTTATATAAAAAAAAAAACAATACAAATAAATTACATAATTGCTTATGCAAGTAAACATCCTTTTTGTTCAAAAATAAATAAAAGGGCAAGTAAACGTGAAGAGAGGAATCACTCAACATATATATTTCTCCAATGATGTAGGAAGTTCTGTTTATTCATTCAGTCGTACGTACAAGCCTTCATATATGCAGAAACCAAATTAAATTAATTTGTAAATAATATATATCTTAAAAAAACACGATCGAAACTGAAAAATATTGTAATTTATGAGCAATGCTTCCAACCAAAATAATTAAAACAACCGTATATGCATATTCATACTTAATTATAGTTCTATTTTATCATATTTAATTAAATAAGTACAGTTTTTCCTCAAATTAAAAAAACAACCATATATGATTAAGTACATGAATGAATGAATTGTTGTCATTTCATCATACCGTATATCACCACAAGTAGTGAGTATTGGCATGACATTTCCTTGAAAGCACCGCTGCCGTACCGTTGAGTGAATCAACTATAACATCACAAGAAACCCTAACAACAATGCGCCACGACGTAACCACGCCGAGCTTGATCTTCACGGGGACCTTTGCATTGACCTTCAGTGGCACCTTGTTATTATCCTCAGCCTTCAGTATTGCATCTCGAGTAACCGAGGTGAGCAAGACCCCTGATCCAGTAAGATCAGTCTCAAATACAGTGACATTATGTGGTGACTGACGGAACTCCGGCCACTCGCCTTGGCATAAATTAACTGTGTCATAATAGGCAGAGATTGACCCTCCTGTTTGGTACAAAATTGAAATTCTCTTGTTCGGGTTTCCGGTTTGTAATGTTGCGTTAATACTGGGGCTCAATGGAGTTAATGCTGAGGACGATAATGGGTCGAACCCGGAGATTGTTAGGGAAGTGAGAGTGTATGTCGGGGCCTTGGGGTGGTAGATGAAGTACAATATGGCCATGATAAGAACAACAGTGAGGAGAACTAAGCAAAGGCTGGCGCACAAGCAGCGATGGCAATGCCGAAAAGCACGCTGCCGTGTTTGAACTCTCGAGTAACTCTTGTACTTCTGCAAGTTCTCTTCCGGAGGTGAATTGACGATGCAATCCTTCGGGATTTGTATTGTGTGAACCGGTGTGCCTGTAACCGATGGAGACGAGCTTGCATTGCTGCTTTTTGATGGCCGCGGTGGTAGCTTAGTGGTGGGTCTGGTGGCATTTGATGTCGGGGTTAAATCCGACATCAGAATCAGTATTTTGTGTGCTCCTTGATTTGATGTATGTTGTATTGGTTGTTTGTATTCTGACAGTATGTGCTCTTCATGGAGGTATCATATATATATATAGCCGTTGGGAGGGATTCTCACGTGTGAAGAATTTTTTATTGGTTTCCAATTAAGTTACGTCATTATCTTTATTTTTTGTATTATGCATGGGAATGGTGCTCAAGTAGTGGCCTGTATTATTTGGGAAATTCTTATATAGCATCAAATTATGATAGGGATGGTCAAGATTTGTAATAGAATGATGGAATCAATATGAAAATGATATGCTTAATAATATCCCCGTTTTAGTCTCTAATTTACCGATATATTAATTTGTTGCATCAAATAAGATATATTAATTTGTTGCATCAAATAAAACAGATCCTCTGTATTAATTTACAAACGTATTGTTTTGCAAAGAATAGTTTATACATCGAATATCAACAATGAAATCATTTGGTTTTTTTCTAAAAAAAAAAGTGGGATTATATTTACAATAAAAATATCGCACAAATTATTCCATTTTTGGCTCTGTTTGGATAAGTCAAGAATAAGAGTTATTTTAGACTAAATAGCTATTATGGACTAAGAGACAATTCAAACAATCTAGGATTAAGGGCTTATTCTGAATCAGACTAAGATTAGTTAATCTGACTAGATGCTAGAATAAGAAGTGAGATTAGTTAATCTGACTACATTAAAATTAACGGTCAAAGAAAAATCTCATTGTTTATTCATTGCATCATCCAAACAAAAATTTTTATTCTGAGATTAAATTTATTCTTAAAAATTTAAAATTAGTAATTTTAATCCTGAATAACTAATCATACTCTTATTCTCATATGATCTAAACAGAGTCTTTATAAATATACATTGCCTTATCGTGCCTGAAAAATGGATTACAGGCATCTTCAGTTACAACAGCTTTTGGCATTTTCTTTAAAAAAAAATAAAGAAAGTTCCACTTTCTCTCCTTTTATTTTCAATTAAACATTCTTTCAACCGACTGTACGGCTTGCTCGGCTTTTCTAGATAGAAAACGTCTTCATGCAACTTTCAAGTTATTAGTTAAGCATTGTGTCGGCATGAAATCAATCAAATACGTCTTCCATAGAGGAAGTGCTTATTCTGCATATTAGAAGCATATTTTACAAGGGTATCTGTATGTTCCGAAATTATTTTATATAAGAATTTAGATAAAAAAATTTTAATAGAAAAATTTATTTTTTTTAATAAGAAGAAAGTTCGTACGCGTTTCATAAAAGGATACAGTATTTCTTCTTCGTACCCGTTTATAAAATGCGTACGACAATTTCGAACGCGTTTTATAAACGGGTACGAAGGAGAGATACTGTACACCTTTCCTCACTCCTTTTGAGGCTGGTCAGACCTTCCTATCCGTTTATAAAACACGTTGGAAACCCTCCTACACGTTTTATAAACGGATAGGAAGGGTTCCAGAACCGAGTTATTACTGTTTGTTATTTCATTTTTAGAAAAAAAAGTACAAGCATGATCTGATAAAGAATGCAAAAGGTATGACAAGATTTAATTTTACAATGTCATCTTTGAACTTGTCAAATTATTTGTAAAATCAGGCATTGTTGAATTAGAATGCACAACACCCACTACCTCATTCTTCTTAAAAACTTCAGTACAATGGAAAAAGGAAATAGCTTTAACTCAAATAATGGTGTTCCAAACTATCGAATAGCGACCCGCATTGAGTATTGCCCAACTTTCTACCATTACCCTGCCAATCGAAATCAACTAGAAAACGGAGAATATGAGGCTATGTGCCGCTCATGTTACCGCACTTTGAAATACAACATCCATGAAGACGCGACTGAAGAGGGTCACGTGCTCGAGTTAAAAATACACTACCAATGGTAAATTAATAGTGGGCCGGAAACGGAACGGAAGGAGTACCTGGAGCGGCGATGGTGGGAACACGGAAAGAATATCAACCGGCCAAAAAATTATGACTTGTACAAAAAATATTACACAGAACCTCAACTCATCCCCCAACAACAACCGAAATCCTATTTCTCGTCTGAACCAACTCACTGGACCGTTTACGAGAAAATATACAACTTTAATGGAGACCACAGAGTGAGCTGTACATGGTGTGCTCAAGTTTTCAATTACAAAGAAAACATATTGCGTGACCACTACCATGAGCACAAACGTCACGACGAGAATAAACAAAGAGCTCGGAACATAGAGACCCAGAGGATTATTAAAGAAAGAAATGAAGAAATGGATCGAAAAAAAATAAGAAAAGAAGAGGCAAGAAAAAAGAGACTGAGAATATCGGAGCAAAAATTGAGAGAAATGAATAAGAGGGATGAACTTCGACAAATTGTAGCAAGCCGAATGGCAGAGATAGAAAAATAAGAAAAATGATGCGACCTTCTGGAATGAAGCCGCTCAATTCCCTGACAACTCTGGTGGGAGTAATCAAGATGAAGCTGACGCGGATTACTCACTACTAGAATGTCAATTATTTGCTTCGCAAAAAGACGTCCCTATTCCGACACGAAAAGCTATCTGCGTCCACCTAAAGACACTACCCAAGCGACTCCGATACTCTATCCGCTAATAATAAATATCTGTGTCGCGAGGACGCGGATTACTTAACGCGTCCCTATATCTGTGTCGGGATAACGACACATACCATGTTCTCTGATCGCTTAATCAAACAATAAGCGCGTCTCTATTTAGAGGTTACTATGTCGGTATATCGACGCCTTTATTAAGCGACCCAGATAATATATTTTCAAAATTTATTGGGACCCACAAACTATATTTGTCGGTATACTCACACCTTTGATCAGCGATACAGATAAATATATTGTCAGAATTTAGCGGAGCCCATAATTTATAATAGTCGGTATATCGACGTCCTTGATCAGCGATCCAAATGATATATTGTCAGATTTAGCAAGGTCCACCATTATTTAATTCATATAATTTTAATTATTCACAGCTATTTGGATTTCTCAACCATACACATTATTCACATTAAATTAAACAAAAATCACACAAATATCTATTATCAATTGAATTGCAAATCAACATCCAATAAAAATAACAAACATGCATATGTTTTGATACAAACCAGAATTCAAAAAACATGAAAATTTAAAAGGAAGTCATCTTAGAAACTGAAAATGAAATGGAGAAGCACTAATACCACTACAATTGTTAAAAGGAATTCCAGCTTTTCTCTTACATTAACTCGATTACAAATCCTTCTCTTACTTGACATGCACTTATTCAATTCACCAATAATTTTTAACCCTAAAAAAGTAGTACATAGTAAGATTGCATGACTTACAAAACTTGCATATTCTAAAATATACCAAAAAGACTTAAAAAAATAAACCATGCAATTCTAAAAAGAGTATACACTACATTATATTTGACTATTGACCGAACAAGTTTAGTTCTAAAAAAAATCACTTACCCAATATAAAAGTTATTAAGTTCATAACTAGGGATGATAGATATTGACACGGTTCGAGGCATTTCAGATCTTAATAATCAAGCTTGATAGCTTCTGGATCTTTCTTGCTCACGAGGTAACAAATCTGAAATGGAAATAGAAAATGCATAATTAAGAAAGAACTACTAGCATATATATAATTTACCTTAAAAAATAGTAATCTTACTCCCTTTCCTGCAATGCAAATAATTTGTTTATATTAAGTGTACCTGACATAAGGATATAATAAAAGACAACGTATTGTAAAATAATTGAAAATATCTCACTTCTCATGAATTTTCTGGTGTTTCTACATCATCAACATCCAAAAGAACCACATCTGCTACCTAAACTAAGAAAAATTCAATTTAATAAGCAATAGAACATGATTTCTAAGTCCTTTTCTAAAGTTGTGAAGACAGAATGCATGGAATTATTACATTGGAAAAAAAAATAAAAATTAAAGTTGAATCACCTTTTCTGAGTCAGAATCAAGTGAACATTCAGATATTTTCCTTCTACAATTATAATATTAAAGTATTACTAACAAAATTTCACAAACATATATCAAGTTTTGGTTTTTTTCACATAAATCAACAAAATATATATATCATAAGACCATGGAAGTAATACTGACAAAAATTTCAAATATGCTTCGGACATTGACTACAAAATTCTAAACTTCATGCTTTTATTTTGGGAATAGTTACGCAAGTCATCTGCATACCTTTGAAAAGAAGGAAGGCTTGTTGCGAGGGTTCCTTTCAGGGGTGCGTACCGGCTCGGTAAGAAGCTGTATGGGTTGGCTTTCGTAGCTTCTTTCTTTTTCTTAAGGTTTTTAAATTGCATGGTATATCCTCCTGCTGGTGTTAAGTTTATATCTTCATGTTCATCAAATTTTATCACACCATTAGATCTTTTGGTATAATGAATTTAAATAGAAAGAAATGTCTAGAGTATAGATACTTTGGATACATAAATTAAGTGGATTAGAAAATAACTTTTCTTTATAAAATTCAGATAATAACCTTTCTTTATTAATCGGAATGCAACAAATCCATGATTGTCATCCTCCCACATGTACACTGGTGAAATTCCTGAAGCAGCTTGCAAGAGCAAATTAATATATGACAAGTTTGCATATGACAAGTCTCTTAACAAACAAAAATAGTGATACTTGATGCATTTGTGATATTTATTTTAGGACTGCCATTATTCAACCAGTTTCTCTTATAACAATGTTCATATATAATAGAAATTGACACTGTTTGCCAAATGGGAAGTACTTAACTTAGCATGCAAACCTCTCTATATCTTTTACGTTGTGCCTGTAGACTTCTCCGTTAACTTTGGGTAAAACATTTCCTACGTAAAATAAAAGAAACATACTTATAAACAAGATATTAACATGTAAATAGAACCAATGTGTGGATAGAACTAACAAGTGGATAAAAATAAAAGAAACATACTTTGTTCCGGTAAAGTTTGGCCCAAGAAATAACATGTGGATAAAAAAGCAAAGAGATTAGAAAAGTATCAACACACAACATATAATCAATCAAAAATTCAGATTACGGACATAGACATACACAGATCAATCAGATTTCATAAATTCCACAAGTTACACAGATACTCAGAGCATTCAGATCACAAACCCTCAATTAAATTACATCCTCACAAGAGATTAGACAAGACTTACCAAGGACAACAAGATGGAGATGAGAATGGTCAAGGAGTGAGTTGATACTTGATGGCTGGCCTGAAGCCTATCGGATCAAATTTTGGAGCGGATTTCAGATTCGGATGAGGTCAGGGTTTAGAGGTGGCTTTTGGAGTTGCAAGCAGTATATGAATGGAGGGGTTGAGGCCACGAAGGTTTAGAGTTACAAGGGAGGTGGATCGATTTGGGGCTAAACCAATGGAGGAAGGGATTGGCGGAGCTCTCATGGGTCATGGCGAGGGGGCGAGTCAGCCGAGAAGGAAAGAAGAGAGGAAGAGGTGAAGGGGCCGAGTAAAAGAGAAAGAGAGGAGTGAGTTGAAGGGTGTGGCCGGGTTCGAGGGCGTAGCCGGTGCTCCGGCGCTGTATAGAGGGAGGTGGCCGAGAGAGAGAGAGAGAGAGGGGGGGCGACGGCAACAAGGGGGTAGAGTGGGTACGGAGAGAGAGCAAGATAAGGGGGAGAGGTTTTTAGGTTTAAGTCCCGTAAATCCCTTCTAACTTATCTGTGTCGGCCCACCGACACCGAGGAAAAGCCCTCCCGTCCAATTTTTTCTTTCTGCGTCGCTACTTGATTTAGCGACTCTAATATGTCGGTGTTCCGACACAGATAAACGAAATTCTAGTAGTGACTGGAACCAAGCCGCTCAATTTGGTGACAACGCCGGTGGAAGTAATCATCAACAACCGAATGACGAATATGAGCAACCATGGTGGGATGAAATTCTACAACATGTAGATAGTCAAAATCTCTAAGTATTTATATGATTGTAATATTTATGTATTTTATTATTATGGTTGTTAATGTAATTTAGTTTTAATTATTAATGCAACGTTTTAATTTTATTGTTATTTTTTATTTTTTTTTATTTTTAGTAGTGCTTTGCACTATAAGTTGTGGTTTTAATGTGTTGACATTCAATTTATTAATGTTGTTATTTGGAGTATTTAATTTATTAACGTTTGATGCATTAACGTTTTTTTTTAAGTAGTGCTTTGCACTATTTTTTTTTTCATATTGATTTAGACATAAAGAAAATTAAGAACAAAGAAAACATAATCAATACATAATAAGTATCATAAGTCCATCACATAGTCTACCACAAGTCCATCACAAGTCCAAAAAAACATAGTCAATACATAATAAGCACCATAAGCCAATAGAAAACATAGTCACTACAAATCCAGATCATGAGACATAGAAAGAACTACCGCCTCCTAGGTCCTGATGGTGTAAATCTATCATGGACCTTCACGGCACGCCTACCTCGTCTCCGGGCCAAAGTAAGCTCATCATCATCCTCATCCTCACTCGAATTTGTGGCCTCGTCCTCGTCCTCCTTATGCTGCTCCTCGTGAGGCACATCCTGAGGCGTTTGTATGGGTCCAAACTCGACGCTCTGACCACCCTCCTGAGGAGTCACTATAGGGACATAGTCTCCCTCCTCATCTGCGGCCGTCCGTAGCAATGTGCTGAATGAGTCTGTCCTTCCCATACTACCCAACGGAGTGCCAAATGATGGAATAGAAGAAGGCGTAGGCACTGACGAAACAGTAAATGGAGGAAAAGAGGAAGGCATACCAGATGACGCAAAGGTATAAGGTGGAGGATACTGATATGCTAGCATGTGGACGGTGAAAATGCCAGTGGGATCCTGAGAAATGCCAGCAAACTGCGAGGTCTATGCTGATGCACTATGCATGGAAGGAGTAGGACCTGAGGATGTAAACTGAGTAGGAAATAGTGTGCGTGGTCCTAAAATATCATCTAATCGTCCGGTATTCAATCGACTATCCTGTAATATTAAAAAAAACAATGTCAATGTAAATAAATTAGTTTTTAAAATTGAAACTTGCATATGAACAAATACTAACCGCATGCATCAGATCCTCCGCCTAAAGTTTTTAAAACTTGCATCTGTGCACATTAGTCATTCATATATATATATATATATGATGGCTAATGTGTCATAGATGGCGCAGAGGGTCCCGTGCCATAGAGTCGTTTTTCGAGATCAAAATCTAAATACTCAATCCGAACCGTTCAAGTTATTCACCATATTAAAATACCCTTGGAGACCAAATTTTGCATTTTTTCAAATTTTTCTGCTATTTATTATGATATTTAAAAAAAACGTTATAATTAGAGTATTTCAGACCCTCTAATTTGAAAATATCAAAATAAATAAGAAAAAAATAAAAAAAATGTAAAATTTGGTCTCCAATGGTATTTCAATATGGTGATCAATTTGAACGATTTGGATTGACCAATTGAATTTCGGATCATAAAAAAATATCTCAAAAAATACATCTATGGCTTTTTTTTTAAAAAAAAAATCGATGCAATACAAATATTAGATACAAAAATTACATCTTCACAAATATAAACTGTTTCCTCTGCCTTTCTTTCATTCTCCACACTTATTTGGTACCGGAGGATTAAGCGAAGTATCTCGCATGAAATTAAATAAGAAAAATTGATTCTTTTTTTCATACATGAAAATAGAAATTATAAAGGTGTTATTTACTATTAATCTGTTTAAAACTAATGTCAAAGGATGATATAAGACAAAAAAAATTGCAGTAAGAATAAATTCGGGTACTGGTCATTTCAGATTAAGTTGAGACTTATATGTAGAGGTAATTCTTACAAATAAAAAAGTCTCTGAAAAAGTTGAGCTAAGTTATATAGTGGTATATATAATTTTAAGAAGTTTTTAGAAGCATTAGCTGCAATTCAATGTGTCTTCAAAGATTTTATGGCGTCGAACTTTCAGCAAATTAAATCTTATTAGTGCTCATATATATTGGACACTTTAGGGAGATTATTGGTTGCAGAAAATGTATTGAGATGCTAATTTCATGGAAGAACGTTGACATTGAATGATTCACAGATGGTAATTGAAACAAATTTCTTTGATTCACTTTAATATAAGTTGAAATACATACTTACATCATTTCATTTACTTGTAGTCAAAATTTCATGGAAGTGTACCTTTCTGAGGCAGGACTTAATTAGTAGAGGATGACACGTTGTGCAAATGTGCATGCATTAACTATTGGCTATCTCTGACCTGGAAGTAACAATACTAAAATGCCAGAGTTGGTTAAGGTGTTCCTTTCATGCACTTAAGAAGGCACAATGAAACTCTGCTTCCAAAGAAAGAGAGAATGAAATTTTAGTTGATTGCTCTTTTTTACTAAAAAAATTGAAAGTTTATCACTTTAAGTTTTTCAAAAAGTGCTCTTGTTAAATTTATTGTTCATCGCTTTTATTTGCTTGTCCCATTTCAAATAAAATTAGGCATTGTTTTTATTATAAATGTTATTCTTTTCGGCATTAGTTGCTCTTATATTATGATTTATTTCACTTTTACTGAAGTTTGGAGAGACTATAGCTGCACCAGCTTTTTCTTCCTCAGATATGGAACTCTCATCTTATTTTCTATTTTCTGCAGTGAAAAGTGGTCCCTGTAGTTTCAAGTAGTTAGCTTTTGTTTTAGACTCTTAATCCCCCCCCCCCCCCAATCTTTACACCTTTTGGCAGTGTTTGGATTGGGGTGGGAAAAAGAGAAGAAGGAAAGAAGGGTCTAAATTTATTATTAAACAATCTAAATTCTTCACAAAATTACACACTTTCTAATACTTCTTCCCACTTCTTCGCTTCTTCCCTTCTTCCACACCTATCCAAACGAAATCTTTGAGAATTGAGTGTTAAAAATTGAAACAAAATATTCAATGGGACGGTTCTCAGAATTTTTTAAAAAGGAATCGCACAATGATGTGAGATGCTTAAAGTATAAATAGTGTCGGTTACATTAATTATGACTAGAGCTAAAATAAAACTAGTGAAGGGGTTAAATTAGAAAAAGAAATAAACAAACACTGAAATTGATATTAAATGAAAAAAAAAGGAAAGAGCAGAGAGAGAACGAGTCCGTAGTGTTTTTCAAAATGACACGATACGAGCGTGTTAGTACGACACGAACGTGTTGGTACGACATGTATACGTGTTGACACGACACGACACGTGCGTGCCAGCCTGTCGTGTCAAAGTCGTGTCGTGTTAGAGAAGTCTAGACATTGACACGTGACACGACATGATACGACACATGACACGAGTTAACACGATAAAAAAATATTATTATCTAGAATTTATCAAATTATATATATTGAGTTTATATTATAAATTTAATAATTTTTTATTCATAATATTTTGATTCAATCATTAATTTTCATTTTAATATATTACTCAAAAAAATACTTTTCAATCAATCATCAACAAAGTGTTTGACACGACACGACACGACATATTTTCATTTTAATTTTCATTAGTTTTTGAGGAAAAATAAAACACTTTTTGAGTAATTAAGGAAAAATAAAACATTTTTCTATTCTTCCTTCCGCACCGCACTCCCCACAGACTAATTAAAGACTTTTTTCAATTCATTTTTTTTTCTATTGTACAGGGGAATCTTGGACTTGAATTATTACAGCTGCACTAGATTAAAAATTTTAACTGGCACGCATTAAGTATGATGCACCTAAAGATTTAAAAAGATAACTGTACCTTCGGAGCATCCATGAAATGCATACTTTTTATTTATTTATTATTTTTTTTTTGTGTGTGCAATTGCGAAACTATGACTTATTTACCAAAATAGAGGTACTTATTAGACAAAACGCAATTAATGACTTAAGAGCTTCTTTATGGCTCATTTTGGATAGGTGCGGGAAGAAGGGAAGAAGTGGGAAGAAGTATTGGGAAGTGTGTAACTTTGTGAAGAATTTGGATTGTTTATAATTTATTTTTTCCCTTCTTTTTTCTTCTTACCTTCTTCTCAACACATCCAAACGGTGCCTATGTGATTTACAGGGAAAATAAAGACGTTATATATGTGCAAACAGGAACAAATATGTTATATTATATCACACTTTACGAAAATAATAGTATTATTTTAGCCTATAGGTTAATAACATACGCTAACCACAGAAACTAGCACGTTTGTTTGTTAAAAACTAGTTATAACGCGTTGCACTTGGTTTGTTGATGCGCAGTTGCGCGCGCACCATAATGCTTGTTGCTTCAATTGTTATTGTTTACCAATTACCACCAAACGTGATATATATATATATATAATATAAAAAAAAAGAAACTGAACCACCGTAAGTACCTTAATTAATTATTATATAATAAGAATATTGAATAGGTCGGAAAATTAAATAATACTGTACCTTTTCCAAGCTTTGACATTCATAAGCTGGCACAATATAGTATCAATAAAAAAAGCCGCTTTTACTCAAAAAGTGTTTTATTTTTCCATGGAAGGAAGAATAGAGTCTATTAAATTTGACAAAATAATTGATTGAAAAATGAAAGCATAATGGAAAATTTTGACTCTCATATATCTTTCTGCAACAGAGAACTGGAGTCATTTCACCAATTTGTGTCGTCGCAAAACAGCAATATATGTATCACAGACACTAAAATAAGGAAATATATATATACACACACACACACTTGAAATTAGATTTTGTGAAATTTGTTGATATTTTTTTTTCTAAATCGAACTATAATTAATAATATTTTAATATGTTATTAGTTTTATGTATCAGTTGTTTATAAAATTCTTTATTATTTGCCTTCATGTTAAATGCCATGGAAAGTCGACATTAGAATATATTAATCATTGCAAATTTTAAGTTATTTATAAATAATAAACTTAGAAAAAAAAACACTCCTATTTGTTTTTTCAGATCTTTTAAAGATGGTTTTTCTGGAATGGAAATATTTTAAAGTTTCACTGATTTAGGACTATCTTCAAAAGTTTTGGCAAAACAGTAAATGATTTTTTAATGAGATTTTGATTAGATGGCATCGAGCAGTATAAACTGTTTATGCACGAAATAAGTCTTTTTTTGGGTTAAATGTAAGCATGCATTTGGTTGAAATGCTTATAGAAACGCATTAGCAAAACACGTATTTAGTGTATACACTATACAGGGTTGACTGAGCGGTGCTTTAACGGGATGATACGTACCCAAATGGGAATTAAAAAACAGAATAAATAAAATAAAATGGTTAATTTGTACTTGATTATGAGCCTATATTGGGGAAAACATAACGCTCCTTCCTTTTTATTTTGTGTGTCGGTGTCATCGTGTTCGTGTGTAACACGTAATTTGACATATATAGTTCCAAAGATCACATTTTGAACATTTAAAAAAGAAAAACAGAGATCATGCACGGATACTTAACCGTTACCAACTGTATTCCCTCTGTCTTGACATTGACTTCATTATATAATTAATATAATGGTAAGAATATAAAAGAAATGACCAAATCAGCATGAGGACAAACAAGAACGTTTAAAAAAAGAAAATTGACTAAGGAATTACGAAGTAAAAGATCTCAGTTGATAAATTCAGCGCGCGACCCATGGTGTAGCGCGGCATGCTGGCTGTCTGATCAAGATCCAATGAACAAGGGAGCTCCATGCATGTAACCTAGATTTGATAGGTCCGTAAAAAATTAACCGTCCGATCAAGATCAGACGGCTCGTACGTGCGCTACACCATTTGTAGCGCAACAGTAAATCCGGATTGTCTGTTGATTATACATTGCTTCTTCTATGAAGCTTTGCAATGGACTGACATGTGATGACATGAGATTTGTCATTTCAAAAATTTGCGCACTCGATTCGAATCGGTGAATATAATTCAATATTGTTCATATATTCAAATCGTGCAAGAGATCAAATTTACAACTTTGGCCTTTGTATACGAATAAAATCTGGATGGAAGTTGGAATTTAAGAAATTTGGGGAATTTCATATTCCTAGGCATAAATTTATTATAAACAATCCAAATTCTTCACAAAATTACACACTTCTCAATAAATTTATGCCTAGAAATATGAAATTCTCCAAATTCCCCAAATTCCTAATCGATCCAAACGACCCCTTTATTATATGTGCCATAATTTTTCAAATAATATTTTATCTGTCAAAAAGGAAAATATGCATTTCTTATTTTTTTTTCTTAGATTAATATGCCTTCTATCTTATACAATATATTTTTATATTTTTCCTGAAAGAAGAATATGATGAAAACATAGGTCTTTTTTTTATCATTTTTTTTATTGGAACAGATTTTCATGGTCCATTTTTCAAACTTAGCAATTGCGATGAGGTTTATTGCATCCGATTGTTTACTTCAGTACGTTTTACTAATTTACGTTTTGACAAATTCAGATTTGGCCTCTTTAAAAGATCCTGTTGAATATATCGTCCAGATGTGGGTATGATGCAGACGATTTCTAAACGAACTGCTCATCCATGCTATAATAGAGAAGATCACTAAAAGTATTTGTCTTTTAGATCCAAAAAAATTGAGGAACCCGGATGTGCTACAGATTTTTTTTTTTTTACTTTTGGTGTATATGCAATTATGCATATATACATTCTCAAATTACAATTGGATGTAAATCTGATAACTGCGAATAATTAATGTATCAAAGTATTAAAAAATATATTTTTGTTTGCAAAAGCTCAATATGTAGTATGATCATGATAACAAATAAATCCTTACAACGTCAATAAATTCACCAGATCCATAACTTTACTGTCATAATTCGTATATAAATCTTACAAGACTTTTACGAGCAATTTTTTGAACTTTAAGTATCATGATCCAATAAATCAATATCGAAACATATATTAATCCGGACTATTTAGATCCGGATCCGACACTGTAGCTAAGCAGTGTGGCCGTGTGGGCAAACAGTAATTGGATCTGGCCGTTCAATCTCCACGTAACATCCTGGCCGTTCGATTAATGGTGTCTTCTCCGTCCGATGAGCATCTTCTATAGAGTTCGCTTCTTGGCTACCTCTCTCTCCTCTCTCTCTACACGGTGCAGTCGACAGACCGGTATCTGGGAGGAGCCATGTGCCTGCTGTACGGAGTTGTCTTCCAAGTTGGTCTCGGTGCTGCACACCTCTACGATTTCCTCCTTCAAAGGTGTGCTCCGGTGTTTACTCAATGCTGATTTTCACTGTTTTTAGCAGATTTTCGTCCTTTTTTTTCTTCTCTCGCTCTCATTTTGTCAACTCACTTCATCTCTCTCTCTCAGCCACCAACACAAAAGAGAAAAAAAAAAAGTTCCTGGTGCTATTGGTGGCCTATGAATCTTGGCTGTTTCCGGCCTCTGTTAGAGCCACGGCTATCTTCTAAGCTTCTCATTTGAGGTTCATCTCCTCTTGCTTTTTATCCCTTTAATTTGATTGTTATTTTTTTGCGGTTATCTACCTTTTACTTGCTTTCCAGCGATTTTGATCTTCTTCGTTTTTTTTCCTTTGTTAATTTGTTTTTTTTTTTTGTTTTTCCCTTCTGTTCTTCACTTCTTCTAATTTCCTTCGATTTTACACTGAATTTTTCTGTTTTTCTATAAATTACAGCCTTCTTTAGAGCATATCGAGGGATTGATGTAATGTCGTCGGTGTTCTCTTCATCTACCTTATATCTAGGTCAGTTTTACTTTACTTTCCCTTTTGTAATTTGACGGATCCACAGCTTCCGTTGTGCAGCTATGTTGTTCAAAATTGTTAAGCATTTTCTCTTATTGAAAAAATTATTAGTGTTATTGTTATAGAATTTATCGATAAAATAGATGACATTTCTGCTGATCTTTGTGTCAGCCTGTGAATTTAATTTGAGAAAAGAAAGAGAGAACATACAACCGTCTGACTATTCACCAAGTTGACTTGAGAATTTCCCTTGATTTTCTCAATATACCAGGTGATCGGATCGGATGTACATGGATTTTGGTTGATTTTGATGGTAAGGCCTAAGAATGGCGAGAAAGATGCTGAGAGATGGGCATACATATGTGTATGTCTACCAATTTTATCTGAACTTCTTAACCATAATCTAGATTCATGCATTTTAGTTCCGACTACTTTACTAAAGTACCAACTAAACACTAAAAACTAAATTATAATTCCTTGCTTTAACTTTTGTTATTCAATTAACTTCTGTTATTTGTAGTTTTCGTACTTTGTTGTTGCTTTTATATATTTTAATGCTGAGGCTATCACTATCATAACAATAGGATTTAAGTGGGGGGGGGGCGCTAGATATAAGACTAAATTTGAGAAACCTTATGATAGGACTAAATTTGGGGGTCCTAATGTTGTAAAGAAAATTATGTTTTCTCCCCATCGCAGCATTTGATAGTGATTAAATTTCTTTTATTGTGTTTCTTTATTTTCCCAGGTTTCGGGCTCTCCTAATTAGGACACGGTGGTTACAAATTCGAGGAACAAAACACAGTTAAGGTTGTTACCAATCACTTGGTAATTTTAAAATGTTTATCGGAAGTCCATCTGGTCGATCAGCCAGATGTTCATGTTTTACTATTACATTTTTTAATTTTCTGGTATACCCTATTGAACTGAATTTGTTTTGTTTCTTGACATCATACATTTCCTATACATGCAGTTTCTATGAAATATTTTTGGTTGCCTCAAATTCTTGACGTGATCAGAGAAGACTGAAATTCAGTATGTTATGAAGTTGACCAGTCTGTTTACAAGGTTGCCTCTCTTTCATTTTTTTTTCGTCTACAGGTATGTGCGAGCCTTAATTTTCTTGTTCTCGGTTGATTGCTAAATTTTCATTTGATCTGTGCTAGAAAAACTTCATCTCTATCTTTCTTAAATGGTCAAGTTCTCAGTATCATATTTTAACATATATTGGATGAACTTAATAAATGTCAAAACTGACTTACATTTTTCGGATGTTGTGTCAGAGTGTGCGAATTTCTGCTCGTTTCATTCGTTAAATATATCTGGAGTATTGGCTGATTAATCTAATTTTGTCGTGCCATCCATTTGTAATATGGTATCCAATTGGTGTCCTATTTATCTATTTCTTCATTGCTTTATTATAAGATTCAATTAGCTTCTTTACTTATTCTTACATACCGTGTCCTATTATTAGCAGATGATACCAGTCAAGACATGAAACGACAAAGGCTCTCATGCATTATGAGATTTTAACAGCTAGCAGGTTCTATTTTTTAATATGATGAAGAGCATATATATATATATAATTTTTAGTTGTAGTAGTCATAACAGAGGTAGTTTGATTAGTGGTGAGATGTTTGATTATAGCGACCCAGTCAATACATAAAAACTACATGAAATGACAAAGGATCTCATGATTTGTTTGATTAGTACGACTGTGTGGTATGATATCATATCTATGCTCAATGTTCTTTACCAGTACAGCCCCACAATGAATTTTTAAATTGGTTCTATAATGATTTGATCAATTCATTCGATTTTTACATGAATTTTGTGTAAGTTGGACAGTACTAAACATAAGTTATGAACTAAATAAACATCATAAATTGACTGCTAATTAACTAACCATTAAAAAGAAAGTGAATGAATTAAGGTAACAATTAATCATGACGTGATGACTGCTTTATCGGTTGTAATGACTGTGTTATACAGGTGTTGCTGATATTTGTAAAATTATTGCTTCTAGAAGATAATTGGAAGCGAGCAATACATGTTCAGGTAAGATAATATATCTAGCTTAAATTTCTATCGCACAATGTAGTCTCATATCCTTGATATATCTGACTCTGTTATAGAGCTCTACATGCTTTAAGCTTGGCTTATGTTTTGATCTATTTTTTGTTAGATTTTGATGATCACTGTTGGTTCATTTAATTAGTTATCTGATCGTATGCTTATTGATCAATTTCTTTGTGGGTCATTATCCAACGAACTATTTTAATCACTTTTCAGCCATTTATATATTTATTATTTAAACTTATTTTCTTTATTAATTTGAATTGGTTGATCGAGTATAGATGAATGATGTAATTTATCTATAATTGCTTATATGAGAAGGTACAATATCGTAAGGTACTCGATACATTGGTCTGTTTGAGAAGGACAGAACTTAAATGGCAAAGAACCAGAATAGTTAGTTTATGAACAAATGCTGGTACATTTGCATTGTGTTCATTTTTGGAGTTTCATTCTTCTTTAATATGCAAATTTTTCTATTTAAAGTATGTGTAGATCATTTCAAGCACAATGTTGCACTCGCAGCTATACAGAACCAACAAACAAGCAATTGACACTTTCATTGTTCTTTCTTAATTAATATTACAGAACAAAGCATATGAGTTAGGAACAACTCTGTGCATATAGAATAGTGATAGGAGGAAAGGTAGTTGTAAGTGATGGCAGAATAGATTTTCTTGAGAACTTCCCTTAGCTTCTATCTGTCTTTCTACATGCAGTCTAATTATACAAGAAGTTGGCTATCACAGATGGGCTTCTATTAATGCAACTCTTCTCTCTTCCAAAGCACAAATATGATTTTGTAGTGTTGCTCAATCTTTATTCATATTATTTCCTACTATTTTTTTCAAATACAGCCTAACATGCTATAGCTTCTTCAAGGCTCCGTTTGGATGCGTTGAGAATAAGGTAAGAAGAAGGAAGAAGGGAAGAAATTTATTGAGAAGGGGTAAATTTATTGGGAAGTGTGTAACTTTTGTGAAGAGTTTAGATGGTTAGAAATAAATTTATTGGTAAAAAGTGGTTATTCCTTATTCCTTATTTCGGGAAGAAACCATCCAAACGGAGCTCCAAGAGATTTACATATTATTGTATTTCTGTTGTTGTCGCTAAGTCTTGCATGTGTACCTATATAGAAAATTAACATAATTAAGTCCAATAAAAGATGTATTGAGCGATGAAGTATATCTTACCAAAATACTAAAATTAGGCGGTTGGAAAATGAGCTATGAGTTATGAGAACTTGGAAATTGACAGGTATTTGGACAATTGTTCATATTTATTTATTTACTTTCTTTCTAATTTAATTAACAGCTTTATATACCTTCAATTAAACTCCATTCTTCTCTACAATTTAATCACATTGTTTTCCCGTAAATATCCAGGAGGCATCGACAATAAATAATGTATACATTTATTTTGCGCATCTACATTTTGATCTTTTAATCTACTCAACTTACAGTTTTGAAAAAAATAATAATAATAATTTTACACCCTATACTACAATATGCTATTTTATTTTCTTTTTCCTTACAAAAACTCTCCAACGATTTAATCAATCATTATAACAAACTATAATAGCATCATTAATATAGAACTATAATATCAATAAATTTTCCCATGATATTCATAATGCACAATACTTACTTATAATATAGAAAATTATATTAACAATCTATAAACAATTGACGAAAAAACAAAGATCGCGCAACGCGCGAGACCCCGCTAGTTTAATTTAATCTGATGATTAAAGACAAAGCATCTTAAGTAGAGATCATGAATTCGAAATATGATTGAAGAGTATATCTTCTGATAATTAAAGTTTGAAGACTTAAATCTATATTTATTCAAAATAAAAATTACATATCATATAATTAATAATATGAGTTATGATTTAATTAAATCTCCATGTTTCTCACATAGCTTAATTTTTATCTACATGCTGATACATGGGAAGGGAAATCACTGTTCAATCCGGTTCACCTAAGTCACAGTTTAAGTTTAGGTGTGCATGATCAAATCACCTTTATGTTAACCACTTTCATGTCTTGGTGACTGGTGTCCTCAAATAACTCAACTTCACAAAAGTGCTACGGCTATCATTACCAGCAGATTATTCACATAACCGAATTATTTGTACCTCTTATCAATTAAATAACACAAGCTGAGAAAATGTGTTGCTCGACAGATTATTGTACAGTTTAAACATACATGGTTAATGAAGACCAATTTAAGCTTCAAAGGATAATTGTGACAAACACTCAAATTCGCCAAAAAAAAACACGAATTGGAAGTTGCCTGTCAATGCTTCGACTGATCAATTTTATACATCTTTATATATTTATGAGATATATTTTTATATGTATAACCCTATATAATATATGTGAAAAACTGTACGAACGATCTGAATTTTTTTCGAAATGCTTGATCAAATGCTATTACAATGCCAAATCTAACCATAATATATCATCAACTACACCAATCGCACACACCGGCTGGACCGCATCTACCAACCACACCACGTACTCGTACACCATCTGCACCAACACGCCACATCAAATGACTGCAGCATGCACGTACGGGTCACACCATACAGCAGCCCCATCAGGCCATCAATTGTACATACTAATTTGATTCAAGACCTAATTAAGCCAGCTCTATGGTCATAGTCTCATATAGCTAGTCTTCATATATGGTTGAATAGCATTGGTTTCCCTTGGTGCTTTTATTCAAGCCTGGCATAGTATCATCTACTAAAAATTATCCACAGAAGGAAGAAACAACTCTACTACAGCTTAATATGAGTCACCATCAATTGTGCAACTATAATCCAATCGAGCCAATGGAAGTGATGAAAATTAATAGGGAAAATTTGTTCTGTGCCCATCCAAAACTTGCGAAATTGAGTATTTGCTACTTGAAAGTTTAATCTTCTATTTTTGCCACTCAAAAGTTCAAATTTGTTCTGTATTTGCCACTTTGACATATTTAATAATATAAATAACAGTTTAATAATAAAACCAAAATTTTGTGACCCTTTTACCCTCAGTCGATTTTAAATCCGATGGATTCCAGTTCGACTCTGGACTGAACACAGCTCGATTTCTTCTCTTCTCTCTCACAGATGAACCGAACCATAAACCTAGAGATCGATCTTCCTCTTCATCGCTAACTCCCTCTCTCCACCTTCGTCGCCTTACCTCCATCTCCTCTTCTTAGATCTCTCCTGGTTCTTCTCACTCCAAAAAGCTTGGATCCGTCATATTTCCGTCTCTCTCGAAAACATTTACTCACCGCAAATCTTCTCACTCGTACTCGCCTCCGCTCCTCTGGACTGGATCTCCTCTCTCGAAGCACCCCTGCTTTCTCCTCATACCTGATATTCTTTCCACAATATCTCATAGTCGAATTGAGTTAATTAAGACTGCCTCTTGTGCTTATCCAAATCGAGTTAAAACAGTTGAGAGATTGAGAGAAGATGAATTTTATTGGTCTTTGCTATTAAATTTTATTTTATTTTTTGAGTCAGTTGCCAATTTTGTTTGGTTTTTTCATGAATTTTAGTGGCTTGGAATTAATTGACTCAGTAGCTAGTAGTATAT
Organism: Rhynchospora pubera; assembly: GCA_028095005.1. Classification (NCBI taxonomy): domain Eukaryota; kingdom Viridiplantae; phylum Streptophyta; class Magnoliopsida; order Poales; family Cyperaceae; genus Rhynchospora; species Rhynchospora pubera. Next base: position 205,345,150 of record CM051461.1, on the reverse strand, counting down.
ATGAAGATGTACCAGTACCAAATTGCTAGAGGCTCGTGACAGTGTTCCATTTTCATTTACTCAAACAAATCTGTTTTGACTTTTGCCAATGTAATTTTTCTTAAAAATTACGGGAAAGCATAATCCCACTCTACAAAATTAAAAGAACCTATACACATACCCCTCAGCTGCACCTCCTTCTTGGGAGATCAAAGTAAGGTTTATGCTGTTCGTGGAGAGGCAAGTGCAACAGACAAGAGACAGAATGGATTAGTTCAGAGAGTGAACGGAGGTGCAGGTGGTGGATGGAGGTGTCGTGCGCGAGAGGAGGGTTCGACAGGTCTCGCGCACGACTGGGTTTAGTCGATCGACTCAGTTTAATCAAGTTCTGGGAATCTGGGATCAAGTAATGTGCGAGGGGCGTATTAGTCAAATTTTTTTAGTTTTTATTATTTTATTTTTTTTTTTTTTTGAAGGCCAGCAAAATGCTGACAATTTTCCATTAATAAAAAAGTTTACAAAATATAACAAAATTCAAATCGAGTACCAGTATACTGGTACAACACCCCAAACTAATGGCATAACACTTAAACAATGTTTACACCCAATAGACATGCACTAGTTTTTATTATTTTAATGTTACAAAAGTCATAAAAATAAAGATTGGGGCAGAAACAAAAGAAAAAACGTGTTTTTGGGTGGCAAAAACATAAGTTTGAATTTTTGGGTGGTAAATACTCAATTTCGCGAATTTTGGGTGGCACAGAAAAAATTCTCCCTAATTAATATTCTTTCAAAAAGATAAGCAGTGAAACTTATATTAATGCACAATCAGTACATATTTTTGGATTAAATCCTTAATAAATGCTAATTTTATGAGTCCAGTTCGGATAAGAGCTCCCTCAATTCTCAAAGATCATAAGATTTCCTCCTGTCTTTTGCATTGCTATTCATCAAATACACTAAATTTTTAGCCGAATCAACTTGAATATTCATATTAGCAATACTATTGACTCTGTTTTACCACAACAATCTCAAATATATACAATTTGCCGAAAATTAAGTTTGTATACCGCTTAAGCATTTCATCAATCACCTTGAGAGCACTCAATTCAGAACAAATCAAATACAAAACATCCAAGGTGCAACCCAAGAACCTAAAATCACTGATTCAATGAGAATGAGATTACTTTCCGTTTGGAGCAACGAAATTTCAACTCGAGAAGCTACTCTTGGTACGTAGTTCTAAGTTGCTAACCAAGGGTTTCTGCATTCCTTGGAGGAGTGCAGAAAGGAGAAAAAGATGGGATCCATTCCATAATTTTCTATGGTGGTTTCAAGATATTGGTTGATTTCCAACTTTTACAGGTGAAGGAGAGGGTAAGAGATTGAATGAGGGGAAAAATCGGAAGAGCGCGCGAAATTTTGGAGGTGAATAAAACTAAATCCGATTTTTTATTTAAACCGGGACAAGTCTAGGTCCGGTTTTTTATCCAACCGTCACTGCGTAAGATGATTAATTAACTATTTAAAACCTAATTTTATGTATAACAAATAAAATCGTTGCAAATGCACAATCATGAATGTCGATACAATATTTTAAAATTAATTCACATTTTTTTCTAAAATAATAAGATTAATACAAATAATTTCAATATATAGAAATAATATAAATAACTATTTACTCTAGAGTCTAGACTAAATTTAAAAAATCAAACAGCAAAAAAAAAAAAAAGAACAAGTGATAAAATCTACACTGTAAGCACTATAAGTTCTTTTACTACTTCTATGAAGATTTTGCTCCTATTATAGCGATTTTGTACTGTTGTACATATATAGGTAAATATATTTCTATTTTTGTGGCCGAATATAGTACCTGTATAGTTCGTCTCTTACTTTTGGCATTTACCGCTCTACCGTTCTAACATGGTTTTGAAGTGGGTTATACACTTATACTACCTTTGTAAATCAAATAGTACTGAAGTTTGTTCTATGAAGATGCATAGCATATCTTTTTTGGATTAATAATGTACGGGAAATTTGCTATATAAAAAGGATAATTTCCAATTGTTTATGACTGCATATTGGCTCCGTTTGGATGCAAGAAGAAGAAGGAGGAAGAAAAAAGAAAGAAAGAAAAAGAATTATAAACAATTCAAACTCTTTACAAAGTTACACTATTTTCAATACTTCTTCCTTTCTTCCCACACCTATCCAAACGGAGCCATTGATCCGCTGCCAATTGGAACATGTAGTGCTGATGGATGAAAGTATGGAACCCGTAATGCTGTACTAACTACTATAGGATCTTTATTATAGATGATATTTGTTAGAGGCTGTGGTTTTAAACTGCAGCCGCACCGCACCAACCGCTTTTGCTAACAACTTACAACTTTATCAACCTTTCTGTTTCCTACCGGGACCGGCTCCTTTGGGCCAATAGGGAAAATAAAGTCTCTGTTGCAAACATCTGGGTACTTTAGCACTGTTTTAGTGGCACTTTAATTTACAACTTAGCCCACAAGTATAATTCAAATGAAATAGCAAAGAAAGCCCAGTAAACTTTTAAGTCCATGAGTATTATAGGCTCCGTTTGAATGAGGTGTGGAAAGAAAAAAAGAAGAAAATAAATTTATTATAAACAATTCAAATTCTTCACAAAAAGTTACACACTTCCTAATACTTCTTCTCACTTCTTCCCTTTTTCCCTTCTTCCTACACCTCATCCAAACACGGAGCCATAGGTAATTAGGTACATGACCCTTAAAACTTTTTCTCAAGACATTATTAAGAAGATAATTGTAGTGGATAACTTGTTTATACGGACTGAAATATTACTTTAATTTACAAATCCCTTGGCTAGTTGGCTTAGCGCCTTAGCCTAAATTGATGGTCATTATAACACTAAGACCGTTTTACTTATCCCAGCTTAAACTCTGATTAATCATATATCATAGCCTAAATTGATGGTCAAATTTATGATATATGGACTGAAGACAACTGATCCATCAATTTAGGGTAAGGCGTTGAGCCAACTAGCCGAGGATGTTATAATCCGATTTGTGATGAGACTGGATCTTATTTGTTTCGATAGGACTGTGTGTGTGAGAGAGAGAGAGAGATGCTGGTTATTTGAAAATTTATGTAATCTTGTTTACATCCAATTTTACCTTAACAAAAAATAATATCGATCGATTTTTTTGTCACGTGCAGATTAAATTCTAGCCCATAAATAACAAGTAGGACTGAAAAAACCGTCCAACCCGTTTAACCCATCCAATCCAATCCAATATGTATTATGACAGGTTCCAATATTATTCGAGTTGAATCGGAATTTAATTTTATTAATCCAGTTGTACTGAATTAGATTACAATTTTACTCTTGATAATCTGATTTATACCTGATCCGTTTAATAAAATTTTACCTTTTGTATAGATCCCATCGTCCCAAATTTCTAGTGCGATCAAACCAGACTGATTCAAATCAGAATATTGGTTGTAGTCTTACATGTGCTAGGCTCATTGAATATTGACTTATTTGCTCCTCTCAAAATGTTAGGGTTTTGTTTCCACCTTTCTGTGTCATTTTCGTAGACACATTTTTTTTCACCTGATGTAAAATTTATTTAATTTATATTTGTAATAGCACAGTCGAGTAAATCTAATTTTCTTTTTTTTTGTATAGTTTACAAAATAATCTGAGAAAATGGTTTTTTGCCAATCTAAACTTTATTTTTGCACAATTGAAATCACAACCAATTTGATCCACGTAACCCGTAATAACTCGTATGTAAAAAATTATCTGGGTTGATCAGTCGGGTTATGCCGTTACGGGTGGGTTAAAATTTTGATTAAAAATATTTTGATCGTTGTACAGCCTTAATAACAAGTTGCAAGCTTCATTAAATAGTAATTAAATAATAAGTTTAAAAGATAGAACTTTAACTTTTCCGAGAATGTATTATATTATGAATTTTATTTTTATACAATTAAATTTTGTGACTGATATGTTATCCGCACAATAAATTCCTTCGATGAATTAATTTCCGAAGAAAAGTTTATACATGAATTGGTGTCTTTTTGTTAATTTATAGCATCTCCAAGACTCCAACGTACATCTACTGGCAATTAAGTCTCTATAAAAAATTATTTGTGAACTCATATGGGTGCGTTTGGATGAGAGAAGAAGAAGAGGAAGAAGGAAGATGGGAAGAAAAAAAATTATAAACAATCCAAACTCTTCACAAAGTTACACACTTCCCAATACTTCTTCCCACTTCTTCCCTTCTTCCCACACCTATCCAAACGCACCCATAAGAAGAAAAAATTATTTATGACTAGATAAATTCTGTTATGAATAATTTTTCTCATATGGACGGAAATCTAGACCATTTTATTTCTAATGATGAAAATTATTTTCGAATGAATATATATTTTTAAACAGTTATATATTTAAGATCACGATAATTAGTTAATTGCTGACAATAAAATTTATCAAAAGTCCCTATTTTTACAAGAAAAATGATATTCATAAGGGATTATACCGGCTGCGAAGCGCAGCTGTTAGATTTTAGATATTATTAAGTTTGTTTGATGTTTAGGGTCGGGATGAGTCGAATGCATAAAAAATTAGGTTGCCTTGCTCACGTTTAAACTCAGATGCAATTCGGCCACATACATAGTCACCTACCACAATTTGAAAATATATATATATATATTGAAATGTGGACATGCGCCTCACTTTATACAAAAATTCAATAACAAAAATATGGCGAGGAAGTCAAGCAGCACGTACGACTGGGCTTTATAATCAGGGAAAACCTTCCTACCCCACATCTGAAGAACCAAATCTGCACTTAAATAAATTATAATTTGAACATAATCAAAGCAATGCGAAAAGAAAGTTGTTGAGAACAACAAAAACCACGACAATAGAAAAATAAAACCTAAGACCAAGAAAACAAAAACCTAAGACCCCAAACGAGGCTATGGATTTTGTCAACAACTGCGTTCTGAAAGCCTCCCAAGCGCCAATGTTAAATGAAAGGAATAATTAGATATATGCCACTATGAAAATTTGATAATTAGTGATATATCACTCTTAAATTGCAATTTAATTTTATGCCACTATAAAATTGTTAAAATTAGTTTTGTGCCATTATTTTCAGACAAAATTAGAGATATGCCACTCAAATTAGAAAAATGTCACTCTAACTTTTTAAAATGTCCAAATTACTCTCTCATTAAGAAGTGAAAAAGAAATTTATTAACATGAATTAAATTTTAAATTTCAAATTTTAAAATTTCAGTTTCAAATTTAAAATTTTGGATTTTAAAAATTTAAAATTTCGAACTTATAAATTCAATTTTTTTTACATTTTTTAAATTTTGAATTTAAAAAATTTCGAATTTAAAATTTTAACTTTTGAGATTTTAAATTTTAATTTTGAAATTTGAAATTTTTTTCTTGATGGCGCAAAATCACTTGTTTGCTTAACGGTGAGCATATTTCTATTTTATTATTTTATAATGGCATATTTAAAAGGGTATAATGGTCAAATTAATTATCCAGTGGCATAAATCTAATTTTATCATTTAGTAATGGCATAAAAATAAGTCATTTAGTGATGGTATTTCTCTAATTTTAAATTTTTACGTGGCATAAATCTAATTAACCCTAAATCAAATTACAATGATTATGCATGCAATGTTTAATCAAAAACATTAATATGAAGGACATGAATGATAAATATGTAAAAACTCGGAACTAAATTGTAAACTTACGTCCATAGAAATTTTTGTCCCCTTGAATTTGTCCACAATCATCCACGCATAAAAGAAAAACGTAAAATTGTGAATTGTTCTCAGTTCACAATGCAGCAGCATGCCTTCGTTACAAAAATGAACATAGATGCTATAAACAACCATAAAATGTAAAAGCAACACAGGACATGATTCCAGCTATTTATTTATTTATTACTTTTCTAAGAAGCAATGGTGTAAACAGAATTAGCCGACTAATTAATTAATTAATGGATTAATTAATTTTTTATTTATAGAAGTTAAGGCATACAAGAATTACAAGACTCGCCAAAATAAAAATTAAAAAAAAAGGAAATTGTGCAAAGCTAGCCCCAAAAATGCCAAATTCTCTATTAGCATGTCTGTTATACTAATATATCATATATATATATATATATAAATTAAATAAGTAATGTATTTATATCTATGAACAGCTGATACAAGAATGGTTCTATCTCAAAAAAAAAAATGTAAAAAAAAAAAGAAAGAGAAATAAGAAAAAGGAACAATTTCTCACAATTCACCAATCACCAAAGATAATTCGATTTAGCGCTACAGTCCTTCTTCAAAACTGTCATTTCTCCAGCAATCCCGTCGACGACGATATTGCACTTCACCTTGGCCGTTATCTTCCATGTTGTAACGGGGCCGTACTTGATCTTAACCGGCACCTTCGCGTGCATTACAAGTGGCACCGATTGGTTCTTCTGATCGTTCACCAATGAATCACGGGTGCTGGCTGTCATCAAAATCCCCGACCCGGACATCTGCACTTGAAGCTCCGTATTATTCTTCGGTCCCTGAAGAAACTTGGGCCAATCGCCGCTACATAATTTAGTGTCCTCAAAGTATAGGTCCACCGTTCCCCCGCTCTGGTACAAGATGGAAAGATGCTTGTTCTTGTTGTTGGCCTCGATAGTTGCTTCAACGTTTGGAGAGAGAGGAGTAGAGGCCGATGTCAGCACAGGGTCGAGCCCGGTCATGTTGACAGATGATAGAGAGTATGACGGGGCCTTGGGACGTATTATGAGGTAGAAAATGCCGGCAGCAGCACCGACGGCTATTAGAAGGCAAATAAGTGATGCAATTAAAGAACAGCAGCACCGGCGCACTGCCCGGCGTCGCAAGGGTCGGCGAGCATAAACCTTAGCCCGGTGTGCATGCTCAGGCGGAGGCTGTCGGAGGATCTGTTCCTTTGGGATTTGGATTATGTACGTCTCATTGGGAACCGGTGATGCTGACAGCTGCCCGGAAAGGAACGGAGATGTGTCTTGATCTTGATCGTCAGATGCCGAGTCGGATTTCTGTTCGGCCTTAGGGAATGTGAATGACGGGGGGTTTTCCAACGGATGGACGCGGCCCGGAGTTGCCATTGAGGACTCTTATTCCCTGTTGATCTTGTTAGTTGTTAGAGAATTGGAGGGAAAGATAAAAAAGAGAGTTGTGTGAAAGAAGCAACTATTGAGAAGGCAAGAGGAGGCTCAGTCTTAAGGAGTGAGACAAATGTGCGGGGAGAAGCCACGCGGGGTGGACTTCATCCAACTGTTGAAAAAGTTGTTCATGTTTCATGCAATTAATGTTATTTCATTACTCTACAATTCTCGGTATGAATTGTAAGAAATGCAAATTAGGTAAGAAAACAAATGAGTTGAAGTGGTGTAAATTATGATAGTTTGCAGTTGTGGTACGTGATTAATGAGATAAAAGTTTGAAATTAATAACTACAGATGATTAACTTATTTTGTATATCAAAAAATATCAACAATATGTCTTACTTTTCTGGTTCTATATGTAAATTATTAGTTAAGTGTTCAACATTTAATTTATAAAAACAACCTGACATTTATAATTAGTTAATATTATTAAACTATTCAAAATTAATCATACCATATTGTTGGAAAAAGTGACTAATCATAGAAAGAAACGAATAGTTAAAAAAACAAGACAAATTGTTACTTTAACGAATGGGGTGCAATTGTAGATGGAATGGTCTACCAGTGGTAGGGTCAGGTAAGAAACGGTCAGACTACGCTTCAAAATCAACATAAAAGACAATTTTAATTGACATTTATACGTTTTAAGATGATTTTAATATGATTGTAGGCATTAAACATTCATTATTTGGCTCTTTATCTTTCCTTTTCTGCACCCGGTGTACCATGTCAAACTATCACGGAATAATTTAAGATGAATTGATGTATCAAAATATGAAATAGCACAAAAATAGGCGTTTGATTGGTGCTTCTTATACCATGGCGTTTGATTGTACCAAACACAAGATGAGATAACAAACACCAATGAAATGCCAATTCTAGCACTATTCCAAGAATTCGGTCAAATGTGAATTCGTGTGCTGCATTCATGAATATATATATATATATATATAAATTAATGCAAGAAATAAGATTTCTTTTAATATGTTGTCGCTTATGGACATCAAATACATAATTAAAAGGAAAATTTATATGTTGTCATTGTTTTATTAATTTCATATACTGATGAGTCGGCATTTTTCTCCTGATGGCGTCGCCATAATCTATGACAGAGAGAGAAACATAACGAATATTTAACATTATTTTGATCTTCAGAATGCAATTGGTATAAAGAGGATTTTTATTTGTACAAAATTAATGTTGCAAATGAAATGGACTTGCCATTAATTGATTTGAATTAAGAGCGTGTTGGCCCTTTTTAAAAAATTTTTACAAACCAATAACATAAACATATTAGAAAGAAAAATACGTATCAAAAAAAAAAGAAAGAAAAATAGAATTAGTAAAACAAATTATAAACTCATACTAGGGAAGTCTGTAATTGAGTACCATTATTCGGGAAAGATTATTCTTTCAAGTTTCAAAACTGGAATTTCATAATAATTAATTTCCAAATGGAACTGAAAAACAGAAATTATGGTACTCAGGAAAGATTATTCTTTCAAGTTTCAAAACTGGAATTTCATAATAATTAAATTCCAAATGGAACTGAAAAACATAAATTATAAGTGTCATCTCTAATTTTGTCATTTCTGTCATCGCTAAATACAAAGCGAACACATAAAATAGACAAGATAAACATATAGACTATCAAAGTGAACACTTACAAATAAACAAGTGTTGTCATCTCTTGCTCAGAGTTTTATGTGCACATTCAACTTAGTTTTATTGAACTTATCTGTTTGTATGTGTTCACTTTGATCACTATATATATTCACATTGTCTATTTTAAGTGTTCACTTTATGTTCAGCGATGGTAGGAATGACAAAACTGCATACTGCAGTAATCAATTTCCACTGAAAAATACAGATTATAAAATACTAAAACTGTTTTCTTGATAACTTGATTACATTTTTAAAAAGAAGAGATTACAAGCAAACTGTGAATTATTTGAACATCTTCAAATTAAGCAAAGCGTACAGCTCATATTATGTAAGCTCATTTCGTCACCGTGTACATTGGACTCCAGTTCAGAACCAATGGATCTTGACGGTTGGATCTTCTATGGCGGATTCAGACTATTCATTCTATAGCAAGTCTTAAACATTACGGCGTTTTGTTTAGCAAGATTCATGAATCATGCGGCACTATCTTTATAGTAAATTATTGTGGTTTCAGCTGTAAGTTATCCACCACACGGAACAATATTTGCAATGCCTCAAAACTTAAAAGGCAAATAGTTGTGAGTACCCTTTTTTAACCTATTTATTATTTTTAAGGGCTCAATTACCATATTCGAAGGGCATGTCCTCTTATGTTGATTTATGCGCACAGAATCATATACATGATAATATTTCTATGCATGTACAGAATACGGTTTTTATATTCACAGTTGTCCTATTGCAAGCTAGCACTGTCGTGCATGGTATGGCTTGCGACTACTTCCCTGAAAAACCCTTAGAAATCGTATTTTTGTGGGCTAAATTATCAGAAATCATTGTCAACAGGGACAATTGCTCCAATCAAATTTAAGTTGATTTTTTATTCGCTGGCCGATTATCAAAGACTATTCTATAAACTGAAACTTCCTCTGTGCTACTCCGTACAATTTATAAATGTCAATTGTTTGACAATAAGAAAAAAATTATAATAGATGTCGCCAATTGAGCTTTTAATTTTTGAAATTTGTTAGAAAGAGAAGCAAAATATAATAGACTATGTCATAATACAGCCACAGTAAACAAGTCACTAACATATTCTACCTAAACCATTATAAATGTTAAATTTCAAGTTGACTCGTTCTCATGTAATCCAAAACATTAAAGGATATCATTTTTGAAATTTGGGAACATAATTAAGCTACCACATCAGTTCCGAGCGGGGTAAAAATGTAAAGAAAAAGAAACAAAAATACAGTTCAAATGGTGCATTCTGCTACACAATACCCATTGTATTGGGTGAAATGAATAGCTGTCCATTCAAGCAGCCCAAACAGTAAAGAAATGAAAACCCACTGGAACTATGAAATATATACAAAACCTGCTATTAAAAGATCAGAGTGGCATGTAACTACACTTCCAAGCAGTTATGCTTTCCGGGCCCTGGATCTTCCCCTTCGAGGAGCCTCAACCGTTTCAGCTGGTTCAGGTTTGCATATCCTGCGCTTCTTTCTCTGACTTGCATCCTGACTTGAGTCAAACTTCTCAGTTTTTGCTTTTCTCAGGTCTCTTAAGACAGGGTTAGCAGATGCAATCTGGCTTTCATCAGGTGAAGTTGTGTTATTTTCATCTATTTCTTCTGATTCATATTCTGGCAAAGGCCACTCAGTCCCACAACCTGAACAGGCTCTTGCGCCCTGTTTGGTACAAATAAGAATACTTAATAGAGAATAACAAAATTAAGATATCACCAGACTCTGTTTGTATGCCATCCCTGGGTTTTACTCTTTCTTAAAGTATAGACCTTGCTACTATATACTCGGTTGATTGTCTGCTACGTCTGGTAGTCCAACATTGAAATGGATGTAGTAGGGTAAGAAAGAAGGATCAGGTATCAAAATGCAGTCACATAAGGGTCAAAGTGCAATCTGACAATCTGTCAATATATATTTGGTACAAGAACATTAAATGAAAAAGGAGATACCGTTCTTTTAGAAAATTTCTTCTTCAGACAGTAATCGTGAATTCTGACAGAACAGCCTTCCTTCGGACAGATGGAGGCCTGTTGAATAAAACAGAAAACATAAGTACAAAATAAAAACAAAAATATGATAGCAAGATTTCAAGGTAATGAATTCTGATGCATATAAGTTGAGTTAATAGAATCTCAAAAAGTTGACGGTAGTTTAATATTATTTGCTTAGTTCTACCTTGGAAAATTTTAAACAGGTTGGCTAAATGCCTCCAAAATAACTTAAAACTACCTGGATCAGGCTTAAGTTGCAATTTTAGACACATTGAAGGTTACCTTACAAATAACAAAACAATGATAAAACAGATTAGCAGTATGTACCAACTACCAAGTAGCATCATACCTTGACACCAGCCTCATTGCAGACATCACAAGAAGGAACTTCATTGGTACGAAACCAGCCTCTGAGATCAAAAAAGGATCTGATGCCAAGGCCAATCTTGTCAGAAGAAGTCTGACAAAGCCACCTGTCTTTTATTAATTCTTGTAAGGTTTTTTCCTTCTGAGACATGTTGAAGAGCTTAAAAGCAGTTGGAAGCTTCGCGGTGCTGTCTTGTGGAACCTGACTCAATACAATCTAAAAAAAAGAGACCCCATTAACAATAAAGTAACTCTGTTGAAAATAGATGGAGGTCTTTTCTCACTCAAATTGCTATATATTATTATCACCTATGTTCATACTACTTTCCAAATCAATAAAAATACTGAAAGTAACCCCAAATTAGTCCATAAATTTAATCAAGTCGATAATTCTACTCAAATTACTTCAAGGTGCTGTCAGCTTGTGATACAGAAAACTAAATACAGGATTACATACCAGATTTATATTCTAGCATTGTAATATCTTATCTGGTGATGATAAAAGAACCAAATTTACCTGTTTTTGTCATTCTGCCTCTTTGTCTACATGTTCATGTGTTTGCATAGTTGGTAGGGTCTTTATGGGGTCTAACCATTGGGGCTTAACTACTCATACAAACATCAAGATCCATCCAGAATTACACACCATACTTGCTGGACTGGAATACAAAAAAGGAATCCTCGGCATAATGCAAGTTACCAAAAAAGGTGGTTCATGACCAACTGGAAAAAAAGTTCATTGCAGTCATAGTTCAGACTGGTGCTTTTCCCAATGTTAGTTACTATCTAACATAACAGGGGTAGGTAGAAGATTTAAAAACATGAAATAGAACAAAGTTGACAAAGTACCTGATTCTCAAGACGTACATTAAGGGCATCTATATTAGATATGGCTCCTTCTAGCCCCGCATCATTAATTATAGCATCAATCTATAACATAGATGGCATTGTATAGATTACTTTGTACGGTTTTGTTAACAATACATACCATTTAATATAAGAGCCACATAGCACCATTTCAGACATTTACAATTCCATCAAGAAGTTTTTCTACCAAAATATACATATCATATTCGAAAAGAAACCCATGTTTCCATGTAAGCTATACTGTTCAACATCTCTTAATCTTTTAATTCTAATTAACACAACGGATTGTACAAAAGAAAGACTCGATTTCCCTAAGAATTTCTGCATTTTTACTTGCTTCTTTCTTCTAAAAAGTTTATACAATTTGCGACCTGAAACTTAAAAATGACTTGACTCTGTTCAAATCATGCTTTAACAAGTTACTAAAAATTGTGAAAAAAATAAACTGGCAGTATTAAGTAGATTATACTTTCCCCATCACAAAGCACAGTCAAATATTCTTGAAATTCTCAAAGAAAGGAAGAATTGGTCCAAAATTGCAAATCTAACAAACATTTGGCACAATTGCAAAGGAACCCCTACAAAAATTGGAAGTACAGAATAATAAATTGCATACCACGCCCTTGTAAAAGGCGATTTGAGGAGCCGAATACTTAGTACCAAGCTTCGACTGCTCATCAGCCACATTATTCACCACACCATAATATACCTTGCCATCATACTGATTTCGGCATGCTCTCAGCTCAAATTGCACATAAGCCAGTGCATTGTTTATCCTCAGCAGAGCTTCATTAAATACATTCTGATGTTTGACTGTCATTCAAAATGCAAAGTTAGACATCCTACTGGTTAAGTGGTTATTACAATTTTGTCCACTTAAAATATTTGTTTTGCAATTGGCCACTTTTTTTTTGAAGAAAAACAAGGGTCATGCCCCTGCCTTAATTAATTGGCCACTTAGAAATCTGGTTTCATAATTGAATTATTAGAGATCAGCAGATGATTCACAAAATAAAATCTACAATTGAAGATCAAACAAGAAGAGAAAGGGGCACAAGCCAATCCAACTAACAGTGCAACCTTTATACATACTAAAATTCCACTCAAAATTAAATGATATTTTCCCAATAAAAGCGTCTAAAATTGAAAATAGAAAATTGGGAGAGAAAAAAGTACCTGGATTTTTCCCACTAACACCGATGAAAACCTCATGGAACTCTTCCTCTTTCAAGGGGCCACGAGACAAGAGCGCTTGTATAAGCGTGTGGTACCTCCATGTAAGACCAGCCATTGCCTCCTCTAAATCGGCCAAGCCTAAACCCTAATTTCAGACCTGGCGCAGTCGGACGGAAACAAAACCCTAATTTGAGAGAGAGAGAGAGAGAGAGAGCGGAAAAGGGGAAAAATAAGGCGGGAAGATGAAGAACTTTCCCAATTCTAGGTTATGTGAGAATAAGCTCGGAATTGGAATTATTTTATTCGCTTGGCGGGAAATGAAATTTATTGGAGTCGAGAGGAGAATCTGAGTACAGCTGTCTTTCTTTTTAACAATTTTTGTTAGGGATGGAGAGAGAGAGAGAGACAGAGACAGAGAGGTTCTTAGGATTTCGGTTCTCTCCTGATCCGGGAGATTTTAAATCGGACGGTCGATTTAATTTTTTAACATAATTTCTGGTCGTAGCTGATCATAGCTCATCTCTAATTTCTGAATCACATGTTATGGGCCTTTGTACCTTTTATCTGTTCAACTGCTTTTTTGGACCTTAGAGTAATCTAAATTTACTAAAAGCCTCATCCTATTAATTGTAGAATAACTTTAAAACAAAATAAAATTGTACCAATTTTTCTACAATCTTAATTATCTTAGCTTTATTATTGCCAAATATAACTATTATTAGGTGATATGTTGTTGCGAGTCATAAATTATACACACACTCGTTTGTATGCATATATATGACAAATAGTTTATGGAGTATCTCTTTCTCCAACATAAAAGAGATTTTTCTTATGTCAGGTATGCAAAATTAAGCATACCTGACTTGAGAAAAAATCTTCCATAATTTTCTTTTTCAATTTTTCCCGAATAATTCACTAAAATCTCAGTAGAAATGGGCTTTTTAATTTTAACTAGTGAATGCTCGCGCGTTGCGCGATCTATTTTTTATTTTTATTTTTATCGATCGTTGATAGATTGGCAACGTAATATATTTATGATATGTAAGAATTATACACTAAGAATATTAAAAAAAAACAACTTGTTGATATATTATAATTGTTATATTGATGCTTTTGCTTGCAATTTATCTTTATTTTTCCAGTGAACTCCAGCTAAGATCTAGAAAGGTAAAAATATATATATAACACTTGTAAGTGTGAAACCTTAATTAGCAAGAAATGAAGAAAATATATATAGTACATATGTGAAATGTTTGATATATAAGGCTAATTTTTAATTGAATGATTTCACTGGATGTTTATATGCAAAACGGTTAATAATGTGCTGCATTGAATTCCAGCTAAGACCTAAATTTCATCAGTTAATCCTAAATTTGATCAGGCAAACAATAGATGCATATTGGAAAATCCATAACAACAAATAAGAAAATACAGCAAAAAATATATAAACAATATTTGACTCAATACACCTCTATCATTTCTTGAGCAACTGTAGCGAGACCATGCCAATAAACCTCATAAATTAATCAAATTTATTAAACTGAATCTTAAATAAAAACAAAAATAGTACAACTGTACAATGATGTACATATCTAATAATAAACATAAATGAACTTAACAAATGTCAGAAAATGGATTTAGAAACTTAGAACATAGAAATAACGAAGAAATAAACTGGACCAATTTTAAAAGTTATGACTTGAGATTGACAAACAGTAAAGTTTCTCAAAAATGAAAATTTCTTATCCAAACTGTTCTGTAACAGTGGTGCACCAATGATATCCAAATGGCTTGCTCTACAAATTTATGAGTTCAATCTTACCATGCATTATGGATAAACATAAAATAATGTTAATATTTGTTGAATTGACAACATTAACTGGATGTTGTTCAAATAAAGTAAATGTGACTTGTTTTCTTCTTACCAACTATCAAAATGAATTAAAGTAGTATATGTACACACTATAGGTTGTGCCATGACTCTCCATGGTCTGAGGTCTGATAGTTTTAGTAAGAGAAAACTTCCTTACCTCCAAGGATTTCAATTCTTCAAATGAAAATAGCTGAATCTCCAGTTTGATCTGCACATAATCCTATACATACGAATTTAATCAGTACATACACACTAATTTAATTAGCAATGGTTTTATTGAAATGATGCATATATTATTTCATGGAACTGAAAGTTCAAAATTTCATTGTATTTGCAAAAACAAATAAAAATATATATATTCTCAATCTTATAGCAATGAGAAAATAAATACTGATAAGATGAACATCGGTTATTTCTTTGTACGAATCGTCCGATTAGGCACCTTTTCAATTAATGCAAGAGAAATGATCCATCTTTTGAGTCCAACTGTTATCCCATGTAATCCTTCTTCATTTTACCATAGAAATCAGATCCTTATTCCTTGATAGTATCCTATAATGAAGGCTATATTAAAAAAAATAAAAGGAAAATTGAATTCTCTGTTTTAGATTAACTTATTAACAATATTAAGAATATATCTCGAATTGAAATAAGACAATGAATAGATAATCAACCTGAAATTAGGATGTAAGTACAGTACCACTGACAAAAGGGTCAAGGTGAAATAATAAACATGACGATACACTTTTATCTCAAAGATATCTAAACATATCTTGTTAGCACATTCTTTGCAATTTATACTACTATAAATATACCAGAATTTGACTTGCTTTTAAATAATAACACTATGAGGACAACAAATACTTACCAAACTGCTCTTATAAACAATGAATAGATAATCAACCTGAAATTCTTCGCATAAAGTTGGAGCATGGTCGAAAATTAGTTGCCCAACATAATTAAGCTTAGGCTGAGTTAGACCAAAACTTCCTGGGCAAGGGAGACAATATACCAGTAAAATGTATATATCAATCTACCAGTAAAATGGCATATCAAACTGGAGAGACCAAACTATGATGAGCACCCAGAAAATTTGTATGGGATAGTAACTCTAAGATTGATGTATGGGACACAAAAAGAAGGAAAGAAGACGAAAATTAGATAAGTATCATTTGCAATTAACAAAAAATATGCAGGACAGTAAAGACGCTTTCTATCACTCCTAAAGAAGGGTGGAATTGTTTAATAAAATTTTTATATAGGCACAACTCAGTTGCTTTTTTTTTAAATAAAATAGTCATACACTTCTGTGTCCCCATCTCTAAGCATCTTTCTCGCCATTCTCAGCGCCTTACTATCAAAATCAAGCCACATCACTAATCTGCGAGACATCGCCGTGGAAGGGCCAAGATCCTGCAATACAAAAAGAGACCAGTAAGGCCACAACACCAGGAGGAGACAACATGAAGAGGCAAGTAGAAAAAGAACAGATATACACTACCAAAAGCCGGCATGAAATTCACCAAGCACAGATTTGTGGTCCATAAAACCACAAATATAATTGCATAAGTATTTGCCATGCTTAAATTTTAATTTTTTAGAATTTCATTTCACTAATCCAATATAGTAGCCGAGCACATGGATTTGTAATTTATTTAGCTATACAAAGCTAAATGCAGTCAATAACAATACATCATGACATTTGTTGCAGACAAACCGAACACACGTTCCTTGATAAATCTGCCGATCAGAAGCATAGAAACCGAAATCAAAACAATTATAGAAAAACAATCTAAATTTGTAAGAACTCTAAGGATAGTAACAAAAAGTTGTCTTGATAAAAGCAATGAACACATAATGGAGGTTAGACTGATGCCTCCAAAAAAATTCCAAAATTGAAAGAATAGTACAGTCGATTAGAGGAAGCATCACCTGAGCAAACTAAACATGGAGGAGACTATAGCTACAATCCCCAATCTAAAATAGCGAGACCTGTAAATGAAACAAAAAAGTCGAAATCAGCCCAACACGCAGTAAAATTGGAAAACCAACAGAAAGATATGACAAAAGAGGAGGCAAAACTACATGAATCGAAAACCAACAGTATGGGTGAAAAAGAGAGGAAAGAGCAAATTAAAGAAGAACGCAACAGATCTCGGATCAGAGAGCGACAGAAGGAAAAGATCGTGAATAGACCATTACCATAAAACGACAGTGCTGAACGTGAGTGATGAACATGAGAAGACTTGAGACCAATCGGGGATAGGGTTAGGGCTGAGCCGCTGAGACCACCAATAATACCAAAATTAGCTGTCAATGATAAAATTTGAAACAAAAATTAAAAAGTAAGAAAATATCAGTGAGGGGAAAAAGAAATTATCAGCATAAGGAAGGGGAAAAGAGATGCAATACAACCTAAGATCAGTATGAGATCGGGGATTCTCCGTACTGCCTGTGATTGGAGAAACCAAGCCGGAGGAGCGAGACATAGAGAAGAGGTAGGAAATAGAAGAAGATAGAAAAAGAGAAAAGAGAGCGCAGAGGAGAAGAATCCAGATACTGACGTGATCTGCTGTGCGTGAGAGGTCAATACCCACTCTCAGCCATTGCTAGGGTTTCTTCTCTTTCCCAATGGTACTGGTGCGAGAAAAAACGAAGATAGGAAGAGACAGGAAATGAGAGAAAAATCTGAAATAGCGCCTCCGTACGCCAGTCACATGGGATGAGAACCCTCTCGAAGAAGGAGATCAGAGAGAATGAATCGCACGGTGAGGATTGAAGACAATGAAACGAACGACTCAGATTGAAATACTGTTTCAACTACTGTTCGCGAACAGGACTTTCGGAGGCGGATCTATTTCTGCCGAATAATATATGTTTTGATTGATGGTGAAACAAACGAGGACAAATTTTTCGGTGTTGAATAGTTTTAAAGATATTCATTTCATTGCCATGAAACCTTTGTACCCACATATTTGTTTGGATGGTCAACAAGCAAATATATATTCAAAATATTAAACACATATACAGATTCCAAAATTCGGTGATCACATTATAAGAAAAACAAAATGTTGATGGATTGTACTATTATAAGCAACCAACTTGAGAAGGCGCCTGCCAAAGTACAAGGATCTTAGTTAGAACCAAAAAGTGGCTGTACTAAAGCCAGTCAGCATTATATATGCATACACAAAAGTCGAACTTGATCGAGCACATTATCTATGTAAAACTACCTAAAATACCCCCGGCAGCTTGCAGTACCACAGAAACATTTCTTAGTTCCAACTGCTCTACCCCTGCTCCCCTCTGCATCACCATTATAATCATACGTCAGTTCAGCCATAGGCGGGATGTGCTTCAAGGCGAAAAACATGACATGGGGATACTGTTCATCCCCGTGGCCGTGACACACGAGCTGCCAAAACAAGTTTGGGTCACAACTGTGATTGATAAAGCGTGACACATTCCCCATCTCTTTTGCATTTATAACTGGTACAGGTACTGGTAACGACTCAGGTTCATCACACTTGCCATCACATGTATCCCCACTGCCTGCTGTAGCCAATTCCACACCCCGGTTCCATTTCAATGCCTTCTCTCCTTGCTGATCTGTGCAAAACAGATACTCGTTAAAGTCTAACACTTTATTGTCCAGTTTGAAGCTCTCCAAATGTGTGCCCACAAACTCGCACACAAAACAGCCAGCACGGATTGGGTCCCATGACCGGAGACCCCACCCACAATTATGTGTCTTAAAAACCTCGAAATTGAGCTTGACACCCCTCTGTGTGACCCTGTTTCGGCAATCAACGGTGCACTCGCAACCTGAGCCACACTCATACAACAGTGGCAACTGCTTGACTAACAGACCTGATGAGCTATAAGGAAGCCAACCTCCATTTTCTGACACGCAATAGCAATTGGCAGCACCAGGAGTACATAGTTTTCGGCATTTGCATCCTGCTGGAACCTTTTCCTTCCCTTTCATACTTTGTTCCTTTCCAATAGTAGTGACATATAAGAAATCATCGGGTTCAGGGTCATCATCCACTTCATTCACAACGGAAACAGGTATACTTTCCACACCCAAGGACAAGTCAAAAGTTAGTACCATCCCTCTAGAAGATGGTTCTCTTTTCCAATTCTCTATCGTTTTCCAAACAGCAAATCCATCTGGCTGGCCTCGTACTCTCACTAACTTATGCTTGAAAGCTTTAAATCCGAACTCAGAAGTCTCGGTCCAAGACCGCTTGATCCTGTACAACCCGTCATAAATGTAAACCTTGTTGCCCTTGCAGAAGGGGTCTTTCCTACTCCTTATAACCCTGATCGGGTTTTTCCAAATATCACTTTGTTCCATGGCATAGTTTCCTTTCTCAAGCTTCTGGTCGCTTCTCTTCTCTTTATTCCTACTCTTTCCACCCTGGCCGGTGTACACCATCACATCAACATCATCGTCGTCATTATCATATCCCCCAGAGGACACGATCGCTATGGCGATCGGGTTAGTACGATCAATCATGGAATCTATCCCTGCCATGGGGAGAGCATGCAAACCCACAACACACATCTCCATCCTGAAATAGAAGATGTCTCCGACCTGTACGCCGGGCACAGGACCAACTCGCTTTTGCTTGTTTGCCATCAAATCATTGGCACTCATGATGACTTCTGCTTTCATGTCAGGTCGCTTCGTCACACCATCTAGTTAATTGATTTGCTCCAGTCTGCGCCTGATTGCATCAAAGGTCGATAGAATTGCCTCCACATGATCCCTAGGTTGAGTCACAGCATGGGACGAAGAAGCCAACAAAGCAAGATCTCTGCTTAGGCTCTTTACTGCCAGCTTGGCTTTCTTAGTTGCTGGTTTTTCATCAGAGTCGGATATTTTGCACTTCCGTCCCCGACCTGGCTTTTGTGGAAAAGCAATGGATATTGGTGTAGCATTGATGGGGACATCAAAGCCAGGTGGGATATCAAAACCAGGGGCAACAGGGTCAAATGGGTCTGTGTCAGAGGAAGTAGGGGGGTTGTTCAAACCCAAAGAGACTCCTTTGACTTCTTCAATTTCTTCTGATAATGCCACTGGCGATGAAGTCATACTCTCTCTATTGTCCATGGTTTCTACTGCATAGTACAGGAAACAGTATCAGAAACAAGCACAAGCATTAATTTCTATATCCATGTCGTACTATCCTGGCTCAATATAGGTATATATGAGTATTGATAAATAAATTAAGTTAATCATCAAGCAGGCTGGAGATACGGTTACAGTATGGGGTGAATGATACGTCTTCTTTTCAAGATTATATTTTGAAATGTTATGTGATGAGGCTTGACATATATTTACCCTATTTCAGATTTCAGAAAGAAGTGTAGAACCACCAAATGATGCAAAAATGCAGCTTTAAAGTATAATGGAAACTGCATAAAGTACTTGCAAATGATGCGCAAATTCACCAAAGAAATCTCTTAGCAAATGTTGTAAAAATGCATAAAGTACTTGCACCAGACCAACACAAAGCCTGACATAATAACGATGATATAGAAGATTTCTTGAAAAGTAATGTTAAGAGTGCTGTTTGTTAAATTGCAATTTTGAGGGGTTATGTTGAAAAAGTCAATAGTACCATAAGAAATAACAATAATAGCAAAATCAGCAATCAGTACTGCAAGTCCTCGTGCAAGAGATATCTAGAGACAATCATGTATTCATTGATCAGGACATTAAATTTATGAAGAATAAATAGAGAAGTCAAAAATGAGATTAAAAAAGAAAAGAGTAATAACCTCGCACCACAAAAGAAAGAAGTCTCTAGAAGCTCGTAAGAGTAAAAACTGTCTTTGTTTCTCCCTTTACTAGCGAAATCTACAGAGTACAACAATGTTGCTTTTTTTCTATTTCCCTTTTATTCATCTTTGTAAAACTGAACTCAATAAATTTTTTTTTTTTTTGGTCCCTCAAAAGAAACTGAAAAGACAAGGACGGTGACACAGTAAAACATCGGAGAAAACGAGAGACCGAGAGCTGACAACCTATTGCTTTGGTCAAAAAGTAATTGAAAGAATAAAATAATAAAGAAAATAAACAGTGGAGAAAGGCCACGTGTGGACCGTGTGGTGCACTGGTGCTTCTATTTTAATGGGACAGTAGTAGTCACTGTAATTTTGTTCGCTTTCTTTATAAACTGTGAGTACTAGTGTACTACGTTTTATGCCTACAGGTGGTACAAACAAGAAAAGAAATGGAATTCAGGAAAAAAATTACTAAGAAAAAATAAATGATAATAGTAAAATAGTAAAATAAACACTATGTTTTATAGTGCATCTTTTCTTAAACTTGATATATTCACGCTTTGTTTTTCAACTTGTAAGCAGGTTGGATGTGTCATGTAATTTGGCGACAAAAAAATCTAGTTATCTTAAATTGTAATTAAAAAAATACTTTCCTCTTGGAAAAGGAAAAAATAAGATATTTAGCTAAAGTAAGATATGGTAACATGATTTTATTTTTACATTACAATTTGTAAATTATCATCTACTCGACTTGCTTCCAAGTTCTAAACTTACGAAGAACGGAGACAAATAGAGTGACTTTTTTCAGTCATTTTTCCCAAATTTCAAGCACTCTGAAGTATAATGGGAAAATAATAACCGAATAACGCAAATAGTCTCTTCATTTCTCTCCTTCCTTTCCCTTTCCTTTTAAACATTCCTGGTTTTACATACAGAATACGACGCTAAAAAACTAAAAAAAAATGAGATGTCATGACTCATGAAGTTTTTGGGTAAAATTTCCAATTAGAGGAAGCAGTTCTAAATTCTAATACACTCGAGAAGTGCAAGTTCAGTACCTCAAGCCTCAAGGTATATACAACAGGCTTCAAAATTTTGAGTATAAAGCATTTCACACTACTCACACAACAGCAGCAACTACCAAACCATTAACATAAGCAGTTCTCACCAAAACACCAATACTACCCATATTCATTGTGTTTTTCCATCAGGTGGCCAGTCGAGAAACTTTCTTCCCAATAGAGAAGGCGGCAGGTATGTCTGCCCCGAACAATTGTCATGATCAGGCGGGTACAAGTACCCTTTCCCATACCCCAACTGATCCATCAGTTTTGTCGGAGCATTTCTCAAATGCAACGGGACACCCTCGTTCCCTCCAACTGACTCCTTGACCGCCCTCTTTGCCTCCTTCAATGCACGATATACAGCCACAGATTTAGGCGCCAGTGCCAGGTACGCCACACACTGGGCAAGGCAGACGTCGCACTCTGGCATGCCTAGAAAATGGCATGCCTGGTAGCACGCCACTGCTTGGTTGAGCGCAGTGGGATCGACGAGGCCGATGTCCTCTGAGGCAAAACGCACAAGGCGGCGAGCGATGTAGAGAGGTTGTTCACCGGCTTCTAACATTCTCGCTAGCCAGTAGATGGATGCATCAGCATCACTCCCGCGCATGGATTTGTGAAGTGCGCTGATCAGGTTGTAGTGCTCCTCACCGGCTCGGTCATAGGCCAGGTGCTTGCATTGCATTGCTTCTTTGATGTGGTCCAGAGTTATGGAAATGGTAGCACCTGAAACTTTCAAATGTGAACTTCTATATCACTCTATTAATTTCTTTCTAAAAATTGCTTTTTAACTCAGTATTTTGCAATTAAATTTAAAAAAAATTTCTTTGATCTCCTTTGATCTTATTGATGTAATCATGTAAAAACTAACATCTCCAATAAAAGAATTCAGGTGAATTGGATTGACAATTTATCACCAAAGAATTCTTCCCAATATCAGTACAATAATAAGCTGGTACATACCAAATTGAACATCTCTAATTTTATGAGGTATAAAATACGGTTCATAAAATCACAGCTTGCTGTCTGGTTTATGGAACAACAGAATACATTCTTATTTTTCTTCTCAAAAGAAGAAGATTTGGTTGGTAATTTAACATAATTATGGATAACTATTTGTTTCTGATCCCACGAGCTAACTTTTGTTTGCAATTGCTATGCTTGATTGAGAACATTTGATTAAAATCAACAATTCATGAAAAGCTAACCATCAGATGACTCACTGGCACTCTTGGCACTCTTGGCAGCAAGAGATGCTGCAACCTCAAGCGCATTCAATGCAACTCGGGCATCACCATCACAATTGACCGAGAGAAAATCAACAGCCTCATCCGACACAGTCACATCGGTCCCACCAGTGGTGAGGCAGAGTCCATGTTCCCGGTCTGACGCCGCCCGAAGCAGTAGGCTCTTGACATGCTCCGGTGACAGCGGCTTCAGAGTAAGCACTTTACACCGAGAGAGGAGAGGTGTAGACAGATGGAAAGATGGGTTTTCCGTGGTCGCCGCTAGGAGGGCAACCGACCCATCTTCCACTGCTGGTAACAGCGCATCCTGTTGAACCCGCGAAAACCGGTGTATCTCGTCTATAAATAAAACAGTCGCACGGGTCGACCGGGCACGCCGAGCCGAATCAATCGCATCTCTCAAGTCCCGAACAGTAGAGGATACAGCCGAGAGGGGCACGAGGCGGGGTTTAGACGGGAGGGACGCAGCAAGTGCACGGGCCAGGGAGGTCTTACCACTGCCAGGTGGGCCCCAGAGAATAATAGAAGGGAAGAACTTGTTCGAAGGGGAGCGAAGGAGGGAGTTGGGGCCGAGGAGGTGGTCTTGGCCGAGGATAGAATCGAGTGTGGCGGGTCGCATTCTCTCAGAGAGAGGCGCAAGGTGAGGATGTTTATTATTAGGGGTAGTTTCGGAAGGAATGGTTCGTTTGGAGGAAGGAGAAGGAGATGGAGAAGGGGAAAGGGAAGAGGAGGGGTGGGGTTGGGAATTGCAGGAGAAGAAACGAGAGAGAGTGGATTGGGAATGGGGAGTGGCGGTGGTGGAGGTGGAGGGAGAGGAAGGGGTTTGGGAGAGAATCCAATCGGCAGCGGCGTCGGCGGAGAGGTTGCCTGTGGCGGCGAGGGCTTTGGAGGCGAGGTCACGTGAGAAGCCCATGCTCATGAGCTGCTCCATCGGAGAGGCTGTTTGGTCAGGCGCCAAAATGGAGCAAGTGGGGAGGGAAATCCAATGAAACTCAGGGAAGGGAAGGGAGTTGCTTTTTTGAGCCCCCTCTTTATTTGGAAAAGAACCCAAATTTTGTTGAATTCACCAAAATATTCACATCTATTATTATTAACTAAGAAGTTTATTACTTAATATAAATAATTTAGAGAGGGATGTTTTGTTATTTTGAAAAAGAGAAAAATTAGTCATATACACCTCAAATCTTATTCAATTGGATATATCCCTCCTCTAATTCTTAAAATTAGAAATATCCCCTCTAATCATGATTAGTGTGGATATCTATCTTTTTGTGTATTTCTAATGATTTCTTAATTCTAAAAAATTAACTTTAAAACATTCGGACAACAATACCCTCACCCTCTCTAACGATTCATCTCCCTGTCGTTCTCCTTTATGAGATTGCAAAGAAATATGCAATATCGGTATTGCCTTTCTCCTTTCAAATATTTTCCTTCTAAACCCTATATAAGGCTAGAGAAAGACGTCTCTATTGTGCTTTGGTAACTTAGGATCATCGGAGTAGGTGCTCCAGTAAACATTACGGATTCTGGTATATACTGAACTTATGTTTTTGATCTGGTATTTACTGAAGCACCGCCAAATAAAAGAATCGCTGCAGTTTTTAGTTCTTTAGTTATATCGATTTAAATAAAAAAAAAAAAATGATGTTCAAGTGGTTTTGATGCGGATGCTCATTGATAAATTACCAACTCCAATGTACCATCCATTTCACATTTTGATTAGTTTCGAAATTATTGTAAAATACAAGCTCCCTTTGCCACCGTCACAAAGCAGCAAAAATTAAAATGCATCCATATATATTTGGTTGCTGAGCTGGCAAAAAATGAGACTATTACTTGACCCAGGAAATTAAATCATGAGGAGGGTTCCAATGTCAACATTTCACTATTTAGTTATTTTTTAAAATTTTAAAATAGAGACGTCAAATCCAAACCGATCATCTTATTAAGTTTAATGACCGATGTATTTTGATATAAGTTTTGTAAATTTTAGAGTTTATTTAATATTCCATCAAAGGCTAAAACTTGAACGTATTAGAATGAATCTATCACAATTAATAAGGTTCGTTTATTTTTCTACCTCTTGATGGAGTATCAAATAAACTCTAAAATTTACAAAAATTATATGAAAATGCATCGGTCGTTAAATTGAATAAGTTGAACGGTTTAGATTTGATGTTGCAATTTTAAATTTTGAAAAAATAACTAATTAATGGAATATTGGCATTTGGGAGCAACCAAAATATTGGCATTGGAACCCTCCACTTAAATCATTGTGCTTGACAAAACACAATGCTATTTAATGCTTTTCGGGTAGACAAAACATTATCTCCAGTTGACCTGGTTATGTAATCCTTGCTTGGTTTTAATGGCTTAATAACCTTTTCATCAAAAAAAAAAAAAAAATCATTGTGCTTGAATAGGACAAAAACTGAGATACATTCTGCTCAAAATAAACAATGTCATAATTTGCTAAAAGAACGGCGCTACAGAAAATAAAATAACAATGTATTGAGTACAATTTCAGCGAAGGCATCCATCTCCAACTGACAATATATATCACGAGAATGCTTGGTACAATGAAATAGCATATTTGTTTCCGATACATAAAAGTAGAAAATAGCAGGAAGATAATCGTCAGAGGCTAAGGGCATTTCTGTCCCAAATAAGAAAAATTAAATTTTCGAAATTCCAAAATTAATAGAAATACACAAAAGAGTAAATATTCACACTTGTTATGATTAGAGGGGGATATTTCCAATTTTTAAGGATTAGAGGGGATATATCCAATTGAATAAGATTTGAGGGGTATATGACTGATTTTCTCTTTGAAAAAAATTGTGGTGTATTTGAAAAATTGAAGAGGGTTGGCAACGAGTCGAGCTCGAGTGAGCTAGTTCAGCTTGATTTGAAATTAATTCGAATTTTGTCGAATCGAATCGAGTTTCTTAACGAGCTCGTCGAGCTAAATTATAGTATCGAGTTTGTATCGAGTCATTTTTCGAGATCCAAAATTTAAACGGTCAATATTGTGATCAACTTGAACGGTTTGGATCAACCGTTTGAATTTAGGATCTCGAAAAAATGAGTGGATAGAAAAATGATGGCACGTGCCATCGATAGCGCGTTAGCCATCCTCTATATATATATATGTGAACCATGATGCACTGGAGCCAAAATGAACCATAATCCGGACCCTTGGATGCGCGTCAAGATTCGTGCGATGGATGTCGCTGGATGAAAATTTTACACTGCTCCTTCGCGTTTAATCTGTACCGCCTCATCCTTATCGTAAACCTCTTTTTCTCTCTCGTGTCACTCCAAAGAGGCAGAAGTTCTCCCCTAAAAGAAAAACCTAGATCGAGCCCCTCTCGATCCTCTCTGCAACCTTCAATCGAGGCTCTCGATCTTCCTTCTCCTTAGATTAGGCTGATTTGTCGAAGCCTCCTTCGATGTCGTCTCTCCATCGCTGACCTTCGACTAACCCTAGACGAAGCCTCCTTCGACAAATCACTTGCATCTCCATTCCTCTCCTTCGAAAAATCACTTGCCTCTCTATTGCTCACCTTCGACAAATCGGCCTAGATGTAACGAGTTCTCACCTCACCTCCCTAAATTACTGGTACGAGACAATAATTTACTGGTTTTTGGTTTATTACTTTTGGGTTCAGTGTGTGTTCTGAAAAAGGGTAAACTGAAAGCTAAGCTTCAAATATGTTAATTTTTAGCATATTTTTAACATATGTCAATTAAAATGCTTTAAAAAAAAAGTTTATGTATGATTCTATTTCGTTAGTTGAAGTTTAATCAGATATGGCGGTTAGGCTAGCCATTGTGCTTTGAACAACCATTGTGCCAGGATATACTGGTAGTGACCTAGACCAGTTGGCAATTGGATATAAATGGTACTGTATTGGGTTGTTGTTTTAAACAATTAACACGTAATTGAAAGCTAAGTAGTATGTTAACTGAAAGCTAAGGTTTTTTTTTAAATATATTGAAAGCTAAGTAGTATGTTAATTTTTTGTAGGATTACAAATGAGTAGTCAAAGTAGCCACACGAATGGACGGAATTTGGGTGGAGCATCTCCTCAGTGCCCAATATGTGGTAATCAACGTGTTCCGGTCAATTGGTGACAAGTTGAAGCAATTGAAGAATTTACTTCTATTTATTATTTTACTTTTGATTATTGTAATTTTCAAATGAAAAATGTGTTATGAACTAGACTATTGTAGTAGGCTTTGATGTGTCTTCAACTAGACTTTTATGTGTTATGCTTGTACCTTGCAGCTTTTGAAATTCGGATTCAATTATCTTTTCATTTAACTAGACTTTTATGTGTTATGCTTGTACTTTATAGCTTTTCTGGTAGTTAACTTAGAAGCAATTAAAAAAATAAATATGTGATGTATACAGCAGTTGAGTATAAAATGGAAAACATCATAAAAATAAATATAAAAAATATCTACTTCAGTTCTTTTGTTATTGATATATACATAGCTGACGGTAATTAAACTTAGGAACAATAGTTTATGGTTTAAATTGTTAAACTTTTTTATTGATTTCTTGTCAGATTTCTGACCTTATATAGTGAGCTACCACTTACCAAAACATTGCACTGCATAGCCTGATTAAAGCTAACTGGACGAGATAACAAATAATAATCAAAATTAGACATATAGCCATAAATCCATATAAGACAAGCAGCAAATAAAATTTCCAAAACAAATTTGGCAATTTCATCCTTAAAGCATCAGTATTACAGAATCTGTAGTATATAACCTATTACATCTTGTCAAGCTAGTCATATCAAAATATACCCATATATCTCTTTACAAAATGAAGCATGAGCATTAACATATCAAAATATACGCTTATATCTCTTTACAAAATGAAGCATCAGCATTCCTAATATAAGCTCATGTGAACATTTATCTTTTTTTTTTACAAAATCACCTCAAAATGTATACTAATCGCCAACAGCTCTCATTCATCCTCTTCTTCTACATCTTCTTCTTCTTGATCAACCTCGTCTTCTCCTATCATTCCATTTTGTATGTCTTCTTTTTTTCTAAAACAAATTAGTTTATTTCAGATAATTATGCAAAGTAATTAAGTACCAAGTCAAAGTGACTAAGTAGCAAAGTGACTACTGTTTTTTTTCTAACAGCAATTACTTTTCATTTTGACACTTCAGCCCTTGCTGTTCTTAGAATGTACCAAGTCAAATCTGTAATATAAACAGTTAGTGTAAGAACAACAAGTAGAAAACAAGCAGAAATTACAATATACCTTAGGGCATGTCTTAATATTATGTTTAGCCATTTTTCCACAATAGCTACATATTCTTCCTTTGATGGGAGCTTTTTCTACAGCAATCTTCCACCTTTCTGGTCTCTTCTTTCTTCCTTTACACTTTGATATTGGAGGACCCTGAAGCTTACGAGAAGTTGTGTTGTCCTGCACTTCATTTTCTACATCCAAATCCATTACATCTTCACTTGCATCAACTGATGCCCTGCACTACATCTCCAACATTTACATCCATTACTACTTCATTTCCAGGAACTTCATCTAATTGTAGTGCCTTTAAATGCTCTACTAATTCCCCCAATTTAGCATCAGCCATATTAAAAGAATGAATGTCTTTTGAAGCCAAATCATTAAGATGATTGAATTGAGATTTTATGGTTTTGGCCCTGAACATTTGTAGTGCTGTAGAGTTGCCAACATCTCTACTCCTTTCATTTATGGGTCTTTTGACATCAGTATTAGCATTCTTACACCATCTCTTTAGGATGTAGTGTGAAAGAAGCTGTTGGATTCCATGAATCCACATCACTTTCAAGCATGTGGACATAGAAGCCCTTCAAAATCAAAGCCTTTGCAGTTACAAGAAAACTGTGGCGGCTTTTTCGTCATCCCTCGAAGAATGGAATGGGTTTCCTCGAGAAATGAGAACGTAGCCTTGGATTCACCCCCCTTTAAGGTTCAATCTCAGTTCGAGTATCTCTTAGCGACAAGAGAACCAAAACACGAGTCGCTTCTTAAAGAGGTTTGTTGATTTCGTGGGTCCTTTCTTTCCAGTAGGCGCAAGCCCCTACTGTTAATTACCCCGTGATCGCTCACGAGAACCTCTGATTAAGGGATCTAAAGAATTATATGTAAAGGATAGGGAAATCGTTGATTTTATGTTTATTTTGAATTTATTTCTTTTGGATTTAAACCGGACGCGATTGGTGTACCAGACCTAGTTGACGGTACCCAATTGAGGACATTCTGATCCGTTGAAGAGCTTTCGTTCTTGAAGTGGAGAGGTTTCGGTCTTGATTTCAGGTTTCGTGTTTCGACTTTTAATTTCTTAAGTTTCTCTTTCGGTTTTACAATTTTCACAATTTATTTTTATTTCTATTTTTAATTTTAGACTTTTGGAATATCTTTTTATATTTTTAGTTATGTTTATGTTTGAAAATACTTGATATCAAATATATTTCTTTTAAAATTTCAATATCTATTTTTGAAAAACTTGTCAAGAGAGTTTAATTGAGTTTTAAAATCATTTTGGAATTTTACAAAATTTATTTAATATCCTTTTAGAATTTTATAAGATTTATTTAATATTGAAAATACTTTAAAAATAGAAATACTCAATAAATTGACAGATTTTTATATCAAAATATCAGTGAATTTGATTTATTTGGATTTTTAGAATTTTATGGATATTTTATTTGAATTTTTCTGAGTTTCCTACTATTTTTAATGAATTTTTAATGTTTCTGCTGATTTGGTGTTTTCTGGTTGGTCCACGTGTGCATAGGGGCTTGACATGGCGTTGACTGGACTTGATTTGGCGCTAGCGTGGCAGGGCGCGATTTTAGTTTTGAACGAGCGTTGACTGTCTTTAATTGATTCGTGTAGCGGGTTCTCGTCGTGTCAGTGACCTGCCACATACTTCCTGGCCACAGAGGATCGTTTGTGGCCACAGACCCTTTCTTCTTCAAAATCTGACAGAGCTTGATTCTTTTGCGATTTGGCCCCTGATTCTTCTCCGATGAAATTGAGACGATTCCAGCGTCCATTTCAGTTGAGGCTGAGCTATCTGAAATCGTGGAGGAGAGAGTAAGAGATTGGTGAGCTTCATTCGTGCTGAGGAGGTTCATTTCACTTCATAAAACCTAACATGCCTCGAGATGCCATTAATGGAGTTTAGAACTTTCTGTTTCCTTTCTCTTGCCAGAATTAGGTTTCTTTCACTCGTGAGCATGTGTAGATGGCATGTCTGAGATAAATTTTGCGTAATAAAATTCAGATTAAGGTGCTACTGACTGAGGCATCTCGACTCGAAATTAGACAGATGGAGATCTTCGCTGTGGGGTCCACCAGGATGTTCTTTTGATACCAGAAACCATGTAGGTCGCTTCAGGGGGTCAAACTTAGGTTGTCTACGAACTTGTTTTAGTTTGAGGCGCCATAGTTTGATGTGAGAGTCATATGGGGCAGAACTATACTTATTTTGTTTACCTTTGTTAATTTCAATTTACATGCAAGTGTATTTACAACAAAAAGCTTGGTTTAATACTCGATTTTGATCCATCTGAACTTGTTTCAAGTGTCCAAACTAGCACAGAAGGCAAACATGGAGTACTTAGCATTTGTTATAATTTGAAACTTCTATATTTAAGCAACTTTACTACTGTTTTGAGGTGATTTTCACTTAAGCTGTTCAAAATGCAAGAAAACTAGTTACATTAGACATAAGAAAACGCATTTGAAGCTGTTGAAGACAGTTTTAACATTTTATTATTTTTTGTTGCAAACATATGCATTTATGCAATTTTAATTTCTTTTGAAGGTAAATGCAAACTTATTTATACATGTTTATTCAAAAACCCTGTAAATTTGTGGAGATATTCTCTAATATGTTTATGAGCTTTTTATGTATGAAGTTTTGCAGAAAGGTCCAAACAACATTTTTTTATTTCATGAAATAACCTTATCACTTTTATTAATTTGTTAGAAAATCAAACAAATTTCTGAAAATTGGAAAAGTTAATCCCTACGATCCATGAGGTCATGTAATTACTGTTCACACACAGTTTTCATATTTTTGTGCAGAAATAACCCTAATTTCTCATTTATTTCACTTTTAGGCAGATTTGTACTTAGATCATTATTTTCATTTTTTTTTTAACAATGAGATGCTTAAGCTTATTCACATGTGAATTCTAGGGAGAATTGAACAGCATAATAGTAAACATTGTACATATTATACAAAAATTCCATGACTTGAGCCATTTTGGACTCAAATCATGAAATTACAGCCTAAAACTGAGGAAACCACAGTTTAAGCTATTAGAACACCTAGTCAAGAGGAAACCTCAGGCTAGGCGACCTCTCCTCAGTCTAGATCTGAGGACTCCTCAGTCTAAACCATGGGAGGAGAGGTCAAGGAATTGAGAGGAGGGAAGAAGAAGAGCAAAACAGCAAAATTTCAACTTCAATTTACTTATTGGATTTGAACACAAAGTGTTACAGCTTTGGAATCACTCTACCTCACCTTCTTTCTTCTATTCCTCACTGCTTGTATTAATGCCTCTCACAATTACAAATGGATTCTATCAATTGAGTGCCCCAGAGCTAACCTAATCCTAGCCTGACCTTACCCCTCTCTTCCTCTCTCCCTTTCTGTCTTCAATTTGATGTTTATATAGCCAAGGACCCTAGGGTTTCCTTTCCTTGGCCGTGAGCATCTTCACCTCTCGATCTTGATCCAACAGCTTGCATTCGACTGCGCTAGGGCATGGGTTTTACAAAACCATGTGCGGCGTTGGTGGTTTCGCGATTGTGGCCGAGAGATGGCCACGTCGATGTCTTTTCTCGAGTTTACCCGGCGTTGACACGGTGAAAATCGCAACTTACCTTCTCCTCTCTTTTTTTTACTGGGTAGGAGACGCCTCTTACAAGCGGGCCCTGCTTGTAAGGTTAAATGAGACAGGGGGATTTGGGCGCTCTCGTTTCTTCGTGAGCCAATAGAATATTTCAAATTTTACCGATCTTGGGTGCATGAGCCAAGTTCACGCAAGAGTTTAAACTCAGCGCCCTCTTCAATCTGGCCTGGATCCCCTCCAACCGTAAGCACGCGCTACTTTTTTCGATTTTTCTGGGATTTTCTGGGAATTTCATTTGATTTTCTTTAAAATCATTTATTTATTTGGCTGTCCAACCAAAATAAATTATTTGGGGGTCTTCCCATGGGTATTTTTGGATGAAATTTTATGGGTAAGTCTAGAAAAAATATAAGGAATCTAATGGTTCAACTGGTTCCGCAAAATTCCTTATGGATTTATTTTGGTAATTTTATGGAGTTTTTGGTTTTTTTTTGTAAATCTTGAAATTTGTGTGGGTATTTTTGGGATTTAAAAATCATGATAAATCATCATAATTCTTAAGGAATTTTTGGATAAATTTTGAGAATTTTTGGAGTTCGTTTGATATTTTTCGCAATTTGGTTTTGAATTTTTGGCAATTTGGGAATTTGGTTTTTGCTGTTTGACTTTTGGTTTTCGTAATTTTGATTTTGGTTTTCAGGGTTTAATTTTTAGGGTCAACAAAAACAACTCAGCATTTTTGTCAACTTTCATAGGATATGACACTGGTTTCCATTTCTTATAGCAAGGGTTATAATCAATCCTGACCTCATATAGTGTGCCTTGCTCTTTCTCAATAGGAGTTCCAAGGCAGCTATCTTTAAGTAACTCCTTAAACACTGAAAACACCTTCCTTGTATAAACTTGACGTGCATGAAACTCGAGCAGAAACTTTGACCATAATGCTGGTTCCTAATTCATTGTTCTCATGTCCTCATCACCCTCTCTTTGCCAAATATTCTCAATAATATTATCAATTTTACAAACAAATTTGTAAATAGAGATATGGGTAGTTACCCACATCTTGAATAGTGCATTCATGCTCTCACTTCTTTGGGTGGTTGTCATTTCTGCAAAAAAAATTCCTCGAAAGTAAGCTGGCACCCATTCCTCAGTTCTAAATAGCACCCTTTTCTTACCACCATGTAGAGTAGCTAAATACTCTGCAATAGGTCCTATATTCTGGTCACTCAATTTTTTAATTATCTCTATGTCTTCAATTGTAAGACATCTATGAGAGCGAAGGTTTCTGTTCTTGGATGGTGTATTTGGGGCTAGCGGATGGTTATGCTCATCATGAAATTTTGTATCTTGCCAAATGCCTCCTTCTACTAACTTGACTCTCATGTATGCTAAACAATCTGTTCTTGTTGCTGATCTCACCTTCTCGGGTGTGTTTTGCTTGGTTGAACAATCCACCGGTTTTCCCTCATTTTTTTGTCTATTAGATAACCCTTGTTTAGAGCAAACAAATCTCAAAGTAGAAACTCCCTTCCTTGATGTACCTCTTTGGTTCTTACGAATGCTGAATCCTTTTATTAAGGCATAAAGGTTGTAAAAATTGTACGCTTCTTCATCTGATCTGAACTCTTTCCCAACATATATATCAATACTTTCCTCTACTTTGTTGCTCTCATCTTCAATCACTTTATCCAGATATGAGTAAGGATCATTGACCTGGCACAAATGCAGAAAAAAAAAGTTAACAAATTGTTCAATTAAAAAAGAACTACTATACACCAAAAGGTTGGAGAATTACCTGCACATGGGCATTATCACTGCCATCTACAAGAGGTTCACTCAAGTCTACACCATCCTCATTTTCGTTCATCTTGACTGCTGCAAATTTAGTGAAAACTAAATATAACAAATAACATAGGAAATGGTATATGTACTGGTAAGCCTGAATAACATAGAAAATTGTAAGTGCTGCTTTGAGTATTGTGATACAATTTTGGTATTATTAGCCCAGTTGCCATGCAGTCAGATACGTAATATAAACAGTTACTAAAAGTAGTCCCAAATTAAAGTTTACAAAGATCTTAGTACGTATAACTAAAATCAAATTGAAGCCTTGTGCTATGTAATCAATTCTCAAATTAAAGTTTCCTCTTACTCTAGGGTTTCCGTAACTGGAACAACCCAAATAGCTTGAAGAATAATATATTAAACATGCAAAATTGAACGAAAGATTGATAACAAAATTCTAGGATTTTCAAGAACGCTTAGAAATCCAGTCAATTCCAGCATTGAAAATGAAATTTAACAAATTAAAAACGAAATTAAAATCAAGCTACCTCCGTACATATAAATGTTTTGCTCCAAGAGAGAGAAGAGGTATACTTACAAATGTTTTGCTCCAAGAGAGAGAAGAGGTGTAAACCAGATCAAGTGAAGGAAGACCAATTCACGAGTGAGAGACAGCAAGTGCGAATCCTTCATACGAACCAGATCGAGTGAGGGAGGTCGAGTGAGGCGAGAATCGACTAGGTTTTCGACAGAATCCATGAGAGCTTCATTTTCTATTGTTGATTATTTCCAATCTTTTTTTCTACGGTGAGAGAGAGACTAGAGAGAAAGAGTTGAGAGAAAGTCAGACGGAGAGAGACGAGAGGGAGAAGGGTAGGGATTAAGAGAAAAGAGGAACCGATTAAACGCGAAGGAGCAGTGTAAAATTTTCATCCAGCGACATCCATCGCACGAATCTTGACGCGCATCCAAGGGTCCGGATTATGGTTCATTTTGGCTCCAGTGCATCATGGTTCACAATAGAAATTCTCTCTCTCTATATATATATATATCACAATATTGAAATACCATTGGAGACCAAATTTTACATTTTTTCAAATTATTTTACTATTTATTATGATATTTTCAAATTGGAGGGTCTGAAATACTCTAATCGTAATGTTTTTAAAAGTATCATAATAAATAGCAAAAAAAATTGAAAAAATGTAAAATTTTGTCTCCAAGGATATTTCAATATGAAGAACAATTTAAACGGTTTGGATTGACCATATAAATTTTGGATCTCGAAAAATAACTTGATGGCACGGGACCATTTGTGCCATCGTTGGCACGTTAGCCATCCTCTCTAGATATATATATATATATATATATATATATATATATATATAGAGGATTGCTAAAATGCTATGCATAGCACGGATGACCTTCGTGCTACGGATTCGTTCTTGAATTTCATGCTTCAAACAACCGATCCAAACCGTTCATTATCTTCTTCATATTGAAATCTCATTAGAAACCAAATTTTACATTTTTTTGAATTTTTTTACTATTTTTCTCAGATTTTTTAAAATCACTGTTATTGAAGGGTCCAGAATTTATTAGATTAAGTATTTTAAAAAATCTGAGAAAAATAGTAAAAAAATTTTAAAAAATGTAAAATTTGGTTTCTAATGAGATTTCAATATGAAGAAGATAATGAATGGTTTGGATTGGTTGTTTGACGTATGAAATTCAAGAATGAACCCGTAGAGGAATGATTCAATCAAAGCGCTTTGACCTGAGTCCCGGTTAAACCCCGTCAGATCTCAGTGTTGAAAGTTCAAATGACCGATCCAAACCGTCAAATATGATCTCCATATTGAAATCTCCTTGCCGACCAATTTTTTTCATTTTTTTGAAATTTTTAAGTATTGTTTCGGATTTATAAAAACAACAGTTTTTGTAGGGTTCAGAACAAATTAGATTAACGATTTTGTAAAATAAAAAAAAATACTTACAAATTTCAAAAAAATGTAAAATTTGGTGTGCAAGGAGATTTCAATATGGAGAGCATATTGAATGGTTTGGATCGGTCATTTAAATTTTTAAAATTGAGATCTGACGGAGTTTAACCGGGACTCTGGTCAAAGCGCTTTGATTGAAAGCTTTCTCTCTCTCTCTCTATATATATATATAGTTTAGCTATGGGGAGATGCGATCAAAACTCATGAATATAGTTCAAAATGATTGATCCAAACCGTCTAATATAATCTCTCTATTGAAATCTCCATGTAAACTAAAATTTACATTTTTTTTCAAATTTTTTAAGTATTTTTTTGAAATTTTAGAAAATCGTTAATCTAATTAGTTCTGAACCGTTCAAAAACTGTCATTTTTAAAAATCCAAAAAAATTACTTAAAAATTCTGAAAAAATGTAAAATTTGGTATGCAAGAAGATTCCAATAGCGAGATCATATTATATGGTTTGGATCGATCATTTTGATCCAAATTTATGAGTTTTGATCGCATCTCACGAAAGATATTTGTGATGCATCTCACGATAAGTAAACTATATATATATATATATTTTTGAAGAAAGTAATATACAAATTAATTAATATCTATCAATTTTAATATTATTTTTATTTATAAACTAATATTTTATTCATTTTGTAAAAATATTTTAAATAAAAATAGCATTTATATGTAATAAATACATATATTATATATCAAATTATGTACTAGCATATATAAATTAGTTAACAAAATTATATTTCGAGCCAATTTCGAACGAATCAAATTTGCTTCGAGCCCAAATAAATCGAACCAATGTCGAATTGAATCGAATTTTTTCTCGAGCGAGTCACGAGTCACGAGCCACGAGCTTTTTTGCCACCCCTCACTTCCCATACCAATTACCGGGGAGCTTTTTTTTTCCGTCTGCCTTGTCCGATTTTGTAATGATAATTTATTAAAACTTTTCACAACTTTGTATGTTTTCTCTGAGAATATTTTATCGTTTCCAATTTTTTTAAGGTCCTTGCATATATTTCTTAACGTGTGTTAGTATTAGGGGTGAAAACGGGGCTGACATGGAACGGATAGTAGTCATACCATATCCGTATTCATATTTGTTTTTCGGATATGGATACAGATATGTTTGGATACGGATACGGATACGGCGCGGATGTTAAACGGATACGAATACGGTTTGGATATTGGCGGATATGGATACGAATATGGATATATTTTGACGGATACGGATAATATTTTATTCAATTTATTTTATTAAACAAAATATAATATTCAATTGAAAAAGTGTAATGTTTATTTTTTTTATGACTAGTATGGAATGAACTCAAAAAAAGAGAATGACAACGACAAAAAATAATAAGTACTTATTCACACATATTGAGACATCACAAAAAACAAACTTTAATCAAGTTTATACAAGAATTGACATCATATTACAGAAAAAAAAATAATAGTCAAATTCTTATGCTATATAATTGAAATAGATATATGTCAAATATGATGCTATATAATTGAAATAGCTATATGTCAAATAAGTACTTAGTCAAATTCTTATACGGATAATATTTTATTCAATTTATTTTATTAAACAAAATATAATATTCAATTGAAAAAGTGTAATGTTTACTTTTTTTATGACTAGTATGGAATGAACTCAAAAAAAGAGAATGACAA
This sequence comes from Rhynchospora pubera, assembly GCA_028095005.1. NCBI lineage: Eukaryota > Viridiplantae > Streptophyta > Magnoliopsida > Poales > Cyperaceae > Rhynchospora > Rhynchospora pubera. Next base: position 205,307,494 of record CM051461.1, on the reverse strand, counting down.
CGACAAAAAATAATAAGTACTTATTCACACATATTGAGACATCACAAAAAACAAACTTTAATCAAGTTTATACAAGAATTGACATCATATTACAGAAAAAAAAATAATAGTCAAATTCTTATGCTATATAATTGAAATAGCTATATGTCAAATATGATGCTATTTTTAAAAAAGGTGCACCATTACCATATACAAAACGTATATCCATTTTGTATAGAAATACTGATATGGATAAATATCCGTATCTGCATCCATATCCGTACTAATATTGCTTTCCATATCCGTTCAAAAAAACCCGAATCCGCATCGTATCCGTTCGGATATGGATAGTATTATCCATATCCGCTATTTTATGGATACGAATATGGTTCGGAGCGGAGATTATCCGCTCCATTTTTACCCCTAATTAGTATGTTTTAATCTTTCACCGAGGTCCAACTCTGTGTATAATTTCTCAATTTATGTGTCCACAAAAGGTATATAAATGCATAATCCATGTTAAATATTTCTGTTATATTTCACAAGCTACTGGATTAAAAGTTTCTGATTGTCTGCGTTCAGAAAGATTTTTAAAGACGTGACCAAACCGGTACTTTAACGTACGAGTCTAAACGCATGTGTTCACAATCTTAACATATTTGTACTTGAGAATAACTGCATATTTTAATCAATAAGAAAATTTAACTATATATATTCAAATCCGTTTAGAATAAAAAATAAAGTCGTCAAAGTTTTGAAAAAAAAGAATATTGTTGTTATTTGTTTCGGAGACTGAGATTGACACAAAAAAAAAGGAAAAAAAAATACTAGTAACTTCGCTACTTTAAAAAGAGTTTCTGAAATAGACTTCTGAGCAATGTTTTGAAAACCGACCCGGACATCGAACCGGCGAAGCCATCGGTTTAATGGTTCAATTGGTTCGACCAGTTGAACCAGTAGAACGAACCGGATAACGTCATGGCTACCATATAGTTTATATAAATTAAATGTTACGCTTATTTACATCAAAGCCAATTGGCCTAGTGGTAGATAGGGCTGAAAACGAAAGTCGTTTTAATTGTTTTTCGTTTCGTTTCATCCAGACGAAACAGTTAACGAAATAACGAAACGATTTCGTTTGGTTGGACGAAACAATAAAACGGTTTCATCCATGTTTAAATCACGAAAATTTGGTCAATTTCGATCGTTTCGTCAGGACGAAACGATCAACGAAATAAAAAAACCGTTTCGTCGCATAGGACGAAACGATCAACGCAACAGCTCATTTGCGCCATCGTCTCGATCATTTTGCAGCCCTAGTGGTAGAGCATCTCTTTCCTATTCAAGACATCCCAAGTTTGATCCCTCTCTATGACATTTTCTAAGAATTTCATTGAACGAAATGAAAAATATTTAAAAACTTATAAACCGGCCGGTTTGGTTCGACGGTTTCACTGAAAAGCGGACCGGACCTGGCGGTTCGTTCTAGGTCGCTAACAGCAAAAAAAGGCTCAGATTGGACCGGATTAGGGTCCGCTTCGCGGTTGAACCGGTCGAACTAGCCGGTCCGGTCTGATTTTCAAAACATTGCTTCTGAGACTCGGATGAGAGAGAACGAATCTTTGATAAGCTGTATATAATTTACAAAAGAAAAATGTATTGAATTTCCATTTCTTTTATGATGAAGCCTTTCTCCTCAGCGGTTTATCTGCAATATTTTTTTCATAAGCAATTATTAACTTACTTGGAAGAGTCGTACATATTATATTATATTTTCATATAGTAATATTTGCTGGACAAGTCAAATAGTTTATTTAGTAACTTACATCGCATCTCTCCAATACGAAACAAATTTTATTTTATTTTTTTTATAACCACCCGTAGGCGAAACAAACATTAATTACGCTTGTTTAAACCACGTATGAAACAAAACATTTTCCATCTCAGTTTTATAGATACTATCTTAGGAGCCGTTTGGATCGCTTAGGAATTTGGAAAATTTGGAAAGTTGCAATTTCTAGAAATAAATTTATTGAGAAGTGTGTAACTTTGTAAAGAGTTTGGATTGTTTATAATAAATTTATGGTAGAAAAATGAAATTCTCCAAATTCCTTGGAGAATCCAAACAGCCCCTTAGTATCTTTTGTGCTTAACATTCACTATAAAACATCAAAAAAAAAAAAAAAATTCACTATATAATTAATCATTGTGCTGATGACACGGTCTTTAAACCGACCCCGATCATTTATAGTATCAAATTCAAGTGCCATTGATCTTCCGCGGTTCCGCCCCCCTCATAAATAGAAATATTGGAGAAATCAGTTAACACTTGCAGTCACCAAGGATTAATTCATAAAATTATATAAAACATAGTAACCATGGTTATAACAATAATATTAATGAGAAAGTAACACGCTCTCATAGCATGATTACAGTTAAAAATTTACTACAGGAATTCATTTTCCAACATATTTCCTAAAGATAGTCAAGAATCCACCTCTAATCTGTTAACAAAGCAACCAGGAGTAATTGTTATGATTTTTTAACAATTGTCAATTTTATAAATATCTAATCTAGGTTCGGTAGATACTATCTTTAGTGCTCAACATCCACGGTGTAATTAATCATTGTGCTGATGACACCGTCTCTTAAATCGACCCCAATTTTTAGTGACAATTTCAAGTGTTATTGCTCTTCCTCGAGGTAATAGCAACATTGGGGTAATCAATTAAAGCTTCCCACATTCACAGGGCACATTAACGTTAAACAAACATTAGCTCATAAATAAATTATATAAACACACAGTAATAATAGTTATAACAATAATTTTAAAGGGAGAAGTAGCACGCTCTCATAGCATGACGACAGTTAAAAATTTACAAAAGGAACTCATTTTCCAATATATTCCCCAAAAAACCCCAGTCAAGAAGCCACCTTTGATCCGTCAGCAAAGCAACCAGGATTAATTGTTATGCTTTTTGTACAGTTGTCGGTTTTGTAAATGCCAACTAGCCGATCAGCTAATTCAAACATGTTGTTTCTTAGACTGTAGCACAACATAAAAACAGAAATAAAAATGATTTAGTGCGAGAAACAAAAACAGCCGCTTTACTTCCCCTACAGAAATGTTCATTATGTACCTGATAATGATGAACTGTGCATCTCGTGTCCGGTCCTTCACATAATGCCCCACAATAGAAACATTCTTGAAATCTAGAATCATTACAAGAATATAAGAAACCCCTGAAACAGAGCTAAAAAGTACAAAAAATAAAGAGAAAAAGAACAAACCTAAAGCAGCATCAATCTCGTCCATCACATACAAAGGAGTCGGTTTGTAATGGTGAAGTGCAAAGACCAGTGCCAAAGAGCTAAGTGTCTACATATATATATATTTTAAATAAATGACCAAAGAGTATTGAATGTCTAAGAATCGTCTATCGATGGCCGAGAAATTTACCTTCTCACCACCTGAGAGATTGGCAATATTTTTCCAGCTCTTTTTTGGTGGTCTCACACTGAACACAACTCCCTCTGAAAATGGATCCAATGAATCAACGAGCTCCAGTTCAGCATCTCCTCCTAACGTAATCATCTGCCAAATTACAAAATATTAGATGGTGTCCCCAGCTCATGCTTTAAAAAACAAAGCAAGTTTTGAAGTCTGTACAAAAGCAAAAACCTGATACATCTCTTTCAGCTTCAGAGAAATAACATTAAATCCTACCATGAACTCATCCAACCTGAAGTAAAAAGAAAATAATTAATCAGTTATAATATCTCACGCAAAGCCATTTTCAATAATCCCAAAAGGTTAATTAACAAAAACAATATACTGCATAAAACTAAGGTTTCCCAATTAACTTTATCCATTAGCATTGGTGCATTTTACTGGCTTAGTTTTAAGAACTAGGGTTTCTTGGTCATAGTATATGGACCTGGTATTAAAAAAAATGAACATTACCTCTTTTTCTTCAATCCATCATATAGCTTTTTAAGTTCGTCACGTTCTATAGTTGCAGAATTTAGTTCTTTCACTCTTTCATCGTACAAGTCAGTTTTCTTTCGATACCTGAAGGAACCAGCAAACCATCATGAGTACCACTTCTTATCTGTATTTTGTTTTTGTTTTTTTTAAAAATTTATTTAGCCTAACCCAACTTGTTTGGGACAAAAGGCTTAGTTGTTGTTGTTGTTTGTTTTTATTTTATTTATTGTAAAATTGTAAATACCACCCAGCAATTTATTGTGTATGCAGAATAACTCAATTATATGCATACTGTGGAAAAGATGTATTGCACCGGAAATTATGCCTATTATCCTGAGCCCAATATTAGTAAGTCCAAATAATTAAAATCAAATTACTGCCTACAAACATTGGATAAGCTCCTAATGAAGCAAACTATTTATTTCCATAAAATTGAAAGAATATTTTAGCAACTTTTCCAGGACTTGGCATGGTTTAAACTACCAAGTGTTGGTTGCAAATAACCCAAAAACTCAGGTGTTACTTGCAAGCAAAAAAGTCTCAGGTGTCTTTTCCAAATAACATATGCTTCTTACTCTGCAATAGAATCAAGGTTTGGATTCATCTCCTTCAATTGGCTTTGGAGCAATGCCACCATTTCTGTGGCTCTTTTCAAATCACAATCTTCTTTTAGTGACTCATCGGACAATGTTGCATCTAGCTTTTCAGGGTCAACTGCATCTTTCTTTATCCTTTTTACCAAATTTTTACACAATTAATTAAAAAGAAACTACAGTTAAGAATGCAACACCCTTGAACATAACATTTCCTCCAAAAATGGCTGAAGTAACAATAACTTCATTCTCATTCTTGAAAGTGAAAGGGTACCAAAAAAAGGAACAATTTTGCAGGGACAAATAACAGAGCAATATGTTGGTAGACCTCAATCACTGTAATCCTAAAAATCAAGATCAATTGAAATAGGAAATATCATCCTACTCAACAATGCAGGAAAGTAACCTAATCTGTCATTTCCTTGGCACAGAATGGTAAGATAAAATTGCAACTATAATACTTGCAAGATTTTGCAGGGAAATACCTAACATTTTGTATGCTGCCCATTGCAGACAATTCTCCTTTACCAACAAAATATGCATGATATTACAAGTTTGCCAAAATGTGAATTCCCAAGAAGGATCAAATAAAAAAGGAAAATTAAACATACTGTGTCATGTGCTTGTCGAGATTGCCACGTATATCCTCAAGCCCTTTAGAGAAAGCTTTCGCTTTCATCTCATATTCCTTCTTCTGCTTCTTTAGATCTTGCAATTTAAACTCTGCATCTACCTGTCATATGTCATAAAGGAATTAAAATCTACCAATTTTGATCTCTGAGATGGACCTAAATCTTACCAATTTGAAAAGGGTCTTTCTATTTTAGGTACCTATTGTGTTTGTGGAGGTGGATACATTTGATATGAAGGCCATGTAAATATGATTAACTGCTTATTTTGTATTCATTTTTTTTTCTGGGAACTAGGAAGTTCCCTGCCATTCCCCAAAAGAAACAAGAGTATGAGTAAAAAAAAAAGAGAAAACTTAATCAATGTGAATCTCCAACAGACACTGAAACTTCTGTCCGACTCAGCCTCAATACAAGTAAAACAAGTAATTTCTGGTATCAAGCCTGTACTTGTCAGTGCTATTTTGTTTTTCCATTGGGGGAATTATTTTATTCATTCCATAAAAGCCAGGTTGAAGCTAGTATTACCAAATATCTGAAATCAGTTGTTTCCATACATCAAGTATATTGAATTGAAAATCAGTTGTTTACATGCAGCAAGTATATTGAATCTCCAACAGAGACTGAAATTGCTGTCCGACTCAGCCTCAATACAAGTAAAACAAGTAATTTCTGGTATCAAGCCTGTACTTGTCAGTGCTATTTTGTTTTTCCATTGGGGAAATTATTTTATCCATTCCATAAAAGCCAGATTGAAGCTAGTATTACCAAATATCTGAAATCAGTTGTTTCCACACCGCAAGTATATTGAATTGAAAAAAGATATACTATCTAGCAAAGCAAAATTTACTAACTTCTGCTGCACGCAGCTCATCCATCGTTTTCTTCTTTGTGTTATACTGTTCCTTTGTTTCATCCAGCACCACTTTATGTTCATCCATCATCTGACATCATCAGAGATATGTAACCATCATTATTAAAAGCTTTTTACAAATGCATGCAAACATTCTCTTGTTTGTTTGCAGATTTTTTTCCCCCATTTGAACAAGCATGGTTTTTCCAAAGGAATATATGTAAACTTTCCAAATGCAAAACAACCAAATATGAGGGAACTTTCAGAATGCAATCCAGATCTTAGACATCCAAATTTCATGGTCCAGATCACAAAGCCAATTTGGGAAGCATTAACTTAACCCAGAAGAAAATACACAATTTCAATAAGCAACACTTCAATTTTCAAGTATTGGAATGCGAAAGCTTAGGAGCTAACAACTTAATATTTTCTGAGTATAAATGAAATTGGCATAATTTCTTTCCAAACTTTGAATATCTAACTTGAAATAGAAAACCTCATTGACTATCCAATTCCAGAGCAATAGAAAACTGAAGTACCTTTTGTGTGTTTTGGTAGTTTTCTTGAACAGTAAAAGCTTTTTCCTGTACATCCTTGAATTTTGATGACTCTTTCTCTTTATTCTCAGCCAGCTTGTCTCTCTCCTTCTTCGAGTCCTCGACTGCTTTTTTCAGTTTAGTGACCAACTTCTCCGATGTGGTAATTTTAACCTTATGCCGGTTGATTTCAGTTTTTGTTTTGTCAATTTCCTAGCAACATTAATCCAATCTCAAAACAACAATACCAACTAAACCTTTTGTCCCAAACAAGTTGGGGTAGGCATTAATCCGATCATAAAAGATATAAAAAAAAAACATTTAGTTCACCGAAAGCATTCATATATACACCTTGCATTTCACAAGTTTGTCCAATATTTAAATTGGCTGCCTAGCATTCCACATTTAGGAGAGCTTTGGTTTTCTTCGTCAACTCAAAACAAAATGAAAAATACAAAACATATAGGATAAAATTGAATATCGCTGTACACCTTTATATATATATATATATATATATATATATATAGAGTTTTGCTATGGTGAGTTGCAACTCACCAAAGCGTCCGTGAGTCGCGCTCAAAATTCCGAAATTAAGTTCAAAACGACCGATCCAAACTGTCTAATACGATCTCCCTATTGAATTCTCCATGCAGACCAAATTTTACATTTTTTTCGAAATTTTTAAGTATTTATTTCGGATTTTTTAAAAATTGTTGTTTTTGAACGGTTCAGAACTAATTAGATTAATGATTTTCTAAAATTTTAAAAAAATACTTAAAATTTTCGAAAAAAATATAAAATTTGGTCTGCATGGAGATTTCAATAGGAAGATCGTATTAAACGGTTTGGATCGGTCGTTTTGAACTTAATTTCGGAATTTTGAGCGCGACTCACGGACGCTTTGGTGAGTTGCAACTCACCATAGCAAAACTCTATATATATATATATATATATATATATATATATATGATTGTAAAGAATGGTACTTAATGAGAGAACAGCAATTAACAAAGATCCCAAATTGACAGTTTTTTAGGAATAACTTGAAAGTTAATCTACTTACAGATTGAATGCCTGCCACTTTCGACTTCTGATTTTTTAACCTCTCTCCACCCGCATTTTCTATTCCTTGCTGAAGTTCTGAAGCCTACAACAATAAGGAATGAAATAAAAATCCATTCAAGTTCAAACTTTATCAGCAGCTACCATTTTAAGTGATTGGTATCCTGCATCAGAAAATTGACTCAAATGGCAGGTACAGCACTGCACAGCTACATCCAAGTGGCTAAAAGATAACACAACTACACAGACATTATCATTAAAGTGACACTTTGAGCCAGGACTCCATTCCAGAATCCTCGAAGAATTCTAATCAACAGGATCTGAAGACAAAAAATCATTAACAAGAAATTTGAACAGAGAGATAATTCTTATTTGCATAAAGGAAGACAATGAATTGAAGGAGCCAGAAACTCTTTGTGACAAGTACGTGAAAAGACAACACAATCCCTGATGAACAGTTGTCCTCTTTCTCATCTCTATTCTAAAACAGTATCTACTTGTATCAAGGGATCCAGAAAGATATTATGAGTGGCCTCAGCACCAAGGAAATTCACGACATATGAGAAGAACAAGGGGAATTGAGAAAGACAGGCACCCTTTTCATATAACTAAAAACGAGCAAATAAACAATGAATTGAAATAAAAGGCAATGTGCAATGTAAAAAAGATACAAAATATCCAAGTAATACATCCAGGAGGCCACATGAATAATTCATTGAACTATCATCCACCCATTTCAAAATAGGGATAGATATTGGGTCTTAAGGCAAAGACGATGCTTACCTTGTCCTTGAGTTTGCTGGAGCAGTTGGTGATCTGTTGTACCTCAGCTGTCTCTGTAGAGATAACATCCTTAAGTTCTTCAAGCTGATTTAATTCATCCTCTTTCGGCTCTGATGCAACCTTTAAAGAGTCAAGTCGTTTCTCATCATAAATGTACTGTTCAGTCAGGCTCTGTACCTACATAAACAAAAAAGAAAAACACCAGACATTTAAGCTGTGCAATGTGTGAGTCAGAACTAACTGTTCCCATTTGAGTTTCTTACAGTGTTTACAAATGCAGCCCATATTTTTCATCCTTTAAATTTATAGTTAGTAGACACATTTCCAGTACTTCATACTTCATCAAATAACACCCACTAACACTCTGCACATTAAATGAAAATTATATTAATCCGACCGATGACAAAGTCGTCATTTACTATAGTAATTGACTAATTGTTACTGGCAGTTTTTTTTCCATTCAGTATTTAACATGGAACTAACTTGACTTTCAAAAATCCATCAACTTGGTGTTATTTACCATACTCTGTTGGGTTTTTGTTGCCCACAAAAGATATATTGTATACAATTTAGCTTAACATATATCCATCTAATCACTTTCCAACACAAGCCAAAACCATTCATCATAATCTACTAACTAAAGATGCCTTTACATTCACAAATTTGTAAGTTCATTCTGTATAAGACCAAAAGGCTGAAAAGTGTCTAAAAAGAAGCAAACCATTATAAATGGTTTAGCCTTCAAATATCAACTTTTTAATCATAAAAACAAAATGACCCATATAGATCATAACCAGCAGTCTGGATCCACTGCTTGAAACTAATCCAGAGTTGACAGCTTGCCAGCATTAATCCAATAAAAATATAAGAAAGAAATCTGACTGCACAAACACCAAATTAGTACTGGACTGATACAAAGACAGGTACCTACCTCTCTTTCCCATTTCCCAAGCTCCATTTCTGCACGGCTAATGCCAGCTTCAGCAGCCTGAATTCCTCGTCTGGCTTCATCAATACTCAGACGAAGGCCTCTGAGCTTGTTATTTAGCATCTCCAACTCCTGCTCGGCTGATGCGACAGCTTCAGGCGATATGCTGGCCTTTATAGATGTCCCCATCTTGCCTCCACGCGGTTTAGCGCCTCCGCCAGCCATTGTACCAGATTCTTCAAAAAGAGCACCATCAAGGGTTACTACTCGCCATTTCTTATTGCTTTTATATGCTACTCTAGTTGCCTGAAAGAAGAAAGAAAGAAACTTAGGGTTCCATAGCAAAATTTAGTAACGTGTAGATACAATCTTACTTAAAAAATACGAAGATTAAGGTATCAAAGATCTTTGTATATTCTCTTTTTCGTTGCAGGATTTGCTTTGTTTTTTGCCATGTTGTGGTAGAAACAAAGAATAAACCATGTTGATGTCGATTTATAGTTAGGTAACACTGACATAAACAGTCAATAGTTTGCATCCCAAGACTATAAACTATAGAGCATTTTCACATATGCCTCTAATGAAACCAAGTGCTGTAACCGTCAAAATAGCAGGTATGCCATGTGTCAATTCAAAGCATGGAAACATTATATGTGGCCTTACACTCATACTATCCAGAAAACAAACCAACTACTTCCTCATACTAAAGAAAAGAAGTGTGCAAACATGCAGCCAATGTGTCTTTTTTAAGAGAGCGAAAGGGAAAAGAGAACTTCAGCATGTTTTGTAGGGGTACTCCGGAATTTATGTCTTTGTAAGATTGTGGATTATGCTTTGAGATTCTCACAGGGTGCTTTCCTATATCGTCTAAGGAAATTAAAAGAAGAATTTTAAAGGCAAAAGGGGATGCAAGAATTACCTGATCAAGATCATTTGCTACAACAGTATTTTTCAAGGCCGCAAAGAAAGCTAACTTAAACCTCTCATCCTTAACCGTCACCAGATCAAAAAGGCGTGGGACACCCTCTGGCGTCTGCACCTTTTCCTTCATTCTATGCATGTGCTCCTTTTGTTTATCCTAGATTATTATATACAAAAATAAACAATGGAAACAAGATTGTGTCCAGCAACCACAATGCATCTTATGATAGGAATGGAAGAATTGTACTATTCAATATGGTCTGAACAGCAATAACAGGAACAAATTCAATGTATGCCTTACCTATGCTTAGCATAAATTTTTAATAATACTCTGTGTAAAAAATTTAAACTAACAACATAAAATTAGCATGATTTTAGCCATTGTTTTCAGCACTAACTCACAATTGTGAACTCCTTCAAGAAAAAGTCATGACACAAGCAATCACAAACAATCCCAAAAAAAAAAAAAAAAATTTAAATTGATAATAGTGTTTTTTATTAAAAAAAAAATGTATGCATCTTCTTTAAGGTGAGGACTAAAGTATGAGAGGGAAGCCACAACAGTGCGATCAATCACCAAAAGAGCATCAAATCAAAAAATAAATATCAATACTTAAGAAAAGTAAATACCAATATCATGAAAGTAGCAATGCCGAGATTCTTTTCTCGAAGCAATGCAACACAAGCTTGTGCAGCATCTGTCGTCTCTACCAAAATATTATCGAGGCCTTTGCATGCCGTAGAGATAGCCACATCGTACTTTGCTAGAAAAATCAAAATAACATTGTCAAATTTGCAGCTAGATGATAAGATATGAGTTAAAAAATTACGCTAGGGAACCACCACTAAGGTATACCACTAAATTACTCAATGTGCCTAACATACTTTATCAGAGATTCTTGTGGTTCAAACCTCGATTTTTTTTGGTGTGTTTGGTTGCTTTAAGAATAAGGAATAAGGGAGATGGAAGAAGGAATAGGCACAACAAAACAAGGAGTAAACTTGAGAATAAGGCTTCTTCCCTCTTCCTATGAAGAGGTGGTATAAGGAATAAGCTCTCTACATCTTTCCTCTCCCTTCCTTAGGGTTAAATATTCTAAATAAAATGAATATAGAAGTTACAAAAGAAATAACATTCAAAAGAAGGCGAGATAAGGTTATAAAAATTAACATCAAACAGTTCATCTGTTGCTGCTAGAAACTACAGCTGAATAGAGTAAAATTTGAGAGAAGAGTAAGGGATGTAAATGGCACCTCATGAAAAGGGAAGAAGACTAAATAACACAAGGACAAGCATATAAAAAAAGAAAAAGAAAAAGAAAAAGAGCAGAGTTAGCATAGTACAATTAATTGCGCCCAAATCACCTAGACGACCATAAATCCCTTCGATTTGTTTTGTATCCTTCGCTTGTATTATTGCCTTCAAAACACTACTTTGGCTCTTCTCAGAATCTTGTGCAGCTTTCATCTCAGTAAACTTTTGTCTAGCTTCTTGTTCACGGGGAATTAGCAATTCTTCCTCTTTCAAGCATTCCTGCGAGACAATTACAGCTGTGTTTTTTATCCCAATTCAATAAGTGTCCCAAAATTTCATACATTTAGGGGCCGTTTGGATCGCTTAGGAATTTGGGGAATTTGGGGAAGTTGCAATTCCTAGGAATAAATTTATTGGGAAGTGTGTAAATTTGTGAAGAGTTTGGATTGTTTATAATAAATTTATGGTAGGAAGATGAAATTCCCCAAAATCCTCCATTGATCCAAACGGCCCCTTATAGACTTTCCAGTATGATTATTTGTTTAAGGTCCTTTGAGGAGTCAAGAGCAAGTTATTTACAAAAAGAAGAGCAAAAAGGAAATAAGTAATGATAGCAAAGCCAAGCATATGTGTACCGTTTCCTTGTCATGAAATGCCTTTTTCTCGGCCTCCAATCGAGCAATTATAGACTTTTTCTCCAAGATTTCATTTTTTAGTAAACCTATTCTCTTGTTTATACCTTCCATATCTTCTTTTAAACTGATATATTCTGTACGAGATTTGTGATGCTGAAAATAAACACAGGTAGGTAAATAATAGAAAACATTACACTAAAAGTTAACTCAGTAAAAGAAATTAACATATACAATTTCTATGAAATTACAACACCAGAATGCAACATGCTTTTACCTTTGCATGAAAGGCTACAAAGTTAAGCGATAAATAGATTGAAACTTGGAACAAGTTTTGTACAAACTAATCATTTTACAGCAGCACAAGCACAGATGTAAACTTTGCTAGGTAATGTTGAAAACGATCAAATAACATAGGCTGCTTAGGCAGATTGTATCCAAAGAAGACATTGAAGGAATTTTGTGCAACAGGAATGTTAAAGAGTGGATGCAAATGCAATGTTAGTTTGAAAACCTAGGAACATTGTATACCTTCTCTTCTAACAATTTCTTTTTACTTATAGCAACATCCCGCTTTCCCTTGTGCTCGATTAATTGCTTTTCCCATGGCTCCAATTCCATCCGCACTTTAGCAAGCTCATCACGAAGCTTCTCGGTTTCATCTATATACATATAAATAGGATGAGCAAGTCATATACTTTAATTAATATTGAAACCGATAGAGAAAGCAATAGGATAGTATATACCTAAAGTGCTCTTTTTTAGTTCTTCCAACAGCTCTTCTTCCTTGACTAAGAGATCATCCAACTTTGGAATTTCTTCTTCCAATTTTGGTATTACATCTGACGATTCTTCAATATCCTTTGTTGAGTCATTTATCTTAATTGTGTCCTGTAAGTATATAATTCCAAGTAAATGCATTATTCAAAGCCATAAATTATGTAAGTTTAATCGATCAGAAGAGTCTGTGTGCATTTACAGTTTTTGCAAAATTCCAATTAGCATCATTGATGGAGATACCTAAATATTAGATTATTTAAAAAGGAAATGTAGACTCCATTAAATGTAACCAAGGATGCCAATCCCTAATTTCAGTGCAACCCTTTTTATACCCCAACTTATACTGAAAATATGAATAACTTTACAAGCGCAGTCTTGAGCTAGTATTAATTGCTGACGAAGCAAGTTGGCTCAGTCACTAAGAAAAAGTGAAATGCAACTTAGGAGCTTTATAATCAAATGAGCTCTAGATGTAGGAGTTTGGATGCTTTGTGCTGATAATTGGAAAATCTTTGGTGTTGGTTTCAAGCATGAGAAACTTATACCAGGTGTCCATAGCTAAAAGTGGACCTTATATTTGTTACTCCAACTAAAGAAGGAAACCAATAAATGATAAAATTATAAAACTTAGGTGGTACATAGCCAGACCAATATGATCTGGTAAAAAAACTAGCATGATGCAGAATTGCTTCGAAGCTTGTAGTTCTCACCTTTTATTTAAAATTTTAAAAGGACTAGAAACTAAATAGGCATACCTTTTCAATTTTATCCTCTAGTTTTTTTATTTTTTGCTTGAGATGCTTCTCCTTCTCAACATATTCCACCTCCTTCTTTTCATACACCTTGCAATCTTCCTTGCACTTACTCATTTCTTTCTCTAGAGACTAAACCATTATAATAAAAGAAGAGATAAACACATATAAAGGGTAAGGAAACAAAAAAAAAAAAAATAGTCCTTAAATAATACCTCTTGCCTCTTGAGATAATTGTCATATAGGGACTCTAGCTTATTCAATTCATCGCTATGCTGCTTGATCTTCTCTCTGGAAAATCAAAGTAAATTTACAAACATATAAGCCTTCAGAACCAAGAGAACTCATTACCTTATAAATTTTTTATGCTGGATGAAACTTTTAACGTACATTACAATATTATGTGATGGTTTCTTGAAACAGTGGCATGTCAAATAAGCCAGCCCCCAATTTCCCTAAATTCAGTTTGTTAAAAAGGTGACATTTCCTATCTGTGCAATCTTTTTCATTAATAAGCACGTAGAAACAAACTAAAACTCTACTCGACCAAATTTTGTGTTACATGCAACAATTTTTTAAAATTCAGATTGGACAATGCAGGACCCATCATTCAATCTGAACCAACATGATGGTCAGGTTAGGATGTCTTGTCAACTTGGACAAGACCCATTGCTAGGTCAGGTAAGATTAAGAAAACCTTTCACTATCGCGGGTTGCTTCCATGTTGGCAACATCCTCTTGGAGCTGAGCAACTTGTTTGGCTGCATCATCAGAGGCTAACTCGGTGGCCTTCTCTTGCCATTTTAAACTTAACAATTCTTTAAGCATATAGGCCTCTGCTTCATCTTTCACGCTCTTCAAAAAAAATAGAAACATTAGGTAAAATTAAGTACCCATAGCAAAGCATTTATATGTCAGGTTTAACACAGGAAATGTGGTGATACACCTCTTTAGTCTTGACCATAGAAAACAACCAAGTACGTATCAACAGCATTGAAATATCTCATATTCCCAAGCAGGACATGGAAAATATCATATAACATCACTCTTTCAGATAATTAGAAATGAGGGAAATTTTGACAGTAAGTGAAAGATCTGTGTATATCAGTTTTCTTTTGTTCTTACAAGGGGGCATGATACTTCCATTGTTTTACTGGGAATCAGAGAGTCTTAAAATAATAAATAAAGTTTGCAGGATTAAGTATAAGATTATTAATTGTCCACGTCATCTTTGTTTCAAGCATCAGTATATTGATTGTACTAAACTTCATCGTTTTGAGCCAGAAAGGTATAACTGAGTTCAAGTTTTACAATTTATGTCTGAAAACAAAGTATAATAGTAATCTGGGCATAAATAAAAGGAAAACTTAAATAAAGGCACCTCCAAACTATCTCTTTCCTTCTCAGCAAGCTTTACCATTTGAACAGCTGCTGATCGCTTTTCATTAAGAACCTCGAGCCTGATATTTTAAGTATCATGCTAATTAGTAGACTTTTCAAAACACGAAACCATGCACGAAATACAATTGACACTTTCCAAGAGATAAATATAATGAAAATTAAGATAAAACTCACTGCTTGAAAGCTTCATCGATTTTCTCAACATATTGGTTTGTGCCAATAATATCCTCTAAATATTCCAAAAATCCTTCATCATGAGGTCCTTGTGACTTTGGTTTCATCAGTGATATCTGCTCAACCTCCCCCTAACATGATTTTATATAACAGAAAATAAATATTTTTTGTATTTTATAAAACTCAAAAGCATATGTTGCTTAATTAGGAAATGACGTATACTGGAAGTTATTTGATGTACTGAAAATTTCAAACATCATACATAATCAGAGGTGCAGGAAAAAGTAAAGTGTGCTTCTATGAAACAGGACAGCTCTCTGTCTCACTTCCAAACCTTTTACAATAGAATACCAAAACTCCCATTCTATCAGAATCTAACACAAGTTAGGTATAGATTGTGCTTTCCATTAGTTGGTGGAACAATTCATAGTAGAAGCGCATGCAATTAATTCCCATGAATATTAGGGCAGACAAGATAAGTCTCCTTTTAGCTGGTATATTCATAATGCACACATTATATTGTCCATATCTTTGCTCATACCTGAAGGATGAGAAAACGGTTGTTATCTAGGTCAACCCCCTTCCCTTTAAGCTTTTTTGTTACTTCAGTAAAATTACTTCCACGGTTATTGATGTAGTATTTTGAGGAATTATCCTTGAATGCAACCCTTGTTATGGAAAATTCACTTCCCGGTACAACCTCATATGACCCGTCTTCCTGAAACAAAGTGTGAAAAATACAAAGTAAAATTTCAAGGGATGTTTGTAAAAACACGCAAATTGTTTACAACTAATTTGCAAAATACCCCAAACAAACTTCAGCTGAGATGAGCACTGTAAGGTTGCCCAAAGAATGGTTAAGAAAAAGACCAATATGCCGTTAATACAATTAAACCAAAAAAAAAAATCGTTAACCAACCTAAAAAAAAGAAAATATATCAAAAAAAATTTCAAGACAAAAACAATATTATACTATGTACTGTGTTCCAGTAATTGCTAACCAGAAGGTTAAAACTTTGCTTTATACATGGAACTCTACCAGCCACTGCTGTATTGGTGGTACAAATGTTCTGGTACTTAATTGAGCAGTAACATATGAATAAATGTACCAGATCAACAATTTCTTGAAAGTGCACAGATACACCGGCGCTGTCCAAATTCTGGTGGTTTGTTGAGTTGTGGATAAGCTCAGACACTTTGTTCAGCCGCATCTAGGAGGAATAATGAACCAAAAATATGTTAACAAATAAATCTAATTGTTGTTAACAATTGTCATTTGTCAATCATATGTTGATTATAAAGAGAAAAGCTACCTGTTTGGCACGTTTCCCAAAAACAAAGAGCATGGCATCGATCACATTACTTTTTCCACTTCCATTGGGGCCCACAACAGCAGAAAAACTCTACAAAAGGTGAACAATTGTACTTATGTTGTCCAAATTGTTATAACAAATAACTTAAAATTCTCAGTTTGCATCAACTCAAACAACTTTTCTGGCTCAGACCCACTAAAGAGAATGAAACAACAATTTTGCAATGCTGTGCCATAATTCTTAAAGAAGAAAACTGTAATTGCATAATTTAACTTGCAACTCCACTAAGCTAATCCCGGCCCAAAATAAGATAAAATTAGTTCGTACCTGAACAAAAGAAGGAACACTAAAAAGTACAATAGTCAAATTGGGATATTACCTTGTGAAAAGGGCCGATCCGCTGCTCTCCAGCGTAAGATTTGAAGTTCCTCAGCACCATTTCCTTTATGAACAGCCTCGGCTTCCTTTTCCTCGCCGAAGCCGGCGAAAATGGAGATGAAGCGCCTCTGTTCTCTCCAGAACCATCGATCTCCATTGCTTCTTCTCCCATAAATTAACTGTAGTTACAGATCTCGAAGAGAAGTAGAAGAAAGAGATAATGCGCGATAAAGACTTCAACTCCAGTTAAATCAGTGAGAAAACAACCTCCACTGAGGAATCCTAACAGAAATTAGCAACTGGATGTCTCATGGAGAGAGAAATTTGAGAGGGAAAGTGAAGACGCGGCCCTAGGGTTTTGAATTTGGGGTTTTTCGTTGCTTCACTGAACTGAACTCTCTCACTCTCTTTCGTTTCACATTCCCGCTTTTTCTGATGTTAGGAATTTCATTTGCGAAAATGAGAAAATAAAAAGTGAAATTCAAAGTAGGTCCGTGGATGGGTTGAGCCCAAGGTGTAAGGCCCATTTCGTAGGTAAGTAGTCCGACTGGAAATGGAAATTGATTACTGCCATCCCTATTTCTACCATCGCTACCATCGCTCGAAGCGCTCCCTTCTCCTCACCCAGCGAAGCAAAGCACTCTCCTCTCCCTAGCGAAGTGATCCCTGTCCTCATCCAGTGAAGCGCTCCCCTCTCCTCACCCGGGTACGCTCCCTCTCCTTTCTACGCACTCTTCTGTCTCTATCCCTTCTTTCTGTGCATCTCTCTCCCTTACCCCTCTCTTCCTTCTGTGCGTCATATTTTGTTCACTTTGTTTATTGTATTTGTTCAATTTGTTACTTTTGTGTGTTCAATTTGTTTTGCTGTGCATTAGACTTTTGTGTTGATTTTATACGTCTCACTTTGTTGGTGTAGATGTTCACTTTGTTCATGCATATGTTCAATTTGTTACTTTTAAGTGTTCAATTTGTTTTACTGTGCGTCAATATTTATTTTTTATGTCTCACTTTGTTGGTATATATGTTCACTTTGTTACTTTTATGTGTTCAATTTATTTTACTGTGTGTCAGTGTTTATTTTTTATATCTCACTTTGTTGGTGCATATGTTCACTTTGTTCTTTCATATGTTCATTTTGTTACTTTTAATGTTCAAATTGTTTTACTGTGCGTCAGTGTTTATTTTTTATGTCTCACTTTGTTGGTGTATATGTTCACTTTGTTCATTCATATGTTCAATTTGTTACTTTTGTGTGTTCAATTTGTTTTGCTGCTCGTCAGACTTCTGTGTTTATTTTATATGTCTCACTTTGTTGGTGTATATGTTCACTTTGTTCATTCATATGTTCAATTTGTTACTTTTAAGTGTTCAATTTGTTTTACTGTGCGTCAATGTTTATTTTTTATGTCTCACTTTGTTGGTATATATGTTCACTTTGTTCATTCATATGTTCACTTTGTTACTTTCATATGTTCAATTTTTTTTACTGTGTGTCAGTGTTTATTTTTTATGTCTCACTTTGTTGGTGCATATGTTCACTTTGTTGACGCATATGTTCACTTTGTTCTTTCATATGTTCACTTTGTTACTTTTAATGTTCAATTTATTTTGCTGTGAGGCGAGGTCGAAGGGAGGCGAAAAAGGAAGGCGAGGTCTAAAGGAGGCAGAAAAGGAGCGTCGGGAGTAGGAGAGAGGATTAGAGGGGAGGAGAGCGCGTCACTTTGTTGGTGAAGAGGAGGGGAGCGCGCACCAGAGAGAAGAGGAGAGCGCATCTGAAGAGGAGGGGAGCGCGCGGGAGGAAAATTGCGGTTAGCGATGGCAGCGATTGCATAAATCGCGATGGCACTTATAATTCCTGACTGGAAATGGTCAAATGGCGCAATTTCAGACTTTGATCAAAAAAGTTTTTACACGGGATTTTATTTGATTAGAATTGATTTTTTATAATTTTTAAAGTCTAATAATATGAAAATACTAATAAATTAAAATACTTATAAATGTATACTACATGTTGTAAAGCATATCAACAATACAATTTTGCATAACAAAACTTATGTACCATTTAGGATTGACGGAAGTAATTTGTGTTTGTAAGTAAAACTTTAGTTAATATAGTAGCAGGTATATTGCACTGGGAAGTATTCATTGATTTAAGCTACATACTAATTAAAATTTAATTTATATTAGTTAATAGAGTAGCAGCTATATTGCACTGGGAACTGGGAAGTATTCATTGATTTAAGCTACATACTAATTAAAATTTCATTTATAATTTCTCAGTATACATGGATGTTTTATTAAAAGAAAAGGGGTAATAAAGTCAATTTATGTATAAGTAAGTGAGTTATTATAATCTCCATGTACACCTTTTGAAACTTTGGAGCAAGTAAATTTATTTTCACATCTTCCTTCTAGTTCTATTCCAATACCATTCTATTTTTTTTTCTTTATCCTTTATTAAGCTGAGAGTTCGGATATTATTCGAAACTGAAGCGCATCCCATTCCCAACCAAGACTTCTCCAGTGCAATATCACTGAATAAGAACACACGTGTCCACTAGAGTGGCGGGACAGCGGCGCCGCGCTGCGCAAGCGCAACCACCAAATTAACAAAATGGCCGCTGCATCAACAATCGTGCAAAACCAAATCCCATCCCGCTGCCTTCTCTCCTCCTTTCTCCATTCCCTTCCTCTCTCCAGTCGCACCACGACCTCTTCCTCCAGTGCGCCGCGGGGTTTCATCACCTACTTAATCAGGCACCAGTTCAATTTAATATTGATTAGGTATTATTTTTTACTCCCTTGCAATGTAGTCTGAGGGGCAATACAAATTGGGATGCTCAAATTTGATTCGAGAGTCGTGCTTTTTACAAATAAATCACAATGATTGATCATAAATTCCATAATTTTAGGTGCTAAATAGAAAGATGTTGGGTCCCAAAAAGAATGAAAATTCATCTCATATGAGTTGACTTACAAGGCTTCAACAAACTCTTCTCTGCTTGCATGAATTGGTCCTTGTGTATCAGTTGCACCGTTGTTAGTTATTCGCAGTTATAATATAGAGAAATTGGGGGAAAATATAACAAAACGCAACTTTCTGCTAGAACTACTAAATTGGTAAAGGAAAAATGGGCAAGCTGGTACGTCATCCAACATATCTAGTAGAAGTTTGGGGCCACAGGTGGGGAGTTTGGTTGTGGGCTGTACCAAAAGTGTTTTGTTGTCATAACTAATTTTTCTGAGTTATACATTAATATATTGATACTTTTTCAGGTGTACATTATATAATTTTTCTGAGTTATACATTATATAATTCTGCAGCTCTGGAGTTTGTTTACCAGACTCAAAAAGAGCTAGCTGCATGTAAGGTTTTCTTTATACTACATCCTTTGGTAGTTGTTCACTTGTTACATGGAGTGATCATATTTCCTGAGGAAAAATTTTATGACCTGATACTTTAATGTCTCTGTTGTTCACAACCTTTGTTGTTTCAATGCTTTAATGGAGCCTTCTAAAGAAAAAAAAAAAAAGCTTTAATGGAAGAAATATATTTTATTTGAATTGTTCAGTGTTTCCCTAACACACATAACGCATGTAGTAAAATTGAAATAAGAGGGTCTCAATCTTGGTTACCTTCTCATAAAAAAAAAAGTCAGAAATTCAATTGAGGTGGCAAAGAATACTGTCAATTTTATTGACACAAGTGCCGTCCTAATTGTTCAATTCTATAAACCCAGGTTTAAGTCTTAAGTTGCAGATGTGTTAAATGTTTGGTTAAGGTTTAGCAACCGAAAGCAGTATTGACATATTGCGCTTGCTTGTTTCAAAGTTTAAACCTACTCAAAATCCTTTTTTTTTTTCCTTCCCATTTCCGACTATGTTAATTTGTAACAGAACTATAAAATAACTTGTACCAGTTGCTGGGAAGTTTTGGGACTGGGCAACAATTGTACAACTTAAGTCTTGGCTCAGATGCCAAAACTCACATACTCTTCTCAGCACCAAGTCACTACAGATCAGGAAGGCCATCAAGAGTCAAGGCTCCCATCCTTGGTGCTACAGAAAAGCACCTCATTGTGCTTCGATACATTTCTAAATCAGATGGTATATTTGCATCTTCATAGCAACAATCAAGAATACAGTATAGATAAAGTTTAGCCATATTGTATATTCCTTTTTAGGATTTGTGTAATACTCCTTTTGTGCTCAATAAATTTGGGCATTTAGTGATCCTGTAATGCCTTTCATCAATTGCAATGTCTATCGATGTACAATAGACTTTGTATGTAAGTAGTTTCACACTTGGGCAAGTTCAATATACTATTAGACTGTTGTACTGGTATATTACTATGTTGTCAAAATCTATAAAGTTGTTAAAGGTCAGAGTGCTTGAGTATTTACTCCTTGGTTCTTGAGGGATATTGTTCATTCCTTTCACCATCATTTATATTTATTTAATCCTGAGAATTTGTAAAGAATGAACAATATGATGTCTAATTCAAATAAACAGTGTGTTGAAATGCTCAATAGACTTTATTTAACTAACATTATCATCTAATTAACACAACTAGTCATGTACATCTTGTGTTCTCTCCATTGCTGAAGAATTTCTTGTTATCTTATCTAGTATATTACTATATTACTGCTACTAGCATCTGCATAATTGAACTCTGCTATTGATATACACTAAATTAACTTTGCCAATTGCCATTATGATGATTACAATCTTTCTATTTTTCTATTCTTAGTGGTCCTAAATATTTACCCACCTGGGTTGGGTGTCTCCTGTCTTCTCTCTTAACTCTTATTCCTCTGCTTGCTTAGATTTGTGATTGATTTGATCCAACGGTTTGGTTATAATGCTGTCATGTGAGGTAAGAAAAGAACAATAATATTTTTTTAGTATAAGAGAAACTCTTATCTCACTTATAAAATAATCGTAAATATTATATGTGGTAATTGCAATTTATTTAAATTATAAAAGTGTGGAACAATTGTTAATTGAATATTTCTCTAAATTAGCAATCTTACTATAACTATTATATTATCATAAGGTATCGAAAAAAAAAACTATTATATTATCATATATAATTGTTTTGTAAGTGGTAATTGGTAAGCAGATCTCCATATCATTTTGTCATATCAGCGGGAACGACATATTAATTAAAATACACAATTAATATTATCCATTGATTTCACAACAGAAATATCACATTTATTTAACATAGATACTATGAAACACTTACGGAGAAAACAACATACAAGAAAGCATATCCTATACTGATCTGTATAGGTAATCTTTCAAACAAAACACAACTTCCACACCGGCACTTTTAGATAGATAGCTGCCTCCTCTTGTAATGAACTAAAATTTTTTCTTTACCATTCCATTCACCTTCGTGGAAAGTTGATACGAGCTCGAGCTCGAAATTTCGGATTAGATAACTCCATATTGTCTTCAACATAATAAATGTGAATGCTTCGCCGGGGCATGTGTGCCTTCCTCCTCCAAATGTAATGTAAGAAAATGGTTGGCTAGCCATTTTCTTTTCTTCGGCAGATAGGTAACGATCAGGATCATACCTATCAGGGTCTTTAAATACATGATCGGCGCGATTTGCCACGGTTGGAGATGTAAGAACAATGTGTCCTTTTGGAATTGTGTACTCTTTTCCTTCTTTGGTTGTTACAGTGAAATTTTGACGACAGTAACGTGGTGTGATGATAGGAGGATATCCTATTCTGGCAGCTTCTTTGATGCATCTGGACAACACATCCATCTCTCTCAGAATGTCGAATTCCATCTTTAACCCATGTCGACCAAGCAATGCCTTTTGCTCCTCTAAAACTTTGGAAAAATAAGTTTTATGTTGGAGGAGATACGCCCCAGTCCATGCCGCTGTGTTTGACAAGGTATGCTTGCCGACAAACAAAATAGCACTCAACATACCAGAAACTTGCTCATTGGTGATACTTTCTCCATTATTATACCTTGATTCTAGTAAGGTTTGTAGAAGATCTTCTTCTGGTTGAGGTGAGGTTTTTCGGAGGCTTATTATTTTTGAAAAAATAAGGAGTAGCTTGTCTCTGGCCCTGTCTCGGCGATTATGAGCTCGAATTGGGAGGTATGGAAACAGCACACTAATTGGAAGCACTCCACCTGCAAGATCTCGAATGAGAGCGGAAACTTCCTCAGTGAGGTTTTCTCTAACCTCCCTTCCAAGCAAACAGCGAGCAGTCGTCAGAGTAATGAGATGCTCGAGCTCATGAACTAAATCTATTGTACCAGAATCTTGCCACTGTGAAAAGTAATCCTACAGATATTTTACAAGGACTAATTAACGAGCTGCTTGCTTTGTTGCACAAGAGAATCCTATACTTATTCTTTTTTTTAAATGAAAAAAAAATAAAAAAATTGATTGCACATGATAAAATATTTCCAATGTGCTGAAATCTGGACATGAGATCTTGAATAGTTCAATTGTTATATTTATTTCATTGAAGAACTACAGACTATTGAGTATTAATTATGTTCTTTTTATGACATAATATTTATGGTATAATTTAGTTTTCCAATACTGAAAAGTATCTTCAATGGAAACATCAATTTGGATCTGCAAAAATACCTCAACTTCTGTGACAATCTGACCAACATAAAATCTTAGCATCTGCGGTCTCAATCCTTTCAACAGGAACTGCGTTTGTTGTAGCCGTATTTCTGTTGGCGCGCCGAAAGCAACATTTCGTCCGAACATCGGTATTGCAAATTTGTACAGCTCCTCTAGGCTAAGCTCAGATTCAGGAGCAGTATAAAAGTGCCGCGATACCTCGGGTCCAATGAGCAATGTGACGCTCTGGCCGAGTACTTTTATAGTAAACACGCTTCCGTATTTTTGGTAATTGTTTTTTATCAGATTCACCGGGTCTT
Source organism: Rhynchospora pubera (assembly GCA_028095005.1). NCBI lineage: Eukaryota > Viridiplantae > Streptophyta > Magnoliopsida > Poales > Cyperaceae > Rhynchospora > Rhynchospora pubera. The sequence continues at coordinate 205,283,606 of CM051461.1, read as the reverse complement.
TTCCCAACATATATAGTGCACCTACAAGAGGCCATGCCTTCACCACTGGTGGTAATTTTAGCTTCTTTGTGGAGTTGTATAGACCACGGTTTAAACTATTCTTTAAAAAGAGGAAGGTTGCTAAGATAAGGAAAACGGCAAGCACCAGGATGTAAACCATTGTGTATATACTATATACGAGTGAAAGTAAGAGCGACTAATGAAGGAAGTTGTGAGTGAATGAGTTCATGGGCTTCATTTATAGATAAGTTGGTAGGGAATCTTGTAGTACGTACGTTCTAATCATACTCACCGTCTTATTTATAAAATTATTAGATAACATGGGGTTTGTCTCCCTCTTTAATTCCTATCAGCTTTAATACCAAAAAGTTTGGAAAAAGTTTTATATATGTGCCACCCAAATATGAGGAAATTGTGAATTTGTCACCTAAATTTACATCCTTCTTTTTTTACCACTCGAAATAGGAATTCTTTCCCTATTTGCCATTTTGTTAAATAGCATTTTTAACAAAAATAAAAATAGGAACGAAAATTTATGACGATTTTAGCCTCGTCGATTAAACCTAGTCGATCAAACCCAGTCAATTAACCCCTTCGTCTATTCTCTTCATCTCTCTCACTCACGATGATGAAGCCTAGCTAGCTACCTACATCTCGGACCACTCCTCTTGTCGCATGAGAGGCAAATCTTTTTCGCTCTCACTAAGCCTTAAAAAAGCTTGATCTCCACTCTTAAGTCTTAACCATAGATCTCCAAGACTCCTCTTTTTTGAAGTTCGACACGGTCACACTTCGGCCAAGAATGAGCCATGCATCGAGCCCAAGATCGTGTTTGCATGAGCTTCGTATGGTGGCGTACAACAACTGTGCGGTTCCACAGGCACATTTTGCACTGATTTCACGATGAATTCCCTCCTAGTCCCAACACAAATGAAGTTAAGTCCAAGTAGTATCAAAATCTTACAAATACAAACTGAAAAAAATAAAAATCAAATCAAGGTTTTGGGTTGTTGTTAGGGACAAAGTCCGACCTAAGAATGTATATAAATATATCATATTAATTAGATTTCGCAAGTACGGAATTCACACCTCAAACTAATTAATGCTAAGGGTCGTCTCAATTTATTTCCAAAGAATTTAACTCTCAAGTATTCATTAGGTAAGTTTTGTGTAACACTTGATCCGAACAATATCAATTATCAACTACTTCTAGTACTCTAGCTTACCATCATTAATTGTCCTACAATATCAAGTTTGGTTGTCCGTTCTTTTCCACATTTTCTATGATTTTGTAAAGAGTTCCATTCAAGTGTCAATTAAATTAAAATCTTCTAAAACAAAATGTTGATCAATTCATTATGCAAGTTGGGTGTGAGTGATTTACTCACCTTAGAGTTTTATGCAACGAGAAGCATCAGATAAGGTCACTTGTGTTACCTATATTATTGGATCAAGACTTGAAAACGCTGGGTCAAGGTAGAGGCTTGGCCCCCCAAGATTTTAAAGCGTGTGGAGAGCTTTTCAATTATATACTAAATTAAAATTTGTTAATATATAACATATTGCATCTCTAATGAGTTCAAATACAATAAATATAGCTAAAAGACAATCTAGTTAAGTTTATTAATTGTTTGTTCAAAATAATTTAATTATAAGTTTTTCTTTTAGAGAAAATTTAGAAGACGAAAAATCACAATAAAATATTACTCAAATATGAAAATCTTTTCTTATTATTATTTTTATTTATTTGATACAATTCATGTCTAGAAAATTACTATTACAAAATAATGCAATATTATTTTTATGTTTTTCTTTGATACTTTCACACCGTATTGCAATGGAAATTGCTTTCTACGCTCCTCTAATTCACAATAAACAAAACAACCTCATTTTATTTACATATAGAAATAAAATAGAAATCTCTCTCTAAAACGAAGGGTATTTGACCTCCCTCTTTCAAAAAAAAAAAAAAAAAATGAAGGCTATTTTATTCACTATTGGTTAGGATTTAATTAGAAGGCAAAATTGGGTCCATACTCTTCAAATCTTTCTTAATTAGATATTTTACCCCTCAAATCATTAAAATTGGCCTCATACCCCTCAAATCTTGATAGAACTAGATATATATCCTCCTCGATAATTTTAATTAATTTATAAATAGAAAAAACTGATTTTTATATTTTATGATAAAATTGCCCTGGCTCAAACTTCTCTTTCCTGCCAGAGAGACCTTCTATCTTTTCGTTGAGTGACGGTCAAATAAAATTAGAAACAGAGGACTTTGCAGAAAGCAGTCACCCGACTCGACGACTCCATATAAAAATATTTTGAAAGTTAAATTGACGCAATTAGCGTATGTGTTTCAACCTTCAAGTTCACGGAAATCAAGTTAAAGACCAGTTGCGCTAACATAAAAGTTATTATAGAATATGGCTTGGTATTATTTTAAGTCTTAATTGAACATATAAGAAACATTAGTTACTCTTTAGAAATATGATAAAACACTATAGACTAGTTTTGAAAAGGCAAAATCGGATATAACCCCCTCAAATCTGCTGCAATCGGAAATAAACCCCTCCAATCTTCAAATTCGGATATAAACCCTTTTAATCTTATTTAGTATGGATATAAACCCTCCTCATTAGTTATAACCATATTTTAAATAAAATAAATAAATTTTAATACCTTTTGACCAAATTGCCCCTGTATTCTTTCTCTGGAATTGAGATTTCGACAACATTAGATGAAAGAACGTGGATTATATATACAAATTGGATGGTATTGAAATTAATGATCACTCCCACCTAAAATCTGAGTCTATTTACTCAATAATACAGGATCAGAACCAACGTAACTCTCTTCTCTCCGCTGGGTTCTCAGTGAAACTTTTTAAGGAAAATTTTGAGTACGGAAATTTTTTGATAGCTCCAAAGAACACAAATTGGAAGAACAAATTGATTCTATGGCATTAGAATATTCACTCAGAATGGAGAGAATTTGGCCTAATATCAGTTGCATAGTCTCCTTTAAAAAAAACGTGCATCAATTTCTACTTCTGCTTAGCGTACATAGACTTTTCATAAATGAGGACGGAGACAAAGTAAAAGACTTGACAATGTGCCAGGTTATTGAAGGGTATTTCGGCCATTATTTTAGATTATGATTTTTTTTTCATTTAAAATATGATTAGATTTAACAAGAAGAGCTTACATCCATACTAAATAAGATAAGAAGGGTTTATATCCGAATTTGAAGATTGGAGGGATTTATTTCCGATTGCAGCAGATTTGAGGGGGTTATATCCGATTTTGCCTTTTGAAAATATTGTGGAGATGTACCATAAACTACATGCTAAATTATATGCGGAACAATTAAAATTTATTACAGCACAAACTCACCTCCAATGTTGGAATTGATGTGAGTAATCCTATTATTTTTTATCAATAAGGTGCCAAGGCGGTTCATAAATGGCAACGTTTCAAGCTTTACTATATTATTATCAGTTAAGTCGAATTGATATTGTTTTTCAAAATAAAGACAGAATGGTGTTTTGAGATATTTTATGATTTTACTAATAGTCCAATTAACATCGTTATTGTTATTACGAAGGACGAAAATAGTCACCATCTAATAATTAGGAAAAATGTATAGAATAGAAAAGAGCATATATCAATGGATATATCCATATTTATTAGAAAAATGCTAGTGCCCAATATATAGGACGGATCGGCTCCGTCCAATATAATCGTTTCAACGTTTTTAAATTTCAAATAACCAATCCGAACCATTCAATATGTTCTCCATATTGAAAACTTATAAGAAACCAATTTTTATATTTTTTTCAAAATTTTGTACTATTTTTTTGGTATTTTAGAAAATCGTCGTTATTCGACGATCCATAATGTTTATATCATGAATTTTAAAAAATACCAAAAAATAGTAAAAAATTAAAAAAAAATGTAAAAATTAGTTTCTTGGAAGTTTTCAATATTGAGAATATATTAAACGGTTCGGATCGGTCATTTGAAATTTAGAAACATGAAAACGATCGTATTGGACGGACCCATCCGTCTTTTATATAGGACACTAACATTTCTCTATTTATTATATCGCTGGGAGATAAATTACCAGGAAGAGAAAGATCTCTCAGTTGATAGGGGAGAGTTTGGTAGGGCAATTTTGTCATGAAAAAATAAAACTCAGTTTTTCTATTCATAAATTAATTAAAATGGTTCAAGAGGGTATATATCTAGTATTATCGACTCCGTTTGGATCGCTAAGAAATAAGAGGAATAAGAGGAATAATATTGGAAAGTGTGTAACTTTGTGAAAATTTTGGATGGTTAGAAATAAATTTACGTCTAGGAAGAGACTATTCCCTTATTCCTAGATGTATCCAAACGGAGCCATCAAGAATTGAAGGATATGAGATCAATTTTAATGATTTGAGGGGTAAATATCTAATTAAGAGAGATTTGAAGGGTATGGATCAATTTTGCCTAATTAGAAAGCTTACCGTTGAAATTAGAAAGCAAGCAAGGTTTTTTTTTTTTTTTTTTTTTGATAAGTCAAGCAAGGTTGTTAACGTAACAGACTAATATTACGGGAAATTGTAAATGTCCAAGTGTATGAGGAAATAACGGAGCAAGTACAGCATCCGCAGGCCTACACGTTCTCTGCAATTTCCAAGATGTATGCCTGAATTATGGGGGAAAAAAAAAATACTACAATTAGTACAATAGCACGCTTGTCGCTACGTTCTCTACAATTACAGACGTAATGGCGTATACCGGTATACGATGGCTGTGCTCCAGACCTTCCATATTAAAGGAAGGGAATGTAATGTAAAGATATAGAGAGGAAGAGCAAGTTATGGAAAAAAGGAAATTACTGGTTTACTTGCTCCAGGGCTTCATACAAAGGAAGGGAAAGAAAAGTACTATATTTGACAGATACAATTAAATATCATATGCACTTGACCATTTTGTCCTTGCTCATCATAAACGATGCTAACTTTTGAAGGATATTTAGGTAAATTACACAATCTTACTCTCTCTACCCACCAAATCGGGAGTAACAAAATTGAGACTCTAATGTAACTGGCCCAGGGGCGGATCTACCACCGGGGCGGGTGGGGCTAGAGCCCCACCTCGCGCCGTCGAGCCCTTGGAGCCCCCTTTTAGCCCCATCTAATTTTTTCTGTCATTGGAGCACTCAAAAGTGGGGCTGAAGACTTAAACAGAGGTTGTCAGACCCACCTACATATTTTTTCTAGATCCGCCACTGAACTGGCCTACTCTGGCTCACTTTCCATTCCCTCTCACTTGTGATACTGGAGCAAGTAACAGGCCTCCCTGTCCTTACTCTCCTTTCCTTTCCCTCAAAAATTGGTCCCCTGGAGCAGACCTAAGAACATTAATTTACTCCCCCCTTTCTTTTATAATTGGCCCAATTCTCAATTTCTCATTTTCTTCTTGATCATATTTTCGCGTCATCTTTGGTTTTTCGAAGGCCTGGAGTTAAACTGCGTCATCTTTGGTTGCTCTCATCTAGTCATCTTAATTCTTTTCGCGACACGAATGCATATAATTGCTAACGCAGAACAAGTCCGAAAATGAACTGATGCATCACTACAAGAAAAAAAAGATGGCCTTTACAAAAAAATTTTATTGCTAAATTTTTTTTATTTACGTTGGACATTGTTATATTGCTAGATTTACTTGATGCACTAAATCTAAAATTTTTTTGACAAGACTAAATTTTTTATTAATATCTCATTAAAAATCTAGCAATTTACTTTTGATAAACTTTTCTAAATCTTGTAATATCTAACGTAATGTAGCAATTTGAAAAGGTCTAGCAATTTATTTTTGCTACATTAGATATTACAAGATTCGAAAAAGTCTATCAAAATTAAATTTCTAGATTTTTTAAGGAGTTATTAATAGAAAATTGAGTCTTGCTAAAAAAAAAAATTGCTAGATTTAGTGAATCAAGTAAATCTAGCAATAGAACAAGGTCCAACATAAATAAAAAAGTTTAACAATAAAAATCTATGTAAAGATCATCTTTCTTATAGTGCATCTGCTAGCTTTGCACACAAATATTAAGTGTATCTCTAACCGTACGTATATTAACTAGTATAATTTTCAGGGTGATAACGACCATCACATGTTCTCTAAGATTTACATAGCGGATAGACATACTAATGTCATCGCAGATATTTAGCTGTCGTTATCGGATCATAGTGAATTTGCACGCACAAATATATTTTGAAGATCTAGTTTAGTCTAAAAGTAAATAAAATACTTTCATACAATTAATTAACTCTAATTAAAATTATATTCATAGAATTCGATAATTAATTTTAAAAAATTTGAAAATGTTCAAAACATAAAAGTCTGACTTATTTTATTAACTTTCCATAAAATTTTGAATCACGTTAATCGAAATTCATATGTGAAATATATGTCCAAAATACTACTATTATATTAACAAATTATAAATTGCACCGCTATTTTCGCTATTATACCACTGTAGCATCGGTATTTCACCCTATATTGTGAAATTCGAGTGAACAGTAACGTTAGGTTTAATCTTTTTTGTGAATAAAAAAAATCAGTGGCCCAGCCCACTAATTCCAGCACAAAAAAAGAAAAAACAATGGCCCAGCCCGAAACCTCAGCAGCCCAAAACAAAAAGAAAAAAAAGGAAAGCCCACGAAGCCCATCACGGCCTATCTTCCCTTTTTTTCTTCCTTGCACTCGATCGAGACGAGACCCACTCCCCTTCCTCCTCTCTCGCTGACAATCTAGACCCACTCGACAAAACCAGCTCTCTCTCCCTCTCGCTCACAGGCGATCTCAACTGATGACTGACGCCAGGCGCTACAATCACTGGACCCGCTTGTCAGAGGAGATGCACTGACGCAATTGGCTGCTAGCCAACCACCGTCCCATTGGAATTTCCCTCTCCGCTCGTGTTCAATGGCGAGAGCCCCACCTGTCAGAGCTCGAGGAGCGATGCGTGTGTCAGTCAGTCAGCAATGCTCTCCTCGAATCCCTCCGTGTCCCCCTCACTAAACGCGTCTTCCGCTCAGCCACGCGTAGGAGGAAGTCAAGCAGCAAACAATTGATATATAGCATATTGAACTCCCACACATGCATACCTTTCAATGACGCCAAAATGCAATTGCAGAAAAAAAAAGGGGGTCGACTGACTTGACATCTCTTCCAATTTCCCTCATAAGCAACTCTCCCTTCAATTCCTCTCATGTGTTGGGAGTCCCACTGTTTGGCCTGACAACCATCCAGACACACAAGGAAAATAGAAAGAGGTAAAACAACAAAATTGAAAAATTGATGTTTGGAATGGATTAGTAGTGTTTTTGAGACTGAAGGTGGAAATGCTCAATAATTGTATTTCGAGGTACATTATGGTAATAGCTTGATCTATTTTACACTATAATTATAACTGAACTCATGGTATGTTTTGAATCTTCTTTAACTTACTATTCTTATGTGACAACGCATGCAAGTACACTTCTTGCTGCAGGTTAGATCAGCAAGACACCTCTAACAGGTCTTATTTGCTTGGGCTTTCCTTCCTAGCTTAGAACAAGTTTACAGAGGAAGAAGTCCACATTTATTTCAGGTACAGAATAACCTTTTTATACTGTATTTTATTTTGTGCTGGGCTTGAGCTTTTTATTAGTCATAGGCTGATTCGGTTCTTTTAGCCTCCCTTAAAAGTTAAAACTAATGCACTTGGAGATTTCAATTATTGGGGGTTGTTGTAAGCTAGCTCTGGAATTTGCCTTTCTTCTGAACAGCTGATTTCTTTAGCCCATGCTTCTTCATGATATGGAAATATAAATAGTTGCGAGAATTTCTATATATTGTACACTTCAATCAGTATTTTGTGTTGATAGGTCCCTTATTGATGTCTTATTTCAAATTAGCTTTCTCCCTTTTCTGTCTCAACTCTTTGTTAATGATATTTTAATCATGAAGGATAATGGATATCTTGGAAAGCTAATTATTGTCAATTTGCTTTAACACAAAAAATTGTTATCTCTTTTCAACATAAATATGTTATCATTATTGGAAAGCTATAGTGCTGTGCTATATGTACATATGCTTAATTGGTGCAACTTTTCTTTTGTATATTTCAATTTTATATAGATTTTTATTGGTTTTTTGTTTTTTCTTTCTTGCTTCTTTATTTTTCTTTTATTTGGATCACTATCATATAAGTTATACTTGGCACCAGGTACAACTGTATAAGTAGTAAGGGTGCAGTAGAACTCAGCCTGCTTACAAATTTAACCTTTTTTTTTAAAAAACTTTTCTCCAGGTTGCGCACAAAAATCCTCCTTGCGACTTGTAATTAGTTGATTTTTTTTTTTCAGTTCTTTTACAACAATGTTATATATTACATTCTTCCCAATTTTTTTTTTCATTTTCATTGTTTTTTAGAATCCTTGTGTCTCATCTTATCCTAGCCTTTATTAGATACCACTATAATAGTAAGGATTCAAGAAAACACATTAAGAAAAAAAAAATAGAATCCGTTTATTAAATACAACTATAATTTGAATAGTAAAGATTAAGATGAACCATTAAAGAAAAAAAAAATCATAGGACTGATCGTACAATGTGCACAAATACTGCTAATTGAATCGAAAGATATAGAAATCGATCCGGATCCGAAACCCCTGTAGCTACTGTTAAGAAATAGTAATCGAATCCAAGCCATTCATCTGTTCCTATTGATCTTGGCCGTCCGATTCAGTTTTCCTTCTCCGTTTGATCACTTTTTCTGGAGAGTTCTCCCTCCCCGCATTCTCCTCTCTGCTTTGGAGGTCACGCCCACTCCTCTTCTCTCTCCCATTCTCTCGTTGGTACATCCGACAGACCGGGCAGAGAGCGTTCCCCATGTGGTTCGCGTACAGACGGATTCCGGTGGCTGCTCCTGGTCCGTGCGCCGGTTGCTTTGTGCTGTTTGTCCTGCTCTTCCGGTGTTTCTTCGTGGTGCATCGGTTGCTTTTTTCTTTTTCTCTCCGTCGGACCGTTTCTCTGCACCACAGCCTCTCTGCGCTGCTTTTCTCTGCTGGCTTCCGGTGGTATTGGTCCATCGTTCTTTTCCTTGCCTTATCAGCTCTCTCGGTCTTCGTATTTCCATCCTGTCTGCTCTATTTTTCTCCTTTTTCTTCTTTTTTTCTGTTGATTTCGTCTGTCTAATAATATGCACGATCCTTTCTGTATTGTTCCTTCTATTCTTTGTTGGTCACGATTGTTTCTTTGTCTCTAACTTTGTCGCTGATCTTCCTTTTCTTTTGTTATTATTTTCCAGTGAAATTTCTGATTTCCGTTTAATCTTAGGCTGATTACCTTTTGTTTCTCTCTAATTTGCAAATTGCTTAGTGGAAGCTGAGGATTGCTTTCAATCTTAAGGTGTCATTCTAAGTGTATTTTTCTTATTGTGTTTACATTTTTGTTACCTTCTTAGACGAGCTTTTTATTTTATTTTGTTCGATAAGATGGTTTCCTAACAAGTGGAAATTGGACCATCATTGTGAAATTAATAACTGTATTACAAAATGGGTGAACAAATCATAATTTTTTCCTAATCGTTACTTAATTTATTTATTTTGTGTCAATCTTTGTTGTTTTCTTTCGGTGTTGATAGTAATTTCATTTCCTTTTTCTTGGCTAGGTTCTTACTGCTACCTGCAAAGAAATCAGTGGATTTGCAAATGAAACTAAGTAAAAAAAAATTGCAGGTTAAAAAATCTGAACAGGTTACCATTTGTCTCTCTTTCTTTTAAATTTTTACGCTACATTTCTGTGAAAAAAATGTGATTTATTGGTGTCATGTTAATACTAGCTTCTTTTTGTTTTGCTTTCGTTAGTTTTTTATGGTACCTGCAACTGAAAAAATTAGTTACACTTGGGAAGCAAAAATTTGACAAAACTGAAAAAATGTTGCTTCAAAAAATACAAATAACCTTCAATGCTCTAAGGGCCAGACTGCTGCTGCCTCTTTCTCCTGTTTTGATTGTAGCCTTTCTTCATTGGTATTCCACTGTTGCTGCTTCTTCTTCCTAGGTGCTGCTGTGCTTTGCAACTGTTCAGTTGGTTTATTGTGATTCCTTTTATTCAGGACAGTTTTTGCCTTCCTTGCTGCTGGTTTGATTTGGTTTATTTTTGGCTTGGTCCATACCAGTTTTCAGTGTTCAGGGAACTCACTTTTTAACAGCCGGAATAGTCAAAGTTAGACAAGGTATGCTGGGCATCTTTAAAAAATTGTTTCCTTCATTTTTTGGCTTCCTTATCTTCATTGTCGCTCTTCAAACAACTCAGTAATTACCGCATAAAATAGTAAAAGAATGTGGGACAGAAGATATAAAAAAAAGGACATTGTTTGTTTTTGGTTTGGTCCATGTCGTTATTTTCGGTGTTTCAGGGAACTTGCTGTTTAACACACAAAAGAGTAAAGGAAATTTTCAGAGGATATGATGGGCCTGCATATGTTTAGAAAATTGTTTGGTTTATTTTTGGTTTTTTATACCTTCATTATCCCTATTCAGGCAGCTGAGAGGCTACCAGATAAAATGGTAAGAGAATATCAGACAGAACATACTGGTCCTGCACCTCTTTAAAAAAGGTTCATTTATATGACTGATGCTTGGTTATCGGTTTAATGTGCCCTTTTTTATATTACCAAATATCTAGGCAAAAGTTTACAATTTTTTTTTTTTTGCAGCTTAACATGGTTTCAACTATGAGTTGCTGGTACAGAATAACCCAAAAAAATAATAATACTATGCAAGCAACTCTAGAATTTGCTTGGTGCTGCCACGGAATACTCTATTGATCAATTTAAATTTGAAAATTTTTTGATGCTATGCAGTACTCTCAAATTTTAGGGCTGATATTTGTAGTTCTTGGAAATAAAAATATTTTAGGTGCCTCTTCGAGGAGACACGTTGGAATTGCTTATATCTAGATCTTTGACTGAGTCATCCTATCTCAAGGTTAATTGTTATTTCAAAATTAGATAGTCATTTTGTTATTATATATTCGGGCTTTTTTTATTCATGATATTAAATCGTATAGATTTTTTTTAAAGTTTTTAAATAATTCCTTCTTTTGTGCTATCAAAGTGTATGAGCCTCACGTTCTATTTATTTCTACTAGATTTTCTACTTCTGTTTTGCTAACAAAGCATTTTGGTGCACAAAAATCAGAATAATTAGTTCGCATTGAATTTTTATTTTCTATATTTTTGTGCTAATTATAAAAGAGTAACATCATTAATTGTGTTGTCTAATTTGATAAATCTCATTTGGGCACCCAAGAATGGTAAAGCATAAGAGTGGGGTGTGAGATTTTCTAATTGATCATCTCTTATTTACTATTTTAGTGTGCCTCTTTATAACATCATTTTTCTGTCTTTATTTCAATTGCTTATTCACATGATCAATAGAATTTAATTAATCAGTTCATTACAATCACAAGAGAAGGCAATGGTGGAATGGTGGCAACGGAAGTAACTGACAGTTTTACCATCGTTTTTGTTGTGTATTTAATGCCACAAAAATGGTAGTTTCTTCCTTAGTTTGATCTTTTTGTTGTCATTTTTTCAATAGACATGATTTATTACTCTTATTCTGTAACGAAAAATTTAGCCACCTGCAAAGAAATCAGCTGTTGGCGACTCTGACATAATGAAGAGCCTTCTTGGTGACCATAGAGAGCGTGAGAGAGAAACAGTATCTAGCTTTTGGTGACTATACTAATTACGCTTCTGGTTATTGAAATAATTTTCATCAGGAATTATTTCATATATATGTATTTGGCATACAAACTTGTTGCTAACAGCTGCTTTAAAATTTAAATTGCCATACCGTAAGTTAGTTTAACCTTCTTTTGGTTGGATTGATTTATTTAAGAGAGGTTTGTTCCCTAGTTTTTGCATTCCTCTCCTTAATATGATTCGCTAGTTTTTGCCTTCCTCTGTTTCTTAAATCAAGTACTGTTTGATACTGCATTCCTCCAAAATTCTCTTGTACTTACATTTGCTATTTCTAGTTCAAAATATTTTGTTAATACAAGAAAATTTGAACCTAATGTAACGTACCAAAATTTTAATACCTAGTTGATAATTTTTTTTTATTCACTTGGAAATTAGAAAAAAAATAGCTTATTTCTTTTAATTATTTGTGTCGTTTTTTTTATCAAAACAAACTAGTTTAATAGAACATATTATTTCGAACAACTTTTTGATTTACATATCTGTTATTAGCCAAAAGATAAAAACTTATATTAATGCTAAGGGTCATCTACTATTTTGTCTATATCCAATCATCTTTTTTTTTCCCTAAACGTGGCTGCCCTTTTTTTTCTAATCTCTCTGATTAATTTGAATTGGAGTCCACGTATCAATTTGCTTTGCAAAAGTACCTTTTATTTTCCTGTTCCTCGTGTAAGATATAACCGCTCTATAAAATAACTGTAACATTTTATTTTGCCTATGGTCTTTCACTCAGAAAAAGATGTAACCGTTCCATATGACACCCTACCTCATTATCACCGATCGGAAAAATAAAACCAGACTCCCACTTTGATTTTCATTTTTCATTCAATTTTGATTTTTTTCTCCAATAAAATATATCCTATTTGGAAACGGAGAATATGTGTGATTATCCATCCGATTAGACTTCAATTCAAGTTCTACACCATAATCGCTGTTTCATTTTTCTGAATCGCTCGTCAAGTAACTAGATTTTTCTATAATTTAATTTTCGCACTGATTGATTTAAAAGTCGTTTGTTTATTTGAATAAATTGATATATGAAAATGCTAAATGATGTATTTTACGAGTCAACGGGTCTCTGATGTTACTTAATTTGAAATAGAAAAGTGAAGCGAAATTGTCTAGAAAGGGATTCACGCTAATGTGAAAATTATATGAGAAACTGATTTGAGAAAATCTAGACCCGTTGATCTCGGTGAAATACATTTAATTTCTTGTTATTGATGTATGGATTAATCCGATCGGTTGATATTCGTTATATAAATTAGTTATAGAGAAGCTGCGTCGTTAAATAACTGGTTACTCGGCTTTGTAGCTGACTTCGATTTGCTTTTATTTCTCTTGTGACATAGGTTGACGGACCGTCAGATGGATCAGATATTGTGTCACCTCACGTCTCGTATCTCGGATACGGGATGTGACACCTAAGGATTTATTTATTGAGAAAATGTAAAGTAATCAGTTAATATCTATATTTAAATCACCTTTGCGTTTCATTACTTACAGGATTATTAAAAGCCTTAACCTTCTCATTTTAAGTAAAACGGTAACAATACAGTTTTAATATTAATGTTTTTATTATATATACAGTGTCGATCAGGGAACTGCTTGTGGGAAATATTACCGCGTATGTTGCCTCAGTACCGTTGATCCTGGTTAGTTTTTTGAGCATTGTACAATATGGTAATTGTCTAAACGTCGCTGAAAAGGTAAGACAGAGTTTGTGCATAAGATGTGACGCCTATTATAAGTGATATTATTAAAAAATAATTGCCTAATTATGAGGGACAATTATTGCAATGTTTGGAGGCCAAAATTAGAGTTTCATGTCATTGGGCTCTTTAAAGGAGATGAGACAATTCACAAGTTTGTATTGCATACATGCGTTATATGCATGCGTTGATAGGGGTCTCTCTAGCCTCTCTCTATTATTCCTTCAAATAGTAAAGATTTATTATTCAAGTTTAGGTAAAAACAATTAAAAGGTGAGTCTTTGTCTTCAAAAAAAAAAAAAAAAAGTCTAGATCTCTTGAAATGTCTTTTTCTTAGTCCCAAAGAAGGATGCTTGCACGGAAATTTCTGATTACAGATCCATCAGTGTCATTAATACGTTTGTCAAAATTATCACAAAAATTTTGGCTAATCGACTACAATCCCATATGTCAGCACTTGTTAGCCCGCTTCAAACTGCCTTTACCAAAGGACGATCCATCATGGAATCTTACATGATCACTCGAGAATTCATCTCTTTCTACCACAAAAATAAGATTCCTTCTATCCTCTATAAAGTAGACTTTGCCAAAGCCTTTGACACTGTCTCTTGGACCTTTCTCACTAATGTCCTTATTGAGAGAGGTTTTCCACCGGCTTGGATTTCCTGGGTCCTACAAATTCTCTGTTCCTCCTCATCAGCAGTCAAAGTCAATGGAGAGTTTTCTTCTTTTTTCAAACACAAGAGGGGTTTAAGGCAGGGCGATCCTTTATCATCGTTGCTGTTCATTCTGGTTGCAGATGCACTGCAATGCTTCTTCAATAATGCTTCCTCACTTATCACTGGGCCAATCTTAATTCCCCCTCGAGCTTTACAATATGCTGATGACACTATCATACTTATGGAGGCCAATCCACGAAATCTTCTTATTGTCTCGGAGGTTCTCTCTAATTTTGCTTCTTTGTCGGGACTACGAGTTAATGATGCTAAATGTCTTTTCGTTCCAATCTCAATCCGTGATTCAGCCTTATCCCAAATTGCTTCTATTCTAAAATGCCGACAAAAGGACCTTCCTATAACTTACTTAGGCTTACCTCTTTCTATTCGACGTCCCAGAAAGATCCACTTTCAACCTCTAATCACTGCTTTTCAGCGAAGACTGGATGGATGGAAAGCAAGATTTCTTTCATTAGGAGGACGACTCATCCTGGTAAAATCTGTCCTCACAGCTCTTCCTCTACACTATATGCAAGTCCTCAAATTACCACCTTGGCTTATTAAGCATCTCGAGGGTATTCGAAGGAGATTCTTTTGGAAAGGTAAAGAGAAATTTCTTGGAGGTCACTGTTTAGTAAATTGGTCAAAATATTGCCTTCCGAAAGAAAATGGTGGACTGGGAATTCTTGATCTACAACGCCAGAATCAAGCTCTACTAATGAAATGGTTGTGGAAATTAAAACATGAACCATCCTCTGTTTGGGCATCCACAGTACAGCTTCTTTATGGTACCACTGATATCAATGATTTGAACAATTGTGGGATCTCTTATGGCCTAACAGATATACTACAACAAGGGCCTTTGTTTAACCTCTCATTCAATCCTGCCAATGGTAACTTACCAGCAACATGGAAACTGACTTCCAATGGAATTTTCTCTTCGACCAGTGTCTATCAATTCATTTCTAACACTGGCATCCTCTCAAAATTCCATCCTTTCCTTTGGAAAATGAAATCACCCCCGAGAGTAAAAGTCTTTCTTTGGTTGTTGCTCCAAGATCGCCTTCTCACTCAGCAGAATCTTATTCTGAGAGGATGGCCCTGCTCAACCTCTTGCACAAATTGTAATGGCGGTCCACTTGAGACGACTAGTCACCTATTCTTAGAATGTCAGTTTGCAATATCTGTTTGGTCATTAATACAGATACGCTTCAATCTCCCACTACTCGACTTTACACTTAGCATTGGTGATTTCTGGCTCACTCACAAAATCTCGGCTATTAAAGATTGGGATATCATCTGGGCTGCAACATCTTGGAATATTTGGAAGGCGCGAAATAAGCGAATCTTCTCGAATGTTGACACTACTCCAGTCTTTTTACTCAAGGATATTTGCGCTTGTTTTCGCTCTTGGAAATACCTTGCTTAATTCTTATTTTTTTTATTTTTTTATTTTTTTTCTTTTTTTCTTTCTTAATTTTATCTGTATAGTTGCTAGACTTTAGTTTTCTTTTTTACTTTTATTACTCTTTGTAAATATTTTTCTTATTAATAAAATTTGTCGGTGTGGTACTTACCATCTGACCCTCAAAAAAAATTTTGGTGTACACATAGGAGCGTTGCTAAGGTTTTGAATCAACTTTGATGCAAGACCTTAGTATAATTAAGTAAATCCGGATAAATCCAAGTAAGTTCTCCACTTATGATTAATTCTAGTACTATATAATTCACTTGAGTTGAATTCTAGTGTAATTAAGTTATAAATCTAACATATGTTCTATGGGTTGTAGAGTGACAGTTTAATTATTGCAGGTGACTCTTGTCATAATCAAAAGCCTTTCCGGTGACATACTAAGGGAGTGAGAGTGAAACAATGTCTTGTTCTCAGCGACTTCAATATTTAGAGGCTTCTAGGTTTTGAAATATTTTTCACAGTGAAATAATCTCTTGTTATCAGCGACTTTAATACAGGCTTGTTTGTTAGGAGCCGCTTTTATATTAACACAGGGCGAAGCTACATTGATTTTGGTGGGTCTATGGACCCAACTAAAAAAAAAAAATTAATTTGATATTATATTTGTTTGTAATTAAAAAAATACATAAAAAGTTAGGGATTCATCTCAAAATTTTGAAGGACCTAGCTGGACATGTCGTGTTTGATTTAAATTGCATAACAACACCTAAAAAATCGCATAAGGACCCAAATAGCATTGTTCCTAACTAATCGTCTTCTTCTCTCCTACCTAATGAATCTTATTAAGACAAAACTTAGAATAAGAATGAAATATTTGGATGAAATATTATTTGTAGCATATATATACTAGCATGAATCTCGCGCATTACGTGATTCGTCTATATAATATTTTGTGAATCTTAGGACATTATAAATAAAAAGCTGCCACAAATGATCAAAAATACAACTCGGATATTATATAAAAACTATCGCTAAAAAAAATAAGTGCTCAATGAGATTTCTAAAGAACTTATTATGTAAAATTATGAAAAAAAATGAAAATTCATAGGAAATAGTTATACTTTTTTGTTGTCGTCTTGACTTTTGAATTATTATCTTGTATATTAAATATATTATTTTTTATTTTTCTATTGTTATTATAATTCATATTTGATTTCTCGCGATTTTTTTATCTAACATTATTTTAGAGTTGTTTATTTAAGAATTATTATTATACTATGTTTATGTTAGACGTTACATTATACATATATTTTCAGAAAAAAAAATTACGGACCCTACTGACACGAAATTCTAGCTTCGCCACTGTATTAACATATCATAGTTGCTTTATGCCTTTACCTCTTCATTTTGGCTGGGTTTGATTTGAGTAAGAGAGGTTTGTTCCCTATTTTCTTTTCCTCCCTAGATTGCTTTCGCTATTTGCGGTTTGGTTTTAGTAGAATCAGGTATTCAGGTAGATGATAAAGAAATAATGGCCTAAAGATGTATTCCGAGCATGATAACACTCGATGGAACTTGCCTAAAACAGTTCGATCGTATTTCTCTTACCACTGGTTTCATTCCAACGGAAATCAAAAGATTTTACACAAATTCCAACATTTAAATCCAAAAAAAATCCCCGATAAAATTATACCCACCTCTTTCAGAATAAAAGAAAAAAAAAAGAAAAGAAAAGTGAACACATCATCGACTTAATTAATCCATACAGTCGATCTAGTTGAAAGAAGTTTTTGTACGGTCATCAGATTTTCCTCTCTCTCTCTCTCTCTTAAATCAAATGCATGAGCTCGGGGGGCATCTCCAACTTAATGTCACCAGTGTTCCTGACGTCTTTAAGCTTGGGCATGACCCCTTTTGTTACTGTCAAGACCTCGTTGTTGATACGTAGCACCAGGCTATGAAGGATGGGGAATCCTTCTGGACAGACCATTTGCTTCCCCTTGTACACCTTACCAATTAGTGCAAGTTTCTTTAGATTATTTATCTTTCCTAACTCCGGCATTGGATCTTGCCCAAGATTTGAATCCCAAAGTGTGAGTTTGATAAGGTGGGGTGGGAACAAGCTAGCCTTGAGGATTACACTATCGGACAAATTACCTATCAAGAACAGGATTTGCAGATTCTGATAATGTGGAAGCGCTCTAGGATAAACAATCTCCATTGGAAGATTCTTCCCACCGATCTTTAGGGAGGTTAGGGACGACAAACCTCCAAGTAGACGGGGCACGGCATGTTCCACATCCCATTCCGTAGATTCATTTCGAAGCCCCAACCTTCGTAGGTTGGTTAAATGGGGAATTTGTTTTTCATTAAAGGGCATCCATTCAAGGGTTTGGAGGTTTGGAAAATCAGCTGTGGACGGTACTTCAGGCAATGACATTAGGACAAAACGTACGTGCCTCAATGTAGTAATTGTCCATAAGTCCGTCGGTAGATATGATTTCCCTAAACCTACTCTCATATTCTTGGGGCAGTCTTGGATTTCTAAGGTTTCGAGATTTTTCAAGTGACCGAAGGAGCATCCACGCATGTCTATATCTTCGCAGTTTCTAATCGCCAAGTACTTTAGATGAATCAACCTATCAAACCCGCCTAAACCACACATTAAATAAAGCCCAGTATTTGTAATTTCAAGGACTCTTAATAATCTAAACTTCGAAAAGTCGAATAAGTTATAACTGAGGTCGAACAAAAATAAAGAACGAGTTTTTGGACCTAAGTATTCCATAAGCCCTGGATCACATAATTGAAGCAAGGCACGACGAGTTGTTCTGTCACAATGCTTGATATCTTGCGGGTTCGCAAAAACAGTAACAAAGTTTTCCTTTGCAGCCTGGTGCATAGCAAAGTCACGAAGTAGATCGTGCAATCGACAATTCTTAATCGAGCCATCTACATGTCGACTTGATACTTGAACCATACTCCTGGAATTTTTATTATTTTTTTTAAACGAAGAGGTAACAAATTAGTCAAAACACTGAAATCAGTTCCTTTCACAAATAAATACGAAACGACAAGAAGCAAGAACAAAATATATATATATATATATATATATATATATATATATATTTTAATTTACAATCATATTAAATGAGTTAAATTTATTGTGAGAGCACAAATTTTCAACACAGAAAATTTTATCTCACTAGACATTTATTGTTTTCCAAAGCGATCCTTTTTTTGTTTTGTTTTGAAACAGTAATGCTTATATGCAATGCACTAACTGGAATATTTATAGTGCATTCAAATATGATAGACATATATAGTCTTCCATTTTATGCAAAGATTCCTCAAGTCATCTGGCAAAAGATCATCATAAACCAGATAAAAATGGACAAATGGCTTAGAAAATAATAAAAGAAAAATTAAGTGTTATTGTATAAAAAATAATCATACTTCCAAAAGATAGGAATGAGATATTTGTGGGATTCATTTGCAAATCTACTCTTTAATTCATATTAGTGTTTTATTTTTTATACTTAATTTGTTGGAAATATTAAATTTTCAATTTGTTTCTGAATGAAAATGGGACTGTACTGCCCTACGTTTTTCTTTTTTTTTCCCTAAGAGGAGACAAGTTGTATAATAATGCATGGAGAAATGTACCAAAGATTATATATTTTTCAAGCTAGGTTCATTTAAGTCTAAATTATTATATTTATTTTATCCATGTTAAGAGAATTCATCCATGCAAAAATTTTCCAGTATTTGTATAAAATGCATCATGTAAGGAACACAAAAAAGAATCGTGAAAAGAACCTTTGAACGAGTTGCTCCAAATAATCCTCAGCTATTTCTTCTTTTGTTTTTCTCTCTTGTTGTAGCATGAGCCCTTCTGCTACCCACATCATGATCAGACGTCTCGCGGATATCTCATAGTCTTCAGGAAATAAAGCAAGATACAAAAAGAATGATTTGAGATAATAAGGTAAATCTTCATAGCTCATGGCAAGGATGTCAATGCAGTCTTTGCCATCATAGTGCCAATCCAGTGTCCTTAACACCTTTCTCCATTCTGTATAGGTTGGATCTTTTTTTGAAAGAATGCCACCTAATATTATCAAAGCAAGGGGCAAACCTTTACATTTTTTGGATAGTTCATCTGCTAGTTCAAGAAGATCATCGGGACACTTTTCACCAGAATTTTGATAAGGAAGAGCCTTTTTGAGGAGGAGATTACGGCTGTTCTCCTCATTTAAGAACTCGAGCTCATAAGGTTTCATTACAGGGTCAGCTGATTGAGCAACCTCAATAAATCTGCTGGTCATTAGCACCCGACTTCCATTCTTAACATCAGGCAATACATGTTTCAATTGATTCCACAAATCAGTCACCCACACATCATCTAGAATAATTAGATACCTCATACTATTCAACAGACCTTTGAGCTCGCTAAATAATTCACCAATATCTCGCGTTGTAGGTTCAGAACCTCTCAATTTTGTTAGCATCTTTCTTAGAAGATCAGCGGGACTGAACTGTTGTGAGACTGAAAGCATCATATGAAAGTCGAAATTAGCTTGCACGCTGAATAACAAACAAAAAAAATACAATCAGTATAATTGAGATTTCGGGAAAATATTTAGCAACTTATATACTTTTATAAATGGTGGGGCTTTGATTTTTCCACGACCTAATGATGCCACAATTTTTTTTACTATTAAACGAGCTAAAAACATGCGCTTGCCTTTTGTATACCATATGTGCAAGAGTAGTCTTTCCGATACCACCGGAACCAACGATTGTTACGACAGCTCGCCGTTGTGTATCTGGATCGATAATCAGCTGGTAAACTTTATTCTTGTGAGTATTGAAGCCTACAACTTCAGTTTCATCATCCACATCTTCGTAAGCAGCTCTTCGAAGAGGCATCAGTATTGTCTCCCCCTCGTCTCTCTCTTGTAGTGGATCTATGTCGTAGTCAACTTTGCTCTTCGATATCCCTTCAAGCACCTTTCTGATAGCATCAAGCTCTGCTCCAAGCCTGTGGAGGGCGGGTAACTTGGTGGTTTTGTGCCCCAACCTTTTGAGTTTGCCTAAGAAACTGTGATCTTTCTGGCTGCTGCTTTCAACTTTGTGGCGGTTGTCTTCAATTTCTACATAGAAAGTGTCCGTGGCATCCTCGATGCGGTAGGCCACATCGCGGAGCTCATTCAGCCAGTTCTCTGCCCGTGCATCGCCTTTGCGTCGTTTCGAGTCTGCATCAATCAAGTAGCACTTGATCCGAGTCAGTTCGGTCTCCATCCATTTCACTTTGTCCCCGACCTCACCCAAGGACTGCGCCTCTTTCACGATCATTTCCCCAAGCTTTCCCAGTACAAAATTCACAGCCGTCTCGGCCATTTTTTTTTGTCTCTCTAGTCTCTTTGGAAATATGCACCAGTGTATGGAGGAGGTAGATGAGGCCTGGCCGGAAAGCAAACTAATAACTGAACAAATAAATCAGTCAAAATTCTTCGCAACAATTTATGATAATTTCAGATATATATCAATGTGAACTTCACGAAAGTTTAGAAAAATTAATGTCTGCACAATAATTTAAAAAAGTGCGAGTTTCGAAAAGTTTAAGAAATTATATATCTCCGAAATTTGAAATATGCGGAACAAAGTTCCAAAATGTGTGTCTGAATTATGGGAAACAATACCTTCAGAGGCCACGTTCTCTACGATTTCCAATGTGATGGACTGATGGTAGATTGGTAGTGTTGTACTAGTGTATGGTTAGGAGTCTGGGGTCCATGATTTCAATTATTGTGCTACAGTGAGCGATGATGCTAACAAGGATTAGGAAATGTTTCTTCTATTTAATTAATGGTAATTGGCGGTGGCCGGTGGGGTAGGTAGATAGGTGAAGCCAAGAAGCAACGTGATATCTGACTCAGCTTCTTGTTTTAACTGTGGCTGGGTCCTACTCCTGGATTACATTTGTAGCCGTCGCTATTGACTCATTGATTTCATTTTCATTCGGATGCGGGCGCGGATTATTTCGCCAACCAATTTTTGTTATTGTTTTGTTCCTCTAACCATACAATAGATTTTAAAAACCCTTTATCTAAATTAGAAAAATAAAATAAATAAATAATAAGTTGCATATTTTATTCTCAAGACAACAATAATTTCGTTAAGTTATATTTAAATATATATAATTTCGGTTTTGTGCTAGCTCAGATAAATTATGATATATTATATTCTCAAATAGGTAAATTCGCTTGGCGGTGTCCTAAACCATTAACCAACATATGCATCAATTATCGAAATGGACATATTATCCTAAAAACAATATCGAAGTATAACTTCATTAAAATGACGTTTCAATAACATAATAATTAAGCATCGTAACAACAAAGGACTACAAGTTAATTACGACACAACATATAATTAAGGATTATTCAAATTTTCTTAGGATTTTTACTTGAAAATTCACTGATTGAGGATATAGCTTTAGTCTCTCTAAAGATGAAGCTAAAAGATCTTCATTTGTGAACAACAGAATATGAACATTAAACTATCATGGTTTTACATCCGGTTGGGAGTTTGATACGAGACTGATGAAAGAGCTATTCCTTTGTGGTATTCCATAGCAACTTGAAACATCTTAATTTTAAAATCTATCATACTTCTAAGAAACAACAATTCTGAAAGTAACCAAACTTTTCAGTAAAAAAAAAGAACTTCTTCAAGTAAGAAAATTTGAGATTAAAATTGTAGACTAAATAAGAATTAAATGTCAGTTTGCAAAAGACGTTAATTGCCCAACCAAAGATTAACAGGTGGCTTTCCATTCTGGCATTTCAATATACAATTCATTGCAAGCTCTCTCAACTTTTCCCACAGCTTCCATCTTAAGGCAACCATCAACAACCTATTAGACAAATGGTGATAACGGAAGCATTAAATTCTATTTTTGAATAACAAAATAGAAACCTGGAATATTTGCAAATTCAGTGATGAGTTGGTATTCCACATGGTAACCAGAGATAACATTTACCTCTCAATAAGAATCACGAAGGGCGTAATAATATTCTTGAACTTTCTTTTGGAACTCCAACTTCTCATACCTCTCTGTACCCTTTCAGCTGCTTTCTGAAATATTCCACAGTTCATATAAGTATATCAGTATGCTCAAAAGTCGAAACGCATATCCGATTATGATGTTTGGCCTCACTCGAATGTAACAGCTATACTGGTAAGGATTGCTATATAAAACATACCAGTTAGGCAAACAGATCTGTGCCATTTGGGATGGAGCAGACTTTTTCTCTTTTACTGTTTTTGTGCTCTATGGGTTAATCTATAATTGCTGAAGCTTTACAGTATTAAATCACGTCTGATATTGGAAAGTACCACCAGGTTCTGTATAAACCAGACAAATCACAATCCCTGGCAGAAGAGAAAATTGTACGCTTCCAGCTAAACCAAGTTAATATTGATTTTCACATTTACAATTTACCCTGAAATCTCAATTGTATATATTAGACTACTATCACCAACGAGACTTACCATAAATAGGCATAGATCAAGACATTTACATCAAACAGGAGCTATTAAACCCTCTTCTGGAGCCTTCATTTACAATACAAGAGATCAATCTTGTCACAATTTGCAAAAAGACCCTAATAAGTATACAATGTTTTCTTTAAACAAAGAACTCACTTTGCACCACTGTAAATTAAGTCCTTTGGCATCTGAAAAAGCAACACCAGAGTAAGAATACCGGTCTACTATGAGGGTTGTTCCACTTTTTAGCTTCATTTCCATTAAAGACCTGAAAGCAAGCAATAAATCAAATTCTCTCTTCATCGTCACATCACAGGAACTTGGATGAATTCTTTTCTAATGGGAGAGCTGTAAGAAAATCGCAAGGATGCCAAATATTCGTGAGAATAAAAAAAAATCTTAAATAGAAATTACTCTTTTGCCTTAAGAACCACAAAAACTTCCTTATCTTTCTCAACAATCCTCAAACCATTCAAGTAATTTCAGCCCCAAAATGCCTTCCTTCAACAGAAACATAGAACGACGAACAAAAATACTTTCAAAGAACGAGAAAGGTCCCAACTGGATCTATCCATTTTTCCCTTTAAGATTAATTGAAATCCCATCCAACTGTCTAGGTTTTTCAGAGATCAATTTTTATTTTTGTTTCATTTAACTTAATAAATAAAAGGAAGCTCGGTTAAATAATTCAAATCCTATCTTTTGATACATTATATTGTCTTAATAAATGTATTTTTTTATACTAAAAGCTTATTTTTATACAAAATATATTTTATTAATCATGAAATCTCAATTTAATTGGTTTCAGTTTTAATAAAAAAAATTAAAATGTCATGGCGGCTTCTAATAATCATATTATTTTATATTTTAGTTTTTTTCTACTTCCAATATTTAATTTATTTACTTATTTTTTTTTTCAAAAATAGTGTTTCTTAATTTTATCTTTTTTTTTCTAAATTTTAAAGACATTAAGAATTAAGAAATGATTTTTATGAAAATCCAAATTTCCAATCCGGTTTATCCGATTTTTCCCCTTTGACTCCTTATACCAACAGTCACATTCCAATGTTTCAGAAATTTGACATTACTCATAAATGTCACACGGGTACAGATATATAGCACTCATAAAATTTGTATGAAAATTGATTGTTATCATTGCATCCTTTTGTACGCAAAATGACCGCAAGCAATAAGTAGAGCACACAAACTGATGGGTGCAGGATCAGTGTTCTAAAAAAAAACGGCGTGTCCGAACACGGTACGACAAGGCACGGCATGGAGGTGGTACGACACGGTAAGACACGGACACGAACATAACACGAGAATTTCGTGTGGCGTGTCCTTAAGCGTGTCGTGTCCAACTTTGATGAAATAGACACGACACGACACGCGAATTGTTTGGACACGACACGAGATACGGCACGGCACGACACGAGAGACACAACACGTATTACAGACACGCCAAACATGAAAAGGAGACACACATAGTGTTATAGAAATATAATGGATTTCTCAATTATGCACATATTATTATATTTTTTCCATAAAACTTGCCAAAGATACATTTAATCATAAATCATTGATTATTAATAGACTTATTTTCGAATAAAAAGCTTGTAAATCGTTAGAATTGGAAATCAAAATATTACAATATAATTAGGATGATTCAATAATTAAATCACAAATAAAATAAAAGGCTTCAGAGCAATGCGCAAATTAAAGATAGAAATCTATATGTGATTTGTCTTAAAAAGAATCAAATATTTTTTGGCATTGAAAATAGTTTTGTACCTTTTCATGAGTTTGATTTATTTTTAGTAAAATAATTAATTAAGTCCGATAAGAAATTGTCAAAATATTAATTGATTGTTAAAAATTAATCTATATTTTAATTCAATGGTACAACACGTCTACTTTCTTAAATTTTGACGTATTTAACAAACATAATTTTTAAATTTCGTTAACAAATTACATTCATGTCAAAAAGTTAAACGTGTCTGAACACGTCACGACACGACACGTCTAAAGAAGACACGGCACGACACGATATGAGGACACGAGGCGTGGCGTGTCCTTAGACGTGTCGTGTCCATCTCTTAGAATTTAGACACGGCACGACACGACACGTGAAATATTTAGATAAGACACAACACGACACGAGAGATGATCTAGACACGACGTATTTGACACGACACGACATAGCACGACACGTATTTAGAACACTAGCTAAGACAAAGACCACTCATTATTTCTAAACTGATTTATTATCTTTCTTTTCATTCATACCGTTATCTTTTTTTTACTATACTTATAAAAGCATCCTACAGGTTGTAAGAAAAAGAAAACAAAAGTTGTATTATACCCTTAACATCATATATGGATCATTGATTTTATTCATCTAATAAGATTTATGATCTGTATTTATATATCAGATAAAAGGACAGTCGTTTGTCTGAAACTGGTGAGTCGCTGGGAATGTTTTTAAGAAAAAAATTACGCTCATGTTTGTGAGTTCGATCCCTACTATCGTATTTTTATTTTTTCGTTATTTTGTGCCAATATTTTCAAAACCGTACCGGCACCCTTACCGACAAGATGATGGAAATTCGGTATTTCTTGATATTTTCTGAAATTTTTCCTCTCACAATACCGGATACCGCTGTTTCGGTCACCATTCCGGTTTCCGGTATTACCGAAAATTTCCGGTATCCGGTACGGTTTTGAAAACATTGTTTTGTGCGCTCCCTCGCCCCCATTTTCTCTCAGAAAAGGAAATAGTCCCCCATCCTACGCTGGCCCTTTTGCAATAACCCTAAATCGCCGCTCCCTCACAGAATCGCTCATACCCTAAACGAGTATTACACACCATCGCTGCTGGCTCCCTCCCCTCTCCCTCCCTCTTCTATTCTTAAAAAAAGAAAAGATGCAAAATCGCTCAGCTACTCCCCTTCCCTTTCCTCTTTCCCATCGCAGCTGAAATGGAAAGTTGCAATGCAAGATTTGTTCTCTAATTTTGCGTCCCCCTCCTAATTTCATCTAGAAAAGGAAAAATATAACCTAAGGTTATCACTTCTCATCAAATTCGCAGGAATGGGAAGATATCATATAGCACCGATCATCAGATTTTACCTAGGGTTTACTAACATCTATACGCCGCAAGGCGAACTTTTTTTACGCAGAAATGAGACTGCAATAGGTCTGTCTCCATGCCTCTCTTCTTCGTTTTCATCCCCATATTTTAATTTTCGCTTAGTTTTCACAGTAATTTTTTTATTTGCTTTTTTCTTTTTGGTGATTTGTTTTGGTTTCTCTGAATTTGCAGCTTTGAATTTGAGTCTCCATGTAGAAGAGGTATTGGCAATGCCACTTCGTTTCTCTTAAATCTTAATTCATTGCTTTTAATTTTTTTTATTTTAGTCACGATAAACAAATAATCCTAAAATTTCTCTTTGTTTATTGAGTCTTTCATTTTTTATTTATAATTTTTGTCTCCTACTGGTGTAACTATCCAGTTACCTAATTTCTTTGACAGTCATGGTGGCGTGGAAAACAACTCACGACAAGGATGAGAAATAGAAAAGCCAATTGAGAGGAACGAGATTAGGAGTAATTCACTGTGTATGATTCTCTCTCTTATTATATTATTATTCTTCTCTCAGTTAATTGCAATTTGCAATTCAGGTTTAATCTAAACAGATGTTGCAGAGCAGAGTTTTAGCGGAGGCACTCTCGTTGCCTCCAACCTCCGTTTCTTGAGGAATTGTCTTCAACCCCTCTCAGTTCGTGGGGATGGAAGTGCCTATCCTCGATGGCCACGTTGCCTCTCTCTGTCTTCCCCTATCTTCGATGGCTATGCTACTCCTAATCTGCTACTCGATTAACAGAAAACAAATTCGCTTCCACCTTACTCCCTCCTCCCTCCCCCTCTATGGCCTAGAAAAAAGAGATTTCAGAATGGCGTCTTGGAATTTTCGCAACAAATCAAGGCGGCGCCCCCTCCTAGGGTTGTGATCGCTATTTAAACAAACAATCCGATGGATAATAAACACACCGATTTTATTGTTTCAGGTGAGCAAAACAGTATTATTCATTTTTTTCTTTCTCATCTCTTTTCTGTCTCTATGGATCTGAATACGAAATTGCTTCCATTTTTCTTTTTTCTTTTTGGTTATTTTCTCAATTTTCTGATTTCTGATAAAATAGGTTGAGAAATGGTTTTGTATTTGGATCTACATATTTCTATCTAATTATATGTATCTGAATATGAATATTTCTATCTAATTCGTAGGTTTTCCTTTTTGCTTTCAGGTTAACAAGATCAAACTGCTCTTCACGGATACTGGTAAGTTTGCAAATTCATTATACAAGTATACTGGTATGTATGCAAATCATTGTTTCCTGGTCATATTGCTCTCCGTACCCCCTTTAAATAGATCTAATCCGTTAGTTTTAGATTAAATATTGATAACTTATTTTAAAAGTATATATGAGTAATTAACAGACTACACATGCAATAAAGTTTTATTTCTCTTTTGATGCTTACTTGTGGTTGTTTTATTCTACTGCACGATCAAGAATTCTTTCAAATAGGTACTTAATACTTAATAGTTATGTTAGATGGAAATAAATTTTCTCAAACTTGCATAAAAGTTATGTTAGATGGAAATAAATTTTCTCAAATTTGCATAAAGTACAATTCTAATTTGAATCTTTTAACAAAAAATCAACTATCATTTCTCTAAAGGCAGATCCATCAATCTTTTAAGAGATGCTTTATGTATGTAAGCCAAAGATTGTGCTAACGAAAATTACGTAATGCTGTTTTGGAACAAGATCAGATACTTTTATGTTAATAAATTACTCTTATAGCTACTCGAGGTTTCCAATCTTTAACAGGAACCAATTTTATGGAAAATTCTTCATAAATTGGCACAGTACTTGACGATGACCTGTAAAGAATGTGCAATTCTACTTCATAGCTAGCCAAGCAATGAGACTTAACACAACAAACTGTAAGAGGTACAGTACTTGATGATGACCTGGACATGACTATTGAACTCCTTTATGTCTTACTAGGTTTAAGAAAGACAAAATTGCAGCTAATTACAACTTTACCGGAAATTTACAGTGAAGTTTTAGCAGACACACGAAGCATTTTTATTACTTTTTAGTTGTTGTCTAACATCTAAATAAAAAAATGGTACTAACTTCAAGTCCATGAAACAGACTTGCTTCAGTCAGTGTACAGTTTGTACTTGTTCATTTCAGTCCAAAGCATTTAATTGATGTAGTAATGTAGTTAGATATCGTAATAAACTTTGATAATAGGATGGTTTAATAACCTTTTTATCTAACTAAACTAAAAGAAACATATAGATCGATAAAAAAAATCCATGTTCAAACTTTGGTTTTCTGAAAAATAAAATTTTAATAATATGCTTTTAGCTCTAAATAATTGTGAATTCATGCCCCATTCTGTGGAATACTCGCTCTGACGTTGTCTGTATAGCAAAAGCCCCAACATATATTAGTATGCTTCTTGTACTTAGGGACAGTAGTGCCTATGGTATTTTTCAAGCTTTGGTATTTCATTGGCTTTTTATCTGTTGTTGTTTTGTTAATGAACTTCAGGTATAAGCCTGAGGTTGGCGACATCATTGTGGGACGTGTCCTTGAGGTACTTGCACATATTATTGTTACCATATTTCTGTTGTGTTTACTAATAGTTCGAACTAATGGATTTACTCCACATTGTTAAGGTTGCTCCAAAAAGATGGAGGTTGGAGATAAATTTCAGTCAAGATGCTGTTTTGATGCTTTCTTCTATGAATTTACCTGATGGTATTCAGGTGAATTTGTTTTCCTTTCTAATATTTTTGTTGATTGTTTCAGAGTGCTAATTAACATGGA
Source organism: Rhynchospora pubera (assembly GCA_028095005.1). NCBI lineage: Eukaryota > Viridiplantae > Streptophyta > Magnoliopsida > Poales > Cyperaceae > Rhynchospora > Rhynchospora pubera. The sequence goes on along the minus strand of CM051461.1, from coordinate 205,254,477 downwards.
GATGGTTCTAATTATGCAATAATGCATTCTTTAATTTTTTATTTTCATGCTTTAGTTTGGTTACTCTTTTGTCAACACAGGCACATATTTGTGTATGCCATTCCTATCTGTATCAATTTATCTAAATATGAACATCAGCATTTGCTTGCTTTTGTCTTTACCTAAATAGAGAATTTAGTTTAACCCCTCATACTTTATTTTCTTGCAGAGAAGGAGAACAACTATTGATGAAAGAGTGCTACAGATGTAGCTAAAGATTTAAATAGCGGATAGCGGACTCGTAGCGGACATGTTAATATCATAGCGGATAGCGGATAGCGGATATTTAGCGGCCGCTATCGGACCATAGCAGATTTGCACACACAAGTGTATTTTGAATGTCTAGTTTAGTCTAAAATAAAAAATTAAAATAATTTCAAGCAACTAATAAACGCTAATTAAAATTATATTTATTTTCTATGCATATTTGACCATTAAATTTTAAGAATTTGAAAATGTTCAAAACATAAAAATTATGGCCAGTTTTGTAAACTTTCTATAGAACTTTGAATCATATCAATCGGAGTTCGTATGCGAAAGTTATGTCCAAAATACTACTGCTATATCAGCAAATTATAAACTGCACCGCTATTTCCGCATTATACCGCTATATCACCCGCTGTTTTTCGCTATTTCACCGCTATACCCCGCTATTTTTCGCTATAGAGCGCGCTATCGGACATGCCGCTAAATTTGTAGCGTTGTAGCGGTGTACCAAATAGCACCGCTATAGCGCCGCTATTGCGGTCGCTACGGCCGCTATTTAAACCTATGGGTGTAGCATTTTGTATATGGACCCTTCGATATTCATCTAATGAATCATAGTGAAGCGATCTGTTAAATCGTTCCAAAAAAAAAAAGATCACTGCCCAGTGCCCACACTTCGTCTCCTTCCGTTTGTTCGCTGCCCGCCTCACTGATAAGAGCAGTTTCTACCTCTCAATATTGAGAGAAAATAAACCCTAGTCTAGAGCGCCTCTGCATCTCTCATTGCCAGAGAGCCTCTGCACCTTTCATTCCTATAGCTAGCACAACAACAATTGGATTCCACCACCAAACCTGTCTTGCCGTCGATGTGGTAATTTAATTATGAATTTTAATAGTGCTTAGTGATGGGCCATCACAGAAATATAAGAGCTAACTTGTGCTAATTAGTTTTTTTTATTGACCAGAAAACAAGAGTCCTCTGAGGAATTTCATCGGCCTGTTGCTGATGAAACTAATTAGAGGATCATTTCAGGTATTGACTGATCAGTATACCATATAAGCACCCTCAATCTTGGATTTGCTTTATATTGTGAATTCAGTGTGTATTAGATGATTACACATTTACACTCAATGGAACTTGCGTAAAATAGTATGCAATTTTCTTACGGGTGGTTTCATTCAAACATAAATCATCAGATTTTACACAGATTCCAACATTTATCCAAATAAACTAAAAGTTCTCTACAAAAAATAAGCCCCCCCCCCCACCCCTTTTTTTTTTGAATGAATGAAACCTTAAGAAACACACCCTCTCTTGCAGAAAAAAAAAGGTGAACACATCAGGGACTTAACCAGTGATTTTAAATGATTGAGATTTTATTGTTGTACGTTATCACTTTGCTTTGAAATCAATGAAATTTACTTGTGATAGAATTTTCGTTTGGTCATCAGGTCTTTCCTCTCTTAAATCAAGTGCATGAGCTCGGGGGGAATCTCCAACTTAATATCGTAACTTTTCGAGAGGTTTTTAAGCTTGGGCATGACCCCTTTTTCCACTGTCAAAACCTCCACGGTTTTGACACTAAGCACTAGGCTTTGAAGGACAGGGAATCCTGCTGGACAAATAATTTGCTTTTCATTATACAAATCTCCTAATAGTCGAAGTTTCTTTAGATTATTTAGCTTTCCCAGCTCTGGCATTGGATCTTGCCCAAGTTTTGAATCCATGAGTGTGAGTTTGATAAGGTGGGGTGGGAACAAGCTAGCTTTAAGGGTGACACTCTTGGACCAATTACCTGCCAAGTATAGGATTTGCAGATTTTGATAATTGGGAAGCTCTCTCGGGTAAACAATCTCCATTGGAAGATTTGCTTTCGTAGACATCATCTTCAGGGAGGTTATGGACGACAAACCTCCAAGTAGATGAGGCACCGCATGGTCCACATCCCATTCGGTAGATATATTTTCAAACCCCAACCTTCGTAGGTTGTTTAAATGGGGAATTGTTTTATTATTAAAGGGGATACAATCAAGGCTTTGGAGGTTTGGAAGGTCAGCCGTCCACGGTACTTCAGGTAAGAACCCGACGTTACAAAGGACATGCCTCAATGTATTAATTGTCCACAAGTCTGGTAAAATTGATATCTCAAAAGTATCTCGGATATGTAAGGTTTCGAGATTCTTCAAATGACCCAAGGAACATTCAGACACTTTTAATGTTTCGCAGCATCTCACCCCCAAGTACTTTAGGTGAATCAACCTATCAATTCCCTTCAGGTCAACAATCCTCATTGCCTCAATTAGTAGCACCCTTAGTAATCTAAACACGGAATGTTTGGGTAAGGTGTGTTTGAGGCCAAACAAAAATAATGAACGGGTTTTTAGACCTACATATTCCTTAAACTGGGGACCACATGATTGAAGCGAGGCACGACGAGTTGCTCTGCCACAATGGTTGTTATTTTGTGGATTTGTGAAAACTGTAATGAAGTTTTCCTTTCCAGCTTGATGCATAGCAAAGTCACGAAGTAGATCATGCACTCGACAATACTTGATCGATCCATTTACATGTCGCTTTGATACTTGAACCATACTCCTGAAATTATTATTTTTTATTTACGAAGAGGTTGCAAAATAGTCAAAATATTGAAAGTTGTTCTCACAAATTAATAAAAGACAACAAGCAGCATGATAATTTTTTTTTTATTTACCATCATACTCTATCGAGTTAATTTTATGATCCATGCTTACAGATAAACATGTAGATAAACAAAATTCTTTCTATATAGAGGTGATATAAGAAATAGTTTTTTTCATCTTTTTTATCTCCTTTTTTCTTATTCTTGGTGCAACCAAACTCACAACAAATAATGGACAAGGAAAATCACATAAAATTTTCTACGAGCAAAAATTATGACTACAATATTCAATTTACCATATATAGTAACATACGGTTAAAATAACTGTGACTAAAATATTCAATTTACCATAGTAATTTTTTCAGCCCATAAAAAAAATCGTAATCCAATGACATAATATTCCATTGTGTGTGTGTGTATCATACAAGATAGTAATTAAGAAAACAAAAAGTAATTGATAAAGAACCTTTGAAAGAGTTGGTCCAGATAATCTTCAGCTATTTCTTCCATCATTTTTCTTCCTTGTTGTGGCATGAATCCCTCTGCTATCCACATTTTGATCAGACGTCTCGCAGAGATCTCATAGTCTTCAGGAAATAAAGCAAGATACAAAAAACATGTCTTGAGATAACAAGGCATATCATCATAACTCATGCCAAGAATATTGATGCAATCCTTGCCATCAGAGTGCCATTCCATTGTTCTCAAAACTTTTTCCCATGCACTATAGATATGATCCTTTGTTGAAAGAATGCCACCTAATACTATCAAAGCAAGAGGCAAACCCTTACATTTCTTAGATAGTGCATCTACTAGTTCATGAAGATCATCGGGAAACTTATCACCATATTTTTTATAAGGGAAAGCCTTCTTAATGAGGAGATCACGGCTGTCCTCATCATTTAAGAGCCTGAGTTCATAAGGTCCCATTATAGAATCAGCTGATTGAGCAACCTCAATAAATCTGCTAGTAATTAGCAACCGACTTCCATTCTCGATATCAGGCAATGCATGTTTCAAATATTGATTCCACAAATCAACCACCCACACATCATCTAGAATAATCAGATATTTCGTACTACTCAACAAACCTTTGAGCTCACTAATTAAATCACCAATCTCTTGAGTGTTAGGTTCATAACCTTTGTATTTAATTAGAATCTTTTTCAGAAGATCGGTAGGATTGTACTGCTGAGAGACCGGAAGCATTATATGAAAGTTAAAATCAGCTTGCACGCTGGAGAACAAATAAAAAAGAACAATTGTTATTATTAACATTTGAGATAATTATTCAGCAACCACCAGAACATAAATGATATTTTAACAGCACCTAGTTTACAACAGTTTTCAAAAAATAATTAAGCTGCTAAAAATGATGTATCACAATTTCAAAAAACATGCACTTGATTACCTTTTGTATACCATTTGTGCAAGAGTAGTTTTTCCGAGACCACCGGGACCCACTATTGTTAGGACAGCTCGCCTTCGCATTTCTGGATCGAGGAGCAGCCTGCGAACTTTGTTCTTGTCAGCATCTAAGCCAACAACTTCCGTTTCGTCCACATCTTGATACGTAGCTCTTCGATGAGGCATGGGGACTACATCCTCCTTGCCTCTCTCTTGCAGGGGATTTATTTGGTAGTGTACTGTACTCTCGAAGATTCCTTCAAGCACCTTTTTAATGTCATCAAGTTCTGTCCCAAGCTTGTGGAGGACAGGTGACTTAGTGGTCTTGAGCCCCAACCTTTTGAGTCGCTCCAAGAAGTTGTGATCTTTGCGGCGTTTGTCTTCAATTTCAACATAGAAAATGTCAGTGGCATCCTCAATGCGATAGGCGACATCGCGGAGTTCATTCAGCCAGTTCTCTGCCCTTGAATCTCCTTTGCGTCGTTTCGAGTCTGCATCCATCAAGTAGCACTTGATTCGTTTCAGTTCGGTCTCCACCCATTTCAATTTCTCCCCGACCTCACCCAAGAACTGCGCCTCTTTCACAATCATTTCCCCAAGCTTGCCCACTACAAAATTCACAACGCTCTCGGCCATTTTTTTTTCCGCTCTAGTATCTTTTGGAAATATGCGCCAGTGTATGGAGAAGGTTTATAGCTGGTGCAGATAGATGACGCTTCCAGTCAAAGATCAAGCAATTATATAGGACGCCCAAGTCTTACAAAATTGAGAGGGACACTATTATTCTACCGCTAGACAAATAATTTTCTTTTATATATTTTTTGATCCACTATAACAAAAATTAATAATAATTGTTTCTGGTATCTTCAGGAAAGTTATTTAGCAAGATTAATTTCTGAACAGGAAAAAAATAAAGAGCGAAATTCGAGTACAGTAAAATTAAGATTCAATTGGCCTGGATCAATGTAATTGAATTGGAAAAAAAAAAAACTTTTACCGTTGAAAGTAGAAAGCAAGCATGTTTGTTGGTGTAATTTTACGGACAATTATAAATCTCTGAAGTTCAAATATATGCGGGAATAACGAACAGTACAGCATATATGCAGGACCACATGTTATATATATATATATATATATATATATATATATATAGGATGGCTAATGTGCCATAGAAGGCACAGAGGGTCTCGTGTCATAGAGTCGTTTTTCGAATTCTAAAATTCAAATGCTCAATTTTAACCATTCAAGTTATTCACCACATTAAAATATCCTTGGAGATCAAATTTTATATTTTTTCGAATTTCTTTGCTATTTATTATGATATTTTTAAAAAAATTATAATTGGAGTATTTTAGACCCTCCAATTTGAACATATCAAAATAAATACCAAAACAATTCAAAAAAATGTAAAATTTGATCTCCAATGGTATTTCAATATACTGATCAATTTGAACGGTTTGGATTGACCGATTGAATTTCGAATCTTAAAAATTGTCTCAAAAAAGACATCTATGACACTTATGGTTAAAATACACTATGGTGTACGGATTATCTTTGTACATTTGAGTCGTTTTCAAAATTCAAACATTCAATCTGAACTGTTCAAGTTGTACTCCATATTAAAAAAAAATTCTAGAGATCAAATTTTACATTTTTTTTCAAATTTTTTTGCTGTATATTATGATATTTTCAAATTGGTGGTCTAAAATACTCCAAATGTAGTGTTTTTTTTTAAATATTATAATATATAACCAAAAAATTTGAAACAAGTATAAAATTTATTCTCCAAGATTTTTTCAATATGGAAAACAACTTGTACGGTTCGGATCGACTATTTGAATTTTTTATTTCGAAAAGGACTTTGGTGTACGGGAGACGATCCGTACATCAAAGTGTATTTTATCCATCCGTACCTTTTGTGTGTGTGTGTGTGTGTGTATATATATATATATATATATATATATATATATATATATATATATGAGAAATGATTCAATCAAAGCGCTTTGACCGGAGTCCCGGTTAAATCCCGTCAGTTCTCAATTTTGAAAGTTCAAATGACCGATCCGAACTGTCAAATATGATCGCCATATTGAAATCTCCTTGCCGACCAAAATTTTCATTTTTTTGAAATTTTTAAGTATTTTTTTCGGATTTTCAAAAACAGTAATTTTTATAGGGTTTAGAACAAATTAGATTAACGATTTTTGAAAATTCGAAAAAAATGCTTAAAAAATTCAAAAAAAAATGAAAAGTTTGGTCTGTAAGGAGATTTCAATATGGAGATCATATTTGATGGTTTGGATCGGTCATTTGAATTTTCAAAATTGAGATCTGACGGGGTTTAACCGAGACTCCGGTCAAAGCGCTTTGATTGAAAGCTTTCTCTCTCTCTCTCTCTCTCTCTCTATATATATATATATATATATATATATATATATTTGTGTGTCTGAGAGGGTGAGTATTCAATCAAATCGATTTAACCAGAATTTCGATTAAATTCCATCAGATTTTAATTTTGAAATTTTAAAAGACCGATTTAAACCATCAATTATGATTTTCCTATTAAAATATCCTTGTAGACCAAATTTTATATTTTTTTCAAAATTTTTATGTATATTTCAGATTTTTAAAAAATAGAAACTGCTATTTTTTTAAAAGGTTTAAAACAAATTAGATTAACGATTTTTCTAAAATAAACAATAGCAAAAAAATCAAAATAACATAAAATTTGATTAGCAAAGATATCATATTAGACAGTTTGAATCCGTCATTTCAACTTTTAAAATTAAAATATACGGAGTTAAGTAATGTTCAATTCGATTTGATTATGGGAATTTGGGAACCAATACTGCCATTCCTTTTAAATATGAGATGGGCTAAAATCAGTCACGACTGAACAGATGCAACTGTCAGCTACGATCAAATCTCAATTTTCGAGATTCTAACCGTCGATCCGAACCGTTCAATGTGTTCTCCATATTGAAATCTCATTGGAGACCAAATTTTACATTTTTCTGATTTTATTTACTATTTTTTTGAGATTTTTAAAAATCATAGTTATTGAAGTGTCCAGAATTGTTTAGATTAAGAATTTTGTAAAATATCAAATAAATACTAAAAAATTTCAGAAAAAAATAAAAAATTTTGTCTCCAACGAGATTTCAATATGGAGAACACATTGAATGATTCGGATCGACTGTTAGAATCTCGAAAATTGAAATTTAATCGTAACTTACAGTTGCATCCGTCAATCGTGGCTGATTTTAGCCTCTCTCTTTAAATATATATGACCGTCTTAATTACGGGAAACAGTACTACCTGGCCACGTTCTCTATATTCCAAACATAATGCATGGTTGTATGCGACTAATGAACATTACATTTTCTCCCCTTCCTTTTTTTTTTATGATCGCCCTAATTCTAAATATTTTCTTCCTGAGTTGTTTTTTTCCCACAGCTAACTGCGTCGTCTCACTAGACGATAGCATTCCTACTTATTTATGAACGCATCAATTTAAAAACTATAAATAATTAGGTGATGATGAGTGTAAACAATTTCAAACTAGCACAAATTCGAATCATCAGTCCTTAAATTATGATATGATCGGTGGTCTGGATGGTACGTAACTTCTGATGGAATAAATTAACTATTTATTTAAAATAGAATATTCAAATTATTGATTCTTCAATATTTTTATTGTCAAACATATATAATCCTATAAAAAATGAAAATAATATCAATTATTTTGTTTCTCACATGCCCACATATTAGGAGCATATTTTACTAGTTAAATCACAAAAACAGAATAATTCTAGAAAATGAACTGTATGATCATCAGCAAATGAGCTTAGATAAAAGTAAAATTTCTGCAACCCGGCCTACATTAGCCCTGTGCTGCCTTTTAGTTTTTACCGAAATCCAAATTAATTAATTTTATCTCACCACATTTGGAAGAACAAAAAATCGTCACAATAAATTACATGTGCATTGTTCCATACAGTGAAGGTTTGTGAACAGGGGCGGATCTACCACCGGGGCGGGTGGGGCTAGAGCCCCACCTCACTCCGTCGAGCCCTTGGAGCCCCCCTTTAGCCCCAGCTAATTTTTTCTGCCATTGTAGCACTCAAAAGTGGGGCTGAAGACTTAAATAGAGGTTGTCAGACCCACCTATATATTTTTTCTAGATCCGCCACTGTTTGTGAATTAATTTTAATTATAATCGGGTAGCTCCAGACTAGTAATAGTACTGGTATTATTAGATGTTTAGCTAAAAGTTTGGTCAAAATATACTGAATCAAAAAGCATGGGCTAAAAAATATTCACGCTTAAAACTAATCATATTATTATGCAATAAATATGATGACAAAAAAAAATTAGCCATATATAGTAGTCATGAGGATTAAATATTTTTTACATATTTTCTATCAACACTGCTTAATTCTAATATTGTACTCGTTAATAATATACTAGAGTTCGATATATACAAAAATGTAAATTGAGAATAAAATTTAAATATTTGACGCAATAAAGTTCACATTCCTATAAGAGTGGTAGAATTAACAAACACATCAAACACATCTTAGTGTTTGCATTAATTGTGAACCGATGATATTATATGATTATATCGACATGAATTCTGAACCGATGATAAAATATTGTATCGACACCGACACTGATTTAAGAAACATGCCAAATACCAATATTGCTACAGCTCACCGGCTCACAGCTATACAGACCAGAAAGAAATCTTCTGAGATCCTCTTGTGCGCGCACATGCATGCTTCTATATTTTCGCATTTTTGTAATACAGGGGCAGGATGGCAGTGCATTTATGAGACCCAAGATGTTATTAAGTCAACGATCGATGTTGGCTTTCAGGATGTGGTACATTAATTAATTCTGAGGGAAAAGCAAACCTAATTACCTATGGCGTAAGACATAGCTTAGTTATTTTCTAGCCTTTGCTTCGGTGGCAATATCCGGTGCAGATCTGTATGAAACAATAAAATAAGTGCACCTTGAGATCCTGTTGACTTGATTAACGAATTACTATTATATTATATATGCATACATCTTTGAATATTTAACTATAAATTTCTCATATAAATCATTTGTTGCCATATTTTTTAATTACAGTGTTCTCCTATTTGAGATTTATTATACTATATCATGAATTCTGAATAAGTAAAGTTTTTCCGGTTAAGTATAAAATAATAAAAAAAAGCCTATTGCTCGAAACACAATAAGATCGATTTTGCATGCAAATGCAAATATTTCGCATTAATTTACAGAATTACAGGCGCCCCAAATCGATCTTAGACCTGATCTACCTACATTATAAATTAATGGCCATATTGAAGACGTGGAAAGCGACAGTTAAGCCATCAGAAAGCATCATGGATGACAACAAATTTATGTCTTTAAAATTATCAGATAAGGGGTCTTGCTTTGATATATTTTTCTTTTTTTAAATAATGCCATTTATTAACATAGCATAATTATTCTGTGAAATTGAGTTTATTCTCTTCCGCATCTAGTGAGAAATTAATCCGTTACTTCTAATATAACGGCAGAACCACTAATCATATGTGTTGGACTCCTACGTTTATTTTATGTTTTTCCAATGTAAATTGCACACGTCGATGGCCAAATAGATGTTCTTGTTGGAATATGATGTCACAAAAGATCTTGATTTGGATCTAATGTGACATTTGACTTGGCAAGGAAGAAACGTCAGACTTGAAGCACAAGAAACACTTGACTTGACATGCAAGTCATGAATGACTTGGTGTGCAAGAAACACTTAACTTGTTGTAAAAGAAATTTGTTCTATATATAGGCTTTCTCTCCTTGTATTGTAACATACAAAATTACTGAAAATAAATAAAAAGTGTGGTGTGTGTGAGTCGTGGACGTAGGTACACATTGTACCGAACCACGTAAAATCTTCGTGTTCTTTTTTGTGATTGCTTTTGTTTACATGGTATCAGAGCAGTAGGTTCTGAGATTTGTGCGTTGTTCTCATTTTTTTTATCCCTGTGCGAGTTACTGCACAGTCGATACCTCGTTGTGCGAATTACTGCACAATCGGAACCGTTCTACTCGACCAGATCTCACCAAGTTACTGTGTGAGTTTATTCTTTGCGCGAGTTACTGCGCAGTTCATCCTTCTTCCTTGAATTCTAATACAGAAACCGATCCTAAATCTCTAACAACCAAAATACCAGAAACCATGACTCATATCCAAAACCTGAACGATTGTTGGATTATAGATTCAGAAGCAACCGATCATATGACTTACAATAAGGACGACTTGATAAGAGAATCTCATCCAAGGAGGACTGAGATCGTCAATGCAAATGGGGAAGTTTATCCAGTCACAGGGGCTGGAGATGTTCAATTTTCCTCTTCTCTAACTCTTTCAAATACTTTATTGGTTCCTTCTCTTTCATCAAGATTATTGTTTGTAGGTCAATTATGTGAAGAACTTAACTGTGTTGTACTCATGTATCCCAGATTTTGCCTCTTTCAGGACCTTATGACAAAGGAGATTATTGGTCGTTGATATAGTCAGATTAGAATATGGGCCTAATAGTTATGAAAAGCCTTGTGTAAGGCCTTTTTTCAGAGAAAGGAGCCCATGAGTCGTTATGATGAAGGCGGGTCCGAGGTCGTTGCGCTCAGAAGGGGGCCCAGGAGCCGTTAGAGGGAGCTCTCATCAGTGGGTCCCCTAGAGGAAACGGTTTCTGAGCACGGATGTCCTTTCCACAACGGCCGCAGGATGTTCTGTGACCTTTAAGCAGTAGTCGTTCAGGAGACCTCGACTCAACCTCGCACTCGTCCTCGCCCGGATGAACGTTGGCCACAGGCGAGGAAAGAACATGTCGAGGTTGAGGGAGGTCATGACGACCTTCTTGCCGCAGTCAAGTAAAGAGGATGAGAACACGATGAGGCCACAAAAGATCCAATGTGATGAGGGACCACCAGATAGTTATAAATAGGAACCCCCTCCCATAGGGAAAGGGGGGTTAGACATTCTGTAAACAAAAGGATCCATATATTGAACTAATAAAGAAATTCTTACTCTTCTTGATCTAAATCCTTTGTTGAAACCTATGAGCTAGTGTCTCGCACTTTTTCCAGTCCGACCACGGAAGATCAGATAGTCCTCTATGGGGCGAAGAAAATGCGGATCAGATACCCCTCGAGCATCTTGAGACCCGTCGTCACTGCCCATTCCAAATGAATGAAGGGCACTAATGCGGTTCTAAGTACCTCGAGAGTTGATTGTTTGTCGTAGGTCCTTTTTTTTCCAGTAGGCGCAAGCCCCTACTGTTAATTACCTCCGGACTCAGTTACGGCCTGAGCCAAGAGCACCTCTAGATCGGGATAATCAAAGTTTAAATGCAGTAAGCGGATGAAGTCCATTTTAAAAGGATTGTGTCTTGATAGGGAGTTTCGGGGTGAAAAGCACTGCAGAAGGGCAGTTATTTTAACAGAACCATGCAAACATGGATGATGCGATTTAATTCTTTAGTTTCACATTTTAAGACATTTAGGTTGCTTTTACTTGCTGAATCAGGCTTAGTGCCGTCACAGAGATTTTTTGAGTTCGACACTAGGAAATTTAGTATCCTAGATCAATCCTCAATCGTTTGGGGATTTAGAGATTTTGGGATTTCGTTCAAGTCTTGAGTACAGATGCGCTATGCCTTCTCTTGACAGGAACTCAGGTGATGGCCACTGGTTGACTTTTCTTCTGGTCACCTGGGCATCAGATTTTAGTCTGCTTCTGGTCAAACATGCTGTGAACTTGTAGAAACAGGCTGTTAGATTTGAGTCCAACGCTAGAAAATAGGGTATTCTAGGTCAGCTCTCAATCGTTTGAAGAACTTAGGGATTTTTAGGATTTTCGTTCAAGTCGCGAGTACAGATGCGCTATGCCTTCTCTTGACAGGAACTTCAGTGATAATTCAGAATTGACTTTTCCTTTATCTCAATCTGAATATCAGGAGGGTGTCTCTTTCAAGGCGAAACGCGATGCAGTCTTGAAGGGACGAACTTTTGACTTTTAAGACTTTATGTCACTTTTGACTTTGTGTCTCTTGAGTCACTTTTAGGCTTTGTGCCATTTTGACTTTGTGTCACTTTTAGATTTTGTGTCATTTAGACTTTGTGTCACTTTTAGACTTTGTGTCATTTAGACTTTGTGTCACTTTTAGACTTTGTGTCATTTTTCAGGTTTGGACTTTAGTTTTCACTTTAGAATTTTGGACTTTTGAGTTCCAACTTTTAAGTCTTGCACTTTTAAGCCAGCACTTTTGGTATTTTGACTTTTGAATTTTGATTTTTAGGACTTTGGTTTGAAGTTTGGTCTTTGAATTAGGTTTAGACTTTTGAATTTTGACATCCCGGACTTTGAGTTGGACTTTTGAGTTTCGGACTTTCAAGCTTTAGTTAGACTTTCTGAGTTTGGGTTTTCTTAAATTTGTACCTTTAAACTTGTCTTTGACCTTTTTGGTGATATATTTTTTTTATTACTTCAAATTTGTTCGCAAATCTTAATGCTTGATTGTGCTTGTTGTTCAGAACAAGGAATGTCAGATGTACCTGCTGTCCAGAACATAAGATGTTCAAACGTACCTGCTGTCCAGAACATAATCTGTTCAAAATGATTTTCTTTTGCTTTATTTTCTTTTCTTTTTTTTTATTTAACCATATAAATATAAATTTATCATTATTATTATTATTATTATTATTATCATATATTTTTTTTTACTTATGGTTATCCCTTAAACCTATTAATTTTAAAATATTTTGTACTTTGATGTTTTAGCATAACATAACACATCAAAATGTTCCTCATATTTTTCTCGACATTTTGATATTTTATGGGAATTTTTCTGATAATCTAGCTATTTTTAATGCATTTTTGAAGTTTCCTGCGTCACAGAAATTTCTGATTGGCTGGGCTTCGCTGTGTATGTTCTGCTGTCAGGAATTCATTTCAGGATGATTGCCACAGAGGATCAGGAGAAGATACTGAGGGTCGGGATTCAATCGGATCGTTTGGTTCACACCCGCGCTCGTGCGCCGAATGAGTTAAGGTTGGGTCTGACTTCAACCCGTTAGCTTCGCATATCGGCCTCATCATTTAGGTGCACCGAGCTTATACGAGGATTGGGCTTATTTCCCTCCCCACCTTTTCCGATCAAGCTCCTGGAATTGTCCGTTGGACTGGAGGTCTCCATTGAGGTCACTAACGAGGGGTCCCTGGAAGTTGCATTGGCTTCTGATGGGCCGTGAGGCATCGCTGTTGTCCCCTGGAATCTTCCCATCACCAATTTGGGTAATTCTTAACAATTGAGGATGTTTCGGCTTGGTTGAGTTTGAGGTTTGTAGCCATGTCAGGGAGCCATGGATCGATGAAGCTTGGTGATGAATTGGTCTGACAGAGACACCATGAGGCGCTTTGACAGCGTCACGAGGTCACCCATACATTTAATTTCATTCTTCACTTCCTAATTTGGGTTGATGTATTCTGGCCTTTCCCTTGGTCTGGTGGGGTTAAAAAGACCAAAATGCAATTTTGTGCATAACTCATTCCTTGACAGGCATGTTCTCTACTATTTCTTTATGTTGTTTTTTTTTTGTTTATTACACAGAACTAAGTACCAGACATTCACACATTGGGCATTTAATCTTTACATTTCTTTTATTATTCATTTTTTTGTTAATCATGTATGACTTGTAACTTGAAGCTCAGGTCTCGCCCATCCAACTGGTCAAAATCAAATTTGGGTTGTTGTTGATTACTTCATTAGCTCAGGTCCATATATGTGAAGCCATTTTATTCATTCTTGGCCCCTGACATTCTGTTATTTTACAAAACCTCAAGCATCTCTCTTTTTTTTTGCTGTAAAACATATTCAAAGAGTTTAGACAACAATACCCCTATGGATATATGAATTGTGAGACTTATTCATTGTTTTCTCTATTTGATATACTATATATTTCTCCCTCTTTTTTTTACTGGAAATAGATGAGGTGATATCTTTTTTTTTTTTTTGGTCCTTGTTGTTTTGCAAACATGTTTATATTATATTGTCATGTATATTTTTTTTACTTTAATGCATATTACTATTACTGCTACTGACTCAAGATATCTTTACCAGATGATGACATAAATCTAAAAATGCATGTGCTAGGGGCATGTTTTTTTTACTACCCCTTTTTCATGTATGCCGAGGACATGCTTGCCTAATATGCTTCCTTTTTTTTCTAAAAAAGGTAAAAAAAAAGAAAAGAACATAGCCTTTACTAAGATAAAATCTGGCAACATATCTATAATTTTTTTTAAAAAAAAAGATAGAATTTATTCATTACATGTCAAAAGTCTTTCTCTCGCTCTAAACATTATTTATTTGCACATATACCCTTGACCTTCTGTTTTATTACACTTTACTAGATTTGACTTTCCTTATTGCTTATTTTCATGCATGAGACTTGCTGGAGCTAATGCTAACCGTAATAGAACACAGCTAAATGCATGAGTGTGCGCTCTCAGGCAAGCACCCCTCATGCATAAGGCCATATCACTTCATAAAACTTCATATTTCAACATTTTTTTTTATTGACATAGACTTTGCATGTAATTCTTGAAATAACATATTATTGATATTGAGACACAATTAAACACATGAGTGTGCGCTCTCAGGCAAGCACCCCCCAATGCATAAAACCATGTCTCCCCTTGGAATCTTATATTTTTTTTAGCATTTTTTTTACATTAAAGGACCCATTAACACAGACAAGTGTGCGCTCTCTGGCAAGCACCCCTTGTCCATGCCTCTGGACCCTAGAACAGTGTGAGCAAACAATTTACATGAGGACTCTTATGCAATCTATACTCGTCTTTGAAGAAAAAATGAAAGAAACAGAAAAGCACAGAGGTTGGAAGTAGAATATCAAGGAGTAAGGATCTTGAAAATAAAACTGATATATTGAATACAGTGGTTTTCCTACCTCTCTTTGAAAATTACTTCTACTCGATTACAGAATGTGTAATTAAAATTTTAGCAGAGTTTTGGCTTGCTCTCTTCCTCTCTCTTTTTTTTCTTTCTTGCCAATGGTCTCCTTTTATAGGCAATTGCTAGGGTTTCTCCTTTGATCTTTACTGCCATGTGGCATCTTCTTAGGGCTTCTGTGCTTGATGAAGGGTATAGATGTTGCCGTGCCTCCTTGCCATGCCAATTTGAAGTTAGTTTCACCTTTACTTTGTACAATCCATGTATACTGTCCAATGATCAATTGACATGTCATAATTGATGGACAGATTCTCTCAATTTCACTTCCCTCTTTATGTTTACCTGGCTTGAGATGACATGTGGCCTCCTGCTATTTGTTGCTTAAGGGGGTGAACATGAAATTTCTACTTTCTTTCACCAATCGGAATACTTGGGAGAGGAATCATGTTTGTATTGGCGCCAGATGGTGTGTTGTCCCTCATCCATTGATCTATAGATTGATGAGTGGTTATGATTCTCATAGAGGGGGATCCCTTTTAATGCATAGCTATGACTATAGGGTTGTAGGTCTGGCGCATCAACAGGCCACTATTCATCCTCTCCATTTGTTCTCTTTATCAACTTTTCATGGTAATTATTAACATATCAGCTTGTTATCTGTGCTGAGGTGTCACTGCCAGTTGGGTCCCTCAGGCAACTGCCTTCTAGCATTTCCAATTTCAATTTTCTCCTCTTTTCTTTTTTACATTTCATAGTTATTTTTCCTGGTGTTTAATGTTTACATCCTTTTGTTTTACTGAATTTTTGCTCCAATTTGCTATTGCATTTCTCATCAATTTCATTTCCAACTGGGTTGCATTCCTCTTTTCTTCTTTGATCAGCAACTATCACTCAGGGATATTCCAGGGACAATATGGGCATGCATATTTCTCAAATTCCTTTACTGCTCATTTCATTCCTTTGTCTTTTTCCCTCAAATGACTGATTTGCCCATGGTCAAAAGGAGGTCACGCATGACTCACTCATTCCCCAGGTATGTTGTGATGCACTTTATACATTACATGTGTCGAGGAGCATACAATTTGATCTCAGGCCATCCATTCATGCTTATCCTTATCCTGTGATGGATGCAAACGGTTAGATGATTTACTTTTCCCATTAGGTATGCTCCCTCTTATGCATTCCATCTACGCATGATATAGGCGAATTAATGATTGTACTACTGCAGTGACAGCATGGGAGTATCTCAGCGTTTGTTTTAAATCCATCACACATCTGACGGTCTCGATTGAGGCGGTGAGTTTACCACTTGTCATCATATTTCCTGGCGCCAAGGACGGTCGCAGGTCTAGCTTCTCTTTTTCAGATTATAGGCTGCAGGAGGTAGCATCCCTTCTCCATTCGAGCCCTTAACTAATTTCACCAAATACTTTACACAGAATGTCTCCAGTTACATCAACTCTTGCTTTAGTCATTTCGCCTATTTACTCCTTCTTTCTGACTAAGCTTCAAGCCAGCTCTACACCATCCCTTCTCCTAAACTCAATATTCTTCCGACGAAACAGCCATGATGAGCGACGACCCTGTCTCCTCCATCCGTCAAATTAGCTCTTGGTAACCCGTCTCAGCGTTGTAATAAGCCTGTCGGAGACTCTAGCAGGTGAATTGCTTTGTCCATTTTCTGTAATTTGACGTAATTGCACACTTCCATCTTTGATTTCTCATTCCTGCTCTTCCCAAATCACCTTTCCCAGCATTTCTACCTCGCCGTGTCTGGCATCATTGCATTGGTGGGGCCATCGTCTCTTCATTGGTGAGGTCAATTGAGGTTGAGGTGGTGCAGGACGACGGCGACGCTCTCCTCTACGCCAGCGTACGAAGTTGTTGTCAGTACTGTTTCATCCTTTTCACCTCTTTTTTTTTCTTCTTTTTTTTTTAGACTGTGGGACCCATCCTCCTTTCGACCAATCAGAAAATTGCGTCCGATATTTTGAATTGAAGTCGAGATCCATCCGTTGATTTCGGATGATATTATGAGAGTCTATCTCGGCCGTCAAATTGATCATAGTCATAGAGAAATAGAAAATCGGATTGGGCCCGTGCATAAATGGGTTGGGTTTGAATTTCGGCCCAAACAAATTTTGATTTATTTCCTTAGAAGCCCATCCGGCATTTTTTTGTTTTGTTCTTGGTGGGGGTTTGCCTCCATTTGTCTTAGCAATGGACTCGTCCATTTGTCAGAATTTTAGGGATAATTAAGCCGTTTTATTTCTAGAAAAATTGTTTGGTGCCCTTCTTTAGGTCAATTCGACATGAAATTTTGCATGGCCCCTCATAAAAATATGAAGGATTTAAATGCTACAAATTTTCTATTTTTTAGGACTCCGGTAATTAATTATAAGGATATCACAGGCGCAAAATGGCATTCCTCGTAATTAATTAATTTACTGTCCATTTTTTTAGAATTTCTGCGTTTTCCTTTCATGTATTATGACCAATTATCAGGGCTATTTTGTTGGGTCATTGGTTATGTGGATGGGATTTTGATCATATGGTCTTGGATTTTGGTGATGAAATAGGGAATTGTTCAGGATTTTATGCAGCAGAATTTAGAGGCAAACAAATGCCCCCCACCAGAGTGGACTGTGAGATACATCGATCAGTCTACTCTGGTGTCCCCAATTTCTAGGCATTTTCTTAGTAATTTGTGGGCATTTTCTGGGCATTTTCTGGGTATTTGACATGTTTTTTTTTTTTTGCTTTTTTTTTTTTGCAGGTAATCATGGCTTTGGTTGATGAGATTTATGATACCGTCCCTCGGTTTGAGATTGTCAGGACGGGTTTCTATGGTCCTTCGGACGAGGCCATTGAATCTTATATCAATGATTATTTGGATCCTCGGAAGGCTCATGTGCACCTTCACCGTCTATGGAGGCGCGCTATTCTCAGAGGAAGAGATAATTTCCATGGGCTTTTGGTTCGGCACAATCGTTTACCCTTACCGGCCATCTATGACTATCCGTGCCTTGCTGTTGACCCTCCTTCACGCACTGAGGAGCGTCGAGATAGGTACTATACCTCCCATTGTTCCATCAGTCGGGATCGGCGTGGCATTCCCTCCGGTGACCTTGCAGGTATTTTTCTGAGCCCCACTGGTCGTTCTACTTTTTCTGCTGATTTTCACTTGTTGAGTATGGAGATGATGGAGGGGCATGTTATCCCTTGGTCTCCTGGGAATTTGAGGGTTCGGGGTGATTTGAAATGGAGTCCTGGGCAAGTTGAATGGACCCGGCATATCTTGTGTAGTATGGGGAAGAAATTGGATAAGGTTGAGATTTTTGGAGGTGTGATTTTGGCCTTGTTTGAGTATACATGGAGTTCCAACCTTCTGAAAGCAATGGCCTCCAATTGGAATTATGTTCATAATACCTTTCCCTTAGAGGACCGTGACGCTACTATCGACCTCCGGCAGATGTCTGGCCTTATGGGGGTGCCAGTAGAGGGGTTGGTTTATGAGGAGAGGGTACCACCCGATTTCGAGCTCTATGGTCCTGATCATAAAGGGTTCCCTCTGCATTCTTCATCACTTCGGGCAGTTTTCCGGATTTATTATGAGATTGCCATGTCACGTGGTCAGCGTGGCTTGGACAGGGATGTCCCGTTGAGAGACTGGGTTCGCTATTTCACAGACTTGATACCTGAGAAGAGGGCTGCGCATTTTGCTAATCCTTTGGAGCCGATTAAATTGGGTTCTGACAAGACATATATTCCCTCTGAGCGGGTGTCATTCTCAGATTTCTGTTCCCATGAGTTGGACGATGAGACAGTCTTGACTGCTTTTCTGGCTTGGTGGTTGTGCTATTTCTTGATTATCTACGAGCCAGCTGGGTATATCCGTCCTGGGGTCTTTGTGGTGGCGAATGTCTTGGCTCGCGGTAAGCGGGTCTCATTGGCTATTCCAGCTTTAGTGAACCTTTATAGGTCCATGAGAGAGCTTACTTCTTCGAGGGATCCTTCCAGGGCCACAGTGGTTATGCCTTTACACATCCTTTCTGGTTGGTTTCACCTTTACTGGGAGAAGTGTTATACTCCGTTGACTTCTGCTGTCATGAGGCAGTCATTGCCAGGTTTGATTCATATTGCTGGTTGCACCGTCCGTGAACCGGATCAGATTACCGCTCATTTGTGCTTTACTCAGAGCAGTCAGTACATTGTAGATTATCGCCCTGAGGCTTTCAATAAGGGATGGCCTAAAGACACTGGGAAGCCATACATTGTCAAGGATGTGGCGCCTTGTCAGAAGGGGGCCTGTCCTAAGTTGTGTTCCCCTCGACACAGGCGGGATCGAGACTATGCCGTGAGTATCAGAGCGGGGTGTTTATCCATTCGCATGGGGAATAGGGTGATCCATGAGGTTTACAGCCCTCACCGTTGTGCTTGGCAGTTTGGGTATGACCAGGCTATTCCAGCAGTTTTCAGCTTTCCTGACCCTCCTCGAGTCACTTTGCCGTCATGTGCAGCTTTTAGTGCATTCTCAGTGCGTTTGGGCACCGACACTAGTTGTATTGTTCCTCCGGCTTCTCGCCAGGGGACATTGACTGGAGATTATGACAGGTGGTTCAGAGGTTGGTCTAAGATTCCTCATGATGTCAGCGTGGCCATCCTGAAGGAGAAAGTTTACCCTCGTTCTCGGATTGTTCCACAAAATCCGGAGGTTAGACAAGGCGGTTTCAGACCACTGAAGAATTCTTTTGGGGTTGATGGTTTTGTGCCGATTGGCGTGAAGCCCTTGGAGTACGTAGACCCTCCTCCACTTCCAGACGGCCGTTTTCCTGGTTCGTTACTTTCCTTTCTCATTTGAATCACCTTCTTGGTTACCTTCTCTCTTTCTTATGATGATTTGTTCTTCGAGGCAGGTCTTGGTGGATATGATTTTGGTCACTTTCACTTCAAAGTAGAGGGTATTTCTCCTATTGAGGGAGAGTCTCCCCAAGCTTTTGCATCTGAGCCTTATAGACGCTGGGCTATCTACTCAGGTATTGCATTTCTCTTCTTTTTGTTTAACTTTATCACCAATGTAGGATTGTTATGATTTTGGTTTCACAGGTGTTCATAGTCTCCCTCCTTCGGTGGAAAACGAGGAGTTAGCCCCTTCAAGGTGTCCCTCTCCTGAATACCCTGATGAGTTGGCTGAGGAAGCAGCTAGGCGGCTGAAAAGGCAACGTGAGGATTCTTTGGTGGAGGGAGAAGCGACTCGGTATGAGCTTCGACGGCGGCTCAGGGGGAGTCCTTCAGATGGCGGCTTTTCCATGGAGCCTCCTCTCCTTACGCCACATTCATGTATGTTACTTCCGTTTTTCCTTCTGACTTCATTTCATTTGATTTTGGTTTGCTATAAACTTGTCATGGTGTTACTTTCCAGGGACTGCATGCTCCGGTATATGGGGTAGCGCCATTCTGGCTGAGTCCGTGGTTGCTACAGAGGACATTGAGATGGAGGAGGTCGAGGTGGAGACCGTTGTCGTGCCGTTTGAGGAGATTCTGCGCCCCAGGCTGATCTCTCCAGCTCCGTTTATCCAGGCGAGCGACTTCCTTGTCACGGATGACTCTATGGCGATTGTTGCCGTTACCGTCCTTTCCTGTGAGACTGCTCCGACACCGGCCATCTTTCCAGCGCTTCGGGGTCTAGGTATGCCTCATTTCATTGAGATCTTTCCTTAGTTTCCCTTCCGTTTCATTTTATATTTTCCTTATCACGCTTCATTTAGGTCGACTTTCTTATATCCTGATGACCTTAAGCATTGAGTTTTGGGCTTTGGGCTTACGGGACCTGTGCCATTTATACCAGTTGTCCCTTCAGAGTTTCATGAGTGTTGACGAGTTGACGAGCCATGCCGTGAGCATGGAGCTGGACATTCTGGATCATGCTTCCGTCTTATGTTCAGGTATTTACCCATATTTTTCCTGTCGCCATGACGTACATCTCATCTTTTCATCATAACCTTTTCCTTTTTCACTCAGGAGAGAGCTCCTCAGGCAGTCCTGCCCTCCAGACTCTCCATGATTTCCTTTTCCCTGAGTCGGACATGGTTCCGGAGTTTTCTGATGAGGCGCCACTGGACTACTCCGAGTGGGAGGCTCTTCTCTTTGACTCTATTCCTCTAGCCGTGTCATCATCTGCTAGCGGGGCGGGTTGGCCATTGTCGCCAGATACTGTGTTAGTTGAGCCGGTAGTTGGGGCGTTATCTCATCGGAGGGATGTTGATTCTGATGATGATTCCGAGAGAGCTCTCGCAGGTGTGGTGCTAGCCCTTCCTTGTTTTGCCTCTCTCGTGGCGGACGCTTCTCGAGAGGTTGAGTTGATGATGGGTTTCCTTTGAATAGGAGTTATGTAGCGCGTTGGCGCTTTGTATCTTTTCTTTTGTTATGGTTTTAGTTTTAGACTTGGTTTTAGTTGGTTACTTCTGACTTTGTAGCGGCTGGACTTTCTGATTATGTGATGTTTTGGACCCTTGTTGGGCTCTTGATTGTAGTTGATTTATGGGCATGGATATTATATTTTGGTGTCGTTGGGTTCATCATTTCTTCATTAAAATCCTTGGATCGCGAAGCGATCATGTTCCTTGCAAACCGCCACGCCTTTTGATCTTATGGGTAAATTCGAAAAGACGTACGCTTTCTGGTGCCCTAATTTCCTTTATATATATATAAAGCATCATGCGTACGTATCTCGTATCATTTTCTTCTTTTTCTGAACTTTCTTTCTCGGACTTCATTTTCCATGACCGGCGTCATAGATCCAAGGAATCCCAAGCGTCCCAGAGATGAGGGTAGTTCCTCTGTCCAAGGCGCGCCACCTTCCAAGCCTAACTGGTCATATGACCCAGGAAACCGTTATCTGTTTCGAGACGACGAGGCTTTTGAGTGTTATCAAAGTAACATTGGTGAAGGGGGGCGTGAAGTTTCCACCTGCTTCTTCTTTCATTCTCAAGGGCGTTTTACCACCCCTTATATGAATTTAATAACAGGGTGGCTTAATGCCTGGAGCCTTCATGGCCTATCCCAGCTTGATACCCCTTACCATCCGGACATCACCAAGTTATTTTATGCTAACCTCCGCGTCACCTTTGACCACCATGATACTCCTTTTGCCTCTTCTTATCTTTTTGGCAGGCTCTTTCACATAGGGGTGGAGGATTTGGCTGACTTGATTGGTGCCGCAGATACTTTAAATGGCTTGTCAGTTTATGCCTTCGGGAGTTGGCCTCGCGAGCAAGGGACATACCGGGGTCATTGCGAGTGGTTCAAGATTCCCAAATCTGAGGCAAGTTCTGAACTGGTCTCTACTACGCATCTGCCCGCGCTTCACCGGTAATCTTGTTGTTTGTGTGCTTTCTGCTTTGTTTGTTTCTTTTGTTTGTTTTTTGAAGGATGGGTTCATGATCATGAAATTTATATGTTCCTTTCAGGTTACTTTTCTTGGTTATCAACTACATCCTCTTTCCTCGGGGTGAGTTATCAGATTTGACTCGCCCAGGGACTTTGTTCTACCTTCGCTTATTGCTTCTTAAACGCGGGAAAGCTAATCTTCCTAGCCTCATCCTCCAAAACATGCATCATGTCACGAGGTTTCCCAAGGGCCATTTGCCTTATGGGAGTTTAATCGAGGCCTTGATGGAGCGGGCTCAGATTCCCTTGCCTGAGACACTGTAGGGGAATCCAATCACTGAGCGGCTTATCCTGTACCCGCGCAACCTGCTCTTGGATCTGACTTCCTTTGGGTGGGTGGAGATGGCTCATGGCACTCTGGTCCCTGACCCCAACTACCCGGTGAACAGTCATATCCTTCATAGGTTTGCTGCTGTGAATCAGTATAGTCCGGTGAGAGAGGCTTCTCCCCCTTCTCCAGACGGCTCAGCCATTGAAGAATCTTTTCCACTCCAGGAACACATAGACCAGCGTTTTAAGGAGCTAGATCAGCGACTGGAGAATGTCGAGACGGTGCTTCAGTCAATTCATAACACCTTGGAGACCCTTGCAGGGGCGATGGCCGCAGCTCAGGCGCCTCCAGTGCCTCCGATGTGAGGAAGTCTCGGATGTTTGATCATCTGGTCTTGTTGTTTTCATTGCTTTATTTCGTGTTGTTTTTTTTTTTTTTGTTGTTGTTCAAACTGTGGTAATTTCGGGTGGTTTATGTCTGGTATTTTGATTTTATGATTTGATTAAGGCAATCTGGAAGCCTAATAACTTTTGGTCTGTTGATCTTGGTTTGTGGACATCTGTTGAGGTTTATTAGTAATTTGGTTTAGATTGTCACAGATAGCGACCTCAGATATCGCTAGTGGGACAGATGTTTTTTTTTTGTTATTCTCCCTGCTCTTTGGTTACGGCAGCAAGGAACATACCGGTGGGATTTGTCTATTCTACATTGTTGCCTCGGTAGCTAGGACCATTCCGGTGGGACTTGTTTGCTCCATATTACCGCTCCGGCATGTAGAATAGACGTTCTGGGTATGGCACGCAGTGGGACTTTGTGCATCATTTTCTGTTGGTTGTTTTGGTACGGCGATAAGAGACGTATCGTCGGGACTTGTTTGTTCCATATCACTCTTTTGATGTGGTGAGATGGGTTTTCTCCTGGCTCTTTGGGTACGGCAGCTAGGAACATACCGTAGAGACTTGCTTGTTCCACATCACTTCTCGTATGTTGTGAGATGGTTTTTTTTCTTTTCCTGGCTCTTTGGGTACGGCAGCTAGGAACATACCGTAGTCGGTGGTTTAAGGCCCAACACGACCATGGGCCCCTCTGGGTATTAGGATTTATGAGGCCTATTCCTTGACATGGTTGGCGGACATCAGCCGTGGTGTTCTCCGTTTTCAGAGGGGCTTTTAGGTTCGGTTTGGTCTTCTTTTCTTTGGTAGGTTTTGGCAAGAATTACATTTTGAGTAGACAGGTTGTCTTTTCGATCTGTAACTGTTGAGGATGTGGTTTTGACTAATCCCATGGTAAATTTCACCTTTTGTGTCTTAATTTAGAGTTCAAGACACAGAACTTTTGTTCATCCTTTAGTTCGGTGAGATGAACAGGCACCTAGTACTTTATTTAAAGGACAAAGCGCAAGACTTTGGCCATCTTTTTTGGGTAGGTGTGATGGACAGATCACCGCATTGTGTCTTAATTTAGAGTTCAAGACACGGAACTTTTGTTCATCCTTTAATTTGGTGAGATGAACAGGCACCTAGTACTTTGTTTAAAGGACAAAGCACAAGACTTTTTAGGGTCGTATTTTGGGGTGTAGGCCATTTGTAAAGGAAATGTTCTATGAATGCCCATAAGGACAGAACACTCCTTTTACCTTGGCCCGGTGGGACAGGACATTTTGTGTATATTTTTAGAAGTTTCGGATTTTGGACTTTGAAATTTGCCTTTTTATTTAGGGATTTGAGAATATTTAGGGAGGTTCGGCTTTAACCTTTTATTTGAGCTATATTTTAGCTTGGTCTAGTTTCTTTTGGTCATGTGCTTTTAGATTTTGGAATAAGATGTATTTTTTTTGTTGGACTTGGATTTCATTTAGGATTTCGACTTAGGGTCATTTTAGGAAATTTTGAAGGGTTTATTTTATTTAAAGGTCAATTTATTACTTTAGGGTTTTGACTCAGGGATACCCCATAGTGTTCAAAAGAACGGAGTACCCTGTCGAGCCTTGACCCGGTGGGACGTGAGAGATTTTTTACCTAAGTGAAAAGGTGGTTGACCGCCTCGCAATTATCTGCCCAGTCAGTTTGTTGGCCGCTCTTCCTTTGGCTTTGGTGGGTTGTGGGAACGTCGGGGTAGTTTTGTCCATAATATTTCTTCAGGTATCTCCCATTTATGGAGGAGACAGGGTGTTTTCCATTTGAGTCTGCGAGTAGGTAGGCTCCACCTTCATATGCTTGTTCTATGACATAGGGGCCTTCCCAATTTGGTGCAAATTTGGGACCATGGTGTCGGCCGAGGATAGGTCGCCTCAAAACCAACACTAGTTCTCCTTTCTTGAATGTTCTGGGTCTTGATAGCTTTTCATAAGCTCGCGTCATTCTGGCTTGATATAACTCCAAGTTTTGTTGAGCTGCCAGTCTCTTTTCATCCATTCCGTCCAACTCTTGCAACCTCAGTTGTGTTTGTTTAGTCAGAGGGATTTGTGCTGCCATAGCTATTCTCAGTGACGGGAGTTCCACTTCGATTGGTAGGACTGCTTCTGCTCCATACACTAACGAATAGGGTGTGGCTTGGGTTGCTGTTTTATGGATGATGCGGTATGCCCATAATGCTTCATGCAGCTTTTCATGCCAGTTTCTTTGGTTATCTCCGATGGTTTTACGAAGGATCTTGATCAATGTTTTGTTGAAGGCCTCCGCCAATCCATTGGCTCTTGGGTTGTAGATGGAGGAATATCTCCATTCAATTTTGTGTCTATCGGCGAAGGCATCAATTTTGGCATTCTTGAAGGCCGTCCCGTTATCAGAGATTATTTTCCTTGGATTTCCATACCTGTAAAGCACCTGAGTGGTAAAGAACCTGACCACGTTAGAGGCCTTAATTTCACGGTATGACCTGGCTTCGGCCCATTTGGAAAAATAATCCGTAGCGGCCAATATGAAGCGGTGCCCATTTGAAGCTGGTGGGTCAATGGGGCCTATGATATCTGTTCCCCAGATTTCGAAAGGCCACGATACCACTGTGGGATGTAGCACATTTGGGTGTTGGTGCATAAAATCTCCATGAATTTGGCACATGTGGCATTGTCTGGAGAAGTTTTCGCAGTCACTGATCATGGTGGGCCAGTAGTAGCCCATTAGTTTGATTTGTACTCGCATCCGAGAGCCCGATTGATGGGCTCCGCATACTCCCGAGTGAATTTCTTGCATAACTTGGTTGGCTTCGGTTTTCGATATGCATCTAAGCCATGATCCTTCGTAGGATCTCCAATAGAGTGTGTTGTTCACATACACGAACCTTAGGGCCCTTTTTCTGATTTGCTCCCTAATGGCCTTGTTCAGAGGTAATTTTCCTTGTTGGAAGTAGTCGAGAAAGGGTTGTCTCCAGTCCTCTTGGTTAGAACCCTCAGTTGTCATGACTTGTGTGATTTCCCTCCATTCTTTTTCATGTTCTCTTTCGAGTGTTTGGATGTCAGTAAACAGGGTTTCTTCCTCCTCGTTTCTTTCTTTTGGGAAGCAAGGGGACAAGGATCTCCTGCGGTGGACAAGGACTTGGATTTCTTCCTGACTCGGGTCACTGAGTTCATTAGCCAATCTAGCCAACGCATCTGCTTTGCCATTCAGAGACCTTGGGACTTTCTGGAAGGTAATATATGTGAATTTGGCCATCAACTCAAGGGCCTTTTCATGGTACTTAACCAATTCTGGTTTTCTTATTTTGAAGAGGCCTTCGATCTGACTCAGGATGAGCTGAGAATCTCCATAGACTTCTAACTGCTCAATACCCATTTGGAGAGCAATCTCCAGTCCAGCTATCAGGGCCTCATATTCAGCTTCATTGTTTGTGCATGGTTCAGTCAGGCTCAGAGCATGCCGGAGAATGCCTTTCTCTGGGGTGACAAACACCAGCCCTACACCTGCTTGTCGTTTTGGCAAGTTTGGCTTGACCGCTGGTTGAATGGAGGATGATCCATCGAAGTACAGCTTCCAACAAGTTTCATTTTCCTCTATCTGCATGGCCTCCTCATCAGGGAAGTCGCATGCTAGCGGAGAATCATCAGGTATGGGATGGGCGGCTAAGAAATCAGCTAGCACTTGCCCTTTGATAGCCTTTTGTGGCGCATATGTTATATCAAATTCCATTAGGGCCACGGCCCACCTTGCCAGTCTTCCAGTAAGCATAGGTCGGGTCATGAGGTATTTCAATGGGTCAGTTTTGGAGATTAATGTGACTTTATGGGCCAACATGTAATGCCTGAGCTTCTTTACCGCAAAGATCAAGGCCAGGCATTGCTTTTCAATTGGTGTGTAAGCATGTTCTGCCCCTACAAGCATTCTGCTGAGGTAATACAGGGCGTTTTCTTTCCCTTCTTCATTTTCTTGGGCAAGTAATGCCCCCAGAGAGCCGTCCAAGGCAGTGGTATAGAGAATGAGAGGTTTCCCCTGGATGAGTGCCGCCAATACAGGAGGTTTTTGCAGATATTGCTTGATATCATCGAAGGATTTCTGGCATTCTTCGTCCCATTTAAAGGGGACATCCTTTTTAGTGAGCCTGGTAAAAGGCTTGATTTTGCCTGACAGGTTGGCTATGAACCTCCTAATATACGCCAAGCGCCCTTGGAGAGACCGGAGTTGTTTGAGTGTCCGTGGAGGGGACAGTTCTTGGATGGCTTTGATTTTATCAGGATCAATTTCAATGCCCCGGTGCCGCACCACGAAGCCTAGAAATTTTCCTGATGACACCATGAAGGCGCATTTCAGGGGGTTGAGTTTCAGAGTGTGTTGTCTCAACCGCTCAAACATCAGCCTCAGGTTCTCTAAGTATTGTTCATGGGTATGGGACTTCACAACAAGGTCGTCTACATAACATTCTACCACCTTATGTATGAGGTCGTCAAAGATTTTGGTCATGGCTCTTTGGTATATGGCTCCTGCATTTTTGAGGCCGAAAGGCATGACTTTATAGCAGTAGATACCAATTGGGGTACGGAAGGCAGTGTGCTTTTGGTCACTCTCATCCATTTTGATTTGGTTGTATCCTGAGTATCCGTCAACAAAGGAATATATCCCGTGGGACGAGGTGTGGTCTATTATGATTTCTGTCACTGGCAGAGGGAAGTCATCTTTAGGGCAAGCCTTGTTTAAATCCCTGAAATCGACACAGACTCTGATTTGTCCGTTCTTTTTCTTCACTGGGACAATGTTAGCCACCCAGTCGGGCGTTTCTTCTTCCCTTATGAATCCGGCACTGATGAGCTTTTTGACTTCGGCTGTCACCTTTTCTTCCAATTCGACCCTCATTCTCCGGGGTCCTTGTTTGACTGGCTTGAGTTCTTTGTCAATTTTGAGTTTGTGGACTGCTACCGCTGGATCTAGTCCGGGCATTTCACTGTAGCTCCATGCGAAGCAATCTTGGTATTCCCTTAGCAGCTTGGTCAATTCATCTTGCATCTCTTGAGGAAGGGAGGTGCTAATGAATGTAGGCTTTGGGTTTTCCTTTGTTCCTAGATTGATTTCTTTCAATTTATCGATGGTATTTTGACCACCTTCTTCTAGTTCCTTTGGTGCATTTTTGGCTGCTAGGATGAATTGCTCTGTTTCTGGAGGTTCCCCTTTGTCGGCAGTTGTTTCGCCCTCCTTGATTTCAGTGATTGTTATGCGGTGGCAAGAGTGCTGTCGTGGTCTTTGAGGAGTATTTGACCCTGAGTCCTTGGTTTGAGTTTTAAATCCTAGGCCCCTTGTGTTAGCAATCTTCCCATTGAGTTTTACGACTTCATTAGAGTAGCCATTCCACATGTCTCGGAACATTCTTGCTCGCTTTTCGGGAATGGGCTCTAGGCATTGTGCTTTACGGAACAATTCAACCAACCGTGTGCTGGTGGTGTCCTGAAGCTGAGGGGGAATCCCCGTCTTCCTGGTTTCCTCTACAAGCCATTGTTCCCAGTTTTCGGAGTTTGACTCTTCATTTTGAGGTTCGATTTCTCCCATTTTGACAAATCGTATACTGGGATGAACAACGTGCCCTGTTTCGAGCTCTTCTATTTTGGGTGGGACGGTGAAGGTTTTGAAAGGGATGACTTCTTCACTTTCCCGAGGTGTTAGGTCTTTACAGTGTTCTAGGGGTAGGATTTCTATGGACAGAGTATTTTGCTCCTCACCCTCACTGGAATAATTTGGTTGCATTCGAGTGGGTAAGTTAATGTCCTCGGCCGTGCCTTCCGACGATCCCGTCTCACTATCACTACCCAAGAGCATTTGTGATCTTATGGCTGCTTTGAGCACAGCATTTTTGACTGCTTCCTCCACGGTTTCAGGAGAGGGCTTTCCTTGCTTGGTGGCTGCCCCCTTTCCAGACTTGGGTTTGTAATATTTAGCATCATCTAGTTCGGCTTCATGTGCCTCAAATGGCTGATCATCTCCTTTAATTACATATTGTTTTCCGTCTTTGACATATTTAATGCACTGGTGCAGGGTAGAGGGAACCAATCCGTTGGCGTGGAGCCATGGTCTCCCCAACAGTGCCTTGTATGTTGTATCAGCTTCGATGATGAAGAATTTGACCGGAGTGACCAGGTTCCCAAAGGTGATGTCGATCACTGTGGAGCCCAGGGCCTTTTGGTATTGGTGGTTAAACCCGTGGATCCGGATTTTATCTTTCTTTGTCTCTTTAATGCTGAGTGACAGCTGTACCAACGT
Organism: Rhynchospora pubera; assembly: GCA_028095005.1. Classification (NCBI taxonomy): domain Eukaryota; kingdom Viridiplantae; phylum Streptophyta; class Magnoliopsida; order Poales; family Cyperaceae; genus Rhynchospora; species Rhynchospora pubera. The sequence continues at coordinate 205,224,758 of CM051461.1, read as the reverse complement.
TTTTAATGGCATGATGCTGATTGAGGATCCAGGATCAATGAGAACTTTGTTGATTTTCCTGCCATAGATGGTGCCTGTGGTATACAAGGGTCGATTGTGATCGGCCGTGCCTGCCATCAGGTCCTCATCTGTGAAGGTAATGTATGGTTCCTGGTCGATCTGTGTCACCTCCTCGCGGGTTTCTTGGGCAAAATAGGCCTGGAAGCTGGCAGGGTTTTGCAGTGCATAGATTAAGGCATCACGCAGCTCCTGAGATACCATTAAGGCATCGAAGACGCTGAGCAGTGAGGGGATTTTCCGCAAATGAGCGACCACATTGTAATCTCCCACGGACATTTTAGGCCTGCTATCGGACCTTGTTTCACTTTCTATTATGGTTTCACTTCTGTTCCTTGTTCCACTGTTGGTTATCTCCCTGGGAGGTTGTCTTTCAGGTATCCTAGTGCCCGATCTCAGACTGACATTGCAGTGGTTTTTCATGTTTGGTCGGATTCTAGTAGAGACCTGTCGGATTAGGTTGGACACCTTGTTTGGTTTTGGTGGCGGTTTGATTTCTCTTTCCTCCGTTTCGCTTTGGTCAGTATCACTCCCCAGTGGTTTGACTGCAGCGGAGTTGATTGCCAGCACAACGGGCTCCTCTTCTGAGCTACTGTACTGTAGTTCCCCCTCAGTATCATGTTCATATTCAGAGGCGGTTTCCTCGTCAGGGGTTTGAGAGCTTGTACCCCGGGTTATGGCGCGGCACACTTCGTCTTCTGTTTCTTCATCTGACGGGTCATTGTCATTCCAAGACCATGTCAGGCATTCCTCCCTGGAGTGCCCCCAGACTTGGTGGTATCGGCAGTACGCTTTTCTTCCCGCATCATTTCCTTTCTTTGCTTTATGTGGTTTTTGCTGTGTATTTATGGTTTGTGCCTGAAATGCCTTATTTTCAGCTTCTGGCATCTCCCAGGGGTTTACACGGTTCCTGCATCTGAAGTGCCCGTCGGGACCCCCATGTTCTGGTTTCAGTTTCCCTGTTATCTTGATTTAATGTGGCAATTTGTTGCAAGGGGAAGCGTTATCGAGCTTAACCAATTTCATTTTCATATGGTATTGCCCTGCGCGGTTTTGTCTATTTTTTATTTGTTGGGTTGAGTGGGTTTCAGCATTTCTGTGTCTCAATTGGCCAGACTCATACCTTATGGGAGGGCATACTCGCGTGCGCGAGCTCTCACCTCTTTCTTGCCGACCTGTTTCAGGACCCCCGAACGAGTTATCACGGGACCAGAGGTGCTTTGGTTTGTGGTGGTGGTTTTCTGCATTGGCTTTCCCTTTCCCTTTTCCTGGGGGATGATTGGTTTTGGGTTTTGGTCTTTGTCCTTCTTGGATGACAATGCCAGCCTCTCTCCTTCTTTGTGGGAGGTTTCCTGAGTTGTCTGAGGTAGCATGGCCAGACTTCATGGCCTTCTTCTGCCCTGCCCCCTGTTTCTGGGCGCGGTCCCTCAATGCTTTGAGTTCCGCCTCTATCGAGATTCTTTCCTTTCGCTCGGTCTTTAGCCTGGCTATCAGGGTTTCGACTAAGGTTTGTATCTCAATATTTTGCCTGGTCATTCTTCTCAGAGCATTTGTGCAGAAGTCCAGGTCTATTAGGAGCTGACGCTTTTCCCTTGAAGTGAAGGCAGCGCTATCTTCTTTTGATGGTTGTTGGGCTTGCCCCCTGTCTAAAGCGGTGCTTGGTTGTGCTTGCTTTGACCTTGTGCGGTGGGCGGGGCCATCTGTTATGACTCCTTGAGTTGGATCTCGGTCTACATGGGTTGCTTTCCTTGAGTTGTCCGCTGCTTGAGATTCAAGCGGGCTTTCTTTTGGCTTGGCTGTTTTCCTTTGAGTGAGTTTTGGTTCACTTTGCGAGCTGTCGCCTTGGGTTGTTGGAGATTCCTCCTCTTCGCTATCTATGTCGGACTCACTCACAGTTATTGTCCGACAATTTTCAGAAGTACCTTGGCATAATTCAGAGTTTTGGTTTCGGTTTTCTTCTTGGTTTTGATTTGAAGGGGCGGTATTTTCAGCTTGGTCTTCAGTAGAGGTGGCAGCTGCCCCCTGTTCAGTACTAGCATTTTCCTCCGTCTCTGATTCAGCGGGTTCATTCTCTTCACATCCCTGCTCAGTAGACGTGGCTTCCCAGATCTGGTTGACCATTTGCCGCACTATTTCCCCCAACTCCTCGAGAGTAAGGTCAGGCTGGCCCGGGATGTTAGGGATGTGGATATCCAAGTTTACCATTCTTGGTTGCCGTCCTTGTAGATCGGCGGGGTTCATTTGTTCAGCAGGATCTAGCACGATTTCATAGTCATACGCCATCTCCACTGGGTCAGTTTGATTTTCTTCTGTGGTTTCGACCTGGGGCTGTGGCACCTCAGAGGACTCGCCTTTGTCAGAGTCATGATGGCCAACTCGGTGGCAGGTGGCGTCATCACGAGAGGATTCGCCTTTGAGCAACTTGTTTTTTCCTTTCTTGGTTCCTTTGTTTCTCCTTTGATAGGTTATTATTTCCTTCTCGTTTGCTGGCTTCTTTCTCCTTTGATATACTCTAAGAGTTTTAGGACTTTTGACTTCTTCCTCATCATCCTCGGGGGGACAATAAATATCATCATCACTGTTTACCCTTAGGTTTCTCATGAGTTCACTGGTTGTCATGGCCTCGGTTTCGGCGATGGCTTGTTCCAGCTCATGTCGCGCATTTTCATCCCATTCGGGTTGAGGCCGGACAGTCATGCGAGCATTTCTTCCTTGTTGTCTTCTTTTATTACATGGTTTTAAGGAAGGTTCATCGTCATCCGTCCAAGCTGCAATTCGGGCGGAACGGTGGTCATAATTTTCAGACTCAGAATCATCAGACCCTGAACCGCTGATGTAACGGCAGTTTCCGGCTTCGGAGCCGTCATCATCGCTGCTATCATTTTCAATATCATTTGAGATTTTGTACAACCTTTCTATTTGTGCCCGAAAACGGGCGGTTTCCCGTGGATGGGTTCTCCTGAGCCTTTCGTAACTGGCTCCTGGTTGTTGTAATATCTCAGCGTGCTGAGCTATAAAGTTTAGGAATGCAGGGTCTTCTCGCCTCAGGTGTTCCATGTATGAGAGGATCCTGGTTGCTTGTGAGATATTCAACCCTTCAAAAGCTGAGGTTATATCGGCTGGCGGACCAGACCCAGATGCCATCAGGATTGAACTTCCTTGGAGGGTGCTTGGTTGAGGTTCTTCATGGTCAGATTCCACCTCGGGCTCCCTTTCTGTCTCTTCTTCATCGCTATCGGATTCGCTATTTTGGGCGTTTCCATCAGATGTCTTTCCGCAGAAGAAGAATCGCGGAGAACCTCCGCTATCCTCAGAGTCAGAGCACTGGGGAGTTTTGCCTTTGTTAACCTCTTTTAGGACGGTTGCTATGGCTTCTCTTTCAAATTCCTCCGTAAAGTCTGGATCTTTGGGGTGGGTAGCTCGGCGGAAGGCCCTTGGGTCCGTGATCCTCAATTCCCTGAGCTCAGACACATACCATTCTACCAGGCTGTCATGTTCGTTGTATTCTTCTTCTTCAGGGGCTTGCTGGGATGACTCACCCTGAGCAGTATCGACTTGGTTGGAGGTCTCAACTGCTTGTGTTTGGGTAGGGAATGTCACCTCGGTCCTGGGGCCCGATGTATGCCTAGGGCGCCGAATCCTCCTGGATCTACGGCGTCGAGTGGTTCTTGGTGGGGTCGCTTCTGGACTTATTTCTCCTTCCTCGCACCCCGTCTCATTAGCTATTTCTCTTACGGTCCTGGTTAGGGCTTGCCTTTCATATTCCTGGCCCTCCTCAGCCAGGAAAGTTTGGTTGTTTTGGTTGAGGTGGGCTCGGTTACCCATGCTGTTTTCATGCTCCGCGAGGTCAGTTTCAGTAACCTCAATGTTCTCCCAGAGGTGTGAATCCTCCGTGCTTTCCAAATGCGCACGCATGATTTCAAAATCTGTGGGGTGGTTTGGGTCTGGGTCTTTCTTGTCCCATCCATTTTGCACCACGATATCCACCGCGGCTTTCTTTATGGCCATATTTTCAATTTGTTGCTCATAGGTATCCGAGTCTGACATATTTTCTATCTCCTCATCAACCCTTAATTCCTGTTGGAACAAGTCAGGCTCTTGAATTTTTAGTTGCATCAGAAAGTCCACATACTCTGCCACAGCATTGAAAGAGATGTGTGGTAGTGAATCATCGCCTTCTTCCTCGGCTTCTTCTTCTGATTCCCCGGCATCACTCAGGTATCTGCAGTGTTCTGCGGGTTTATAGCCTTTTTGTTTAGAGATGTTGAGAGGTATTTCCTTGGTCCAGAACCTATTTGCCAGCCATGATGCTAGCAATTGGTCCACATCATCGCCATGCATAAGCTCTTGGACCCACCAGGATGGGTTTAAGGCGATTTCTGCCTCCAGGATGGGATGGAGGTTTATTTGACCGCACCAGTAAGAGAGGTCTCTCCATTGCTCCCTTGCTTTCATGTATATTTTTATCCTCCTGTAACTGGCCGGTTGACATTTCCCCAGCTCCTCATAGAAGGCATCGTCATCTTCTTGTGGGTTTTGGTTTGTGACTGCGGAAGAGAGGATGGCCTGTGTAGCCTCCTCTATTTGCGCAATCATTTCTATTTCCTCTTCTTTAGTGAGCTTTTCCTCTTTTTCTCCCGAGTTATCCTCCGGGTCTGCATCTATTGCCGATGTTGAGATGGCGTTGCAGGAGATTCCACCAGAGTCACCACCTCCTCTTTCCTCATCACTGTCAAAGTTGCTACCAAAATCGTAGCTTTCATCTTGACTAGGAGGGTTCGGATCGGACCATTCATATTCCTCGTCAGTGAAACCAGGAACATCTTGGGCATTTTGGGTATCGGTAGAGGCGGAAGCCTTTTTGTTTACTTGGTTTCTTACAAAACTAGTCACAGCAATGGTTTGTTTCATCAGTTCAGACACATGCTCTGCTAGTATTGCAATGGTTTCTGGTGGAATTCCGGATTCTCCTTTTTTCTTTGGTATGACAAGGTTGAACCCTAGATTCTTTAGGCTTGGGACGCCTTCTGAGTCTAGGCACTCATCATGAACGTCCACAAATACTTTGCGATCTTGACCATTGATCTTGAAAGGCAGGGTCATCCGGTCCGGCCTCTTTCCTTTGCGGATCAGGGCCCTATCCAATTTCTTTATTTCAAGGATTTCCTTCTTTTTCTTTCCTGATGGGGTCATAGGTTGAACAGTGACCGTTGACCAGGTGTGTTGGGTTGGGACTGAGCTGGATGACGACTCAGTAGGGTTTTGCTCATTTGTTGTTGAGGTTTCGGGAGGTCTGGTATCTGCTTGTACCGGCTCCTGTTGGTTAGAGGATTCTTCATGTTCTTCCTCATTACCTGAGACATGGTGGCACGCTGCCGTCCAGAACTCCTCTTCTTTCTTTTCTTTTTCTTCGCCTTTCAACTCCTGCCACACTTGTCCGCTAATTTGGGCTGCGACTTTGGGGGAGATGAAATCAGCGAGGGTTGCTTGTGTTGGCTTTTCTTGAACATAGGGATCTTCGACGGTTTCGGGAGAGGTTTTCCTCCAGAACGCCTGTCTAGACCTCATGTTACCCGTCGTTGTGTCACGGGTCATTGGTTTTGGTTGTATTTTCATTGGTTTGAGTCTTTTTGGGACCATTGGTATGATAGGGCTTTTCCATTTGAGTTGAGGTTCGGCCTGCAAGGCTCTCAACTTCTTTCTGGTGTTTTTGTTCAAATATACGCTCCATGTCGTGGGCGGTCTTTCGTCAGTAGTGACTGAGACACGACGAGAGCTGGCACTTGGGGCTCCGCTTGAGATGGCATGGGGAGCCGGTTCCTGCCTAGCGTCATCATGGAGAGAGATTGCTCCTTCTTGAATTTTCTGTTCAAGCCAATCCTTAAAGACATAGCAATCCTCTATGTTATGACCCAAAACTCTGTGAAACACGCAGTAGTTAGGGTGGTTTACTTTGTCTTCTTCCTCGGGCCTTTTGCACTGGGGCAGCCGGACCTCGAGAACTTCCATAGCTTGCCTAAACAGCTTAAGAGTTTTCTCCTTTTTGAATGAGTAGGGCTTGCTTTTCAGCTCCCTGAGGGTCGGCCTTTGAGCCTTGGACTGTGGATTTCCATCCTTCGTCTCGCCATTCTTTCCCCATTGGGTACTTCCAGTGCCTTCAGCCTGGTTAGTGACGGCTTTGACTGCCTTTGTTGTTTTGATTTCCAGCTTCTTTCCCTTTTCTTTGTCTTTTTCCTTGGTGGAATAGTATAGCTGGTTCATTTCAGGCTCCACTTTCTCATATCGGGCGACCATGGCTACCAAATGTTCAAAGGTGGTGACATTGTGTCCCACCATCCATACTTTCATCGGTGCATGGATGCTGTTCAAGAGCATACGCACCGCCTCAGATTCACTTATGTTGGACTGGCATCCTGTGTACATGGTTTCCCACCTTGACACGTAGTCAGAGACAGACTCGCCTTGTTTTTGTCTGGCATTGACTAGATTGGTAACAGAGACCCGATGCGGGGTCGTCCTAAACCTTGCGCAAAAGGCATTTGCCATTTCCTTCCAGCTTTTGATGCTATCTGCCTCGAGAGAGGCATACCAGTCAAATGCTACTCCAGACAGACTTTGTGAAAATTGCCTTAATAGCCATTCCTCCCTTCGGGCAGTGTTTCCACAGGAGGTTATGAAGTGTGACAGGTGTTGACTTGGGGTGATTTTGTTTCCAACCCCATCAAATACTTTGAATTTTGGTACTACATGTCCCTTCGAGTAATCCAGCTGGTCAAACCTTGCAGGGTAGGGTCGACCTGTGAAATTGACGGGCAGTTGAATGCCCCCAATCCCTAGGGATTGCAGTTTTTGATCCATGGCCCTTTGCATTCTCTCCATTATGGCCTCAGGGTCAATGACATTAGTTTCCTTTTTTTCGGGCAACTCCTCTTCAGAGGTTTCACTGGAGCTGCTGTCCTTTTCCCGCACTATTTTGGAGTGGGGTTTTTTGGTTTTCTTTTTGTTTTTGGATTTTGGCTTAGGAGCCATTCCTTGGGTTTCGGTTGATTTTGGTATGTCATTGTTTGAAACAGCATAGCTTGGGCGTGCCCCCTTTTTGGCTATGTGTTTCTGGACTTCCGCGCATGCCGCGGTTACCCGAGCATTTTCCGCTTGGAGTTGCTCAAGTTGTTTGGTTTTTTCTTCCAGCTCCTTGCGAAGCTGGGCCATCTCATCAGATATTTCCTCGAGGATTTCAATTTCCTCATCAACATCTTCAGATGAACTTCCGTGATCCGGATTTGGATCCTCTTCATCGCTTGCGATGTTATCAGTGGTTTGTTGGACAATTTCCTCCATTACTGGGCTGCGGTTCCTAGGCCGCCCTACCCGTTTGGGAGGTTTGGATGCTGAAACTTTTCCTTTCTGCCCTCGTGTTTCCACGGGGACACTTTCGGAGTGAGGCGGTTCCTGGAAACCTGTTCCAACCATGCGGACCTCCGCCGTTTCCTCATTATCATCATCATCACTATCAACTGACACATGATATACCGAGACGGAACCAGTATTCCGTCTCTTCCTCATCGTATATTTCTTTTTGGTTTTGCTTTTCATCATCTGACTCGCCACCTGGCCAGCCAGAGAGGTGTCTTTTTCTTTTGGCACCCATCGCTTGGTGCCCCCTGTGTTTTGCTCGGGAGCGGGGATGGGTTCCGGTTGCTTGGGCTTCCAGACCTTCTTCACTTTTCCTTTGGCCTTCATTGAGCGGGTGTTGGGTTGGAGTGATGGAAAGGTAAGCCGGTCAAAGACTGAAGGCGGGTGGGCCACAGTCCTTTTTTCTGACGCACTATAGTCCGCGTCTCCCTCTCGGTTGTCCTCGCGGTAGGGAAAGCGGAGTCTTTAGCGTGCCGGGAACTTGAGCCTGTCCTTGATGGACGGCTTGTTGGGGTTGGCAGGGATTGCAGTGACGATCCTGCGGGACTTGCGGGACCTCTTGACAATCTTGAAGGCCGCATGAATGGCCTCCACTGCCTTGTGTTTCGGGTGGGTCACTTTCTCTGTCTCAGAGACTGGGGCATACATAGGGAGCTCCCAATCCTCTCTGAGGCGCATTACTTCACCTCCCTTTTTGAGCACGTGCAAAGGGGCGAAGGTGTTGCTGAGCGACAGGTCAGTGACAGTATCGGGTTGCTGGACCAGGTGGAGAGCTTGGGCCCTCGAGATCCTAGTCCTCTTTTCCTTTTTGAGTTTCGGGGCTGTTGCCCCTTTGATGTGAGTGGTCGCCGCCCGACCCTTTTTGGCGCTAAGGGCGGGCTTTTCAGAGACTTTCACCGATGCTTCACCAGCAAGCATCACAGGAGAGATTTGCACGACAGCTTGGACGGGCACATAGAGAGTCCCGGTTGCTGCTGCCTTCATGTGGCGAAGACGCTCGCCCTTCACGATTTGACTCCAGGTAAACATGGTTTTCTGCAATGGAGAAGACTTGGAGTCAACCATTAGTATATATTTTTTTGACATGATGGACTTAATTCCGCTTTCGCATTTAAACTTTGATTATGCCCTGATGAGAGGAGAAAAATGTCCCACCGGGCGTGCCAGAACCTGTCTCGCACTTTTTCCAGTCCGACCACGGAAGATCAGATAGTCCTCTATGGGGCGAAGAAAATGCGGATCAGATACCCCTCGAGCATCTTGAGACCCGTCGTCACTGCCCATTCCAAATGAATGAAGGGCACTAATGCGGTTCTAAGTACCTCGAGAGTTGATTGTTTGTCGTAGGTCCTTTTTTTTCCAGTAGGCGCAAGCCCCTACTGTTAATTACCTCCGGACTCAGTTACGGCCTGAGCCAAGAGCACCTCTAGATCGGGATAATCAAAGTTTAAATGCAGTAAGCGGATGAAGTCCATTTTAAAAGGATTGTGTCTTGATAGGGAGTTTCGGGGTGAAAAGCACTGCAGAAGGGCAGTTATTTTAACAGAACCATGCAAACATGGATGATGCGATTTAATTCTTTAGTTTCACATTTTAAGACATTTAGGTTGCTTTTACTTGCTGAATCAGGCTTAGTGCCGTCACAGAGATTTTTTGAGTTCGACACTAGGAAATTTAGTATCCTAGATCAATCCTCAATCGTTTGGGGATTTAGAGATTTTGGGATTTCGTTCAAGTCTTGAGTACAGATGCGCTATGCCTTCTCTTGACAGGAACTCAGGTGATGGCCACTGGTTGACTTTTCTTCTGGTCACCTGGGCATCAGATTTTAGTCTGCTTCTGGTCAAACATGCTGTGAACTTGTAGAAACAGGCTGTTAGATTTGAGTCCAACGCTAGAAAATAGGGTATTCTAGGTCAGCTCTCAATCGTTTGAAGAACTTAGGGATTTTTGGGATTTTCGTTCAAGTCGCGAGTACAGATGCGCTATGCCTTCTCTTGACAGGAACTTCAGTGATAATTCAGAATTGACTTTTCCTTTATCTCAATCTGAATATCAGGAGGGTGTCTCTTTCAAGGCGAAACGCGATGCAGTCTTGAAGGGACGAACTTTTGACTTTTAAGACTTTATGTCACTTTTGACTTTGTGTCTCTTGAGTCACTTTTAGGCTTTGTGCCATTTTGACTTTGTGTCACTTTTAGATTTTGTGTCATTTAGACTTTGTGTCACTTTTAGACTTTGTGTCATTTAGACTTTGTGTCACTTTTAGACTTTGTGTCATTTTTCAGGTTTGGACTTTAGTTTTCACTTTAGAATTTTGGACTTTTGAGTTCCAACTTTTAAGTCTTGCACTTTTAAGCCAGCACTTTTGGTATTTTGACTTTTGAATTTTGATTTTTAGGACTTTGGTTTGAAGTTTGGTCTTTGAATTAGGTTTAGACTTTTGAATTTTGACATCCCGGACTTTGAGTTGGACTTTTGAGTTTCGGACTTTCAAGCTTTAGTTAGACTTTCTGAGTTTGGGTTTTCTTAAATTTGTACCTTTAAACTTGTCTTTGACCTTTTTGGTGATATATTTTTTTTATTACTTCAAATTTGTTCGCAAATCTTAATGCTTGATTGTGCTTGTTGTTCAGAACAAGGAATGTCAGATGTACCTGCTGTCCAGAACATAAGATGTTCAAACGTACCTGCTGTCCAGAACATAATCTGTTCAAAATGATTTTCTTTTGCTTTATTTTCTTTTCTTTTTTTTTATTTAACCATATAAATATAAATTTATCATTATTATTATTATTATTATTATTATTATCATATATTTTTTTTTACTTATGGTTATCCCTTAAACCTATTAATTTTAAAATATTTTGTACTTTGATGTTTTAGCATAACATAACACATCAAAATGTTCCTCATATTTTTCTCGACATTTTGATATTTTATGGGAATTTTTCTGATAATCTAGCTATTTTTAATGCATTTTTGAAGTTTCCTGCGTCACAGAAATTTCTGATTGGCTGGGCTTCGCTGTGTATGTTCTGCTGTCAGGAATTCATTTCAGGATGATTGCCACAGAGGATCAGGAGAAGATACTGAGGGTCGGGATTCAATCGGATCGTTTGGTTCACACCCGCGCTCGTGCGCCGAATGAGTTAAGGTTGGGTCTGACTTCAACCCGTTAGCTTCGCATATCGGCCTCATCATTTAGGTGCACCGAGCTTATACGAGGATTGGGCTTATTTCCCCCCCCACCTTTTCCGATCAAGCTCCTGGAATTGTCCGTTGGACTGGAGGTCTCCATTGAGGTCACTAACGAGGGGTCCCTGGAAGTTGCATTGGCTTCTGATGGGCCGTGAGGCATCGCTGTTGTCCCCTGGAATCTTCCCATCACCAATTTGGGTAATTCTTAACAATTGAGGATGTTTCGGCTTGGTTGAGTTTGAGGTTTGTAGCCATGTCAGGGAGCCATGGATCGATGAAGCTTGGTGATGAATTGGTCTGACAGAGACACCATGAGGCGCTTTGACAGCGTCACGAGGTCACCCATACATTTAATTTCATTCTTCACTTCCTAATTTGGGTTGATGTATTCTGGCCTTTCCCTTGGTCTGGTGGGGTTAAAAAGACCAAAATGCAATTTTGTGCATAACTCATTCCTTGACAGGCATGTTCTCTACTATTTCTTTATGTTGTTTTTTTTTTGTTTATTACACAGAACTAAGTACCAGACATTCACACATTGGGCATTTAATCTTTACATTTTTTTTATTATTCATTTTTTTGTTAATCATGTATGACTTGTAACTTGAAGCTCAGGTCTCGCCCATCCAACTGGTCAAAATCAAATTTGGGTTGTTGTTGATTACTTCATTAGCTCAGGTCCATATATGTGAAGCCATTTTATTCATTCTTGGCCCCTGACATTCTGTTATTTTACAAAACCTCAAGCATCTCTCTTTTTTTTTGCTGTAAAACATATTCAAAGAGTTTAGACAACAATACCCCTATGGATATATGAATTGTGAGACTTATTCATTGTTTTCTCTATTTGATATACTATATATTTCTCCCTCTTTTTTTTACTGGAAATAGATGAGGTGATATCTTTTTTTTTTTTTTTTTGGTCCTTGTTGTTTTGCAAACATGTTTATATTATATTGTCATGTATATTTTTTTACTTTAATGCATATTACTATTACTGCTACTGACTCAAGATATCTTTACCAGATGATGACATAAATCTAAAAATGCATGTGCTAGGGGCATGTTTTTTTTACTACCCCTTTTTCATGTATGCCGAGGACATGCTTGCCTAATATGCTTCCTTTTTTTTCTAAAAAAGGTAAAAAAAAAGAAAAGAACATAGCCTTTACTAAGATAAAATCTGGCAACATATCTATAATTTTTTTTTAAAAAAAAGATAGAATTTATTCATTACATGTCAAAAGTCTTTCTCTCGCTCTAAACATTATTTATTTGCACATATACCCTTGACCTTCTGTTTTATTACACTTTACTAGATTTGACTTTCCTTATTGCTTATTTTCATGCATGAGACTTGCTGGAGCTAATGCTAACCGTAATAGAACACAGCTAAATGCATGAGTGTGCGCTCTCAGGCAAGCACCCCTCATGCATAAGGCCATATCACTTCATAAAACTTCATATTTCAACATTTTTTTTTATTGACATAGACTTTGCATGTAATTCTTGAAATAACATATTATTGATATTGAGACACAATTAAACACATGAGTGTGCGCTCTCAGGCAAGCACCCCCCAATGCATAAAACCATGTCTCCCCTTGGAATCTTATATTTTTTTTAGCATTTTTTTTACATTAAAGGACCCATTAACACAGACAAGTGTGCGCTCTCTGGCAAGCACCCCTTGTCCATGCCTCTGGACCCTAGAACAGTGTGAGCAAACAATTTACATGAGGACTCTTATGCAATCTATACTCGTCTTTGAAGAAAAAATGAAAGAAACAGAAAAGCACAGAGGTTGGAAGTAGAATATCAAGGAGTAAGGATCTTGAAAATAAAACTGATATATTGAATACAGTGGTTTTCCTACCTCTCTTTGAAAATTACTTCTACTCGATTACAGAATGTGTAATTAAAATTTTAGCAGAGTTTTGGCTTGCTCTCTTCCTCTCTCTTTTTTTTCTTTCTTGCCAATGGTCTCCTTTTATAGGCAATTGCTAGGGTTTCTCCTTTGATCTTTACTGCCATGTGGCATCTTCTTAGGGCTTCTGTGCTTGATGAAGGGTATAGATGTTGCCGTGCCTCCTTGCCATGCCAATTTGAAGTTAGTTTCACCTTTACTTTGTACAATCCATGTATACTGTCCAATGATCAATTGACATGTCATAATTGATGGACAGATTCTCTCAATTTCACTTCCCTCTTTATGTTTACCTGGCTTGAGATGACATGTGGCCTCCTGCTATTTGTTGCTTAAGGGGGTGAACATGAAATTTCTACTTTCTTTCACCAATCGGAATACTTGGGAGAGGAATCATGTTTGTATTGGCGCCAGATGGTGTGTTGTCCCTCATCCATTGATCTATAGATTGATGAGTGGTTATGATTCTCATAGAGGGGGATCCCTTTTAATGCATAGCTATGACTATAGGGTTGTAGGTTGGCGCATCAACAGGCCACTATTCATCCTCTCCATTTGTTCTCTTTATCAACTTTTCATGGTAATTATTAACATATCAGCTTGTTATCTGTGCTGAGGTGTCACTGCCAGTTGGGTCCCTCAGGCAACTGCCTTCTAGCATTTCCAATTTCAATTTTCTCCTCTTTTCTTTTTTACATTTCATAGTTATTTTTCCTGGTGTTTAATGTTTACATCCTTTTGTTTTACTGAATTTTTGCTCCAATTTGCTATTGCATTTCTCATCAATTTCATTTCCAACTGGGTTGCATTCCTCTTTTCTTCTTTGATCAGCAACTATCACTCAGGGATATTCCAGGGGCAATATGGGCATGCATATTTCTCAAATTCCTTTACTGCTCATTTCATTCCTTTGTCTTTTTCCCTCAAATGACTGATTTGCCCATGGTCAAAAGGAGGTCACGCATGACTCACTCATTCCCCAGGTATGTTGTGATGCACTTTATACATTACATGTGTCGAGGAGCATACAATTTGATCTCAGGCCATCCATTCATGCTTATCCTTATCCTGTGATGGATGCAAACGGTTAGATGATTTACTTTTCCCATTAGGTATGCTCCCTCTTATGCATTCCATCTACGCATGATATAGGCGAATTAATGATTGTACTACTGCAGTGACAGCATGGGAGTATCTCAGCGTTTGTTTTAAATCCATCACACATCTGACGGTCTCGATTGAGGCGGTGAGTTTACCACTTGTCATCATATTTCCTGGCGCCAAGGACGGTCGCAGGTCTAGCTTCTCTTTTTCAGATTATAGGCTGCAGGAGGTAGCATCCCTTCTCCATTCGAGCCCTTAACTAATTTCACCAAATACTTTACACAGAATGTCTCCAGTTACATCAACTCTTGCTTTAGTCATTTCGCCTATTTACTCCTTCTTTCTGACTAAGCTTCAAGCCAGCTCTACACCATCCCTTCTCCTAAACTCAATATTCTTCCGACGAAACAACCATGATGAGCGACGGCCCTGTCTCCTCCATCCGTCAAATTAGCTCTTGGTAACCCGTCTCAGCGTTGTAATAAGCCTGTCGGAGACTCTAGCAGGTGAATTGCTTTGTCCATTTTCTGTAATTTGACGTAATTGCACACTTCCATCTTTGATTTCTCATTCCTGCTCTTCCCAAATCACCTTTCCCAGCATTTCTACCTCGCCGTGTCTGGCATCATTGCATTGGTGGGGCCATCGTCTCTTCATTGGTGAGGTCAATTGAGGTTGAGGTGGTGCAGGACGACGGCGACGCTCTCCTCTACGCCAGCGTACGAAGTTGTTGTCAGTACTGTTTCATCCTTTTCACCTCTTTTTTTTTCTTCTTTTTTTTTTAGACTGTGGGACCCATCCTCCTTTCGACCAATCAGAAAATTGCGTCCGATATTTTGAATTGAAGTCGAGATCCATCCGTTGATTTCGGATGATATTATGAGAGTCTATCTCGGCCGTCAAATTGATCATAGTCATAGAGAAATAGAAAATCGGATTGGGCCCGTGCATAAATGGGTTGGGTTTGAATTTCGGCCCAAACAAATTTTGATTTATTTCCTTAGAAGCCCATCCGGCATTTTTTTGTTTTGTTCTTGGTGGGGGTTTGCCTCCATTTGTCTTAGCAATGGACTCGTCCATTTGTCAGAATTTTAGGGATAATTAAGCCGTTTATTTCTAGAAAAATTGTTTGGTGCCCTTCTTTAGGTCAATTCGACATGAAATTTTGCATGGCCCCTCATAAAAATATGAAGGATTTAAATGCTACAAATTTTCTATTTTTTAGGACTCCGGTAATTAATTATAAGGATATCACAGGCGCAAAATGGCATTCCTCGTAATTAATTAATTTACTGTCCATTTTTTTAGAATTTCTGCGTTTTCCTTTCATGTATTATGACCAATTATCAGGGCTATTTTGTTGGGTCATTGGTTATGTGGATGGGATTTTGATCATATGGTCTTGGATTTTGGTGATGAAATAGGGAATTGTTCAGGATTTTATGCAGCAGAATTTAGAGGCAAACAGCTAGATTAGGGGTTATCAACTGGCGCCCACCGTGAATTACAGGAGCTCATCCTAACAATCGAGAAATACGACCTTTTTCTTATTGTTTGAGCTCCAATTCGCATGAAAGGGAGTAGGAATATTCATCCAAAAAAGTTAGACTTTAGTACACCATCAACAAAAACCATGGCAACCAGCACTGCAACCTTCAACACTCCAGCTACGACCCCACAACCTCCACCTCCAGGAACGGAGCAAACTTCCGATCAATCCGTTAGCATTTCCTTAGCCCCAAGACACAACCCCCCTACCATCACCAATGCTGCTTTACATGACATGCGCAATTATCAACCACCACCACATGTTCTCCCTTTTACAATGCCTTCCCTTACACCCTCCTCCGTCCACAGCAGCCACAACCATCAACCGCAACCGCCCCTTCCTCAGCAGTCTCAGGCCCCCCGCGATCCACCGTACCAACCTCCAGTTATCACCCCACCTCCCCCTCAGCAATATCCCTACCAACACCCCATATTCCCAGCCGATCAGTCAGGGGTACCAGCCCAACCATCCAATCAGACACACACCCGACTGTCCAATAGAGAGGAATTAGCTTTGCACAGCGAAGACTACAGACCGCAGCCGTCTCACAGGCGTCCCCAATACACTAACATCTCCAATCATTCCCGCTCTCATACAAGAGGTCGCTCCAAATCTCGTTCACGGCGGTCCAAAAGACGATCACCATCTTCGGGATACGATACTCATAGTTCGAGCGAACTGTCTTCCCGTAAGTCGCCTTCCAGGAGGCGTCGCGGTCGTTACAGCACTTCAACTAGATCCTCGTCTCCAAGTCTTTCTCAAACAAGTGACACTAGCGACGGGAGATCCAAACCGCGCACTCACCGTTTGCGCAAAATCCCCTGGAAGCGACATGGTAGCCCTTCGCCTCCTCGTGGAGCCTTGGCTCGACACTTATACAAAGGAAAGGCCCTTCGTCTCAAGAATTTTGCCAGCCTCGACAAGTACCCTGCTTATCCAGCTCATGATGCTCGAGCCTTTGTTAACACCTTCCGGGAGTCTATGCTCATCACTGGAGCATCTGAACGAACCATGTGTCTCGTTTTCCCTACACGATTAGAGGGAGTTGCTTGGGAGTGGTATGCGCAACTTCCTCCTGGCTCGGTGTCCAGTTACAGAGACCTTACCACCAAGTTCCTTAAAAGATTTGCTAGTGTTCGAGCACCCCCCAAAACATGCATGGACCTCATGGGCATTCGACAACACCCCTCTGAGCATACCCGAGATTACCTCGATCGATTTTCCATCGAAGCCAACAAGTGCGGAGATTATCGGGAGGACATGGCACTGTTAGCTGTGCAGCGCGGGTTACTGGAAGGACCCGTCCAGTGGGCAGCAATGACGGAAAAGTTCTCTGATTTCGCTGCATTCAGGGAACGGGCTGAACACCTTATTCGCGCAGAGGAGCACATCGCGGCCATCCAAGGTTATCGTCACAACACATTTGCTGCACCATATAACAGACAAAGCACATCCCCCAGAAAGCCACAGCGCCCAAGTTCACCTCGTGATCGTCAGCGCAGTCGTTCCCCACGTCCTCGACGTCGAGATGCTAAGCCTTCCAGACGAAACCGTGGCCGTCGCGCTAACTCTGCAGAAGACAATGCGCCATATTATAAAATGTACCACGTCACAACAGAGCCTCAGGATCGCGTGTATGATAGAATCAAGCATAACAAGGAGATGAGAAGGGCACCACCCATTACCAGGACCGAAGTTTTCGACAGGAATAGCTATTGTGAGTATCATGGCAGCAGCGGACACCGTACCAAGGACTGCCTTAAGCTCAAGGATGAGATTGAAAGGTTAGTGCGCCAGACAAACATCCTTGAACATTTTTTGGCAAAGGACGACAAGGGCAAAAGGAAGATGCAACACCTTCATGAATCGGGGACCAATGCAGACGATCGTCGCACTGAGCATCCCAGTAACCCGCGGCCCCAAACAACCGCATCTGACAGACAGCAACGCATATCCCCTCCACCAGTAATGTTCATCGAGGGTAAAGCAACTGATAATCCCCGGAGGCAGCAACCTTTTCACGTCTTCCAAATTGAGCACAGATCAGAATCTACCCAGGTCATCTCATTTGGTCCGCATGATTATGATGGTGTTCAGCTGCCTCACGACGATGCCATCGTTTTAATGCTCCGAATTAACGGTATTCGGGTAAAGCGAATCCTCGTTGATACAGGCAGTTCCGCCGATGTGATTTACTTTGATGCTCTCAAAAGAATGGGCCTTGGAAAGTACCCCTTGCAGCCGATGACGACATCACTTGTCGGTTTTACGGGTGACAAGTTGAAGCCTTTGGGGACCATCGACTTGGACGTCTCGTTCGGGGACGCACCCCGAACGGTGGTCTCTAACGTCCGCTTCATCGTGGTGGACGCCCCATCCGCCTACAATGTCATTTTGGGACGCACTTCCCTTAACAGCATCGGAGCAGTCGTATCCACTCCGCACTTGATGATTAAATTCCCAACCCCACAAGGAGTGGGTATAGTGAGAGGAGAACAACAAATTGCCAAGGAATGCTACCGAATTACAATGGCACCCCAGATCGCTCACATCGAGCGATCTAGAAAACACCGCCAATTCGTGGCCAGCCTAGGCGAACTCAGCACAGAACCGCCAAAGACCCCGTCAACAGAAGCCATGGAAGATACGGAACCAGTCGTCTTACGAGACAGACAAGTAACTCAACTTGGCACCCTGTTACCTGCAACAGACCGACACATGGTAAGAGAGTGTTTGATTGCCAATAAAGACATTTTTGCCAACGAGGACGACACGATGCCAGGTATTAACAGGGCCATCGCAGAGCATCGCATTGATACTTATGAAGAAGCACGTCCAGTTCAGCAAAGAAAGCGCAAATTAGGCCTGGAAAGGAGGAAGGCTGTACAAGACGAGGTGGATCGATTACTTAAGGCAGGGGCCATAAGGGAAGTGGAGTACCCCCGGTGGTTGGCAAACCCCGTCTTGGTGCGCAAATCCAATGGAAAATGGCGCATGTGTATCGATTACACTGATTTTAATAGGGCTTGCCCCAAAAAGCCCTTCCCATTACCAAGCATCGATGCCATGGTCGATTCTACCGCAGGCTTCAAATACCTCAGCTTCATGGATGCTTATTCCGGGTATAATCAGATACATATGCACCCCGATGATGAAGAGAAAACAAGTTTCATAACTGAGCAAGGATTATTTTGCTATAAAGTTATGCCATTCGGTCTCAAGAATGCAGGAGCTGAGTATCAGCAGATGGTGAACAAGGTTTTTAAAGCCGAATTGGGCGGAATCATCGAGGCATACATTGATGACATGGTCGTTAAGAGTTGTACTGGCGAAGAGCATGTGCAGCATCTCAACATGATATTTCAAAGAATGAGGGATGTCGGCATGCGCCTCAATCCAAAGAAGAGTTTCTTTTGCTTGTCTAGCGGAAAATTTTTAGGTTACATTGTGTCTGAACGAGGCATTGAGGTGCATCCCAGCAAGTGCCGAGCTATCATCGACATGGAAGCTCCCAGCACTGTGAAAGAAGTGCAAGAACTTACAGGGCGGATAGCCGCGTTGAATAGATTCATAGCACGCTCGGGAGAGGTTTGCAAACCTTTCTTTCAGACTATCAAGAAGGCCAAAAAATTTGAATGGACCCCGCAATGCCAGGAGGCATTCGAGCAGATCAAGACTTACCTATCCAGTCCACCAATAATCAGCAGGCCAACCAAGGGAGAAACTTTATACCTATATGTCAGCGCTTCAGCGGTCGCAGTTAGTGCGGCCTTGATTCGAGAGGAAGACGGAGTGCAAAAGCCTGTATACTTCGTGTCCAAGATACTGCGCGATGCCGAAGAAAGATACTCAACAGTCGAAAAGGGCGCTTTTGCCGTACTTGTTGCAGCCAGGAAACTGCGCCCCTATTTCCAGGCGCACCCGATTAAAGTGCTCAGCGATCTTCCCTTGAGAAAGGCTTTAGGTAATCTTGATGTATCGGGACGACTTTTAAAATGGGCAGTGGAGTTATCAGAATTCGACATTTCCTTCTTGCCTAAAGCAGCATACAAGGAACAAGTGCTGGCAGACTTTGTGGTAGAAAGTACAGGAAGGACAGAAAAAAGGGATCAGGAGGCTTTGTGGCATGTTCATGTCGATGGCGCCGCCTCTGAACGGGGGTCGGGCCTCGGAGTACAGATCAAAGGACCCAAAGGAGAAATCTTTTATTACGCCATTCACATAACTTTCCCTGTCACCAATAATATGGTCGAATATGAAGCGTTGATTGCGGGTCTGCGGCTGGTAGAGGCAGTTGGTGCGACTAAAGTCAGGGTGTACATGGACTCCCAGCTCGTGGTACATCAGATCAATGGGCAATACGAGGTACACGACACTACCTTGGCGAAATACTTAGAGAAGGCCAAAGAGGTCTTAGCAACATTTGAAGAAGCCACGATCGAACATGTCCCGCGGGGAATGAATGAAATCGCAGACGCTTTGTCCAAGCTAGCAAAGGGATCGGACATGAATAGCGAGACACCTATCACCATCATGGAAATACCCGAAGCTTGCATTACAGCGACGGAACCCAAAGTCTTGCCAATCAGTGCCCAGCTTGAATGGTACACTCCCATCTGGGACTATCTAACCACAGGACAGTTACCAACGGACAAACTTGCTGCGCGAAGGATTAAGAGATGGGCGCCCGAGTTTACCATCTTGGAGGGGGAATTATTGAAAAAGAGATATCGCAAGCCCTGGCTCGTTTGCATCAGTGAATCGCAAGGCAGAAAACTGATTGATGAGGTACATGGTGGCATATGTGGAAGCCACCAAAGCCCTTACACCGTTGACAAACACATCGAAAGGGAGGGCTATTTCTGGCCAACCATGAGAAAAGACATGATCGACGTCGTGCGACGGTGTGAGCGATGCCAATACCATTCTCGTGTCTCACGAAGGCCTCCTGCCTCCCTGGCCTTTCGATGTATGGGGCATAGACATCCTAGGCCCCTTCCCGACAGCAAAAGCCAATCTGCGTTTCTTAGTCGTAGCGGTCGAGTACTTCACTAAGTGGATAGAAGCAAAACCCCTTGCCCTGATAACCTCCCCACGAATAGCCGACTTTGTCAAGCACAACATCGTCTACCGTTATGGCATACCTCATACCATCATATCTGACAATGGTCGTTAGTTCACAGGCGCGCCATTTCAAGATATGTGCGAAGGTTTCGGAATACTCTCTCTCTTCTCTTCAGTCAGTCACCCTCAGACCAATGGATTAGCTGAAGTTTCCAACCGAACCATATTGGAAGGACTTAAGAAAAAGGTGGAGGGCAGCAAAGGAGCATGGCCCGACTTCCTTGATGAGATCCTATGGTCCTACAACACCACCCCAAGAACTGCAACTGGACGATCCCCCTTCGCCATGGTATATGGAATGGAGGCAGTCACCCCTATGGAAATTGTGCAGCCCACATTGCGCACCATCGCTTATGAATGGACCAAAAATAATGAGAAAAAGTTGGTGGAACTGGAAACGATTTATGAGCTACGCGAAGAAGCGCGTGCAAGGATGGCCGAATATCAACGAAAGATGCGCAAAAACTTCGACAAAAAGGTCGCCCCAAAACACTTCCAACCTGGCGATTGGGTATTGAGGAGTGTGGAAGCAACTGGAAAACACATCGGAAAGCTCGATCCCGCTTGGGATGGCCCTTTCATTGTGACTCGATCCATAGAAGGACGAGCGTACAGGTTGCAAGACTTAGCAGGACGCGACCTTCCCAATGCCTGGAATGCTGTTCATCTGCGCAAATTTTACAAGTGACCGGCAACCCCCCAAGCAATTGACTTCGATGGAGCAATACCGTAGCATAGGCCTCCAAAGACGAAGTGAATTAGTTAAAACTTGTACCTTTTTCCATGCTGTTTAATTTCTTTTCAAGCAATGAAGGGAACTTTGTACCCAATCTGCATATCAAAGTGTACTTTGCCAAAATTCAGTAAAATGTTTTCTTTCCACGAGTGACAAATGGTCTTTACTTTGGAATTCATTGTTGTAAATTTTTCATGAATTACTTACATTATGGCAAGACTTTAGCCGCATAGCCATGCGCAGTCTGCCATCACAACAGACCTTAGCCGCATAGCCATGCGCAGTCTGCCATCACAACAGACCTTAGCCGCATAGCCATGCGCAGTCTGCCATCACAACAGACCTTAGCCGCATAGCCATGCGCAGTCTGCCATCACAACAGACCTTAGCCGCATAGCCATGCGCAGTCTGCCATCACAACAGACCTTAGCCGAATAGCCATGCGCAGTCTGCCATCACGACAGACTCTAGCCGCATGGCCATTCTCCATCTGCCATACCGCAAACGTTAGCCCCATCGTCAAAACAGACATTAGCCACAAAGTTATCCGTCCCCAGTAACACTGGTCAATATTAATCCTACGATTTGAGTAATCGGTCATACGTACAAATTTATCCAAATTTAGCAAAGCCTTTTCATCAAAAAAGCAGATATTTGTTTCCCGACATATACGGCGGAATTTAAGGGTACAACCCAACTGCCTCGGGCCACAATTAGTATCCAGCATTTAATACGCCAAGTCTCGCATTTATTTCAACATGACAAAAGGGGGGCCCACCATTGTCGGTGCCGGGACATCTATAAATAGGCGGGTTACCCCACAAACACTTTCATCCCAAGAGCCCCCATTCTTCTTTCCTCTTCCCACGATCTTAAACGCCATCTTTCTTCCTTAAGATACAAGACACAAACAAGAACTTGAGAAAAAATGGCACAAAAAAAAAAAAAAAAAAAAGGAAGGAAAGAGAGAAAAGAGCAGGAGGTATAGTAAAGCAGCTGATGAGTTCGGGAAGGTATAGTAGAACAGCTGAGGTAAAATCCCTTCAGTTGTATACTAAACCTTCCCTATCGACGGGTAGCCTTGCTTGACCGTGTGTGCAAGCAAGACATCCGTCGAGTGGGTTTGGGCGGCGGAGCAGAGAGTAAATGAAAATAACACAACTCAGCCGTTTCAAGCCCACATAAACGAAGACGACGACGGTGACAGAGCGTTATTGCAAGCTTGGCCCCCGATGCAGGCGACCTTACCATGTCTAAATTAGAGGTCGCCCTCGAATAGCCGACAGCCAACCATCAACGACAGATGGGGAATGCTCGGCGCGAGAGAGAGGGCAAGCTTTTATCATGGGTCATTCCCTTTGGAGAGGAAGGAGCAAGATCGCCGCAGACACCTCGTCAAAGGAGGTATCAACTTCGACGCCAATAAATGACGCGGTGATGCACACTTTCTACATAACCAAAGGAGCCCAGTCCAACGCAGCGTCGTCTTCAAGCGTGATGGTAGAAGAGAGTAGCTCTCCAGTCGACCTCCATCACGGTGAAAGGGGAGTCATAAGGACAAAAGAAAGACAATATCCCTTATGTGCAGTGACTCCTCGCCCCCCTTTAGCTAGGAAAGAAAGTCAACATCCCTTAGCCTCGTTAGGCATGTATCACCTAAAATATGACCTGATGTACTTTTATGAATATAATGAGTTCAAGCCTGTTCATACATCATTTTCTTCTTTTAAATTACTGATTGCGTGTGCCTCATTAACTTCTTTTGAGTGAGTTCGAGCCTGTTCTACTTTTGTCAGACACGCGCTCAGCGCCCTAACATCGTCGATTTTCTTACTTTTGTCAAAAACGCACTCTTATTTACGTTTCACATGAGTTCAAATATTTTTCTGCGCATTAACTTCGTTGCTCCCTTCGTTCTGCCATGTGATATTTACCGTCAAAATCTTGACTTACTCAAACATCAACAAGTCGCAGTGACAATAAACAACAACAAAACGATCAGACAATCCAAGACACAGCAACAAAATAATTACACAATCAAGTCGCACAAGATAAGTCTTTTAAAGAGAATACCATAAGTCTTTTAAAGAGAATACCATAATCCAAAAGGTTCACATTTACATTATAACATACAACAAGTGATGAAACTTGGAACAGTAACTCATGGCTCTCCATCTACATCACCGCCTAAAGAGCCACCAGGGAGACTAAAATCACTTAGCTGGAGATCTGGATGCAACAAGTTATACTCCCGTTGTTCGTTCAACATCTGGTCAAATTGTTCGGAAATGTTAAGTGACCCGGCCCCCTCGGCATGATGCGGGGAAAGGCGAGCAAGATCTTCAGCTAAATCGGCAACAGGTCCAGCCTCCCCAAAGGTGTTCACCCCCGCAGACCTCTCCTCGTCCGATCCTCCCTCTTCGTCGTCTTCAGCTTCAATTTCCTCCCTCGAAGGACGAGTTATGTCTGAGGGGCCAAACAGCGCCAGAGCTTGACCAAGGGTAGCGCGGAGTCAAGAGAGGCTTTGTCACTTCCATACCTAGCTCGACCACTCGATCACCTTCCTCGTCTTGACAAATGAGATCGCCACTTTCTTCGTTCCAGCGACACTGCGATAGAGCGACGTCCGGCTCTGGCGCAGGGTCCATAATCCCAAACTCCTCCCGGGTGAACGGATAGTACTGGCGCAACTGATCACACTTCAACTTCAACATGTAATGAAGACCCCCGCAAACAAGGCGGGTAGCTGCAGCTTGGGCGCCTGTGGATCGAAGGAAGGCCTGAAGAAAGTCATGGGAAGAGCGGACTTCACCCTTATCAATGCAAATCTCTTTGCCTTTGGAAGTGGCAGGAAGAGACTTCAACCTTTCTATCTCGGCTTGCAGCTCAGCAAGGCGAACAGAAGATTCTTGCAGCAGCGAGTAGGTCTGAATAACCTCAGAATGTAGCCGGGCTTTCTCAGAAGCTAGCTGATCCTTTTCAGATGTCAGTTGGTTCCTTTCGGCCTTCATCTGAGACACCTCTTCACCAAGACCTGCCAATTCTTGGTCCTTCTTCTGAAGCTCGCTTAGCAGCTCCTCAGTTTTCCGCTCCAAAGCCCCGTTGGTTGACTTCAACATCGCCAACTCATTTATCCGCTCTTTCTCCTGGCGCGCTACCTTCTCGCACGTTTTCTTCCAGTCAGATATGGCCCCATCTCGTTGGAGAATAAGTTCTTTGGCCTTATCCAATTGTTTGTCGCGCTGGTCCAGCGATATTTGCGCCGCAGACAGCCGATTCTGAAGGTCAACATTAACGCGGGAGGCACGGCCCAGCGTCTCGGACATCAGATCTTTGTCCGCTTCAGCAGCCTGTGCGCGAACCAACAAAGTGTCTTGAGCGGCGGCAAATTTTTCAAACAACGCAGTCATCTCAGCCTTGTCTTCGTCAGAAGCGCGCTTCGCAAACGAGAATTGCGACAGATCCACCTTAAAGCCCCAATCCGACTCTTGCTCTCCACGAAGCACGCGAAGTTCCTTGTCGATTTTGGCATTCCTTTCGGCCAAAGAAGATAAGGACTTCATCCAAGCACTTCCAAAGTTGCGAGAATGACCGTGAACGCTCGCCTGAAGACATCCCAACTCCATCAGTAAAGATTGTATTCGCATGAACTTCTCCTCCATTGATAGGCCAGTAAGCGCATTACTAATTTGTGGACATAAGTCCAAGGACACACGATGCAGGGAGGCAGCAAGACGAGGCACCTATGCAATGAAATAACTTCGTCAGTTTTTCAAAAAAAAAAAAAAAAAAAAAAAAAAAAAAAGAGGTTAGGCGAGCTAAGCAAGAGTGAAAACCTGAATCTTGGAAGGATCCATGTCTATACCAGGGAGGCGCAGAGAAACCTTCTCATCTTCATAAATTTTCCTGACGCGAGCTGCGCGCCAGGAATCATCCGGAGTAGTTAGGCGACGCTGGGAGGAGGAGGAAGGGTGAGCCGACGCAGATTTCTCACCAGCAGATGCCTTCCCAGATGTCTTTTCAAATGATTGCCCCAGGGCAGTAGGCACCGCTAATTCATCACCAACAGACGATCCAGGGAAGTCTGGAGGAGTAGGCGAGGAATGTTTCGACGAACCTTCGACACGCTTCCTCTTTTTAGTTTCCTTTGCCGCCGATCCTACTGCGGCCAACACCCTATCCGTGGGGGCTTTCTCTAATGAATGCGCGGTTTTGGGATGTTGAGAGATGCGAGAAGAAGCGGGTTTAGAACCCTTAGAGCCGCCCCCCTTAGCAATTTTAAACATCGCAGAAGCTTTGGGGGCGGGAACAGACGCCTTCTTGGCAGGAGAAACTTTTGCAACAGTAAGAGCTTTTGCAGTGGGAGACTCGATCGGTGGTGGCGACCCTTCTCCTTCCTCTTCAGGTGGAGGAGAATAGTTAAGTTGCTGCAGGGGTAGCTCCTCGTCTGCGCCATCATCAGGCTCGATGCACTCAGCGAAGGTGCGGTCATCCGGTACAGGGCTCCCCCCATCCCAGCACAAGTGGTAACCCGCCTGAGAGGTCCTCTTCAAATGGGATATTATGGCATGCTCATCCTCAGTAGGTTCTGGGAATTCTACCTTGGTGAACCCAGTGGAAGTCATGTTCCAATCCAAACAGATGCCCATTCCATCCATCAGGGTCCCTCGACAGAAGGCGAAGTTCTCTTCCCAGTTGCCTATTTTTCTGGGTTTATTGGCGAACACGCGGTGCACAGTTCTGATGGTGCAGAATTCATTATGACGGCAAAATTTAAAGTAATGTCCAAACAGTCCTACCGTGGGGGTGATCTTAGCCTTAAAACCTAACTCTGCAAAATTCACCGTAAGCAAACGCTCGAAAGAAGTGATGCAGCACCAGGCAACCGGAAGAAGTTGGCCTGGAGGAATTTTTACCATATTAAGAAGTGTGCATTGAAACGGCGACAAGGGTAGGCGTATTCCCCACCATGCAGATCTGGCAAAGAGCACCCTTCCCTTTGAAGTTTCAAAGGGACGATCCAATTTATCCGCTCCTTCTATATACAACTCGCTCTCCTCTGGATCATCAAAAACCAAACTCCTTTTGAACTTGACTATTTTTGAATCAATCCAAGGATTAGATTCGAAACCTCTGGACGTTGGGAACTTGCTCCTAATCTTCTTTGAGTCTGAACTCCTGAAAACCTTCTTAGGCATGGCGGGGCTAAGCAACAAAAAAGATTTAAGCAAAACGATAGTGAGAACAGGCGAGAAGGCCATGACAAAAACAAAAGTAATAGAAAGAATAGCAAGAACGAGGAAAGGGTTAATACCAATATTCAGTAGTCGCCGTCAGGCAAAGACAGAAGAAGAAGGAGAGAAGAGAAACAACGATAAAAAGTTCACCAGAGCAAAGGGAAGAAGAAGACACTTGCAGGGGCACAGAGAATGTACTGAAAACAGAGAGAGAGACAAATGAAGGTTTGGAATCTATATAAAAGACACGTCTCTTCGGTTCTCCCGCCTAGAAGGGAACTTTATCCTTTTTTTCAAATTCCAACGAGAAGACAAATCGTCGCGACTCGATCCCCCCAAAGGATGCAATGATGGGAAGATCTTGTAGGATCCCTATAGAAGATCTTGTGGCCCCCGCTTTCTTTCTTTATATTATTAAATTCACCAAATATTTCTTCCAACCTCGTATGAGGGCTCGACCATATCAACCTTCATTGTGCAACTGCGCCTGGCGGGTTCGGATACTAATTAACATCATTACTGTGCGACCGCGGCGGATGAATTTGGATGTCAGCAAACACCCTCTGAGGGCTTGCGGACTATAAGGACCTCACAGGTTCCGTCGTATTCTTCCTTCCAAAGAATTTAACCAATAAGTAAACATCGCTCAAACATCGCCTGAAGCCCAATGACGCCACCTAGGAGTTGCCATAAAGAGCTTCAGATAAAATGCAAGCATTTATCAGAAGCTCGAGGGCTAATGATATAGTCAGATTAGAATATGGGCCTAATAGTTATGAAAAGCCTTGTGTAAGGCCTTTTTTCAGAGAAAGGAGCCCATGAGTCGTTATGATGAAGGCGGGTCCGAGGTCGTTGCGCTCAGAAGGGGGCCCAGGAGCCGTTAGAGGGAGCTCTCATCAGTGGGTCCCCTAGAGGAAACGGTATCTGAGCACGGATGTCCTTTCCACAACGGCCGCAGGATGTTCTGTGACCTTTAAGCAGTAGTCGTTCAGGAGACCTCGACTCAACCTCGCACTCGTCCTCGCCCGGATGAACGTTGGCCACAGGCGAGGAAAGAACATGTCGAGGTTGAGGGAGGTCATGACGACCTTCTTGCCGCAGTCAAGTAAAGAGGATGAGAACACGATGAGGCCACAAAAGATCCAATGTGATGAGGGACCACCAGATAGTTATAAATAGGAACCCCCTCCCATAGGGAAAGGGGGGTTAGACATTCTGTAAACAAAAGGATCCATATATTGAACTAATAAAGAAATTCTTACTCTTCTTGATCTAAATCCTTTGTTGAAACCTATGAGCTAGATTAGGGGTTATCAGTCGTGGTACTAAAAAGGAAGGACTGTATCAATTGGAAGACATAGCTACTGGAAGAGCTCACTTATCTGCTGGCTCGAGTTCAAGTAGGAAGTCTTCGATTTGGATGTGGCATAGGCGTTTGGGACATCATTCATTCGGGTACCTCAAAAAACTTTATCCAAGTTTATTTTTTGGATTTGAGAACGAATCTTTTGAGTGTGAGGTATGTATTAAATCTAAGAGCCATCGAGCCCATTTTGCTAAGAACTTGGATAATAACAAAACCACTCCTTTTGACCTGGTTCACTCTGATGTATGGGGGCCTTCCCCAATTGAATCCCTAGGTGGTAACAGATGGTTTGTGTTATTTATTGACAATTGTACCAGAATGACATGGATTAATTTGGTAAAGCATAAAAGTGAGGTACCACTTGCCATCAAATCTTTCATTACCATGGTAAAGAACCAGTTTGATAGAAATGTTAAAATTTTCAGAAGTGATAATGGAAGTGAATTTCTCAAAAAAACAGTAGGAGAATTTTTTAACACTAATGGGATTATACATGAAACAAGTTGTGTGGGTACTCCCCAACAAAATGGTATAGCAGAGTGAAAGAATAGGCCAATCCTAGAAATGACTAGGGCAATGATGCTAGAAAACAATGTACCTCATTTTTATTGGGATAATGCAGTTACATCAGCAGTTTACTTGATGAATAGGGTGCCTTCTATGGTACTTGACTTCCAAACACCCTTGCAAGTACTTTCAAAATACTGCTTAATTCCCTATGTCCTTACAATTCCACCAAAGGTATTTGGGTGTATTACCTATGTTCATATACAGTAACATCAAAGGTCAAAGTTGGATCCTTGTGCTGAAAAATGTGTGTTCATAGGGTATGGTCCACGTAAAAAGGGATATAGGTGTATGAACCCAGTCTCAAGAAAAATTTATACTACAATGGATGTGTCTTTCATTGAAAATGAGGGTTATTTTGTGAAAGATCAGGCTCATTCTCAGGGGGAGAGTGTCATAGATAATGAGCCTTGGTTTGATGCAACAAATGATGCAAATTTCAGACCAAACATAGAGGAAACCATGACACCAGAGACAGATTTCGCATCGAACTCTGAAAATTTCGGTCCCAAATCAGACCATTTCGATCCGAATTCGAAGATTGAAGGTGAGAAATCCGACCACTTGATGATTCGGGTCCAACAGAAGAGAATTTGGAAAGTGACATTGAAGAAATGATGCAGTCTTTTCCCTCGTCACATGACCAGACTCCGGAGTCAGAGGTAAGTAATGTTGAACCCGGTACTACTAATCCTGGTTATCAGTTACCTTTCAGGTTTAACAGAGGCAGACCTCCTAAGAGGTATAGACCAGATGAGGTTGGCGAGGGCAGGTATGCAATGGCGAACTTTATGACTATGTCTCACATGCCAGATTCTGTGAAAGAATTTGATAGAACCTTGGCGTCAGTTCACATTCCAAGAAATCTGAATGAAGCACTCAGTGATCCCAAATGGATGGATGAAATAAAGACAAAAATGGATGCACTTGAAAAGAATGAGACCTGGGAACTGGTGAGTAGGCCAAGAGATAGAAAGACAGTAGGTTGCAGATGGATATTTACAGTTAAATATGGGCCCACTGGAGCAATTGACAGGTATAAAGCTAGGCTAGTTGCAAAGTGTACTCTCAGACATATGGGGTGGATTATCAGGAGACATTCTCACCTGTAGCTAAGCTGAATACTGTTAGAATACTGTTGTCCATCGCAGCAAATAAAAATTGGTCACTACATCAGTTTGATGTGAAGAATGCATTCCTACATGGGGACATAGATGAGGAAATCTACATAGACATCCCACCAGGATATGGTCATTCAAGTGAACAACCTCTTGTGTGCAAGTTGAAGAAAGCACCATATGGTCTAAAACAGTCGCCAAGGGCCTGGTTTGGAAGATTTTGCAATGCAATGAAAGGATATGGATACACCCAGAGTGATACAGATCATACATTTTTCTTTTACAAGAATAAAGGAAAAATTGTAATCTTGATAATCTATGTTGATGACATTATAATCGCAGGTGATGACTCTGAAGGAATCCAAGATCTAGAGAGAAAATTGTCCAAGGAATTTGAAATGAAGAACCTGGACGGATTGAAATACTTTCTAGGGATTGAGGTCACACGGAGCAAAGAAGGTATATCTCTATCTCAGAGAAAATATGTACTAGATTTGCTTGCTGAAACAGGAATATTGGATTGCAAACCTGTAGACACACCTACCAAACAGAACAACAAACTAGGAATATTTTCTGATCAGGTACCAACAAACAAGAAACAATACCAGAGATTGGTAGGGAGATTGATTTACTTATCACATACTAGGCCTGATATTGCCTATGCAGTTTCTGTGGTAAGTCAGTTCATGCACGCTCCTAGTGAGCAACATATGGAGGCTGTTATGTGGATACTTAGGTATCTCAAGTGATCTCCAGGACGAGGTATCTTTTTCAAGAGAAATGGACATCTTCAGATTGAAGGATATACAGACTCTGACCGGGCAGGAGATGTAACTGATAGGAAATCTACATCTGGGTACTTCACTTTTGTTGGTGGCAATTTGGTCGCATGGAGAAGTAAGAAGCAGAATGTAGTGGCTCTATCAAGTGCTGAAGCTGAGTTCAGAGGAATTTCTAAAGGAATGCAAGAATTATTGTGGATAAAGAGAGTACTCAAGGATCTTGGCTTCTATGATAACAGGGAGATGAAGCTGTTTTGTGACAACAAGGCAGCTATTGCAATATCTTACAACCCGATGCAACATGATAGGACCAAGCACATTGAAGTGGATAGGCACTTTATTCAGCAGAATTTAGAAGATAAAATCATTAGCATTCCTCATTTAAGGACTGAAGAACAACTTGCAGACATACTGACAAAAGGGGTGTCCAGTACCATCTTCCATGGAGTGATTTGCAAGTTGGGCATGCAAGATATCTACACGCCAACTTGAGGGGGAGTGTTGGAATATGATGTCACAAAAGATCTTGATTTGGATCTAGTGTGATATTTGACTTGGCAAGGAAGAAACGTCAGACTTGAAGAACAAGAAACACTTGACTTTACATGCAAGTCATGAGTGACTTGGTGTGCAAGAAACACTTAACTTGTTGTCAAAGAAATCTGTTCTATATATAGGCTATCTCTCCTTGTATTGTAACATACAAAATTACTGAAAATAAATAAAATAAAAAGTGTGGTGTGTGTGAGTCGTGGACGTAGGTACACATTATACCGAACCACGTAAAATCTTCGTGTTCTTTTCTGTGATTGCTTTTGTTTACAGTTCTTATGTTGTTTGGTTTTTTTATATTGTTCTATGACTAATTGTATTAGGCTAATTTAATTTTCTCTTGTTTTATCTTAAGTTTATGGGTTACTGTTAGGTTACTTGGGCATCAATTTCATTTCGTTGTGATGTTGAAACTTTTGTTGTAATTTTGTTGTTTTTCAATGCATTTGTCTAGACCTGTCAAACGTTGACACCGGAACGCGGAACACTTCTATTTTGTTTCCGTTCCGTTCTAGTCAACAAAACTGAAATTTATTTCGTTTAACGTTCTATTTCGTCAAACGAAATAGTTTTTCACTTCATTTAACGTTTCGTTCTTCATTTACCATTGATTTCAGCAGAATTCCGTTTTTCGTTTCAGTAACGTTTATAAATTTCAGTTTCGTTTCTGTTTCGTTTTCAGAAACGAAATTGAAATCTCTTCCGTTTAACGTTCTGTTTGGATGGAACGAAATGGAACAGTATGGCGGAACGTTAATACTGACAGGCCTACATTTGCCTATATGCTTCTCATAATAAAGCCTACTGGGCCTAGCTACTGTTGGAAGCCAGCCCAGCTCAAAATATTTAGACTAATTCTTAAGCCTAGTCTGGAGTTTGAAACCCTTATTTGGATGCCCAAATTGATATGGGACTTAGGTGTTAGGAGTTGGGCCTAGTTTTTTTAGAGGTATCAATTTTGCTTCGTTTCATACGTTTTTGTTCCAGACCTGATAAGTGCAATCATGCAATCACGCAATCAGGTTTTTTTTTTAGTAAGTGTTCACTTTGTTATATTCAGGGTTACCTTATAACTTATATTGGATCGTTTAGTTTCATAGTATGGTATTCCTAGTTAATTTTAGAATAACCTCACCTTATCGTGTTTTTCCGTAATTTTTTCCTCACTTTAGGTACTCTACGGCAGGATAAATTTTTTGGTTTAACTAAAACTTCTTAAAAATTCCAAACTATGAATTTATTTTATTAAAATTGTACCATATTTTCTAGTTGATAACATTTTAAATATTTTGGTATAATCGCCCCCTAGTTGCCTACCTAGAAATAGAAATTTAAAAAGCCATAAGAAATATTAAGAATATGCACCTCGCTCTGCTACCAGGATGGAGGATCGATCAGAGGACTCTTCAAACTTCAGTTGGTTATTATGAACACGAGAAGATCGAAGCACACAAGCGAAATTTTATTTACTTATAGTATGTTACAAGGGAGAAGTGGTGAGAGAGAAAGAGAAATTGAGAAGTGAAACTTGCTCGTTTTGAGCTTGTTTCGCAACTTTGAAAACAAACTCTTATATAGAGACTCGGGATGGAATCTCAATTATCACACCGGGTGCTCGTTGGGCCCCATCGTCATGTGATTAAAGGATTTCTACAAATCTTTGTCTCCCACTCGGCTAATAGTAGTGCATCCACTAATCGAAAGTGAAGTGCACTAACACAATTTAGTGGGTATCCTGCCCACTTTTATAAAAGAAAGTTGAAAGCACACTAAAGGATAAATTAGTGGGTATCATTCCCACCGAAAATTGAACGGATGATTATCAAACATGGGTCCACCACGTTCTTAAAAATAAAAATAAGAAAAAGTCAGTGGTTTTCCGTAGATTACCACCAAACTGATAATTATTATACAATATTATGGAGCATTTTCTCCAGTTGTTTCTCAATTTGAGTAATATGCTCAATTTGTTCCTTGTGTATCCAATATGCATCCCCTGCTACGCAATCACAGTTTTTGTAGATACGTTTATATGAGATTTCTTTTTCTACCATGGATTTTAATGATCTAATGTTATCCAGGGTGTTTCGCATTTGTAGTTCTTTGATTTGGTTGTTAATGTACCCATGTAATTGGACCTCATTAAGAGGGCCTCCTCTGATTTTCTTTGTCATGATGCATGGCATGAATATTGGAAAGACTATCACAGGAAAGTGAGCCTCTATTTGTTCCTATAAGGAATAGAGCTACTTCTCTGGGACTGGCTTGTCTGCTAGTTCCTCCAGAACTGGACCTAGCTTGCCAATAAGATTTTCCTGCTCTGCTGTGAGACATTTAGCCTAAAGTGTATAGGTTGTTAAACGAGAGAGTGTATCGGCTAATGTGTTTAACCTCCCCTCAATATGCTCAAAGTTTACATGCACTCCAGTACCAGGCCGTGTTTTTCACAAATTAAGAGCATGACTTCAAGGTGGCTTGCATGTTCTTCTCCATTTCTGGAAAATACCAGAATATCATCAATATAGATAGCTATGAATGACTCCGTGCCTTTGAAGCAATCATCCTTTTTTTTTTGAAAAATGGCAGGAGCATTTTTCAATACGAATGACATTACTAGCCATTCATAGAGGCCTCAAAGGACTATGAAAGTTGTCCAAGGGATAGAATCTGGTTGCATTGCGACTTGGTGAAATCCACTTTTTAAGTAGAATTTAGAGAAGATTTTACTATTGCTGATCTTCTTTAGGATTGTGTTTATCCCGGTAAAGAGTATTGGTCCTTATGAGTGTTGTCATTAAGGGTTCTGGAATTTACTATGAATTTACTAAGCCGAATAACTCCTATATCTAGTAAGGCTTTGATATGACGGTTGAATTGCTCTTGCATCGTCGGTCTGACATGCTTCAATGGTTATCTTCTATTGTTAAGTCTGGGTTAATAATATCCAGCTTGCACACCACTTTATTTTTTGACCAAAGTTGAAGAGGGTTATCACCAAGGAATCCTTGCTCTTTTAATCTTGCCAATAAGGTGGCAAAACGATTTCCGAAATTTTTGTTGTAGATTTAGGTTTGGTAATACACAGATTCTTGGATTGTAAAATATTCGATTTCTTCAAGATCCAATTCTTCAATTGCCACAGTGTTTGCAACGGTTTTAGTGCTGGTTTGAACTACCTGTTTGACCCTAAAATATCGCGATTGGAAACATAGACCGATTTATAAGGACTTTGAAATAATCATGAAAAATAGCAAATGGATCCCAAAAATCATGGAAAAATGGACAAAAATCCAAGAAAGGGTGGAGAAAATTATGGTGCCTTTAGAAGGATTAAAGGAGTCACAGGGGTGGTGTTTTATGCAAAAGGTCCTCCGTCTTAGAGAAAATTAATAAAAATAATAGGAGGGTCATTTGAAGAAAAGGCCTATTAAATAGTCTATTTGAGCCTAAATAGATGCAACTTAAAAGGCCTATTAAATAATTGATTTAATAAATGGCCTAAGAGAGATTAAACAAATAAGTGGAGTGGCCTTTTTGGCCCAACTTTATGGCCGGCCTTAGAGGGGTAAAAAGGTCAACGAAATATTTGTGGAGAGTGGTCTATATAAGGACCACTTGAAGAAGCAAAACCTAACCTTCTCTCCTTGCCTCCTTTCTTTCTCTCTAGCTGCCACCACATTCATGGGCAAAATTTTGATTCTCCCATGAAACTCTCTTTCTCTTTGCATTTCTATAGGTCTTATGTATTGAGAATAGCTATTCCAAAAGGTTAATTGCTAGAATTACTTGAAGAATGACAAAAAGGATTAGTTATCTCCTTTCTCTTGCTAGCACAAGATTTGGGACATGGCTAAATTCCTTGGTGGACTCGAGACCGATTAGGTGGAGGCACATAGAGGCACGCCATCGACTCCCATGCCTTGGTCGAGCCCCGCGAATACTATTTTCGCGGGAGGTACATTTCTCCTACACCTTCTCTTGTGTCGATTGACTTAGCACTAGATCCTTGCACTTGTTTGTGGTTAATTAAGTGTAGTTAGCTTCAAAAATTAAAATTATACATTTTCTAACAGTGGTATCAGAGAACAAGGTCGTGCTTAAGTTAATTTGACACTTAATTAAGAGAAATTTGCTAATTAATGGATTAGTAGAGATGATGTATTTGTTTTCTATCTGGAAATAACATTTTTTGTGTTGTTTCACATTTTTCGCTATGATATGTTCTCTGGAATATATTTCCATCTGTATGAAAGTTGTAGATCTGTGGATTGTGATTCTTTTGGCTTTGGATTCACGGTTTTTTAAAGTTTTATGGATTTACTGTGAATAAAACGGCAACGATGCGCAGAACCAGTTTCTGCTCGCACGTTCTGTTTGAATGGCTTGAAAGATTTATATTTTGAATATAAGTATTAGTTTTCTATAGCTATAATTAAAGAGGACTTAAAACTCTTTCTGAGAATGTGTAGATTGTTGCATGACTCAGATTAATTTGTGAGTTTACAAGTTTGAAAAGTAAGATCTCGTCAGATCCAGTTTATTGAACAATTTGATTGTTCTAATAAACTGTACCAACTGAGCACTCCTTTAAAAAATAAGTTGTTCAATTTTGAGTTAGGATTCCAGAAAAATTAATTTCATAATTTTTTATGGAATTTTGGACCTTCAACTAGGTTAAAGCATTTTGATCGACAGTATGTTCCAGTACAGGATTTGTCGATTGTTTAGCATGTAACTTGAATTTATTGAAATGAACTTAGTTGTTTTCTTTTCATGGATGGTTAGCCTATAGTCTAAAATAGTTTTTTTATGTATATTGTATATATAAAAACTGGATAGAAGGTGGTCTAACAGACCAAATGGTTGAGAGGACAAGCTGAAAATCTCATAACGGTGTTTCGTGCACTTGTTAGAGATTTGTCTTTTTTTTTATTCTCCCAGATGGTTTAAGATCTCTTCTTGAAATTTTTAATGGTAATCACAATTATTATAAGGATCTTAAGTAATTTATTTCATAATTTTTTGGAGACAAAAAACTATTGATTTTGTTGGATTCCATTAGTTACATTTTTTGTTAAATTAATACTTTCTAATTATTCAAACTAGTTGAAAAACAATTAGAATACTCCTTGTTTGATCTCCTTTCAGTTATGTAATGTTGAAATAAATTTCTAAATGAATTTAAACTAGTTTTGTTGTTTAAAATTGAGAATTTATTACGGAAATTGCTTATGGCAAACAATACGCAAAGATGCTTGAAAATCATTAATTGGAAATAAAGTGGACTTGTATGTGCTAACTTTATTTTGTAGGTGGTAAGTGGGTTTAGTATGGCTCATGACTCAATGCCTTGTGGTTGTAAATTGAATGCATGTGTAAATGTTTGTAATGCGGCCTTTGGTGCCATTAATTAATTAATTTGTTGATTAATTTTGATGTAACTTGTGTGGCTTGCATGCCCCTAAGATTAGGATGGGAGTAGGATATTTTTCACATGTATTTTATTCCTTTATTTTATATAGGATTTAGATCCTTATAGAATTTAGTGGGAGGGACAAGGATTAGATTGGTTTTGCTTCATGGGCGATATGGCGAAACTAATGCAAGCGGAAGCCATACAAACCCACAACAATGGATGAGATGCTTATGTGTGATTACTTGTGTTAGGATAGGTATGGGTGTATGCTTACACGACCACCAAACAAGTGTCACTTAATTGATTGTCCCAAACAAAACTCGATTAAGTTATATCGCCCTCCTCTCTATCCCCTTCTCGTCGATCGGTCGTCCATTGACGCATTCTCTTCGACACGGGACGTCATGGTCCACCCTCGAAGTCGGGATGTAAATCAGATTTAATAGGAGCAAATAGAGAGATGTTACTTATCGATGAACCCTAATCGGATTAGACATCGGGGCAATGTTTGTGGATGTACATGAGATATTTCACAAACCAAGAATCATATGAAATGATATGATTGGTTGGAGAACCTACCTTGTTTTTAGTGTCACGCCGACGCTAGCACCATCTCAACTAAAATAAGGATCTTAGAAAACCTATTACATTAGGGACATTAAATAAATGTAGTGGGAGTTTTATTTGTTATAAATAAAACAATTGCATAAACTAAATGATCGTAAATTGATTTTGTTATAGATGTTAAAATTGTTAATTTTGTTGCGATCAATCTTTGAAAATGAACAAACTCGTTTCTAAAAGTATTTATTTAAATAAGTAATACTGATTCCTAAGACACGATCTTAGTGAAGAGAAACTTGAGTATGTCAATTCTCAAAATTTTCCTCAAACTACCCGAACGTAGCATCGCGATAATTGATTAACTTTTGACGAAAAGTTATTCAATGAAGCGTATTGCTTAATATCCTCATTTGAAATTTCTAGACCTTTGAATTAGCAAATTCATATGGACTAAAATTTACTTCTAAACTCTCATCTACTTACTCAAGAAGGTGTTCTTGCACTACAGGAAACTGCAGCATCTGCATCGGGATTTATGATTTTTCAGCAAAAAAATATCTGTTGCATCAGCCGAAAAAATTTATTTGCATCCACATTTCGTTTTTCAGCATTTTTCATCGACCTATATTTGTCTGCATCGTCTTGGTGATATAAATAATAGCCAGTTGTATGGGAAACACTGATGTAACTATTTTTATTTATGTGCATCGGATTTACTGATGTAACTTATTGAACATTTGCTTCCGTCCAATGGATGCAGTTAATGTATAAGCTCTTGCATCAGCTGTGACAATGAAAATAATATATCTAATTGCATTGGATAAATAGATGTAACCATTCTCACTTGACTGCATCTGTCATATTGATGCAATCCATTGATTATTGCACCTGTCCAACAGAAGTAAGAAATAAGCGGCCTATGCATTGGCTATGTTGATGTAAATAACATAGCAAATTGCATGAAAAATACCGATTTAGCTGATCAGGGCTATTGCATAGGATTCACGAATGTAACTAAACTAATTTGATGTGAATTAACAATGTATTAATTTCTATAAGATATAAATACACGGGGGTGTGAATTAATAAATTAATTTGTTCATACTTTTTTAGGGTAATTTTTTTTTTTAAAAAAAACAACCTTCAGTTGGACTTATGATTCAAACTAATTGAAATAATTTTTGTTCTACATATATTTATTTACTCATTTAATAATTAATAGACTTATTTGATTCAAATTAATTTAATAATAATTTCTCTACAATAATTATTGCTTCTCGAGATCTTCTAATTTACTCGTCTTACTAATTCAAAAGCAAATATTATTTTTCTAGTTATTATAATTTTGAAGATCAAACCTGATGTGTTACCAACAATGTACCGGTAGCGTTGTTGTATATGATTTATAATTTTTTTTTCCCTTGAGTTTGTAACTGCAAAATAAGAGCCTTTTCATGCTTGCTACCAGTCGTATCGTGCATAATTACAAAAAAATTAAAACTATGAAGCTTAATATGTCACATAATGAAGCTTAATTGGGCAGTCAAATTTTCAATTCAATGGGTTATGTGTAACGCAAATCTTATATTCTCACCATGCTTATTTGGTATAGTATAAAAGTTTAAAACTACGAAGGAAAAAGAAAATATTGATTGAATATTTTGTCCTAGAACTAAAGATGGCCATAAGTTCTTCAATGTATCGGCGGCATGATTTCCTCAAAAAATGAACGTTATTTTTTCACACATCAAAGCTAGAAAGTCTTTGTGAGTGCATTTATATTTTCCTCATTTTATTTTTTGGCAATAAATCTGAATTTATGTTTTATCCATTTTTAAATTTAAAGTTGTCTAATATTTGGTCTTGGTGCCGGTAAAGTTTGTATCCCGTCCCTCCATTTAATGAAAGGAAATCAGGATATACTTGGCTAAGTGAAACCAACTACTTAATTTAGTCACTTCCTGCTGATATGATATCTTTACAATAAAATCTTAGAACAAATTTCTATTTAATAAAAATTGACAAATGCAACTATGCCGCTCTACAAAATAAGTATCGAAAGATTTAGATTCAAGATAATGTATCGAAAAAAAAAGAAATAGATTCAAGATATCATGAAAAGATTATAATATTTAGAATTAATCATGATATGATATGAGATTTTTTATTTAAGGTATCATGATCTTTTAAATATACAAAATTAATCATGTATGAAGTGGATGAGTGATACAACTATAATAGCTAATAAATAAATATATGTTATTGAATATGAAATATCACTATTACAATTGATTATAGATATTTCTTATTATATTTCATAAATAGTGTTGTGATTCGTATATATAAATTTCAAATTTTAATTAGCAGAAATAGCTCAAATAACTAAGTTCATAATAAAAACTATTATGGATACTAATTCAGTAAGTCTGTCAAATACTCGACTTCTATAAAAATAGATTCGACACATCATAATATTTTATTTATGATCACCCTTCATATAAAATATCACATTTATATTATTCCATCATATATTAATTGCTTGTTCGTATTGTTATTAATATAAAGCAATGATCCTAAATGAAAATATTTTCGTACATGCTTATCAATAAAATACATTTGAACTTATAATATAAAAAATAATCATGTACTAAGTGGATGAGTGATACAATTATAATAGCTAATAAATAAATATGTTTTTGAACATGAATCTTACTTTTATAATTGATTATAGATATTTGTTAACATATTTCATACAAAAGGTTTCTAACGAACTATATATATAGTTTGGCTATGGTCAAAATGATTCATAGATCGCTCTATCAAACTCGATTATATTAGATCTCAAATTTAAAGCTCAAATGACGGATCCAAAACACTCAATGTGTTCTTCATAATAAAATCTTCTTATCGACTAATTTTATATTTTATCAAACTTGTAAGAATTTTTTTCAATTTACAAAAACTATTATTATTGGAGGGTTTAGAACTAATTAAATAAAAAATTAATATTTTTCAAATTTAAATAATTCACAGTTAATTTTTTTTTTAAATTTTGAAGTATTTTGTTTGAATTTATAAAAGTTATTTTTATTGGAGGGTTTAGAACTAATTAGGGTTAATTAGATTTATGCCACTGTGAAAACTTGAAATTAGTAAAATGCCATCACTAAATGATAAATTAGTTTTATGCCACTGTGAAAAAGTAAAAATTAGATTTTTGCCGCCGAAAAATTGATTTTCCAATTTTACCCTTTTAAATATGCCACTACAAAAATTTTAAATTAAAAAAATGTCATCCCTAAAATAAATTATTAACTGACATAATCAAATAATATAATCATTTCATGTAAGTGACCTTTTGCAATCATGACATAAAAACTAAAAGTAAATAAAAATAAATAAGAACTAGAAGTACTTTGAGTTAATGAAATTATTAATCGTGACATAAGCAAATAATAAATTATTAGCTCCTTTACGCGGGCCTTCCCTATTGGGTGGGGGCTGCATAACTGGGCTCGACTTACCGTTATCATTCAACAAGTGAATGAAATGAAATTTTTAGTGGTAGCGTTTGCAAAAATTTTAGTGTCTTTCTTTCATCATAACTTTTAGGGTTTATCAAAAGGGTAATTTGGACATTTTTAAAAATAATGAGAGATTTCAGGATGGCATTTTTAGTATTTAATCATTTTAGGAATAAGATAATGGCATATATCTAATTTACACAATTTGATAATGGCATAAATCTAATTAGCAATATAACAATGGCATATCTCTAATTAACTATTTTTCACAGTGGCATAAAACCAATTAATCCTAATTAAATTGATATTTTAAAAAAAATTAAAATATTTTCTAAAATATTAATTTTGGGCAAAGGATATTTCAATATGACGATAAGATCGGGTTTCACGAAACCCTTTGTCCATATATCTATAGTAATACTAGAACAAAACATGTTTGAGTCAAAAGCGATTCATGATTTAACTATTTAAATTTTAAATGGCTAATTTGAAGCAGTATTTAATTTGTATTTAATTTACTTTAAAGTGTTAAATACTCCTTTAAAGTAAATTCATAGTTAAATACTCCCTTAAACATAATTAGTTACTCTCTTATCACAAATTATGTACTTTCATAATAAAAAATAAATGAAAACATATGTGACACTCTATTAATAAATCTTACATACTCCCTTATGTAAAATTACATACTGCAATAATAAAACGATAAATTAAAACATATTTGACACTCCCTTAATAAATCTTACATACTCCCTTATGTAAAATTACATACTTCAATAATAAAACGATAAATTAAAACATATTTGACACTCCCTTAATGAATCTTATGTACTCTTTTTATAATATTTAGATACTCTGTTATGTAAAATTACATACTTCTGTAATAAAATATAATTTGAAACATATTTCACACTCCCTTAATGAATCTTACATACTCCTTTAATGATATTTAGATACTCCCTTGTGTAAAATTACATACTCCCACAATAAAAAATAAATTAAAACATATTTGACACTCCTTCATGAATCTTATATACTCTCTTATATAAAATTACATATTTCCATAATAAAAAATAATTTAAAATATATTTCACACTCCCTAATAAATCTTACATACTCCCTTAATAATATTAAGATACTCTCTTATGAAAACTTACATACTTCCATAATAAAAGATAAATTAAAACATATTTCACATTCCCTTAATAAATCTTACATACTCTTTTGTGTATAATATATATATACTCTTTGATTCTTATTAAGAGTGACGGTGCTTATATAAAGACATAAGAGAAAATAAAGAAGAAAGATGAGGACAACAAAGGAGAGGTCATCTGTGAGAGGAGAGGTAAAGGGGAAGCGCGAAGGAAAGAGGAGATCGGTGAGAGGAAAAGTGAAAGGAAGAGGAGATCGGTGAGAGCCTGAGAGGAGATCAGTGAGAGCTTGAGATGAGAGCGTGAAGGAGAGATAGAACGAAAGAGACGTTCTTTGAGCGGAAGAAAACAATAGAAATTTTGATGGGCTAGATTCGATACTCCTTTGCTAGAAGGTAAATTAAAACAATTTTAACACTTCCTTAATAAATCTTACATACTTCTTTAATGATATTTAAATACTCCCTTATCACAAATTACGTACTTCCATAATAAAAGATAAAAAAATATATATTTGATACTTCCTTATTGAATTTTACATACTCCCTTACAAATAATTTGTTACTCTCTTATCACAAATGACATACTTCCATAATAAAAGATAAATTAAAAATATATTTTTCACTCCCGTAATGAACCTTACATACTCCCTTACAGATAATTAGTTACTCCCTTAGCACAAAGTACTTCTATAATAATAATAAAAAGATAAATGAAAACATATTTCACACTCCCTTAATAGATCTTACATACTCTCTTAATAATATTTAGTTACTCCCTTATCACAATTTATGTACTTCCATAATAAAAAGAAAAATGATAACATATTTGATACTCTCTTAATGAATCTTACATACTCCCTTAATAGTATTTAGATAATCTCTTATCGCAAATTACATACTTCCATGACAAAAGATAAATGAAAACATATTTAATACTCCTATAATGAATCTTACATACTCGCTTTCATTTATTAATTATTTTTTTGTGTTTATCACGCCTTATATTTGCAATATGACAGAAAATATGATAAGGAAAGAAAACAATGGCGTAATGTGATGGAGAGTGAAAGAAGGAAAAAATGAAAAAAACATCAAAATTTTAAAATATAGGACCAGAGATGAAGTTGGGAGAGTAAAAGGGAGAGAACAGAGGGGACATAAGAGAAAGGAAGCGCCGAGTAAAAAGAGATAAAGGAGGTTTGCGGAAGAGGAGAAAGAAAAATGAATGCTAATTGGGCTGGGCTGGATTGATGCACGTCAGTGGGATGGCAGGATGTCCCGTGAAATGGGATGCCAGTTAGGAATTCCGCTACGGGTAGGGATGAAAACGGAGCAGATAAAATCCGCTCCGGTCTGTATTTGAATCCGAAAAATACGCGTAACATCCGATCCGTATCCGTATTCGAACATATCCGTATTCGTATCCGTATCAGCCAAAAAAATATGGAAGCGGATATGCTTTTTGAATTTTTGGACAATATCCGATCCCTATTCGTATCCGACATGAATATTATCCGTATCCGATAGATATTAATCCGTTTATTCGTATCTTTAATGGCATAAGATGATTAATATAATTACTTATGTACATTAGAGAATACTTTTAATTATATAATACTTAATTTTTATTAGATAAGTTCTCTTATAATAACATTTTCATTTGAACTAGTAACATAAAATTATTTTTATTTTTTGTTATTGAGACGATTATATATAGTAACAATACTAAAATTATTTTTTTTCTCTAATCATGATGATTATATATGATTAATATACTATTTTAATGTATGATGACATTTAAGGTAACATGATATGATTTGACATTGAATAGTTAAATATACTATTGGAATTCAAATTGTGGATAGACTGAATTTATTGATCAATCTTATTAGATTTACTTATGTGGTGCTTGCAATTTTAGAAGGTCTCTTATTTGCTTTCACTTTTAGCCTTTTATTTATGTGTTAAAAGTTGGAACCCAACAAATAAATTTGCTTACTTTGATTTTAAATAAGTTCACTTCTAATGTTGTACATTGTAATTGAAGCCAATGATATTAAAATTAACTTTCATATTTTAAAGAAACGCTCATTTGGCTCAAACTATGGAAAATAGTAGATATTCATTCGCATGTACTACTACTGATCTTGACGAAATACTAATATAAACACTGTGTATATTGAATAACATTATAGAGAAACTGCTATTGTAAATAAATAAAAAAAATTAAAATATTATCCGTATCCGACAAAATATATTCGTATTCGACTCCGTATCCGAAAATATCCGAACCGTATCTGTATCTGTTTAATATTCAAACCGTATCCGTATCAGTATCCGAACGCATTCGTATTCGTATCCGTATCCGAAAAAAAATATAGATGCGGATATAGGAAGACCAACATCCGCTCCGTATCCGATCCGTTTTCATCCCTAGCTACGGGTGAGCTGTATATCATGCTAACAAAAATTAGGTAAGGAAATTTTTCCTTAATTTAATTAATGGTAATCGGTGGGGGTAGATAGAGAGGTGAACCCAGGAAACTAGGTGGAATCTGACTAGGCTTCTTGTTTTAAAGCTAATTAATAAACTCGCGTGGCTGGGTCCTGGTATATATATTTTTTCATTGAACGTGGTGCTCAGTATTGTAAAGATTAATATCGTATTATTTCAAGTATCAGATATGGAGCGCCTGTTATATCACGATCTAACGTCGAAGAAAGTAGCAACACATCTTGCAATCAGATCTGTATAGCAGAAACTGAAATAAGGTAGAATGGCCTTGTGTTTAACAAGTCGATGATCTTGGCTTTCAGGTATGCATGATAAGAAAAACAATAAAGTAATTGAAAAAAGAACCTTTGAAAGTGTTGCTGCAGAAAATCCTCTGCTATTTCTTCCATCGTTTTTCACACTTGTTGTGGCATATTGGCATGAACCCCTCTGCTACCCACATTCTAATCAGACATATTGCAAAGATCTTAGAATCTTCAAGAAATGAAGAAAGATACAAAAACATGCCTTGAGATATACCTTCATAGCTCATGGCAAGGATGCTGATGCAATCTTTGCCATCAGAGTGCCAATTCATTGTTCTCAACACTTTTTCTCATGCACGGTAGGGATCTTTTGTTGATAGGATGCCACCTAATACTATCAAAGCAAGACGCAAACCCTTACATTTTGTGGATAGTTCAGTTACAAGTTCATAAAGATCATCAAGGCACTTTTCACCAGGTTTTTGATAAAGGAGAACCTTTTTGATGAGGAGATTACGGCTATCCTCCTCATTTAAGAACTCGAGTTCATAAGGTTTCATTATAGGGTCGGCTG
The DNA here is from genome assembly GCA_028095005.1 of Rhynchospora pubera. NCBI lineage: Eukaryota > Viridiplantae > Streptophyta > Magnoliopsida > Poales > Cyperaceae > Rhynchospora > Rhynchospora pubera. The sequence continues at coordinate 205,180,031 of CM051461.1, read as the reverse complement.
ATTGAGCAACCTTGATTAATCTTCTAATCATTAGTACCTGCCTTTCATTCCCCACATCAGGCAATGCATGTTTCAAATATTGATTCCATAAACAGCCACCCGCTCATAACAATTAAGCATCGTAACAAAAGTACCACAAGCTAATAACTACACAACAAATATGATTGTTCAAATTTGCCGAGGCTTTTCACTTGGAAGTTCGCTGAGGAAATTGCATTGTCCTCTCTAAAGATGGAACTAAAAAAAACTTCACTAGTAAACTACACAGAATTTGAATATCGATCTATCCTGGCATTTACTTCCCCTAGGGAGTTTGATATGACAGTGATGGAAAAGCTATTCCTTGGTGGTGTTTCTGTTCCAGGGCCGCTCAGAACATCTTGGGTGTGTTTGGATGAGCGGGAATAGAGAATAGGAATAAGGAATTTTGGTTTGCGTGTTTATTTTTATTCTTGTGCAACCCAAACAACACAACAATAAGGAATAAGGGCCCTTATTCCTATACTAACAAAACCATGGTATAAGAATAAAAAATAAGGATAAGCACGCAAATCGAAATTTCTTATTCATATTTCCTATTCCCGGCTTATTCCGTTGCATCCAAACACACCCCTTAAGTTTTAATTCTATTATACGTCTAACAAATAATAACAATTCTAAAAGTAACCCAACTCTCAAGAAAAATAAAAAGAAAATCTTCTTCAAATAGGAATAATTAAAAAAAAAAGTGTCAGAAAAATAAAAAGAAAATCTTCTTCAAATAGGAACAATTAAGACAAAAAAAAAGCGTCGACTAAATAAGACTTGTTCAGATGACATGTTAATTGCCTGACCAAAGATTAACAAGTGGCTTTCCATTCAGGCATTTCAATATACAATTCATTGCAAGCTCTCTTAACTTTTCCTCCACAGTTTCCATCTTAAGGCAACCATCAACAACCTATTAGACAAATGGTGATAACAAAAGAATTCAATCCTATGTTCTAAAAACAAATGGAAACCTGGAATATTTGCAAATTTTCTATTTTGGATTACTAAGTGATTTCATACTGTATTGAGAAATAACATTCACCTCCCAAGAAGAATCACGAAGGGCATAATAATACTCTGCAACTTTCTTTTGGAACTCTAACTTCTCATACCTCTCTGTACCATATCCTCCTCTTTCAGCTGCTTTCTAAAATATTCCACAATTCATATAAGAAAGTATATCAAAATGCTTACAACCAGTATTCAATTATGATGTTTGGCCTCACTTGAATGGAACAGCTATACTGGTAATTAAGGCCTGCTATCAGAAATATACCAGTTAGGCAAACATCAGACCAGTAGATCTGTGGCATTTGGGTATGGACCAGACTTCTTCTTGTTTACTGTTTTATGCTCTATGGGTTGATCTGTAATTGCTGAAGCTTCACAGATTTAGGTCATATCTGATATTGGAAAGTACCACCAGGGCCTGCATAAACCAGACAAATCGCAATTCCTGCCAGAAGAGAGATTATATGTTTCTAGCTATAACCAAGTTAATATAGATTTTTCACATTTACAACTTACCCTAAAATCTCAATTGTACCTTTTAAACTGCTATCAGAAACGAGACATACCATAAATAGGCATAGATCAAGAATTTTACCTCAGGTGGAATATCAAGGTATAAGACTAAATCAGGAGCTATTAAACCCTCTTCAGGAGCCTGCATTTACAATAAGAGAAATCAACCTCATCACAAATTTACAAAAGACCCTCAGGACAAAATGTTTCCTATAAACAAAGAACTCACATTGCACCAATGTAAATCAAGTCCTTTGGCAGCTGAAAAAGCAACACCAGAGTAAGAATACCGGTCTACAATGAGGGTTGTTCCACTTTTTAGCTTGCTTTTCCATTAAAGCCCTGAAAGCAATCAATAAATCAAATTCTCTCTTCATCGTCACATCACAGGAACTAATAGAGCTGCAGTACGAAAATCTCGATAATGCCATATTGGTCAGAAATAATGCTTTTCACCAAGAAGAAATTGCAACATTCCTAAATTCATTCCAGTAACTTCAGACAAAATTACATATGGAACTCAAAATGCCTGCATTCGACAGAAAATCCTGGAGAGAACGTGTTTGTGGACCAAACAATGAAAAAAAATGTTTCAAAAGTAAAAAATATGTCAGACTGGTACATAGGCAAAAAGAAAGCAGACCTTTTCTCCCAACGGTTGGCACTGAAGAGCAAATGAATGGCTCTATCATCCAATTGCGACTCATTCAAGAGGTAAGAAGAGATCATTTGGCCAATACCTGTCGTTATGTCAGGGAACCGCCATGCCTCCACTGACAAACCATTGGATTGCAAATATGAAAGTAATTTGGAACATTGTGAGCTCTTTCCGCTCCTGTCCAGACCTTCTAATACTATGAGGGACCCACGTGCCATTGAGGTCTTGTCCTCTGTGCTCCCCATTTTTATAGATTTATATGGTCTCTTGGTAGGTTGTGAGAAGCCAGCTCTAGAAATCCTAACACAAAAATTATAGCTTAATGAAATAGATAACCAAACAGCTCATTAGGGTTTCAGTAAATAGAGAGTACAGGATGTTTACCAGTTAAGAGAGACTGCCCTTAATGTAATTCGGCCTAAAATGGTCATAAAAGATTATGAAATCTGCATATAATCAGGTTCAAAAAAATGAGAAATTAAAAGTACACCATCATTAAATAACATAAAGACTGCGACTTTGCTCAGCGGTGGAGCCACGCTGGTATATTGGGGCAGGGGCAACCATATCAAAAGGGGAAAAAAAATAACAACACTGAAAAGCTAATTTAACAATAATCAACACAAGATGGACATATACTGATTAAGTGTATCTAAAAGGATAATATCTCAATACAGGCAATTCATTCAACGAAAAAATAAGTGGAACTTGCTGTACAAATACATAGGTGCAGATGAAAGTACACAGGAATGTACAAATCTAATACATCTGCCATTTGGCCTCACCTCAAGATAAAAGTGAATATATAAGTGAAGCCAAACAAAATTGCAATCGTAAACAGAACCAATTATCACTGGCTTGCTAATTGCTATGTCCTAGTTATACACTATGCTTGCTGAGGCAAATGGGTTCCAAACATAGAAATCGTTATTCAAGGTCAGGGTTCGGAGAAATAAATTAATTTAGTAAGAGATATCTCACCTCTATGAATAAATTCTGATAGTAGTTGGACGACCAAGTGCTAGGATTTGGAGCGAGAGCGACTGGGGTCTAGTTGATACATGAGAGACGAGAGGAGTTTGAGCAGCTCGTCGGAGGGAGTTGTCGCTGTCGAGGGTTTATGTTTCCTTGTTACTCTACAAAGCACTGAAGCACTGATGAAGATTGCAATCCAGGCCGTTCATCAACTTTTTGATCTGACTGTTCATGATTTTGTGACAATTTGGGGCATCTCATATTCTCATCTCAAATTTGTATTTTGACTTGAATTAAAGTTATGTGTATATAAACAAGTATAATTATGAATATATCTGCTGTGAACTTATAATCTGAAATTATTTTAAAGAATAATTTGTGCCTTAATTTTAATAGGAAGAACGATTTATCTTTTACTTTAATAAAAAGCAAGAAATCACTCGTTTTATAACAGTGTTATTCTTTCTCATCTAATTATCCATTCATAAAAGAAGTAAAAAGTATTTTTATCCTTTTTATGAATGATAATTAGATGTGAAAGAATAACGCGTTCATAAAACGGGTAAAAAGTCTTTTTATCCCTTTTATGAACGGATAAAAAGAGAGTTACGCTACTTACCTACCTGCAAAGCTACTCATCAAAACATTTTTTTTGGCAAAATTGTTTGTCATGTAAAGCTACTCATCAAAGCATAGTTGTTTGTCATGTAGCGGCTCCAATGCTACTAAAAAGAGAGTAGACCCCTTTTAATTTGTTTTCATACTCAAATCTTTAGCGATTCTATTTCCCAAACTCTAAACCCTTGTTCGAGCGGCGTTCGCACTCCGCTCGGAAAGAGATTCAGAGCGTCAGCGAGTTTGTTCCTTCCCTACTGTCGCGGCTTTTTCGTCATTATTCTCCTCGAAGGAATTTCTCGAAGAACAATGGGAACATAGCCTAGATTCACCTCCCTTAAGGTTTCGATCTCCATGGCGGGTATCTCTCAACACAAGAGAACCCTAACAAGAGTCGCTACTTAAAGAAGTTTCTTGATTTAGCGGGTCCTTTCCTTCCAGTAGGCGCAAGCCCCTACTGTTAATTACCTCGTAGTTGCCTACAAGAACCTCTGATTAAGGGACATGAAGGGTAAAGACGTAATGGGCTAAGGAAAGAGGCTTATGGAGTGCTATCGCGGAGGACTTAATTGATGGTACCAAACTTAATTAACGGGACCCAATTAAGGATCGACAAAAGACTTCTGACTTGACCAAAAGAAGGGAATGGATTTTTGGTTTAGAAGAGGTTTTTGGTTGATAAAAGGGAAGGCTTCACTTGAGGTTATTTATGGTAAACTCTCGGGGCTATGACTGACCTTCTTATGAGAGTGAAAAGGAGTTTTACAACTTTCGGGGTCTCTTGGGCGACCTTTCGGCGAAAGTTGGTTCTTTTACAACCCTAGGGACCATCTTGATCGGTCTTCTTAATAAGAGTTGGTTCTTTAACGACCCTAGGGACCATCTTAGTCGGTCTTCTTAATAAGCGTCGGTTCTCGGGACCATCTTAGTTGGTCTTCTTGTGAGAACAGAAGAGGAGTTTTACAACCTTAGGGGCATGTGGCGCCTTTGAGCTAAAGTTGGTTCTTTTACAACCCTAGGGACCATCTTGATCGGTCTTCTTAATAAGAGTTGGTTCTTTAACGACCCTAGGGACCATCTTCATCGGTCTTCTTAATAAGAGTCGGTTCTCGGGACCATCTTGGTCGGTTTTCTTGTGAGAACAAAAATAGAATTCTTTGGACGAGGGGGCCCGTAAGAATTCATTTTCTAAGTCATCTAAGGTCGATCTCAACCTTAGTGAGGGACTTTTCCTCAAACGAAGAGGTTTTGGCTTTGACTTTGGGTTTCGTGTTTTAGACTTTTAATTTCTGAAGTTTCACTTGGGATATTTGATGATTTTATTCACCTTGGCCTTTGCACTTTTGATTTTAGAAATTCTTTTCCATTTAGAAAATACTTGACTTTTGAAGATATTTATTTTTTTAGAAGATATCATATTCTAAATCATTTAGACTTTTGAAAATATTTGTACTCAAGTAGACTTAGCTTTTTGAAGATAGCACATTTGAGGGTTTTTATTTCGAAAATACTTATTTTTGAATTCTTAGAAACCTTAATATTTATAAAAGTCATTTTTAAAGTGAAAATACCTCAAAAATGCAAAAGACCGCTACTTTGACATATTTTTATATCAAAGTATTAGTGAGGTTGGTTTATTTTGATTTTTAGAATTTTATGGATGTGTCGTTTATATTTTTAGGGGCTTCCTATTATTTATAATGAATTTCTAAAACTTCTGCTCATTTGGAGTATTCTAATTGGTCCGCATAAACAAACTTAACTGACGTGGCTCCTATTGGGCTCGCTACTATGGCAAGAAGAAATAAAGTTGGGCTTTTCCTAATTCTAATTTCGGCCTATCTTCTCCTGGTCCTCGTACGAGTCCTCAGAAATTGTCACCATGGGTTATAGCACTGCTTTAGCCACAGAGGATCATAAGGTATGAGGTAAGGCGCTATGACTTAATTTGAAGAAGACGGGTCTCGTTCCTCTGAGCGAATCTGTGCGTTAGCGGGTTTGAACCCGTCAATGATTCCGGCCACCGCAATCTTTAAAGAGAAACTTCCCAGCTCCGTCGGACCAAAAGAAATGCAATGGCGAGCTCCGTTCTCATTGCGTCGGCTTCACTTGATGGGAGGACGAAGAGCCGGTATGATGGTACAGACGTTGGTACCAAAAATGTTTAAGAAACTAAATTCGTACCAAAGAAGATCAATTTAGCGTTGAAATTATGTAGAGAAGGCGTCTTACAAGCCAATTTGACTACACACGTCCTTAACTTGATAGTACTTAACAGATGTCAAACAACATTTACTATCGTCAAACCTATGTACTTAAATGAGAATCTTATATGGTCCAGTATACAAGCATGGTTTCATGTCATAGGTACCTAAGAAGTATTTACATAGCTTTGTCAAAGCATTCCTTTCACATGTACCCTACGTAATTTTCACATCGAAGAAGCATGGAGCCAATAGCAGGTATCACTCTTCAACTAGTTTGACCATGCCGACCATTAGCAAACTATTTAAATTAACCAATTCATTTTACAACAATCCTATAATATGTCATTTCATACTACCCAATTTCCAGCCATATACAGATATCAACGCACCAAAACAGAAGTGGAAATGAATTTCTGTCTTTCAATTTTACCCCTGGACTTACCTCACACTATAATCCTTATCTGCAAGCAACCATTTCATTTAGCCTTGTTTTACAAATATACCCATATATTATATACTATTGCAAATATTCCTATTAACAAGGGCCGGTAAACATTTGGTCAGCACCCTCTTCAAGAATTACATTTGGCTTATCCATGAACTGTATACATGAGTAATAAGCAATGGCAAAACTGAATCACCTTCTTGGCACTTATTTCAGGTCCCTGTTAATCAACAAATGCAGCCATGACAATAGCCAATAAATCATGCATTCACTATTTCTATTTGAACCCCTCACAAAGCAGCAATTATTATAGCAATACAACAACAATGAAGATCTTCTCCTGACAAGAGGGCAAGCAATTCCCCTCAGGTTCCTGTATGTAAATTGAATTGGGATTGAAGTTGAATGGATTGGCAGATAGAAATCAACACTGGATTGCAAATCAATGCTTACTGATGTATCTCCATGGTCAGGGGTTTAGTCAATTCCTTAACTAAACTCTTTTATTTCACCATGAGGGATCCCAATACAAGCCGAGTCAATGCTAAGCTTTGACTTTCAGCTAAATTAGGTTTATAGTTCATCCTTGGAAGCTGATGCTATGCTTCAGACCTCCAAGAAGTCACTTCTTGAGTTCACCAGTGAGCATGGTTGTCTCAGGCGACTTGATGCTAAGCTTCAAGTCTCCATGAGATTACCTTTACACTATTCTCTAGGAAGCATGGCTGATGCTACGCTTCAGACCACAGCTTCAAAGAGAATTATCATTCCAAAAGTGAATGAATTAACCCTGAAAGAGAATTATAAATGGAGAGGGATAACAAAGGCCGTCAAGAACCAAATAACAAGATTGTCAAAACTTAATTACAAGGAGAGGGAAGCCAGGTTCACAATAGACATTCATCAGAGAAGTCTCAATTGAGACATTAACCATCAAACTGCATCTATAGGAATAAGATTTAACGAATCAGATCTGATCTTGACTGATGCTACGCTTCAAATCAAGATCAAAGTCTGTACTAACTAGAATTAAGTAAAGAAACAACCGATCTTGACCTAAACTGAGCTCAGCCAGAGCGATCATGCCCTCATCGATGCTATGCTTCGAATGAGAGCACGACTGAGCTATAGAAGAGAGGATTATCTGACAGGATCTGATCTTTTCTTGATGCTACGCTTCAATTTGGGATCAGTCCTGTACTACCCTATTACAGGCCAAGAGAAAAAAAGAAACTAACAGATTTTTTGAGGAATTAACTTAACAAAAACAAAATTATGCAAAAAGAATACAACTACATCGCATGAGAGGGAATTGATTGATGAAGATCAGACTTTAACTGATGCTACGCTTCAGATTAAAGTCAGACCCAAATCCATCAATTAAGGATCAAGAAGAGGGTAGATAAGAGAATCAAAAGGAAGAATCGAACAGACTTAACGAAGAACATGCTCTAACTGATGCTACGCTTCAGATTAGAGCAAGAATCAACACATTAGACGAACACAAAAGAGAAAGGAAGGTTCAGTCACCAAATTCAACAAGAAACCTCAAATTCTATTGAAAACCATGCAACTCTTTACAAAATCGGATCTCAACAGCAGATCATACCTTTCAATCTCTTTACCTTTACAAGATTATCGCCTATCGCTCTCTTTCTATCTCTATGCTTCTTCTTCTACCTATGCACGACAGGTGCTCGAAGAAATGCCTAAACTAAAGCTCTCTCTTTCTGGTGTGCGTGTATACAAAGTGTGGCCTCTCAATCAGTGTGTCTTCCCCTTTTTCTGTGTGTGTCTCTCTATCTCCCCCTTTTCTTCTCTGCTCTACTCCTTATATAGGCAAGACTTGGGCTTCGATTCTCGTCTAGATGCAATGCATCTCCTTCGGGGCCTGGTGGTTTCGCGTGTAACAGAATTGCTCCAACAGATTTCTGTTGGGCGCTCCCTTCTTCTTTTCTCCTTCTCGGCTGGTCTTGGCTCACGGTAAACCTCATCGCTGATCATAGGGGCCCACCATCTTCCATCCTACTTGTTTCACGTGTTCCATGTGCACCTATTATTTTATTTTCGAAGGGGTCTTCTTTGAGATGCCAGCGACACTTCTTCAGCCCTTCTCATGTGCACTCGGTGCTTGGTGAGCCACGCATCTTCCTTCAAACTCATCTATTGTGGTGTATGTAAAATAGGTGTTGCTAAATTCTGTTCCTGTACGGAGGGAAGGATTTTGAATTCACGCAGGTTGTTCTCCATCTCTGTGGCCATCGGAGAGATACGGTTGGATTGCTGAAATGTGATCATGCTTTATTATGTTTACCTCTTCTCATTTCATTTATTTTTTTTTTCATTTCTTTCATCTATTCTCATGTCCCAACGTACTTCAGGAACTGCCTGAGATTATATACACCTTGCGCATCTCTTGACTTCTCTTTTCTTCTTTTTTTTTTTACCATGCAACATTTGCACAATCCATTCTTTTTACCATTTATTCCATACTCTTCTTCATATCATCATTTTTTTATGGTTCAACAAATGCCCCCACCGAAGTATACTAAACGTGCATAAATCAGCTCTGTTGATTTCCATGGTTAGTATACTTTGGTGCCTCACCATTTCTGGCTCACTAACCATCCCCTGAGTGTAAACATTGCATTGTATACTTATCTCTTGGTTGATTGTTCACAGCCTATCACCTTCAGTTCTCATCTCTTGGTCAAATAAAACGCTGCAACATCTGTTTTGATCCAATGGTCCCTAGTGTGACGTCACTGAAGCGGAATGGGGACAAGGAACTTTCGGGTGCCAGCTATTCCCATATCCGTTCCCTTCCTTAATTCAATATTTGAACTCGGTGTATTCACTTTTCTTTTACTGACTATTGCCTCCTTGAATCGGCTCATGGCTTTGGTGCACAAGTTAACGTTTTGTTTTGACAGGATCTCAAAGGAATATTCTCTGGGGTCCTACATGTCATTGGCACATCCATTTGCTTTAACCAGCTGATGCCATGTGTCCCCTGGGAAAACCCTAACTACTTCAGCTTTATATACGCCAACCCCTCTTTCTCCTTGTCTCTTTCAGCTCTTTCATTCGAAATCGCCTCTCCTTTTTCAGAGGTAGCTTCATCTCTTCTTTCACCGTTTGATTTGTTTTGCATCTTTACTGCTCTTCATGGTCGCTCTTTTTTTTTCTCTTATTTCCCTCGATCCCCTTTCTGTTGTAATGATTTTCTCAACACACAGTCAGATCTAAGAATCCTTTTTACTCCAATGACTTGTTGAGGAGTATAATCCCGTAATTATTTCTTCTGTGAATTTTCTTCTCTCACCCTTTTCACTGATTTGTTCTTGTTGCATCCTTTCGAGTTGATATCTTTCCAAAGCAGTGAACTTCTGATTTCTCAGTGATGTATCTATGTTGGCTGGTTGAGATGATGAGGTTAGCTTTGTTGTTTTGCAATCTTTTGGTTTCTAAGTTTTCGGCTTTGCTGTTCTGGATGATGTTGCAGTGGAGATGGTTGAGCTTTTGTGCCATAGCTTCCTGGTTTGAGGCCACTATGTTACTCTGATGATATTCTTTGAGGAGTACAACCTTCTATATTGCGCAATGTTTTATCTTCAAACCTTTGTGCTTGGTCTAAAGCATGCTTCTTTCTTTCTGGTTTCTACCAATATTCCAGATCTGTCAGCTCTTCTTTGCTAATCTTTTATTTGAGGTAAGAGCACTTGTTTTCTGGGATATTGGGCCCTGTGCATTTCTGATCACATTTTACTCTTTTGTTGATTTTTTTTTTTTTTTTTTTTTTTGCCTTCATCAGAGACACTTGCTTGACACATTTCCTGAGCAGTGAACTCTTAACATAGCCTTGACGCGTGCTAACATCTGAGCACTGATATGATGGAGCTAACCCTTATTGTTGTAGCTTTTCATTCCATACCATCCTCTTTTACTTCTCTTTATGATAAAACAGTGAAAATAGCAGATTTTACCATCTTCTCTTCTCCTTTATTTTTTTCTCTGGCGCCAAACTCACTCTCGAGGCCCCTCCTTGTTATCAGTTTTACTCCTTTCTCTCTTTTTTTTTTTACTTGGTGACTCAGCATTGGTATTGTTGTTTCCATGTTCTTAACATTTTCCACCAAAGTTCACTCTTTTCATCCTCCAACAATGTTTGCATCTGGGTTTTATTACCATGACCAGGCAAATTTTTGTCCCTGCTTTGATGATCTAAGTGGGTTCTTTTATTGACTGGTAGCACATCAGAGCTAGGCATCATTTGTAGTTGGCCTCTTCTTTCACTGTTGTTTCCTTAACCATATGGTAGCAACTCTCTTATTGGTTTTAATCCGCATACGCTTGTTTATTTCAGTGAGGAAAGAGCAGGCCGTGAGCAGATTCTGAGCAGGCTAACCGAGCGGGCCCTCCATCAGGTTTGTTACTGGCCTTTTCCCCCCTTTTTCTACTGGACTACGGTCTGGCCTGCTCGGCCTTTCTTTCTCTTTTTTTTTTGTTGAATGGGTTGGGCCGCAGCCTAATAAGCTTTGAATGGGCTTTTGATGAAGGCACACATATTATTGAAGTGTATTTATTGCTCACACATTGGCCTTATTCCAAAACTGGTTTTGTTAGCTCTTTTGAAACACTTATAACCACTTTGCTCGCCCTTGCGTTAGTGTCAGGTAATGAGAACTAACTAATGGTTATAAAATGGCATAATGGCATAGTTGGGTTTAATCATCACATGTTGCTATGCATGCGGATTCACATAAATGATGTTTTCAATTTGGTTAAGTTTAATCCACGATTGAGGTCTCATAAACGAGGTAAACCTTCGGGGGTCTGAAGCGTAGCATCAGTCTCTGTAGGTAAACCTCGTTTGCATGATCGGCTTTCATAATTTGCATTTGTTCCATCTTGAGCTCTCGATCTGCAGCTTAGCAGCAGTTAGGGGTTCCAAGTTTTCGTATTGACTTTGGTGACAACGGTAACCCTTAGGGGTCTGAAGCATAGCATCAGTCTCTTTGGGCGAACCTCCTTCATTCCCATAGAACAACAACATGTTCTTTTTAATTTTCTCATTTTCCTTTCTTGTTGTCTCTTTATTTAGCAATCATGGTTTCCTGGTCTCGTCCCTCCAGTATGAGATCTCATGAGCCCTCTGAGGAATTTATTCGAGACTTTCTTAAACAAGCTGACTTAGAATATGAGTCTCCGGCAGTGATTTCTGAATGGCGGACCCGACTATTAGAAGGTCGGGACATCTTTCAAGGGAGAGTGGCTCGTCATGAGTTAGCTCCTTTTCTTTCAGAAGTGGATCCTCTTGTGTTTAGTGATGATCAAGACCCTCCTTGCTTAACAAAAACCGTTCGTTCCACTTCTTTTTCTCATTTCCCTAAATGGAATTCTGATCAAAGGCTTCCTGATGTCGGGGAAGTAGACATGGTTACCTTATTACCCCGTAATCGCAAGGCCGAGAAGCCTTCTTTACAACTGATAGGACCCAAAATGATTGACTCCAACCGCCACTTCGGGTGGTGCCCGAAACTTCTTAATGTTCAAGGAAAGTTGCACTCATGCATTGGTCAATTAGAATGGGTCCGCTATGTGCTGACTCACGAGAGGGAGGTTTTAGAAAGTGCAGGTATTTATGAAGCTGTTTATCTTTCCCTCTTTGACTACACTTGTAGTCAAGAACTTATGCAAGGTTTCATCACCAACTGGAACTATGTTACCAACACCTTGTTCACTCAAGATAGGGAGATGGCACCTAGTCTATGGGACATGAGGCAAATTTCGGGTTTGCCTGTCCTTGGTCTCCCTTATGAAGAATGTTCTCCTCGTGATGCCATTCTTTTTGGTACTCAATCTGATGGTTCCCCTAACTTCCCCAAATCTCTTCGTCGAGTATATGAGATTTACCACAGGATTCGAGAGAAGCGACGCTCTAAGGGCGAGAAGGGGATTCCTTTTTCAATTTGGCTTTCTCATTTTATGGACCGCGTGAAGGGGAAGAACACTTCCGGTGTTGATGCTTTGAACCCTTTAGGAACTGGATCCTATTCAATTCACGCCGATGGTTATGGTCCAAATCTAGTTGCCTTATCGACCCTCCCCGAAAGTAGAGAAACCTTCTTAACGGCCTTCTTCGCTTGGTGGCTTTGTTACTTCATCATTCCTGCTGCTCCTGCTGACATCATTCGCCCCGAAGTGTTCATGATGGCCAACCTTCTCGCCAAAGGAGAGCGGGTTTCATTGGCAATCCCTGCTTTGGCCAACATATATCGCTCTTTAAGGGCTGTAGCTGCTTCTAAAGACCCTTCTTATTGTAAGGAGGTTGTACCCTTTCACTGGATAAGTGGTTGGGTCAATGCATATTGGCCGGGCTGTTATACTCCTGCGGTGCCTGATTCTCTCCGTAGCAGATTGCCGGCCTTGTCTGACATTGCCGGAGCCGCTGTAGCTCCCCCCAGTGCCATTGAAGCCCATTATATGTTCATTAGGAACCGTTCTCATGATGCGCCCACCTACCCTTGGGTTTTATCAAAGGGTGCTCCTAGGTCATCTGGTTGGTATGTTACAGATACTCCTCGAGAACATCCAGGGGCTAAATCGCGCTTATTCCGCTTGAAAGATGACCATTATAGGGACGCGGAATTCCTTATTTGCCTTCGAGAGTGTTATTTGCCTTTGCGTTTGGGAGGAAATCGCCTAATATTGGAGCCTTATTATCCTCAACGTATTGCACACCAATTTGGTTTGGATCAAGATATCCCAGACACCAATCTCTCCTTAAGGGGCCGCGTTGTGGATTTAGCTTTCTTCAGTGCTTGTTGGCGTTTTGCTTTGCGCCTAGGTACTGGTACCAAGTTCTTGATGCCTCATGCTTCTCGCCACGCCCGTCTTTCGGCTTTATCCTTTAGGCGCCATCGTGACTTGGTTAAGGCTTTTCATCGTCGACCTAAGAGTGACATTCAACGTTTCATTTTTCCTCTCGAGTCACAAAGTGGGAGGAATTATGAAGTTCCTGATGGTCCTGAAGCTCCCGTTGAGTTCCCAGATTTTCAAGGGTTTGATGGTCCGGCCATTCCTGCTAGTCCATCTTCTCTTCGCCAACCTCGTGTTATCTTCATCTCTTCCTCGCCACCGAGTAAGTTTTCTTTCTTTGGTCTTTCTTGCTCTTTTTCCCAAATGCGTTCCCATTTGCTTCAACCGCCTATCATCCTGGTGTTCATAGGGAGTGCGGCCTCTACTTTCGCTGAAAGGGAGTCTGTTGAGGTAGAACCTGTTGAAGAGGAGCCCGTCGAGGAAGAACCTGTCGAGGAGGAACCTGTGGAGGAGGAACCCGTCAAACCTGTCGAGGAAGAACCTGTCGAGGAAGAACCTGTCGAGGAGGAACCTGTGGCGGAGGAACCTGTCGAGGAAGAACCTGTCGAGGAAGAACCTGTCGAGGAGGAACCTGTCGAGGAGGAACCTGTGGAAGAAAACTTCGAATCTCATTTCTCTAGTCCTCATGCTGACGAAGAATGGCATTCTTTTGCAGAAGAGGGAGGCGCTTTCACTGATTCCTGCTTTGAGACCTTTCCTAATGAAGGTGTTTATCACTTCTTATCCTTTGAATTTACTGTTCCATTCCTTCAATTCTAAATTCGCATTCTAACTTCCGTTCAGATGTCACTTCGAACGTTGAAGCCAACAAGGCCCCTCTTACCACTATGGCTAGCTCTTCTAGATTATCTCCTCCTCCTTCTTCTCAAATCGAGTTCTCTTCCGGACCCTTCAACACCTATATGGGTCCGCGGCCTATAACATGCCTTCCTTCCAACATACAACTCCCTGAAGAGCCTGAAATTATTGAGATAAGTGATGAACCTGACCCAGTCCCACCAATGTCTCTGGATCCCCCAGGAGGTATGAGCGCTTCTTTCAAACTCTTTCTTTCTCGCTGCTTGTCTTTTTGATCATTCCCTACCAACTCTTTTCCCCTTTGGATGTGTATGTAGTCTTCTCCGTTGATGAAGTGGCACGTTTTCTTTGGAGTTTGGCGGAAACTTGTGGTGAAACTTGCTTGGGTCGCCAATTTTTTGATTATGGATGCTTCCAATTCTTACAAGGGGCTGATCGCAACGAGGTTCTTGAGACTCTTGCTAATTTGGGTTTAGTGCCACTGCGCTTCCATCTTCACTTCATCACCAAGGAATATATCCAATGGGAGTATTCCAATAGGCTTCGTGCTCTTTCTTCCGCTACTTTGAAGAGGGGTCATGCAGAGTCTAAGGTTTTCTCGATCCTTGAACTTCAAAAGGAACTCCCATTGATGATTGCTACTAGTCATCACCAGTTTGAACTCCTCAAGGTGAGCCATGATTACTCAAAAATTGATCTAGCGGTGTCAGAAATTCGCCGTCTTGAAGAGGACTTGGAGGGTCTTCCTGCCAAACTGGCGGCTGCCACCTCTTTCATGAAATCGGCATGGGCCGATCACAATCATGCAGTGAATCGTATGAATCGTCTTTGGGAAGATTGTGAGAAACACGCCAAGGAGGCTCGCAAACTGGTTGCTTATGTGACCACCACACTTGTCGAGCTTCACCAGTTTCTTAGTTCTTCTAGGCGCATGGCGAGACCTCATAGGGATGCTTCTATTCGCTCCCGCCCTTATTAGTCTTTAGTGCTAGGTGGCTTTGTGGGTCTTCTTCATGGCCTTGTATCTTTTTCATCTTTGTAGTTTTTCTCTTGGTGTCTTGAATTTAGTTGCCGGTGGGATTATGAGAGTTTGTATTTTCTATTCCAAGAACATATTGTTGGGCCTTAATCATGATGGATGAACTGTTTGTGGTTATCTGATTTGTGTTGATGTTTGTCTCTTTATGTTGTCTCCTCTTAAGTTTTTTTGGTTTGTTGTGCATATTTTCCTTGCTTTTGCATTTGTAGGTTGAGATATGGACGACCACGACATGGCTCCCGCTTTCAACGTTAACGACAACGCTCATCATGGTGACCTCCCCGGGGCTTGGTTGGCTTTCATGGCACCACCACCACCTCCTATTTACGCAGGTAGCCTTCCTTAATAGGTTTGGTACTTCCATTTTCTCTTTTAGCCTTTTACTGCTTTTCACCTTTTTGATTTCTTTCCTATTGTCTTTACAGAGGTCACTGTGCAGACTCTGAGGAATGCCATAACAGCTCTCCAGGCGGTCAGTATGGACACCGCCGCGCCTCTTGACATGATCTCTGACGAGCTATTCCTTCATCTCACTCTGGACATTCCGGCCAACCGTGGCGTACCAGGTCAGGTAGCGGGCCTCATAGGGATGTGCCATGCTGCATTGGCCACTCTCCGCTAGGATATCCTTGTTCCAGAGTTTACCTCTCTCTCTACTCGTATCGGAGCTGCTACCCAGATTTTGGAGGCTGCTTCTCTCATTTATAGTGATGTGGTTGCTCGTTACCAGGCCATTGGTGAGTACACCTCTTCTCTCCTTACCGCCTATGCAGCAGCTGCTCCCTTGGGTGGCGCCTCTTTTGCGCAAAACATAGAGGCTAGTCGTGCCAGAGAGGAGTTGAGGCGTGTGGCTCCTCTGGAGACATCTTATTCTTCCCTTTTGGACCATTGGGGCGAGTTTCTAGAGATAGCTCGTGCTCGCTGTGAGGAGGAGACTGGTGGTATGGCTCCTTTCTTCAGTGAGGTTCTGAGGCGCAAGGATGTCGCTCGTGATTATTATGAGCGCCTTGTTCAGTTATTGGCCCGTGCTAGGGCGAGGAGCATTGCAGCTGCTGCAGCAGTTTAGCAGGTTTGCTCCTTATCCTCTTTTGTGATCTTGATGCCATGGATGTTGATACTTGTGGTTGGTCATGTTCATGTTGATGCTTGCTACTTGGCATGGTTGTATTGATGCTTACACTTATTGGACGTATGCCTGGATGATGGTACTTGATATCTGTCTTGTCTGGTATGGATGTTTGCCCTTGACTTGGTGGGTTTGTTTTGTATGTATGGATGTTTTGAACTTGGTTGCCTTGGGATTGGTGAGCTTTGTTGGAGAATTGTGCTTCCTTGTCTTGCGATGTTTGATTGACCTTGCGTCTGACTGAGCTCTTACGCTCGGGACTTCTTTATGTACTTGATTGCGATGCAACAAATAATTCCTCTTCTTCTCTTTTCTCACCTGATTGAGCTTTCGCGCTCAAGGTTTCCCTTCTCCTTCTTCTTTTTGCAATAAGACGAATACTTCGTCATTCTTGTGTTGGTTGGGCTTTCGCACTCAAGGCCTTCTTCGTACTTGTCTCGCGAGGTTCGAATAGTCTTACTCTTACCACCGCTTCTTCAAGAGACATGGGAATTTGGCCCACACTCATTTTCCTTCCTTCTTTCTTCTTTTAGAATCTCGAACACACATAGATCCACTCCACAATTTAGGTTAGGGTATTTGGCCTGCTCCTATATTTCCTTGGGCTTGAACCTACGTGGGCCTTGACCCCTCTTTTTTTTTGGTTGTTTTCTTCTGACACCAGCCTTGAGTACTTCCACCTCTTCTACGCTTTCTTGACTCCATATCGTTTCTTTCAAGCACTAAATTGAACGGCTTATTTCCACTTCCGACCACTACGATCTTAACCTTTTTCACATGTTCACACGTTCGCGATTAACTCCAACTACTACCTTCCCCTTATCATGTCTATATAAGGACACCTTGGTTCTTTCCTCTTCTTCATCCAAATTCACCGTACCCTTTCATCTTCTTCTATATTTTTCCAGCCACTTATCACCATGTCTTCTACTCCTTCATCCAAACGTGCCAGAGAGGCTTCTGGTTCCTCCGCTCTTCGCCTGGATTCTACCTTTCCTGATTGGTCGCTCACTCCTGACAACCGCTACCTCTTTCGCGATGAAACTGCCTTCCTTTCTTATTACAATGATATGGGTAATGAGGAGCGACCGGTGGCTGATTGTTACTTCTTCCGCCCTATGAGGAGGATTCCTGTGGAGCAAGTGAATCTCATCAGAGGTTGGTTAGATTCATGGAGTTTGGGCGGTTTGGCTGACTGCGACCATCCGTTTCATCCTAGAATCATTCGTCTCTACTATGCTAATCTTAGGATCTCTTTCAATCATTTCGGGACTCCTTCAGCCTCTTCTTATTTGTTTGGTCACTTCTTTCATATCACGACCGGAGATCTGACCAACTACTTGCAGGCTGTCAATACCTCCAATGGTTCCACCATTTATGCCTATCAGAGATGGCCTCAAGGTTTTGGCAGTTATCAGGAATGTCGCCAATGGTTTCGGGCGGCGGCTCCTGATGTAGAAAGGGTGTCTACTTTCCATCTGCCTGCTCTTCATAGGTACTTTCTTTCTTCATTCTTTCTCCTTATCCTTTAATCGCCTTCTCCTTATTTTTTTTTTTTTAAATTGCCTTTCCCTCCAGTTGTGCTTTCTCTCAACCCCTTTTGTTTACCTTCCTTATCATAACTTCTAGGTTTCTCTTCTTGGTGGTTAATGACATCATCTTTCCGCAAGGGACAATGACCCATCTCGCCAAACCTGGAAGTCTCTTCTACCTCCGTAATCTGATCCAAAAGCAGTGGCCTATCAATCTGGCTCACATGATCCTCTTCCACATGCACCAAGTAGCGATCTCCGATCGAGAACCGCTTCCTTATGGCCATCTTATTGAAGCTCTCATGCTTAGAGCTCGCATCCGTGTGCCTGACATGTTGTGGGGCAATCGTGTTTCAGATGCTGATGTGGCACATCCCTTCAACCTTCTTCTTTCATTGCCACTTATCGGGTGGGTTGAATCTTCAATGGGCATGCTGGTTCCTGATCCCAACCAACCTGTGAATGACTACATCTTGCTTCCTAATGCGGCTCCCAATCAATACGACCCCATAGAGGTTGATTCTCCACCGGATGATAATTCTGCCATGATGGCTCTCGATGATCCTGCCCCTGTCTCGATTCGGGGTTTGATTGATCAACGCTTCGGGGAATTGAATGCCCGCTTGGATGCCTTGGAAGGAATGATTCAAGCTATCTCCGCCACTCTTAACAACTTGGCTGGTGGTGGAGCTGCGGTTGTTGATGAAGCTATGGCTGCCCCAAAGTAAACGGCCATCTCGATCTGCCTTGCCCCAGTATCAACTTTAGGGCGCTTTTATATCTCCTATTTTGTATCCCTTTAGATGTCATCGGTTGTTGTTTAAACTTCTCTTGTATTAGGCTCCTTTATGCAACGGTCGTAGTGGCGTATCTTCTTTTAATGAATAAAACTCTCTATTTTCTTCTTTCCATGGCATCTACTCTTCTTCTTTGCTTGTCTTGTGTGCTTTGCTGCTGCCCCAGTGTGGTTGTCCATCGTCTTGCGCTTCAACATGGTTGATTGCTTGTCTTTGCCCCAGTGTGGTTGTCCATCGTCTTGCGCTTCAACATGGTTGATTGCTTGTCTTTGCCCCAGTGTGGTATTTCTCTCTTGTAACTATCTCCACAATGCGAACAATATTAGTAGCATAACTTTGCACCCTCAAGAATCATAAGAGTCCGTCATCGGTTGCAAAAGGGACTCTTGTGTGTTTTATTATAAAAATATGTAGGCCTTTGTATTGGAAATGCCCTATGAACGTCCAGAAGGACAAGGACACTCCTTTACACTTAGGCCCGGCGGGACAAACTCCTATCTATCATGTTCTAAAGTTGGGGACCTTTATTTATCTACAATTGTCTTATTTATTTTGGGCATTGCAAAGGAATGTTCCATGATGTTCAAAAGAACGGAACACCCTTACAAGCATTAGCCCGACACGACATAATACCTGGTTTTTCGGGTTTTGGGTTAAAAGGTTAAGTTAAGGCTTTGGGTTTTGGGTTTGAAGGTTAAGTTAAGGTTTTGGGTTTTGGGTTTGAAATATGAGTTTTAGGTGTAGTACTTCTTGAGATATCGCCCATTGATAGGTGGAATTGAGCCTTCTCCTTCTTTGTCTACAAGCTTGTACGATCCTCCTTCGTAAACCTCTTTGATGATGTAAGGCCCTTCCCAATTTGGAGCGAATTTTGGGCCATGATGATGACCAATGATGGGTCTTCTCAAGATCAAGACCAATTCTCCTTCTTTGAAAGTACGAGGTCTCACCATCTTGTCGTAAGCCTTGGCCATTTGAGTCCGATATAGCTCTAAGCTTTGTTGGGCCGCCAATCTTTTCTCATCCATGGCATCCAATTCATCTATTCTTAGGCGGGCCCGTTTATCCATTGGTAATCCCATTTGCATGGCCACCCTTAGGGAAGGTAACTCAATCTCCAGTGGCAACACCGCCTCGGATCCGAATGCTAACGAATAAGGAGTGGCTTGAGTAGGAGTCTTATAGGTCGTACGATAAGCCCATAAAGCCTCTTGTAGCTTTTCATCCCAACTCCTATGGTTATCTCCCACTGTCTTTCTTAGAAGTTTGATCAACACCTTATTAAAGGCTTCGGCTAGACCATTGGCTCGTGGGTTGTAAATAGAAGAATACCTCCACTTGATCTTGTGTTGCCTAGCAAAGGTGCCAATTTCTCCACTCTTGAATGACGCACCGTTGTCCGATACTACCTCTCGGGGAGTGCCAAAACGATACAACACATTATTCTTCAGGAATTGAATGACATCCTTGCTTTTGACCTCTTTCAAAGCAACCGCTTCGGCCCACTTGGAGAAGTAATCGGTAATTGCTAAAATGAATCTATGACCCTTGGAGGATGGTGGATCAATAGGCCCAATTATGTCCATACCCCACATATCAAATGGCCATGCAGCTACCGTTGGGTGCAGAGGGTTAGGATGTTGGTGTATGAAGTCACCATGTACTTGGCACATGTGGCACTTCTTCGCTTGTTCTTCACAATCGGCGATCATTGTAGGCCAATAATATCCCATTCTCTTGATGTGCAATCTCATTTTAGGACCCGACTGATGGGCTCCACAAAACCCTGAATGGACTTCCTTCATGATCTTTCGGGCTTCGCCTCGTGACACACACCTTAACCACAGTTGATCATATGACCTCCTATATAAGGTGTCATTTACAAACACATAACGGAGAATCCTTCGCTTTAATTGCTCCCTTTCTGCCTTTTTGTTGGGTAGGACTTGATGTTTGAAGTAATCAATGAAGGGTTTCCTCCAATCTTCTTCTTCGTTTGTTTCTACTTCTAATACCTCATCAGGATCTACCATCATATCAGCCTCCCACTCCTCTATGTCCACAAAAAGATGGGCAATCATTTCCTTCTCGATTTCTAGGAGATAAGGCGCCAAGGATCGCCGATTTCTGATGGTGATTTGCACTTCTTCTCCATCTGGTTTGCTTAATTGGGTCGCAACTCGAGCTAGAGCATCCGCCATGCCATTAGACGCTCGTGATACTTTCTCGAATGTGATTTTGGAGAATTTGGCCATCAACTCTTGGGCTCTTTCATGATACTTCACCAATTCTGGCTTCTTTACTTCGAATGCTCCCTCGATTTGGCTTAGGACCAGTTGGGAATCACCGCACACTTTTAACTCTTTTATACCCATATTAATTGCCAACTCTAGTCCGGCGATCAATGCTTCGTACTCGGCCTCGTTGTTTGTGCACGGCTCGGTTAGTGCTATAGAATGACGGAGGATTCCTCCTTGTGGAGTGACAAACACCAATCCAACCCCGGCTCGGATTCGAGGCAGGTTGGGTCTCTTGGAGGGTTGTACCATTGATGATCCGTCGAAGAACATTGTCCACCCGGATTCTACTTCTTCTAAGCATAAGCTTTGCTCCTCAGGAAACTCGCAATTCAATGGAGAATCGTCGGGGATTGGATGCGCCGCTAGGAAATCGGCCATCGCTTGTCCTTTTATAGCCTTTTGAGGTGTATTAGAAATGTCAAACTCCATCAAGGTAATGGCCCACCGAGCTAGCCTTCCCGTCAACATGGGTCTAGTCATCAAGTACTTCAATGGATCCACCTTCGATATCAATGTAATCTTGTGGGAGAGCATGTAATGCCTTAGCTTCTTGGTAGCGAAAACCAACGCTAAGCAATGCTTCTCGATAGGGCTGTAGGATTGCTCGGCCCCGACCAACATGCGGCTCAAGTAATATAGCGCATTTTCTTTGCCTTCATCGTTTTCTTGAGCTAACAAAGCTCCTAAGGATCCATCCAAGGCTGTGGTGTAGAGGATCAATGGTTTTCCTTGGATGGGTGCAGCGAGGACAGGTGGTTTAAGAAGATATTCTTTGATGTCCTCGAAAGCCTTTTGACACCTCGCGTCCCATTTAAAAGGCACATCCTTCTTGGTAAGGTGGGTGAATGGTTTGATTCTTCCCGAAAGATTGGCTATAAATCTTCTAACATAAGCCAACTGCCCCTGTAGAGAGCGAAGTTGCTTGAGTGTCTTCGGGGGAGGCATCTCTCTAATTGCCTTAATCTTGGCGGGGTCGATCTCAATGCCCCTATGCCTTACCACAAATCCCAAGAATTTTCCAGAAGATACCATGAAGGCGCACTTCAATGGATTCATCTTCAAGGAGTATTTCCTTAGTCGTTCGAACACGACCCTTAGATACTCGAAATGCTCATCAATGGATCGAGCCTTCACCACCAAATCATCCACATAGCATTCTACGATCTTGTGGATTAAGTCATCAAAAATCTTTGTCATGGCTCTTTGGTAGGTTGCACCCGCATTCTTCAATCCAAACGGCATCACTTTATAGCAAAAGATTCCAATTGGGGTGCGGAATGACGTGTGGCGTTGATCTTCTTTATCCATTGGTATCTGATTGTACCCTGATGACCCATCCATGAAGGAGTACACCACATAAGAGGAGGTATAATCGATAATCAACTCGGTTACAGGTAATGGAAAATCATCCTTTGGGCACGCTTTGTTCAAGTCCCTAAAATCCACACATACTCTTATTTGTCCATTCTTCTTCTTAACGGGTACGATGTTTGCCACCCAAATGGGATTTTCTTCTTCTCGAATGAATCCCGCTTCGATCAACTTTTTCACCTCTTCAACTACTTTCTCTTCGAGTTCAACTCGCATCCGTCTAGGAGCTTGTTTGACGGGCTTCACACTTGGGTCAATTTTTAGCTTGTGAGAAGCTAAAGCGGGATCAAGACCCGGCATTTCTGTGTAATTCCACGCAAAGCAATCTTTGTACCCCATCAAAAGTTGCTTTAATTGTTCTTGTTTCTCGGGAGGAAGTGATGCGCTTATGAAAGTCGGGCGTGGATCTTCTTCGGTACCCAAATTTATCTTGAGAAGATCATCAATTGTATTTTGACCTCCGTCTTCTAACTCTTGCGGAGCATTTTTCGCCGCTTGGATTAGATCCTTATCTTCTATGTTTGCTTCAACGGGTGTTATCCCGACCATGTGGCATTCGAGGAAGTCGGAACATTTTTCGTCACCATAGAACTCTTCGTCTGATTCCATATCATAAACATGAATCACCCTTTTTGACTCTTGCTCTTCCTCTTCTGAATCGCTCTTTATGCAGATTTTCCCTTGTCGGCCTTCACCTTCATCTTCATCATCGGATGACTTTATGTAGATGGGCGTTTTCACGGTACATGCGATCTTTGGTCTTTCTTTCAGTCTTATCTTCTCTTCGTTCTCTTCACGAGGTGCCGCTCTCGACTTTAGAATTGGAGAAGTGCTCCTTTGTGAGGTTGGAGCATAAAATCGATTGATCTCTTCCAGTTCCACTTCGTGTACACCATAGTGTTGAGCATCGCCCCTAATCATCTTTTGTTCACCATCTCTTATGTACTTGACGCATTGGTGAAGGGTTGATGGTACAAGGCCGTTTTCATGTAGCCATGGTCTTCCTAATAGAGCTCGATAGGAGGTATCGGCATCGATTACGTAGAATTTCACCAAGGTTTCAAGTTCTTCGAATTTCATTGGTAAGGTGATAGCTCCTAAGGCTCGCTCGGAATTTTGGTTGAAGCCATGTATGAACACATTTTCATCAGAAAGTCGCCTTCCTCCTAAGGCCAATTGATTCAATGAGTTGAGTGGTAGGATGTTGATGGAGGATCCAGGATCTACCAACATTCGGCTCAGTTGACTGCCATTAGTCTTACCCGTTATGTACAATGGCTTGTTATGACAGGAAGTTCCCATCATAAGATCATCATTCGCGAAGGTGATTTGACTTTGGGGCTCGGTATAGAGGGCCTCGGTCATGTACTTCTCGGCTACATAGGCTTGAAACTTCTCGGGCTCTTTAAGCATCTCCATCATTGTTTCTCGCAAGTCCTTGGACATCATCAACGCTTCAAACACGCTTATCAACGCTGAGGTGCGCCTTAGATGAGCCAAGATATTGTATTCTCCTTTGATTTCTCTTGCCTTGTAGCTTGGCCCGGGCTCCTCTTCCACCTCTTGGATTCTAGCCTTGCCTTTCACCTTTTCGCTCTCCTTGGGAGCTTGCCTCTCGGGAATGTTCGTGCCCGACCGCAAGTTCACGTGACAATCCTTTTCTTTGAACATGCCCTTAGCGAAGAGACCTTGGTATGGCATTTCATTTTCATCCTCCGTATCATCATCATAGTAGTAAGTGACCATTTCTTTCTTTTCCTCTTTTGTTTCTTCAATCCTTAACACCGCTTCTTTGCCTTTCTCGCTTTCACCTTCGCTTTTCTCTTCCTTCTTATTTTCACCTTCATTCTTCTTTTCTTTTACATTTTTCTCTTTATTTTCATCTTTCTTCTCCTTCACTCTTTCTAGTTTTTGTATCTCCTTTTCGTCTTCATCATCATCCACTATGACGATGACATTGCATTCCACATTTCGCCTTGGGTTGCCTCTTTGTGCCACCACGTTGGCTTGAGCATGTGGAGCGGGTGTTTGCTTATAACTCTCAGGCAAGACTAGGTCGCCTTCCTTAATCATCTTCTCCGCAATACTTTTGAAAACATAGCAATCGCCCGTTGGATGGCCTAGGACTCTATGAAAAGCGCAATAAGTCGGGTCGTTGGTCTCGTGCATTTCCTCCATTCTTTTACACACTGGCAATTCTATGGCTTTTCCATCTAATAACTGTTTCAACAAGGCCGCCGTTTTCTCCTTCTTGAACGAATATGGCCTACTCAATCGTTCATTGAGGGAGGTAGAGCGACCATTTCCGTTGCCATTGCTGCTGCTATTGCTGTTGTTGCGGAAACTCCTTTGACCGCTACCTTGGCTCGCTGATGCTTCGTTTGCACCCGCTATCTTGATGGGCCCTTGTGCTTTGCTTCTTGACTCGCTTCTAAAGTTTGAAGTCTCCTTGGGAGGGCCAATGTGCACTATCCTTGCAACTCTTGTGACTAGATCTTCATATGTGTAGATATCGCTACCCGAGAGAGGTCGCTTTATCCAGTCATCGAGATTCCTTATCAAAAACTCCACCGCTTCCCTCTCGGGCATCTGATGAGAACACCTTATGTGCATGTTTCTCCATCGGTTGATGTAGTCGAGTGGGGCTTCACCCGGTTTTGGCTTTTCGCACGCGACATCGGCTACAAGGAGCCTTTGGTTGACCATGGCAAACTTGGCTCTAAATAAATCCTCCATCTCTTCCCATGTTTCCACCGAATCGTTCTCGAGCGACGAGTACCACTCGAATGCTGCCCCAGTGAGGCTTTGGGAGAATTTCTTGAGCAAGAGAGCCTCATCATGCGCGGTGTTACCACATGCATTGCGGAATTGAATTAAATGCTGATCGGGCATGATGCTTTCTTTTCCCGTTCCATCGAATAGGTTGAATTTTGGCACTTGGTAGCCAAGAGGGTAAGGAATATGCTCGTATTCCTTAGGGTATGGCCTTCCACATCTCTTGCGCAAATTAGCAAATCGGCCCGCTCCCGTGGCTTGAAGCTGTAGATTGATCATCTCTTGAATGACTTGCTTGGTTGAATCGGGCCGTCTTGCCCCAGTCTGATGCCTACGCTCGGGCATTTCTTCTTCACTAGATTCATACCTCGCTTTGTTTCTTCTTCCTTTAAGATATCTTCGGTATGCCTTCTCTTCATCCTCTTCTGATGATTCATATTTATGCTTATTCCTTCTTTCTTTGGACCCGCTACCTTGGCTCGCTGATGCTTCGTTTGCACCCGCTATCTTGATGGGCCCTTGTGCTTTGCTTCTTGACTCGCTTCTAAAGTTTGAAGTCTCCTTGGGAGGGCCAATGTGCACTATCCTTGCAACTCTTGTGACTAGATCTTCATATGTGTAGATATCGCTACCCGAGAGAGGTCGCTTTATCCAGTCATCGAGATTCCTTATCAAAAACTCCACCGCTTCCCTCTCGGGCATCTGATGAGAACACCTTATGTGCATGTTTCTCCATCGGTTGATGTAGTCGAGTGGGGCTTCACCCGGTTTTGGCTTTTCGCACGCGACATCGGCTACAAGGAGCCTTTGGTTGACCATGGCAAACTTGGCTCTAAATAAATCCTCCATCTCTTCCCATGTTTCCACCGAATCGTTCTCGAGCGACGAGTACCACTCGAATGCTGCCCCAGTGAGGCTTTGGGAGAATTGCTTGAGCAAGAGAGCCTCATCATGCGCGGTGTTACCACATGCATTGCGGAATTGAATTAAATGCTGATCGGGCATGATGCTTTCTTTTCCCGTTCCATCGAATAGGTTGAATTTTGGCACTTGGTAGCCAAGAGGGTAAGGAATATGCTCGTATTCCTTAGGGTATGGCCTTCCACATCTCTTGCGCAAATTAGCAAATCGGCCCGCTCCCGTGGCTTGAAGCTGTAGATTGATCATCTCTTGAATGACTTGCTTGGTTGAATCGGGCCGTCTTGCCCCAGTCTGATGCCTACGCTCGGGCATTTCTTCTTCACTAGATTCATACCTCGCTTTGTTTCTTCTTCCTTTAAGATATCTTCGGTATGCCTTCTCTTCATCCTCTTCTGATGATTCATATTTATGCTTATTCCTTCTTTCTTTGGAATGTCTTCTTTTAGGCCTTTCTCCTTCTTCATCTGAATACTCATATCTACTCTTACTTCTTCTTTCTTTGAGCACCTTTCCCTTGTACTCATCTTCTTCTTCGCTAGAAGAACCCTCCTTTTCAAGATCTTCAAGCAATTTCTTCTTCTCGAGAAGCTTGTACATTTTCTTGAACATCTTTCTTTCTTTTTCTCTTTCATCCATCATAGCCGCCATCTTCTTTTCATTCCTTTCTATGATACTCATCAACTTCGGCTTCTCCCCTTCATGCCAACGATCTTTGCCATTTAGGTCCCCTTCTTCATCTTCCGTTGGTCCTTCTCCATGTAGAATGTGACTTGAAGAGGCGCGATCTTGTTTGTCTTTGCTATCTTTCTTGGCGAAGGGAATTTCTCCATCGCTAGCCATGTTCACGAAAGCATGCATTTCATGCTCTTCACTTATCTCCACCATATGAACTCGAGCGTGGACCACAAGTTGACCATCTTCGCGTGCCACATGTCTCCTTTTACTTCTTGGTTCGTGGTCCACCTCCATTGGTTGAGCCTTCTCTTTAGGTATCCACATCTTCTTGGGTCCCAATCTCTCCTTGACTGGCTTAACTCTTTGCCCCAGTCTTTGGTGCACAGAGGATGATCCTTTCTTTTGTCCTTTTGGCCCCAGTCGATCGTGAACTGACGCACGCGGGAGTGCTAACCTTTCCTTCACCGATTGCCGTTTTTGCGGACTCCTTCCTCTAAATTGCATTTGGTATTCGGGAGGGAATTCCTCCATGGTCTTGAGTATGGCTACGGGTGAGTTCTTTCGCACTAAGCGGAGCGAGGCGAAAGGATTGCTCACTGGCAAATTGGGCCTTGTCTCCAATTCATTCTTATAGGCCCGTTGAACCTTCCTCATTGTTCTTGCACTTTGGGAGATTGGCGCGTACACCTTCTTCACCACCCTCTTCTTAGTAGGAGAACGGCGGTTGAATTGGCGTCATTGAGGAGAAGGGATTGGGCTTGAACGATCTCGCTTGTGAGAGACAACGAACCATTCTTCCTCCTTAGCATCATCGATCTCCATAGGATCTTCAATGACTTTGGAAGCCTCCACTACTTCCTCTGGCGGTTCCTCCACGACAACCTTGGCTAGTTGGAAAGTACCATCGCTGACTTGAACGACGGGCACGTAGGAGTGTCCAAACGGCATGCCCCCGATGGTGAATTCGTCGTTGTAACAAATTGGCACTCCTCCGATCTGGAGAACTCCTGTCGGCTTGAAAGCGTCAATTGATGTAAATGCCATTTCAACCTGCAATAACACCAACTAAATGTTACCGTTAGGAGTGTTCATTAAAATTTCCTTAGCCCTTACGCCACCTTTCGAATCCCAAAGATGAGAGGAGAAAGAGGTCCCACCGGGCGTGCCAGAGAATCTGTCGCGGCTTTTTCGTCATTATTCTCCTCGAAGGAATTTCTCGAAGAACAATGGGAACATAGCCTAGATTCACCTCCCTTAAGGTTTCGATCTCCATGGCGGGTATCTCTCAACACAAGAGAACCCTAACAAGAGTCGCTACTTAAAGAAGTTTCTTGATTTAGCGGGTCCTTTCCTTCCAGTAGGCGCAAGCCCCTACTGTTAATTACCTCGTAGTTGCCTACAAGAACCTCTGATTAAGGGACATGAAGGGTAAAGACGTAATGGGCTAAGAAAAGAGGCTTATGGAGTGCTATCGCGGAGGACTTAATTGATGGTACCAAACTTAATTAACGGGACCCAATTAAGGATCGACAAAAGACTTCTGACTTGACCAAAAGAAGGGAATGGATTTTTGGTTTAGAAGAGGTTTTTGGTTGATAAAAGGGAAGGCTTCACTTGAGGTTATTTATGGTAAACTCTCGGGGCTATGACTGACCTTCTTATGAGAGTGAAAAGGAGTTTTACAACTTTCGGGGTCTCTTGGGCGACCTTTCGGCGAAAGTTGGTTCTTTTACAACCCTAGGGACCATCTTGATCGGTCTTCTTAATAAGAGTTGGTTCTTTAACGACCCTAGGGACCATCTTAGTCGGTCTTCTTAATAAGAGTCGGTTCTCGGGACCATCTTAGTTGGTCTTCTTGTGAGAACAGAAGAGGAGTTTTACAACCTTAGGGGCATGTGGCGCCTTTGAGCTAAAGTTGGTTCTTTTACAACCCTAGGGACCATCTTGATCGGTCTTCTTAATAAGAGTTGGTTCTTTAACGACCCTAGGGACCATCTTCATCGGTCTTCTTAATAAGAGTCGGTTCTCGGGACCATCTTGGTCGGTTTTCTTGTGAGAACAAAAATAGAATTCTTTGGACGAGGGGGCCCGTAAGAATTCATTTTCTAAGTCATCTAAGGTCGATCTCAACCTTAGTGAGGGACTTTTCCTCAAACGAAGAGGTTTTGGCTTTGACTTTGGGTTTCGTGTTTTAGACTTTTAATTTCTGAAGTTTCACTTGGGATATTTGATGATTTTATTCACCTTGGCCTTTGCACTTTTGATTTTAGAAATTCTTTTCCATTTAGAAAATACTTGACTTTTGAAGATATTTATTTTTTTAGAAGATATCATATTCTAAATCATTTAGACTTTTGAAAATATTTGTACTCAAGTAGACTTAGCTTTTTGAAGATAGCACATTTGAGGGTTTTTATTTCGAAAATACTTATTTTTGAATTCTTAGAAACCTTAATATTTATAAAAGTCATTTTTAAAGTGAAAATACCTCAAAAATGCAAAAGACCGCTACTTTGACATATTTTTATATCAAAGTATTAGTGAGGTTGGTTTATTTTGATTTTTAGAATTTTATGGATGTGTCGTTTATATTTTTAGGGGCTTCCTATTATTTATAATGAATTTCTAAAACTTCTGCTCATTTGGAGTATTCTAATTGGTCCGCATAAACAAACTTAACTGACGTGGCTCCTATTGGGCTCGCTACTATGGCAAGAAGAAATAAAGTTGGGCTTTTCCTAATTCTAATTTCGGCCTATCTTCTCCTGGTCCTCGTACGAGTCCTCAGAAATTGTCACCATGGGTTATAGCACTGCTTTAGCCACAGAGGATCATAAGGTATGAGGTAAGGCGCTATGACTTAATTTGAAGAAGACGGGTCTCGTTCCTCTGAGCGAATCTGTGCGTTAGCGGGTTTGAACCCGTCAATGATTCCGGCCACCGCAATCTTTAAAGAGAAACTTCCCAGCTCCGTCGGACCAAAAGAAATGCAATGGCGAGCTCCGTTCTCATTGCGTCGGCTTCACTTGATGGGAGGACGAAGAGCCGGTATGATGGTACAGACGTTGGTACCAAAAATGTTTAAGAAACTAAATTCGTACCAAAGAAGATCAATTTAGCGTTGAAATTATGTAGAGAAGGCGTCTTACAAGCCAATTTGACTACACACGTCCTTAACTTGATAGTACTTAACAGATGTCAAACAACATTTACTATCGTCAAACCTATGTACTTAAATGAGAATCTTATATGGTCCAGTATACAAGCATGGTTTCATGTCATAGGTACCTAAGAAGTATTTACATAGCTTTGTCAAAGCATTCCTTTCACATGTACCCTACGTAATTTTCACATCGAAGAAGCATGGAGCCAATAGCAGGTATCACTCTTCAACTAGTTTGACCATGCCGACCATTAGCAAACTATTTAAATTAACCAATTCATTTTACAACAATCCTATAATATGTCATTTCATACTACCCAATTTCCAGCCATATACAGATATCAACGCACCAAAACAGAAGTGGAAATGAATTTCTGTCTTTCAATTTTACCCCTGGACTTACCTCACACTATAATCCTTATCTGCAAGCAACCATTTCATTTAGCCTTGTTTTACAAATATACCCATATATTATATACTATTGCAAATATTCCTATTAACAAGGGCCGGTAAACATTTGGTCAGCACCCTCTTCAAGAATTACATTTGGCTTATCCATGAACTGTATACATGAGTAATAAGCAATGGCAAAACTGAATCACCTTCTTGGCACTTATTTCAGGTCCCTGTTAATCAACAAATGCAGCCATGACAATAGCCAATAAATCATGCATTCACTATTTCTATTTGAACCCCTCACAAAGCAGCAATTATTATAGCAATACAACAACAATGAAGATCTTCTCCTGACAAGAGGGCAAGCAATTCCCCTCAGGTTCCTGTATGTAAATTGAATTGGGATTGAAGTTGAATGGATTGGCAGATAGAAATCAACACTGGATTGCAAATCAATGCTTACTGATGTATCTCCATGGTCAGGGGTTTAGTCAATTCCTTAACTAAACTCTTTTATTTCACCATGAGGGATCCCAATACAAGCCGAGTCAATGCTAAGCTTTGACTTTCAGCTAAATTAGGTTTATAGTTCATCCTTGGAAGCTGATGCTATGCTTCAGACCTCCAAGAAGTCACTTCTTGAGTTCACCAGTGAGCATGGTTGTCTCAGGCGACTTGATGCTAAGCTTCAAGTCTCCATGAGATTACCTTTACACTATTCTCTAGGAAGCATGGCTGATGCTACGCTTCAGACCACAGCTTCAAAGAGAATTATCATTCCAAAAGTGAATGAATTAACCCTGAAAGAGAATTATAAATGGAGAGGGATAACAAAGGCCGTCAAGAACCAAATAACAAGATTGTCAAAACTTAATTACAAGGAGAGGGAAGCCAGGTTCACAATAGACATTCATCAGAGAAGTCTCAATTGAGACATTAACCATCAAACTGCATCTATAGGAATAAGATTTAACGAATCAGATCTGATCTTGACTGATGCTACGCTTCAAATCAAGATCAAAGTCTGTACTAACTAGAATTAAGTAAAGAAACAACCGATCTTGACCTAAACTGAGCTCAGCCAGAGCGATCATGCCCTCATCGATGCTATGCTTCGAATGAGAGCACGACTGAGCTATAGAAGAGAGGATTATCTGACAGGATCTGATCTTTTCTTGATGCTACGCTTCAATTTGGGATCAGTCCTGTACTACCCTATTACAGGCCAAGAGAAAAAAAGAAACTAACAGATTTTTTGAGGAATTAACTTAACAAAAACAAAATTATGCAAAAAGAATACAACTACATCGCATGAGAGGGAATTGATTGATGAAGATCAGACTTTAACTGATGCTACGCTTCAGATTAAAGTCAGACCCAAATCCATCAATTAAGGATCAAGAAGAGGGTAGATAAGAGAATCAAAAGGAAGAATCGAACAGACTTAACGAAGAACATGCTCTAACTGATGCTACGCTTCAGATTAGAGCAAGAATCAACACATTAGACGAACACAAAAGAGAAAGGAAGGTTCAGTCACCAAATTCAACAAGAAACCTCAAATTCTATTGAAAACCATGCAACTCTTTACAAAATCGGATCTCAACAGCAGATCATACCTTTCAATCTCTTTACCTTTACAAGATTATCGCCTATCGCTCTCTTTCTATCTCTATGCTTCTTCTTCTACCTATGCACGACAGGTGCTCGAAGAAATGCCTAAACTAAAGCTCTCTCTTTCTGGTGTGCGTGTATACAAAGTGTGGCCTCTCAATCAGTGTGTCTTCCCCTTTTTCTGTGTGTGTCTCTCTATCTCCCCCTTTTCTTCTCTGCTCTACTCCTTATATAGGCAAGACTTGGGCTTCGATTCTCGTCTAGATGCAATGCATCTCCTTCGGGGCCTGGTGGTTTCGCGTGTAACAGAATTGCTCCAACAGATTTCTGTTGGGCGCTCCCTTCTTCTTTTCTCCTTCTCGGCTGGTCTTGGCTCACGGTAAACCTCATCGCTGATCATAGGGGCCCACCATCTTCCATCCTACTTGTTTCACGTGTTCCATGTGCACCTATTATTTTATTTTCGAAGGGGTCTTCTTTGAGATGCCAGCGACACTTCTTCAGCCCTTCTCATGTGCACTCGGTGCTTGGTGAGCCACGCATCTTCCTTCAAACTCATCTATTGTGGTGTATGTAAAATAGGTGTTGCTAAATTCTGTTCCTGTACGGAGGGAAGGATTTTGAATTCACGCAGGTTGTTCTCCATCTCTGTGGCCATCGGAGAGATACGGTTGGATTGCTGAAATGTGATCATGCTTTATTATGTTTACCTCTTCTCATTTCATTTATTTTTTTTTTCATTTCTTTCATCTATTCTCATGTCCCAACGTACTTCAGGAACTGCCTGAGATTATATACACCTTGCGCATCTCTTGACTTCTCTTTTCTTCTTTTTTTTTTTACCATGCAACATTTGCACAATCCATTCTTTTTACCATTTATTCCATACTCTTCTTCATATCATCATTTTTTTATGGTCCAACACCTACCTAGTAAGTTTCGCGCTAGGTTTTTGTTGTCAAAATTTGATAAACTGAGTATTTTAGGGGGGAAATTGCTAAGTAGAAGTAATCTGGTTGGTAGCTTTCTTTTAATTTGAGTGGTGTTGTCTCTCGCATGGTTTTGAGGACCGATAGTTTAATATTCTCCTCTTTTGTTTGTATTAGGTTTTGCGTTAAACCGTGCTCATGTCTCAGCTCGAGGAATCTTGTTATGGTTCAGTTAATTTAAATTTTGAACAAAGATAACAAATTGAAGTGGTCTGTTTTTTTTCTTTTTTTTTTGTATGTTTTTCATTAGGAATTAGTTTCTAATCTGTAGAGTATTTGGGTAATTTTCCTATGATCTGTACTGTGTTTTTGACGAAAAAATCGTAGATCCTTTTCTGTTCTATCTGCAAGCTCAGTGTAAAGTTTGGTTTAATTCTGTAACTATGTCGTCTTTGCTAATATCCAGTTGAAGCTTTTGGCCCTGCTAGTTAACTTGATAAACTTTCTTCAAAAAAAGTTAACTTGATAAACAAAAGTATTACTTTCATAATTCATGGGCGTGCTTCTTCATGTGAGCATGTATAGTATTTATCTACTTGAGTCTCAGCTGCAGCTAACATGAAAAA
Organism: Rhynchospora pubera; assembly: GCA_028095005.1. Lineage (NCBI taxonomy): Eukaryota > Viridiplantae > Streptophyta > Magnoliopsida > Poales > Cyperaceae > Rhynchospora > Rhynchospora pubera. Next base: position 205,146,633 of record CM051461.1, on the reverse strand, counting down.
TCTGAAAACTGAGAAGAACTTAGATTTTCAGTATGCATGTCTAGGAGTCTAGGGTTTAACTTAATGGTTCTGACGCAAGTTCTAGTTTATGGTTCTCTTATTTTGTGGAAAGTTAACTTTGTTTTGATATTTAGTATTGATTTATTTATTATTTGACTCTGAAACAGGGATCATTGAACTCTGCATGAGGTAAACTGAATATGAAAGGGGAGACGAGGAACAACAGTGATTTTTAGTGAGCATGTGCTAGCATAGAAGTTGTCGAAACCGAATAATTCACAGCAGAGCATAGAATATCCTTTTTTGTGTTTTCTGTTATTATTAGCTTTTAATAATGCGCTTTACACAGCACCTACTTTTGAATGGCAAAATAAGAATTGTTGAATGGACTGTTTTGTTTGTCTTTTCAATTTGTTTGCATGAAATCATTTATATCTTTATCTCATTAACCAAATTGATAAGTTTAGGGGCTAATAAGGTTACTAAGAAGGAATGTTACATTTGGACATTTGAGAATGAAACCAGCAAGTAACAGATTCCTAGATCTGAGATTATATATGTCTATATCCCACAGAATCGGAACAGACGTTTTTGGATTCGCGACCCAGCAGATCGCTTGGACCTAGCAGTCCGCTGCCACATAAAATTTTCCGTAAACTAACACATTCTTATAACGAGCAGAAGGAGAGGATGTTGTTACAGCATAGCGAGAATTGGCACATCAAAAATTGAACCCAATTAAACATCCAGGAGGTATGGAGTACATGTGAAAGGTTCAAAATAGGGGAAAAAAACGAAGCAAGAAAATAGTACATATATGAAGCAAGCTATTTCTAAGATAGAACATAACATTTAATTAAAATTAAAGTCTAAATAATTTAGTTTAGGGGCAATTGTAGGGAACCATGACTTGGTAGATTTATAAAGTTTAATTTAATTTTCTAATTTTTCTGAGTTGTTTTGCTTTACTTAAGTTTATTTGATTGAATTGAGAATATGAATTGAATTGTTTTGAAGGTTTGCTCACTTGGTTTAGACCTTACCTCGTAGATAAGCAAATAGAACTCTAATTTCAAGACAATTTGTATTCCCTTATCTTAGGATAGGTAGTATAACTAAAAGGTGAAATCAGAACTTAGCTGAAAATTTTATTCCCTCCTAAGATTGAGAGATCTAGGATATCCTACTGAATAGTTAAAGCGAACCCTAAAACCCTAAGCGAATAAACGAGAGTTGAAACTAAGGATTTTAGGGAGGATTAGAGGTTAAAGCTTAGTAATACCAAATCAAAACCAGAGTTAGTATTTGGACCAGAGTTTAAGTCAAGAACCTGCACTTAGAAACTGATTAAACTAAATAATCGAACTGTTCTGGTGACTGGATAGTGCTTGGAAGTGGAACCCGATCAATTGACCCTAGTTTAAGTCCTTAATTTGAGTTTAGTTATTTTCTTTAATTTTTAAGAGCAATTTAGAAGTTAATTAGTATTTAAATTTAAATATTTTTAGGTTAACCTTAATCCTTTTAATAAATTAATCAATATTTGAATTGTTTACCTCCAGATTAATTAAACTAGATTACTTAAAGTTTATAGTTTAGAATAACCGTCCATGTAATTCGACCCTCAAACTACGCTACAATAGATTAGATTTGAAGTTTAATTTGACTTAGATTTCACCTTCCATCACTGAATTTATGTGTGAACCTAGCATTACGTGAATTCAAAAGCTCGCCAAAGATGGATGAATAATATTTATTTAAAAGTAATTATAATCGATTTAATTTATTATATTTTTCAGATGAGTTCAGAGCTATATAACATATAAGTTAGGAATAATATTAGAATTAGTCATGTTAAGTTAGTGTAATTGAGGTGAATGTTTTTTTATTATACTTTTATAATAATAAAAATAATAATGCTCATTCGCGTCATGCATTTATTTTGTTATTTCAAATATTTTTAATTATAAAAAGTTGAAATATTATCCGAATCAAAACAGATTCAAAACAACTTACGTGGATTAATTCTTTTACTGGATTCATATGTTCTTCTTGGAACCGTATTTTCTGCTCACCTTTAAAAGGTGAGTAGGGTGCCTACCTAGCCTCTGGACGGTTGGATTAGATCTAACGGTGCGCACAGAAAAAAAGAAATAATACCATTCTCCGTTCCTGCCCAACTGTCCAAATTTACTTTTCCTCTTAAAAAAAAGTTTATAATTCTCCGCTCCTCTGAGTCGTCTCCTCCCTCGCTCACGCTCGTCTCATTTTTCTTTGTGTGTTCAAACCCGTTAGCGCTTCAAGCCATCACAACTTTCAAGAAAGAGCTTATTGTCATCGTTGTGGAGAGATGAATATTATGGTCGTTTCCGTTTTTGTTGCGTCGTTTAAAATTTTCGACAAACTATCTTCTTTCAGAGGAGCCTAACTAATTATTTCAGTGAAATTCCGGCGATCTAGGCTGATGTGACTCACAAGTTTTGTTCAGTTAGACTCATGGAGAATAGAGGAACACTATAGTATTCTTGATTTGTTTCGCGTCATTCTAGATTGATGGGAGCACCGAGTAACTGGTACGGGAGAAAAGTGAGGCTGGTACCGAGAGAACTTGAGATGTGGAATGATACCAGAATAGGCTTTTTTGGTACCAATGGGATGTGGAGAGGGTATGAAGAAGTTCAATTTAAAATGAAAGTGTCTAATTTGGTGTATTTCAAATAAAATTACTTTTTATCATATGCCTTCAGCAGCTATATTTCCTATTTCAAATCCATTTCTCCTCAATGCCACTCAATTATAAGAGAACTACAATTTTAGTTCATATCTCATTTCTTGAGCTGAGTTATTATAATTTATTGCTTGTACCAGTATGGACAACTTGAGCTGAGTTAAACTAGCACCGGAGTAAAATGAACTAGCTTGTATGTTTATAAGCACAAAACAGTGGTACCAGCTTGTATGTTTAAAACTTAAAATTATTAAAATAAAAATGATTATGTTACAGTATCATACAATAGGAAATACACGGTATTTAGAACTGATTTAGAAATTCAACTTAATTTAATTGACACTCACTTATATTTATCGAGGCAAAAGTAAGAACTACACACCAAACAGTTTTTCTTAAACAAGCTAGACTTTTATGTTGAAACTGAAGGAACTGGCTATTGTTTTTTTTTTTAATAGTCATGTTTCCCTAGCTCCTCGTATGCTGTTCAACAATAAAATTTTGCTGAATCAGAAGAGACTAAAACCAAGAAAGCAACTGAATTGAGAGGTTTATCAAACACAACATTTATCAAAGATGAATTATGTTTCTGGAAGCTCACGGGTCAAATGCCATTTAATCTCAAATACCATGCATTGTGTTTTACAAATGCCATTTAATCTCAAATACCATATAAATTATTGTTCAAATGTTACCTTATCAAAGGTTGACTACTTGTGATACATCGTCCATTGCCCTTCTTTTTCTTGACAAATTCTCATTCCAAGCTTTTTTCCATTTTGAACGCTTGTCACCATCTTTCTTCTTTAGGCGGAGTGAATTTTCGAGTTGCCTATTCTCTTTGTCTTCACTGCCACCATTAGTTCTCGAGGAGGGAATTCCATATATCTCTTTCACTTTCTCTTGAATGGAACGCAATAATTTGATCACAAATTGGCTTTTGACCTTCATCATGACAAAACATATCACATGTTGATGCTAGTTCACGTGTCATTTGTGCATGTTGATTTCTAGCATCCAACATAGCAACCTCAATGACCACTCTTCCTTCTCTATCCACAACGGATTCATCTTTTGCATCTTGTGTCCAACGTTTAAGGATGTATCTTGGTGGTATAATCTTAATGTCTTCTCTATCCAACACCTTTAGTACATGACAACACAAAATTCCCACTCTTTCAAACTTCTTACAAGAACATGCAATGCTTTGGTCATTTCAATTCCAAACAACTTGTCTGCTCTTACCGAAGCATTCTTTACTACTAATGTTACACATACCAACCAAGAATGTACTATCATCGATGGCTTCTATGTAGGTCGAATCGGATAACTCATACTCCCTTTGAAATAACTCAATTTTTTTGGGTGTGTACAACTTTCCGGCTTCACAAAGAATTGGAACTTTTAACCCCACTCTAGGTGTATTTCTTGTCATGTTATAATCTGGTTTGATCTCTTTGTGACTTTTTCCATCAACAACCCTCTCAAATTGCTCTACAAACCGATTTACATCCAACTTACAATTTAAGTACCTCTTCAAAGTCGGGTTAAAGCTCTCACTACCTTGTGTGCTACGGATCCCTAGAGTGTAGGCATTCTTCATAAAACAATATGTCCACTTTTCTTTACAACCATATATGAACTTAATCCATCTCAAGTCCTCCTCATCCTCTAACTTTGCAGCAAATTCTTCAGTGGCTCTCTCAAAACAATCTTCATCTTCATAGTTGAACATACATTTAGAGAACTCTCCACTAATATCAACCCCCCTTTTTTTAAGGCCATAAATCTTTTTTGAGAATTTTGATATATATGCCACACACATAACCCATCTTTGTATCCGGCATTACTTGCTCTAAAGCATTCCCTATTGCTATCTCTTGATCCGTAAATATGGTTCTAGGTCTTTTGCCACCATGTGCTTCTAGAAATTTTGTGAACACCCATTCAAAAGAATTGGTATTTTGGTCACACGTGAAAGCCGCACCAAAAATCACAATCTCTCTAAAGTGATTAAAGCCAATAAATGTGCCAAAGCCCCATTTTTCCTTATTGGTTCCAAAAGTACTATCAAAGATAAGTACATCACCAAATCGGGCATAGGCCGAAATCATTTTACCATCCATCTAAAGAATATTGGCAATCTCTTGATCTTCGGTGATATCCTCAAAATGTTGAAAAAAAGGATTCTCCGATGCCCGCTTTGTAAAATACTTTGTTATAGCAACAGCTGGCCCATATTGCATTGTTTCCCTTCGCTTGTCCCTTAAGCAATTATTAAGGTCATCAATGGTGTAACCAATCCTTCTAACTCCACCCACTTGTCTACTTAGTAACTCATGTATTTCTCTTGGCCGGATTCTCGAACTATCAGCTAGGAGAATGTCAATGCGGGCTATTTCAGAGACTTCACGTTGGCTAGGTATTAGATGACAAGCTTCGGGTTTTTGGAGAGGGTGGTTGTGATTGGTTTCATAACTAAAAACTTTGTATTTTTGACAATCTCTATATAATTTAACCCTAAAAAAAACTTGGCAATTTGTTCGGGTCTCAGCTCCAGGGATCTTTGTTAAATGATCTCGCTTATCCTTTTCTCTTAGGCCTTCAGATTGGCACACATATTTGTATGAAGTGTATACTTGATCTTTTCCCTTTTTTCCAGCATGTTTTCTAACTCCAAAACCAACACTTCCACCATAATTTCTCCAATACAACCATGCTTCGTCTAGAGTTGTAAATTCCATACCCAAATGAGGTGCCAACCAAACTCCTCTAGACTCCATATCCTATATAAACGCAATATTTTTTAGAACAAAAAAAAAAATCATTCACATCAAACTCATCTAAATCATTGGAACCAGTCATGTGGTACTAAACCTTTAGTGATTCTACTACAAGTTTCTAATTTATTCTTTTAAATACAATTCATTTTCTATTTACTTATGTGCAATATTAGTATTTACCAGTATGCTGGTGAGAGTAATCAAAGAGAGACATAGAGAGAGTGAGGAAATAAAATTGATCTTGAATATGGACAAATATTTTTCATTAGTAAATTATGGAAATGTACAAGTATATATCTGAGTCAACCACACTCAAATGCATAAAATCTAGACCTATTCTTAACTAATGTATCTCTAACACAATGAATTAGGTCTGATGAGGCACCTACCTACTGAGCACATCATAATTCCCTAAGTTTCTTTTATTTTATATACTGATACTTCAAAATGGGTTCAACTAGTTATTGATTTTGGTTGGTCTCCTTCTAATTGCACATCCTTGTTGTATATACAATACAAATTGAATTTCTAGCATCAGTGTCCTTGTTAATTTCGTAAAAAAGAACAGTATCTCAGTTAGGACACTTGTTAACTTTTATTAAAATAATAATAGAATATCTTGTATCCTTCCAATTACCAAAAATTTAACAATTATGTTTATTTTTTCTATTTGCAAACCCTTGATAACATGAAAATGTTAATAGTTCCTGTAACATACTTGCATATGAGGCAAATTGAGACTTGCAAGATCTGCTCGTGGAGGAGATGACGAAGGACCATGTGGCGGAGGAGATGACGAAGGACATTGTGGCGGAGGCTGATCATCACTCTGAAGAAGCATAGATTTTATCGAAATTTTGGCGGGAATTCAAGTGAAAAGGTAAATGACGGAAATCGAAAAAATGACTCCGATGTGAGAGAGGAGAGTTAAGAGGGAAAAGGGCAGTCGGGTAGGGATAAAAAATGGTATTATTTTCTTTTTTTTTGTGCGCACCGTTGGATCTAATCCAACCGTCCAGTGATTAGGTAGGCACCCTGCTCGCCTTTTGAAGGTGAGAAGAGGATACGGTTCCGTTCTTCTTGGACGAGAACATGTATTTAGATTTTCTAATTAAGGTTTGATTTGAATTTGACTCGTTGGCAACCCAAAACCAAATGTGAATTTGACTCATTGGCAACTCAAACCCAAATGTAGTGAGGCTAGACTTTTATTAATGGTTATTCGTAATTTGATAAAATATTAAAATCAAAAGAATAAATAGCGCCCATAACAGCTGCTATATCGTTGTTATTTGATAGGATGATACGCTGCTATTATTTTAGCAGTTTGTATGATATCGAATCACAACCAAAAATAGTGGCAAATAATAACGTTTTAGCATAATATAGCAGTTTAATTTATAATTTATTGAGACAAATATTAGTATTTTGATCATATTTTTTGCATACGAACTCCGATTGATGTAATTAAAAATTCTATAAAATGTTTAAAACAAATCATATGACTTTTATACTTTTTGAGTTTTTTCCAAGATCTAAAAGTTTTATGGTCAAACAAGTATATAAAGCTACAACTTTTTTGTATTTTTTATGTGAATTTAGCTATGTATATGATGCTATAAAACAAGAAAAATTCTATAAAATGTTTAAAAGAAATTATATGACTTTTGTACTTTTGGCTCCGTTTGGATAGCTGTGGGAAGAAGGGAAGAAGTGGGAAGAAGTATTGGAAAGTGTGTAACTTTATGAAGAGTTTGAATTGTTTATAATTTTTTTTTCTTCTTCCTTCTTCTTCTTCTTCTTCTTTCTTCCAACGATCCAAACGCACCCTTTGAGTTTTCTCCAAGATCTAAAACTTTTATGGTCAAACAGGTATATAAAGCTACAACTTTTTGTATTTTTGATGTGAATTTAGCCATGTATACGATGTAATAAACAAATATAATTGTATACATATGCTATGAACTCATAGCGACAGCTAAAAATGACTATTGTATGTTATTCATTATGACATGAGCATATCCGCTATGAATGTGTACTATCTATATCTTTGGATGTAACCAATTTGGACATGCATAAATTTGGAAAGAGGGTATGCTTTATTGGACTTCTATTTGGATTAATATATCTGATCTAAAATCGATTAAAACATAAATAAATAACATTAATATTTAGAGAAAGTTTAATATGCACTATAGTGCATAGAGCTTTCTATGCACCGTGAACTTTTTCGGAGGTATTTTTGTAAACTGACAAATTTAATTTAACCAATCTAATTTACATATTGAAATCTCATAACAAATCAATTTTTACAATTTTTGAGATTTTATTACTATTTTTTTCGAATTTTTTAAAACATGTCATTTTTGGAATATTGTAAATAGTATAACTGTCTATAACATTCCAAAAATGACATGTTTTAAAAAATTAGAAAAAAATAGTAATAAAATCGAAAAAATTGTAAAATTTGGTTTGCTATGAGATTTCAATATGTATTTTTATTTGGATTAATAAATCTGATCCAAAATCGATTAAAACATAAAAAAATAATATTTATTAAGTGCATTTTGAGCTACTTGTAGACTATATACCACTTATGTCCAAGAGAAAAGTACATAATTATCATAATAATCATATAAATCAGCTCACTATTAAAATCAAGGATCCATATTATATTGGAATCCTCAGAAATGACATCGACAGTTCTCCGCATCCGCAGGCACAACACCTTCATATTAAAATGCGATCCGTTCACACTTCACAACATCTCTTTTTTTTTTTTTTTGAATCGAATCGGCCCGTAGGCCCACTTCACAACATCTCTGAGCCTAAACTAAACATGGAACCGTATCTGATCGAACCACGTTAACGAACCGAGTCTAAGTCTAACCCCTTTACCGACCCGAACCCGAAAATCGCAACAACAAACCATTTCACCCCTTTTTGTCTAGTTTCCTCCGAGAAGTGACAACCCTATCCTTTGTCTCCTTTCGTTCTGCTCCGGCCACCTCCTCCGCCGCTTAAACCCTAGCTTTTAGCGATTCTATTTCCCAAACATTAAACCCTCGTTCGAGAGGCGCCCGCGCTCCGCTCGGAAAGAAATAGAAAGCATCAGCGAGTTTGTTCCTTCCCTAGTAAGTTTCGCGCTAGGTTTTTGTTGTGAAAATTTGATAAACTGGGTATTTAAGAGGGGAAATTGGTAAGCAGAAGTTGTATGGTTAGTAGCTTTCTGTTAATTTGAGTGGCGTTGTCTCTGAACGCACATGGTTTCGAGGACTGATACTTTAATTCCTCTTTTGTTTGTATTAGGTTTTGTATCAGAGCGTAGTCCTGGCTCAACTTTCTTTGCTGGTTTAGTTACTTTAAATTTTGAACAGACGAATTGGTTACTATAAGAGTTTGGTTCCTAGTCTAGAATATTTCAGTAATTTTCTTATAATCTGTACTGTGTTTCTGAGGAAAAATATGTTTTTTTATCTGCAAGCTCGGTGTAGATTTTGGTTTAATTTATGTAACTCTGTTGTCTTTGCTGATATCCTGTGGTAGCTTTTACCCCTGATAGTTAACTTGGTAAACAACAGTATTAATTTCATTTGTATGCTTTTTCACGTGTCTTGTATAAAATTTATCTACTCGATTCCAAGTTGCAGCGAAAATGAAAAATCTGTAAACTGAGCTGAATTTAGACTTTCAGTATGCACGTCTAGGGTTTAACTTAATGGTTCTCACACAAGTTCTAGTTTATGGTTTCTCTTATTTTGTGAAAAGTTAACTTTGTTTTGATATTTAGTATTGATTTAATTATTCTTTTGGCTCTGAAACAGGAGTGGTTGAACTTTGCATGAGGTAAATTCAATATGAAAGGTGAGACGGGTAACAATGGTGCTTTCAGTGAGCATGTGTTAGCAGAGAAGTTGTCGAAACTGAATAATTCACAACAGAGCATAGAAAGTATCCTTTTGCCTTTGCCGTTATTATTAACTTTTAATAATGCCCTTTACACAGCACCTAATTTTTAATAGCAAAATATGAATTGTTGAACTGACTGTTTTGTCTGTCATTTTAATTAGTTCGCATAAAATCATTTTTATCTTTTTTACACAACACCTAATTTTTAATATCAAAATATGAATTGTTGAATTGACTATTTTGTTTGTCTTTTCAATTAGTTTCCATGAAATCATTTTCATCTTTTTCTAATTAATCGAACTGATAAGTTTAGGGGCTAATAAGGTTACTAAGAAGGAAAGTTACAATTGGGGAGGTGAAAACATATACATTTAAGTGACAAGACCATAAATATTACAAAGTATAATTATTTAAAGGGGTTAAATTTTTTGGTTGGATTGTTCTATAAAGGGCAAGATGGTTGTTTCATGTTTCTTTTCGTATCACAGTTAGTACTCATGCTACTAGTGCAAGATCTGATGAATTTTCTTTTATTTAATGAAAAATCCTTTATAGATCAAGGTCATTATACTTTTCTAAAATTTATTGTTTCATTATCGCATATGAAGTAGCTTTCATGCTAAAAACTGGTTCCTGATGTAATACTTTCAGTGTTTCACTCAATCTCAACCTCAGTTTTGGAATAAACTTGTATCAATGATTGATTGACTTGTCCTTGTCTTTTCTTTTATTATTTTTAAAAAGGCTGCTTGGCCTTATTGTTTAAAGAATTAGGAGCCTAATTTGAACATATATTTTGTGGAAAATGCTAGCATTTTATTTTTTTAATCTAGTTGCACTGCTTTAAGTAGTTCTAAGCATGTCTCTATTTGGCCGATATCCCTGGGTAAAACACTAGAACAGGCTTATATATATGATTCATCTCCGGTGAAAAGTTACTGTACTCTACCTATCAGTTCTAAGCATCTGCCATCTTTTTCTTCTTTAATAATCTGCTGGAACCTCTGCATATCAATCAGCCACTTACATTGCATTGGAAATTTACACTAGGATTTTGTTAGTTCACTTCCTCCAAAAACAAGTTTTACTTTATTTTATTTTTTTGGTGGCGACTCTCAGTCTGGTTTAGACCTCATAAGTATTTTGAGTTTTAGCAATCTTGGCTTCTCTGTTGGCTTCTGTAGCAATGCTGGAGACCTGGAGTTAATAGTTTATCTAATCCACATATGGGCTTCTGTAGCAAACAATATTAACGGGTCAATAATTATGCAAGAATTGGGTATAACTGTATAAGGTTTATCCTTAACATGAATTGCATTCAGCGCTGTCACACTGGTGCATATTCCACCGGAAAAAGGCCAGGAATGTGGTAGAGATATGGGAGAAGCAATTTTACAGCTCGAGCAAGGATCAGAAAGTCAGCCTCCTGTACCTATCCAACGATATCTTGCAGAACAGCAAGCGCAAGGGTGGCGAGTTTGTTAATGAGTTCTGGAAGGTTCTCCCTGCTTGTCTCAGAAACGTTTATGAGCACGGCGAGGAGAGCAGCAAGAAAGTTGTCACCAGATTGGTATGTTTCCCTTTTATTGTCTTTTTGTCTCAGTTATGTCTATGAGAATGTGTATGGCCAACAATTCAACATCAAGTGGGATTCAACTGTTCCACCACATTAATGCAACAGTCGATGCTAAATAGTTTGTCTTTCTTTCAGGTGTTTATACTTTGAATTCAGATCCATATTTGCCATATTTCGCTAACTGGGTATTTGGACTGTTCATATGCATGTAAGAAGGAAAAGTTGTAGTAGTAGAAGTTTAACAATGAAAACTGGAATATCTCGTCCTAATATGCTGTCGACCTTGAGTTTTTGTTTTCCGTTTTGTCCTGATTGAAGTTCAATTTGGTTATTCTTTAAACTGTATTCGCCGCATTACTAAGCGCTTACCTAAGCCTTACTTGCTGCAAGTAGGTTGATATTTGGGATGAAAGGAAAGTGTTTGGTTCTCGTAGTAGAGCCCTTAAAGATGATATATTTGGCAATGGTGCTCCTGCTCCTGCTCCTACTCCTCCTCCTCCTCCTGCTTCTGCACCTGCCCAGGATATTAGCGGGAAGAGTTCAAATTCAAATCTGAATTCACAATCAAATCCTATAAAAATAGCTCGGAAGGATGCTACCACGCTAAGAGTTGTGAGTTCCCATATTATTGTTTCTGTTAGTGTTTTTCTTCTTTGGTTCGTGTCCCTAAGATATATATTCTATTTGGTTCACATATGGAATTTACTGGTCAAAGAAGAATCTTTTTGGTTCTGAAAAAATAATTTATTACAATTAGAGTCATTGACTCATTAATAAGGTCTTAAACCTCAGATAACTGCATATGAGAAAGTTACTTTTGCTACAAACCCTCAAAGAAGAAAGGTATGCTTAGCAAAGTAACAATGTGGTTTATTAGTGTGATTGGATATTATCTGATAATAGCATGATTGATAAATACATACTACTGAGAATTTCAATTACTTCAATGAATGTTAAAACAGTCATCAAATCATTTTCATATGCATGCCATACAACAAACTTTACATGAAGAACAAAATGCCAGAATTAAGATCTATTTGTTACAACTTCCGCAATTGTCAAGTTATGTAAACATTGCAAAATGTTTCTTTTTTGCATAACTAAGCTTTCAAATTAGCTTAGGTGTCTAGGAGATGTTGGGGATTCAGGAAATGGGAGAGCTCTTTGAAACTCTAAATATGGTATAATGTTGAATTTACCTGAATTGTTATCCAATGGAAATGATAACTCAGCAGAAAAAAAAGTCAATACAGAAGAAATTAAAAGTTGTAAAGTTTACCCGTGAATGGGCTAAAGTCTGTTCTCTAGACTGTAGGATTAAGGTGCATTATCTGTATCTAGAAGAGTTGATGTGATTAATTTCACAGAGTTTCTATATCAATAAATTTTCACTTTGTTGGTATAAAGTGAAGCATTTTTTTTTTTCTGTGCTTTGGTCTAAAATCAGAAATTAGCAGTTGGAGGTATGCCTGAGAAAATAGTAACATCTTACCAATCTCTATTTGATGAGAATTTGAATGAAGAGGCTGCTTTAAACAACTGCAGCACATCAGTTGGTCTTCTGGAGAAGATCGAGAAAGATCTAAATGAAGCTTCCATCAGTGGTAAGAAATATACATACTTTAATTTTAACTTCTGAAATGGCTCAAACACGATCGCTATGTCTTCATATTTTTGCAAAATTAATTCATGATATTGTTCTTGTAAAATATCTTTATTGTCTCGTACCACCACGGCACCCGCCTGAACATCTCGCACATCTATGTTTTTTTAATACACTTTTTAAGTGCTATGTGGTAAGCAACTGTAAACATTTGCTTTCAATCTGCTGTAGCTTCTGTGTTCTTCATTCATTATAAACAATATTGTACCCAGCATAACAACTTCAATTTTCTTCTTTATGACAATTATTATGAAATCACTGTGATTGTAAGTTTGTAACTTAAAGTTGATGGTAATTATAATAGTTCAAATTTAGCCACTAATAAATTAACGTTCCATTTCGTGCATGAAACTGAGGGGATGCTTTTTATTTTTCCAATACACCATTCCTGCTTCAGGTGTCTATTACCATGGCTTTTGCAATTGCCATCATCACATGTTTTGCTTGCAAAAATAACTGATGTGCGTTTTTTTGCAAACTGACATTTGTTCTTTGTTATTGTAATCTTCTTTATTGGTACTTTGATATAATATGATGTCCATTGACGAAAATTTAGATGCGATAATAATGGCCCATAAACTTGGAATTTTGGTGCAACCCCAATTATGGTCTGCTGAATTTTCACAAATTGGTGAATTATACCATTTTGGCCATTTATTTAATGTACTGAGAGTCTGAGATGAGAAAGCTTTCAAGTCCTGAAAAGTGTCCTAGACAAAAGCTCTGTGAACACCATCATTTGAAATGTTTTTATCTCAAGTAAACTTTTCTCATTAGTCTTTCAATTGGACAAGAAAGTATATTTGGAAGAACATAATTACATACCTATCATAAATGGTGCATGCATTTGTTTGAAAACATTCTCTAACTAATCATCATGTCTAATTGGATAGAAAGAAAAGCTAAAGTTGTATTTTGAACTCAAGGGACTTTGATGTTTTATTTATCTTGGGAACCTCTCAGTTAAGGACATCTTTTGATGTGTTAATTTTACTAATGAATGAGAAAACATGACCATGATTAAGCTCATCTTTGTACGTCACAATCTCACAGATAAGTGGATTATGCCTGCGTTCACCACATTATTCCTTCTGCTTTGCCCTCAACCATAATTGATCACATATTCATTATTTTCCTTTTTGGTGCACCTTTGTCCTCATTTATTGAAACAATGTATTTCTCATCTTATTTGGGGCGTTGCTTTCCCCACGGTCTACTTTTGCAATACACGGCAACATTTAATAAATGACAAAATTATCCCTTTTGAGCCCTTCACCTCCTCACATTTATCCAGTTCCAATATACTAGTCCTACTAAATTTTGTGGTGTAATCTGTCGTATAAGATTGAGAATTCGATTTTTCGGGCTATCCAAGACAACATATTCATCTCTCGTCTCTCTCGATCTTCAGACTGTCTATAGAAACATCCAACACCAAACCTTTCAGCATAGGCTTCCAACCTTCAGGCTTCAACCTGTCTCTTCTATCAGTTTTGCTGGGCGAAATCCTGGTTTAGGTAAATCTATACTAGTGATCCGAAGTTTTGTAGTTTTACCATCGTTATTAGATAAAACCTGGATTAGAGATGGCCATTGAAATCCAAGCCCAATGCCAAAATCGATTATATGCAACTTTGGTGCTTTTCCTGTCACTTTAAGTATAGTTTGGTTTGCATAGTAAATTGAATTTTTTGGAAATGGACATACAGTGATATATAGCCCGGCAATTTTCAAATATTCAGAGGTAGGAATACGAACCCTTTTTGCCTCCATTCTGCGTCATGCCTCGCTTCAGGTGCCATTCAATCGAGCTTCAAGTGCATCAGCAAATACATAGGCCATCCTTTGGGTCCCATCTCCATCTAGAGAAGATAGTTTCAAAATTACGAAGGGCAATTTTATCTAACGAGGTTGTTTTTGTCGAAAGGTCATCTTACACAAAATAACAAAGGGCAATTTTGTCTTAACAAAGTATTTTGCCGTGTATTGCAAAATTAGACCGTGGGGAAAGCAACGCCCTCTTATTTGAACTTGTTAATCTTTGTTTTCTTTTTTAAATAGGAAATCAGCAACAAATATCTTCTTTGATATCTGACTTCCAAGAAAGGGAAGCTTCTGTCAGAAAGTTCATTGAACAGCTTGAAGGCATTGAAGCTCTGAGGACTTCTCTTATTGATCAGCTAAAAGAAGCAATTAAAGAGCAGGTACAACACTTCTATTTTGGGCTCATAAATAGAGTACACTGCTGAGTCATATTTTGTCTTTCTTCTGATCTTGCAACTGGGTTTATAATTGCATTGAGATTCATCTTCAGATAAGGAAACCTTTGAGTAAGTTTTTTATAAGCCACACTGATCCTAATGGAAAGTAAATTGAAATCACAGCTGGCAATTAGTTGGGAAATTATTTGCACTCTCCAAAATTGATACAACGCTTCTTTTTAGACTAAAATGTCCTGATTAATTGTGAATACTGATGTGAAAAAACATCATTACTGAAATATGTTCAATCCACTTAGGATATTTCGGTCTAAAAAGGAGTGTTGAATTATTTTTTGGGAGTTGAAAATCACAACTCTCCTTTTTGGTTGATTGGGTAGGATCAGGTTATTATGGGTTCAGTTCATTCATGATTTTGATGCGTCTTTGGCTTGGGTTATTTTGGGGTTTGTCTGTTTCAGGTATTAGGTTATTTGGCTGGTTGAGAGTGGGCATCCAATCAACTTGGCATTTGGGCTATTGTGGGTCATGGTCCTGTCAAAGTTATTATTTTGGGTCTTGTGTTGCAAACTCAGTTTAGTGACTTGTCATTTCCGTAATTTTGGGTTATATCAAACAAATTGAACAATGGAATAAATCTCAATTATGGGATGTTGATGCTGGGAATTGTTTGATATAAATTTGCAGGAATCAAAATCAGAGCTGGTTTGTGCTCAAATCCATGTAAGGGCATTTCTTACTTATACTCGCTCTCTTTACTATATGTGGTCGTGTCTGTATTGTATTTATTAATATGGGGAAAGGATCACTTGAGAATAATAACTTCACAATTTGGTAATCACCGCATATGAAAGTTTATGTTTGGAATCTAACATCAAGGCATGATTTGATTTATATATTATATGCCCGTAAAACATTATGAGATATAGCATGATTTTCCCATTCATCAAGCGATTTGAATTTTCAATGGCTTGTCTCACTATAGATGCATATCAAATGACTCACCATTGACTCATTGTTTGTCCGGTGATTACAACAGTGCACTCACTTCTAATTTCCAAGCTTATTTAGAAAAATGTGAGAATCATTGTCAAGATTGTCAAATAAATCCATTGTCAACTCCTACCTGCTCTATCATAAATTCATAATATATCTTTTTTCAGAGGTTCAGAGACTATTTAACTTTAATCAGGTAGCAGTAACCTGTCATAACTTTTGTGTGTGTGCTTGTATATTCAATTTAATTTTTCATTGAAAAATGAATTTATTCAATCAGTAACCTCCACTAGGCATAGAGCAACCCAGGACAATTGGTTTAAATTCACGTCATGTTCTTTTGACTGTCTCACAGGCAGGTCTGACCAACGTGTTTGTGATTTCTGCATTTCTAAGCCAAGAAGGTTTGAATAACTATTTTAAATTAGGACTTCCACTCTTCATTTTGTCTGTGCAAAGCGCATAACCATGTTCCTCTTTTGGTCAATTTTTCCATTTGTTCTCTTTGTCTTCCATCCAAAGGGTGGAAAAATATCCACGATGTCATCTGCATCAGCATGATAGTGTGGAATGATTAGTTATGATGGAAAAGTTTCTCACCAGCAACTTTCACTACATAATTTCTTTTTCAGTAATGATTAGAAATTTTAGGCAATGCCTGTTTTAATTTGTAAATATTTTAGGCAATTTACAATATGGTCTGAAAAATATAGGCTTTTCTCAATTTCGTTTTGAATGTTCGGAAACTTCCTCATTCTGTTCCAACCTAACTATCCAGTTGGTCAAAGATGCTCTTAATTGAACAAAAAGCCAGTGAAGGCAGTGATGCTCAAATGGACTGAATTGAGTTGAGACATGTCAACTAACTGGGTATGGTCATAATTCTGGTCCTTGGTATGGCACATTTGTCTGGGCATTAATAAGGTTGCAAATGAATCAAACTTGAACAAGTCACCCTCAATTTAAGTTTGATTCTCTATATTACTGAATCAAGCTAAGCTCAAAATAGCACTGCATTTTCAAGCTGATTATCTAGCTTGAGTTTGATTTGTTAAAAAGTTTGAGCTCGCTTTGCCACTGTAGGCTTCTTTGGGTGGCAAGGCTATAGAACTTTTTTTATTTTTTTTATTTATTTATTTTTTGAAGTAAAGCAACCCAAGTAGAGTTACCAGCTTTACTAGGCAACAGTAAGTTCATACAAACAAAGCAACAGAAGCTTAGATTCTTGGTCTAATTAACTAGCCTAGTGGCAAACCTGCCTACTAAAGGAGTAAAGCTTCATAGTACCTAAATTTAAATCCACAAAAGCAATAAACCCAAGTTCTAAATCACATAAACAACAACAGAGCCCAAAAGGTGCTACATCACAGAACAGTCAAAAGCAAGCGCAAACACAGAAAACAAGCACATTGTCAATAAAACTAAGGACACAAGAAGGAAACAGTTGCTTAGGCAGAGTCAGTGCAAGATGCATTTCTGAAAGACTCGAAAGTCGAAACTCATGATGTCATTGAAAACTTTGTTTGCCTATATATATTTAATAGAAACTCAAATCCTAATTTATGGTATCAATTCATTTTATACACTATTATATATTATTTGAAAATTTTATGTATCTAGGGGGAAAATATAATGATAAAAACAAAAAAAAAACATAATTGTAGCTGTGGTTCACTTTTGAAATGCAAAATGGAGGAGTAGGCTAAAAAATAACAAACTAAGGCGACAATTTATGTGTGTATGAATATAACACTTAGGGCAACACCGCAACACATAATAAAGACCTAACTCAATAGAAGGGACAGTTTCAACACCTTGAGTAAGCAGGGATTTGTTTGCATGTGATGAATGTAGTGGGTTTTTAATAAAATGTTGATAAGACGAGGCTTTCTTTTGAAAGCTTCCCCAAAAGGCCACAAGTTATAATTTCATGCTATTTCCCAGTGAAGTTCTTTTGGAAAAACATGGATTAAAGTTCTATTGGAAAAACATGAATTTCTGTTTTAGTACAAAGTTGTGCTGGGTGGTATGTATTAATACATGATATGATTGTATTAGACTTTTGTTCTTTGACTTGAACTATGGTCCTGGTTGATCTTATTTCTTTCACAAAGGTCCAGGAACACAGAAGACGATTTTAATTAATAATTTTCTGAGGTAGCCATATTTGAAACCTTTTAGGCTAATTACTGTTAGCTTAATTAGGTCATAGTTCGATAAAATGCAATTAAACATTGTACATATGCTTGTTATAAACCAACATTGTTTTTACACTGTACTTTCTTCACAATTTGACCATTAATTTTTATAGTAATTTGGATATCTTAATCAATGATTCTACAATTTCTGCAGGTTGCCCGATCCAAAATAGATCAGACTTCCCAGGCCTCCCAACTAAAGCGTAAGCTCTCCCCTTCTCCCTCAACTAATGGGCATGACACCACCCCGACTGGCACTCCCGCCCCACCAGGTAATGCTGATACAGCTGACTACAAAAAAGCTGCTGCTGCTGTGGCTGCCAAGTTGGCAGCTAGCTCATCATCAGCCCAGCTTTTCTCCTCAGTCCTCTCTTCTTTTGCTGCTGAACATGCCAATACTAAGTCCACTAATGGACCTCCTGGATTCTCACCTGAGAAAAGGCCCCGGCTTGAGCCGCCTTTCAGCCAAGCACCAGTCATGCCATTCCAGCCACCACTTCCACCTGTCCCACCCCCAGGAGCTGCACAGATGCAGCAGTTTGGGCCTCCATTTGCATTTCCAGGAGGTCAAATTCCACCCCCTCCCCCTTTGCAGCAGCTGCATATGCCATCATCTTCTCTGCCCCTCCCGCCGCCAGGTCAGCAGCAGCAGGGGAACTCTGCTGGGTTCTTCTCAACACCAGGTGTTGGGTTCTTCAACCCTTTGCAACCTGCGCCGTCTGCGCAAAGGCAACAGTAATTATATTTGTTCTGTTGTGTGTTAGCAGGATATGCAATAATCTTATTTGGCTTAAATATGTATATTATGCTGCCGTTTCCTCTTTCGGTTCATTATGTGAGCTTAATGTGCATGTGTGAAATAGATGGAGCGTGTTAGCCTAGAGATATTTAAGTATCAGTCGGCGTAAGCTAAGAGAATATTTCCATGTAACTTGTGTATTA
The DNA here is from genome assembly GCA_028095005.1 of Rhynchospora pubera. Taxonomy (NCBI): domain Eukaryota; kingdom Viridiplantae; phylum Streptophyta; class Magnoliopsida; order Poales; family Cyperaceae; genus Rhynchospora; species Rhynchospora pubera. The sequence goes on along the minus strand of CM051461.1, from coordinate 205,127,619 downwards.
TTATGCTTTAAACTTGGTTCAGTGTTGTCTGGATCAATGCATATTTTGATGCTAGGACTACAGATCTGGAAATGACGGGGTGACCTGTTTATTACTCTGCTTTTAGATGTGATTTGGTCACAGCTATAATTATGAAATTAGATAATCCAAATTGCACATGCCGTTCACTGTCATCATCGAGATGCGTTTGGACGATATGTGCCCTTTTATGTCCGTACAACGGTAAACATAAATATTTTTTCACAGAAACGAATACGTTAATGGTTATGCTGCGGTTAATGACTTAATGTCAGTACCTTTCACAATAGCGATTCATCTAAGCAAGAAAGACGAATAAACATTCTCAATCATCATACAGGTCCTAAAATGCCATACGACTTATATACAAGGAAAAAAGGGAGAAGTATGCGCATTACTAAAATTGGCAATGCTTTCTGAAGTTAGCACAATGATCACTACAAAGAGAATTCTAATAAAGAGCTCCATATAAACATTTTCTACTCTGCATGTGAAGGGCTAGAGAGACAAGCTTTCTACTTATCTTTGACAACCACAATGAACAGCAGGACAGCATCCATCTTCTGCTACAACCATCTAAGAAACTAGAAAAATAAATAAAATAAAAGAAAGAATAGAGCAGAGCTAATAAACTACAAAAACATTAGAAGAGAGCACATCTCTCCAAATCTAGCTAAGAGAGCTCTTTCACTAGTTGTGATTAGGATTGGCGTGGCTGTTTGGCAAGTTTCTCAGACTAGCATTAACCTCTACCTGAGGTTTCTTGTTTGCTACAGTTTGGAAGTTTTTCGTGTTGACGGTACTTGTATCTACAGCTCGTAGGATCCTTCTTGGTTGGAACTTCTCTCTTATTATCTCTCTATCCATAGTGGGAGGCAAGGTGATGCTTAGACAGTGATGGAGAATTAACAACGCAGAAAGGATTGAGAGAAGACATTGCAAGGACTTCATTGTGAAACTTTCTTTGTTTTGGAGAAAGAAGTGAAGTTTGGTGGTGGTTAAATGATGGAATGGCTGATTGCACTTATATAGTTCAGTTAGTTTTCGTTTTTAGACCTCTAGCAAGTAGCTAGCTACCATTTCTATAATGGAGGCATGCAAAATATTACAATGTGTCAGTAAACAAAACAAACATGAAAGCACATGTAGACAAGTGAGAACATGTGATTGTGAGACTTGCTAGTAATGTTACTGGGCTTAAGGTCCAACTTGGTTAGAAGTTTTTCCTTGGGTTGCACATGAGAGCACGATCTCACTTGTTCTTACTTATTACTGCAACATTATGCTATTTTATGGCATGTACACGTAGGACTATAACTTGTTACTGGTAGGTGGTTAGCTTAGTAATTATTATGTCGCAAGGTGCTTCATCAAACACTGATAAGTACTTAATTGCATACATTCTTTAGCATAGACTAAATCTCAAATTGACTCTAAATCATTTCATTCATTGTGTTTTTAACTGGTTTTTATATTATTGTAATAAGAGATCATTACTGTAGATGTAACAGCAGATTAGAAGCAAGAAGAGAGCAATTGGCGAGCACAATCTGCATTTTTCTCATGTCATATTATGCATTTTGTTAGTAAGGTTGCATTTTGGGAATTCAATCTGAATTTAGGAATTAACGTTGCATTCTTCAGATTTCAGTTGCATCTTTCTAATTGACAATTGGTTGACCGGCACTTTTAATATCCCCCTTTTTACTGTATGATAAAATTGTGCGTTTGCAATCAGATTATGTCTGAGCTAAAAACATTTTGTTAAGCTATCCAAAATCCATCAAACACTTAGATTTTGGCATTTTCTCATTATATGTTGAGAACTGTTTTTTTTTTCTTTTTAATCGCAATTGAGAATGGAAAATAAAACAAGTGGTATTCTTACAAAAATCATACTAGTTTGATAAAAAAAAAAGGAATTGTCCATTTATCTAAAGTGTGGTTTTGTATATTGTACCACAAAAAAAAGCAAAATATTTCGTAATTCTCGGTAATTAAATGTGCCTTAAACCTGACAATAATATATGGACAAATACCATATATATTATTTACTTTTGATTTACCATGTGCTTTTGACTCATACAGGTACTAATATATAAAAGGCTTCAACTGTAACCGCTGGAGATGTTACAAGAAGCATTTCTGACCACCTGTTACTGTCATATATTCCCGACAGTTAACAATATGGTTAACTTAATTAACATGTTTAGGTTAAATGTCTAAATTATTTTAGCCCACTAAAGTGGCTCTATCATGTGGTGCTTGATTTGACTAATATTTTCCTCACAAGGACCATTCATCTAGCTATGCAAAAAACCTTTTAGGTAATAGATCTTTATTCAAAACTCATGTGACCGGACCACTGTTTCCTCTATCAGTACAGAATATTTTGCATCTAGTAATCTAGTTTGACTAATTTATGTCTGACAAAACCATCAAGATTGGATCGGCTTAGCTGGAATAAAAGCAGTTTATAGTACGAATACGGAAAAGGCATTTTGTGATCTTATGTGACATAGGTTTGGCATTTCGTAAATTTTATTTTTCTGGAACATTTATGATTGCAATGCAATAACGAAACATTCACCATTTTTGTGAACGAAGGTGCACTATGTATGAAAAACATCTATTTCCAACTCCTTATAGCGATAGATAATCGGCAATAAATTACATTTATGCATTATTTGCATGATCTAAGTTTTGAGATAATAATGAGAAATGCTAGAGTCTAATATATTGGACGGATGGGGTCCGTCCAGTACGATCGTTTTCATATTTTTAAATTTTAAATAACCGATCCGAACCGTTTAATATGTTCTCTATACTGAAAACTTATAAGAAATCAATTTTTTTATTTTTTTTTATTTTTTTTACTATTTTTTGGTATTTTTGAAAATTCATGATATAAACATTATGGATCGTCCAATAAAAACGATTTTCTAAAATGCCAAAAAAATAGTAAAAAAATTCGAAAAAATGTAAAAATTAATTTCTTATATAAGTTTTCACTATAGGTTCCGTTTGGATGAGGTGTGAGAAGAAGGAAAGAAGTATTGGGAATTGTGTAACTTTGTGAATAGTTTGGATTGTTTATAATAAATTTCTTCCCTTCTTCCCACACGGTATCCAAACGGAGCCATAGAGAACATATTGAACCGTTCGGATCGATTATTTAAAATTTAAAAATATGAAAATGATCATATTTGACGGATCCCATCCGTTCAATATATTGGACTCTAGCATTTTCGATAAGAATATAATAAGTCTGTCATATATGTAAAGAGTATTTCACCTGTGTTTTCGTCTGCATATGAAACTTATATGGGGGAAAAATAATTCTAAGTGGTCCTTAGATTGAATAAAAAAATAATGATTAGAATTTTAAAATGAATTTTTATTGACAAAAGCGACTGACAATTACATTTAGTACAATTTTTTTATTAAAGACATTGTGTTTCATATGCAAGGTCATAGATTCATAAATCTAAGATTGCTGGAAGTAATTTGAGAACTTTGACTCTCAACTCATACTGAAATAAAAGAATGCAAAACGTGGCTACCACATTCACATTTAAAGAAAATAATGACACATGATTGAGATATTATACAGTAACATCACACAATTTGCCATGTTCACCTTCGCCACAGAAAACCACAGTTCATGTTTCCTTTTTTATTTTATTTTTTATTTTATTTTTGAACAATTTCCCAGGGAAACGCCGTGGATCTTGCCATAGCCCATATTGAACGAAAACATACGGCCTAGCACATGCAAGATGACAAGGAGTGGCCGTAGAGGGTTGGTGAGTTCTATTTCATTTTGTTTTTTTATGGATCTGAAAAATTAAGAGTATTTCTTTAGCACTCCTTTTCAGCTTAAGTTAAAAGGAAAAAGGATATAAGAGATCAACTGCTCCTTTGTTCTTCTTCCTAATTGCTCCACATTATTGATTGAAAAACTACTGGCTTGATAGAAGATACGGCTCATTGGTGTACAAAAATTGCAAAATAAATGTATATTGAACTAAACTATATTATTTTCAGTTGGTATTAAACTGATGACTGCCAATTTGCGGTAGGAACCGCATGGATTTTGTGACTTTTGTCTCAAACGATATCTCTGACTGGTCAAAACCAAACCGCTTCTTGGTTTGTTAATTATATGGTAATGATGCAATGGCTGACATAGTGACATGCTCCAATTCTTAAGAAAGTATAAAGAAAGAAGAGACGTGTTTACATGAATTGATATCAACAGAAAAAGAAGAAAAAAAGTCGTAGATATTGTAAATGGAAAAAGATCTATGAAGAAATAACGGAGATAGATGTCTTGGATATTTGGATTAGGAAGTTAAGTATGCATTGATATGATATGAAGAAAGATATGAACGCGAGCTACATTTTTGTATTTTATATTTTTTTTATAATCGAAGAGATATACTATTATGGCATTATTATGGCATTTTTTAGGGTCTCTAGTTAGTATTCTGCTTTCTATTCTCATAGGCTCCGTTTGGATAGGTGTGGGAAGAAGGAAAGAAAAGAAGAAGTGGGAAGAAGTATTAGAAAGTGTGTAACTTTGTGAAGAGTTTGGATTGTTTATAATCTTTTTTCTTCCCTTCTTCTTTCTTTCCACTTCTTCTCAATGCATCCAAACGGAGGCATAGGTTGAATATACTATAATCGGGGCCGTTTGGATGGTATGGGAATAAGGAAGGAATAAAAATTTTAGGAAGAAAATATTGAGAAGTGTGTAACTTTAATTTGGGAAGAGTGGGAAGATGTTATACCGGGAATAAGAAATGTTGTTTGGATGGTGAGTTAGGAATAAGCAAATTGATATTAATTTAAATAAATTATTAAAAAATTATTATTTTAATATTAAATAAAGTACTAATTAAAGAGCACATACATAAAATTTCATTTAGTTATTAGTATTTAGCTAATTTTGTTAAAATTATGTATATATAATTGTTGGAAGATATTATTTCTGGGTGCGTTTGGATGAGAGAAGAAGAAGAAGAAGAAGGAAGATGGGAAGAAAAAAAATTATAAACAATCCAAATTCTTCACAAAGTTACACACTTCCCAATACTTCTTCCAACTTCTTCCCTTCTTCCTTTCTTCCCACACCTATCCAAACGCACCCTCTAGGAAGAAATTATTCTTCTCCTTATTCCTAATTTGTTTGAATGTCTATGAAGAAGCTATTCCTAAAGGGTGCGTTTGGATCGTTGGAAGAAAGAAGAAGAAGAAAGAAGAAGAAGAAAAAAAAAATATAAACAATCCAAACTCTTCACAAAGTTACACATTTTCCAATACTTCTTCCCACTTCTTCCCTTCTTCCCTTCTTCCCACACCTATCCAAACGCACCCAAAAAGAAACTATTCTTCCTATTCCTAAGCAATCCAAACAACATATACTATAAGTTCGTTTATCAATATTTTTTTTTTCAATTCTACTTGCAATTTCGGCTGAATATGGACTAATAAAAAAAAATGCTCTAAAGAATTGAATTTCAAAAGTCTTGCATCAACAAAAAGAACCTGAAAACTGAAGTAACAATTTTGCGCGCAACGATAAGGCAGATCCTAAATTTATGATAAAAAAATAACCAGTAAGCATCTTAACTGGCACTATTGAATAGTTCAGAATGTTCCAATTTTGGATCCCACTTTCACCCAAATGGATGTCGTATAAGCCGCTAAAGCCCAATTAACAAACAACAACCTAGCTTAGTTATGTCTGATTGAGCCTAAATGTCAAAACACTTCTTGGGGCCGTTTATGGTCTGATTGGTGCAGAAATCTTCCTAAAGAAGTTTGTAATTCAATTTGGTTTTGCTCACTTTTATTAAATCTGCTGCTTCTTACAGTTTTCAATTACTAGGAAATCAATTATTTCAAACTAATAGCAAATTTTAATGGTGTCTTCAGTCTTGTTGTTTCAATCATATTATCCCTGCATCTAAGGTGCTTGATAAATGTCCAGTGGAGCCGTTGACAACGCAGTAGCTAAATGACTTGGGACATAGCAAAATCTTTCTGTAAATTGAACCATCGAATGGATGAGAAATAATTTGCAAAAACGATATGCGACATATTTTGTGTTGGTATTGCCATTAGGATTTAGGAACCCAATTAACAACAACAATGCCATTGATATATTTGAGTTAACACCTTATAAACATACAAGGAGCTCTATACATTTTAGAAATGTAAAACAAGCCACTTTTGTGTGCATCAAATCATTATGCAATTTTCCGATAATTATATCAACAGGTCAAATAATATTGTACTAGTATCCTGCGCTCACTGTAATGTAATGTGTCCGTTTAAAAGAAAATGATAAGTTCTATTTTCTTTCTGTTTCTGATTTCGTTTACTTAAAAAAAATACACAATATCTCGGTTAGGAGTCATTAACATAGACTAACAATAATTTTTTGTTACCACAAATCCCACAATTTTTTTTATTTCATCAAATTAGCATTTTCAAATTTTCGAATATGAACCGTTCATCGTGTTCAATTAACAAACGATATGTTTTCATATTATTTTTTTAACATTTGAAGTTCATTTAATACTCATTTAAGAGATTAAAAAAATAAACGAATCTTGTTAAGTATGATAGATTAATTCTAACATGTTCATATTTTTTTTCCTTTTAGCGAGTATAGCTCATTAAATTGAACAACATCAACGGTTCAGATTCCGGAAAAGAAATGAACATAGCAAAATAATTACTTGGGCTCATTGTCTATCGACGGAGTTTATTCTAGCATTCTTGTATAAGCACAATAGTGATGAATAACAAGATGATAGAGTATATCTATTTGTCTAACATCCTCTTCTATTGATTCTGGAAAAAAGAAAATGTCCTCTTCTATCAACACAATAGTGACCTATGTATTCGGATTTTGATCGGAATTTCACCTTTTCCATTCAAGGCTGAAAGTTGTTCCCATTTAAATTTTGCACAAACTCAAATTTAGTCGGGTAGGATAAACCTTTGAAGTTCATGGGCTTCTAAGCTAGCTCATTAATTTCATCTCACCCCAAACTTTTCGGCCTTTTTTGAGGGATATTATACATAATGGGCTTATAAGTTGCAACTAATATTTAATTCTGAAAAAATTAAAACTAATATTACTGTTCATTCAAATTTCGATAATAACTATAAAAAATTTAAAATTTTAAAACTAATATTGTAAGATCGGTATCCGGATTGTCGATTCTACAAATTGCTTGGATCGGCAAATGAGATGCCAATCCAAACCAAAAATACTTTTATAGTCAAACATACTTTGTTGGTCAAATATATTTTTTTGGTTTGTATCGGCCTCCCATTTGCCGATCCAAACAAAATAATTGCTGCAACTTTTTGAGTCACTTTTTGCCGAGCCAACAAATATAGGTCAATTAAGTCGGTCCTTGATATTTGCATCTACTCTGTTATTTTAATTGCATGATACCATATAACATTTTTGTCACACCCCAAGATCTAGGGCATGACAGGACCAACACTAACTGCACACGACTACTATAAATTTCTAATGCTTAGCTAAAACAAAAAAAATGAAAAAAAAAACTGGCTGCAAATGAAAGTCAAAAGATATATATATATTTTTTTATTTAAGTACTTCTGTCATACAAAGACATTCTGTTTCACTCAATAAATCATAGCATGCAACGTCTAATGGAAAAGGAGTAATATGTAAGTTTTCTTACAATACAATTATACAAATAAATACAGCCCAAAAAAAATACGTGTAAAAAAAAAAATCAATATAGTCATAATACTCCCTTTGTACAATTTCAGCAGGTCAATGTTTTTTTTTTTAAACACAAAAAAAATTTATATGCTAGCACAAGCTTTGATAAACCAGAAGCCAAAATACACGAGTTGAAAGCTAATTAAACCATCAGATTCATTTCTTCTTTTTAGATATACAAAAGTAAGGAATTTCATACATATACGTTGTCACAAAATAAAAATGCAAGGGTACTTCCAACACAAATACAAGCAGAATCACCACAAGTTAACACAACTAAACCAAGGACAAAAGTACAGCTATGCCTGGGGATATCAATGAGAAGATATAAAACAGAAATTAACAGTGTGTCATAATGTACCCAAAATATAAGTATTGGGCACGAAATTAGAAAACATCAAAGCTACTTATCAAAATAGCTGCTAACAGTACCCTCCTCTCAAGCTTGTAGTCTAGATAAGTCATAGTTATACAATTTACTTATAAAAAAAAATACATTATATAAGCAGCAAGTAAAACCCAAGGACATTAAAAAAATGTAAAGTCAAACTGCACCTACACATAATTTATGCAATTCCTCTAACTGACACTAAGTACTTGTACACAGGCTAACCTTACAAACTTTAAAAATATGCAAGTAATTTCAGAAACTAACATGAAGATGCATATACTTTTATTTAATAAAGCTATCTAATTACCATTTCTCAACAACATGCCTTCACATATCCTTTATGGACTAATCTAATGCAAAACAAGATATCAGAACCTGTACAAGTTACAAGATACTTACTAGTAATTAACCAAACAAAAGATGATGATGCAAGCATCCTTGACAGAAGATGAAATCAGATTTGTATAAGCCCATTTTACACGATTTACAAATATCATGTACTGGAGCATGATCTAACTGTAACCACCACAAGAATAACAATATTTATATAGTTTAAAAGATATAAGTTTCATATGATATACCAGAGACAAGGACACTACCATCAGAAAGGAAGGTAGTGCAATTTACAAGTACACAAACTAGACCTCCTTCAGAAACAAAAATCAGATTATAACACTAGCACAAATATATAATTTACAATACAACTATTCAAGCTAACTAGTTTGCACTTCCAAAATATTTAGTCATAAGTGATAGATGCCAGTAAACATAGCTAAAGCTGCAAGTTTGATCCAAAAATAAAATATACAACACTTGGAGATGATATGATACTTACCAAGTGACAACAAAATGACCTATCCTTCCACAGCTCTGACCCCGCTCTTTAACCCTGGAACCCACAAAGGTGGAGAATGAGATAAAGAAAAACTTTATCTCAGTACGGTATTTAGTTCCAGCCACTTGAATTTTAAATTTCAAGTTTAGAACTAATTACATTACTGAGTTAAAATACAATAAAAGATTAATTAAGAATTCAATTATATCACATCTCAATAGGCATCTCAATATCAAACTAACTCATTAAATGCAATATGAAATATGAGTCCAGCAACTTTTCAACAACAGTTCAGATTTGAAAGTAAAACAAATGCTGACTCAATTATTGGACAATCTAGTAACATGCAGGTCTGGTTCCGTTGATCAGTTCAAGTCAGTAAAGCTGCGAGTCACCTTCTTTGGGGACTACCAACAGCCAATTAATTCAAACTCAGTTCAGTCAAATAAATATTCCAAATGTACACGGCATGCAGGAAACACTCACACTCTGGACCATTCTAGACTGGGCCTTTAGAGTCCCGGTACATAAGCGCTTATTACACGGTGCTTGGTAGGATGGGTCATGACTCCACCTCCAAACATTACGAGTGTCTATCTCAACCACACAAGCTGTACTTACCTCAATCAGAACACATTTCAATAGGATACCATTCAACATGCCATTTAAATCATGCATCATTTGCATGTGAACAGATTTTTATGAATGCAACAATTAATGAACACAACATGAAACCTACTTATTAAGTCTCTATATATGTATATACATTAAATTAATTTAAAATTCAAGTGGAATCTGTACCTGAATCAAAATAAAACGCAGCAATTAACAACAAGAAATCCTACATATCGTCAGTTTCACCGGCTGCAACCGGCTCCGACACTTGGCCTGACTCTACAAAAATAAAAGCTACACTAAGTCCTTAAAGCCAGCAAAAGAAAACAAATAATAGGCAAACAAAAAAATAGACAAGTAATACCATTCATGCTTTGCAACTGAACACTATAAAATCTAAAGGTGATTATTTCTTTAATTTTACTAATTAGAGGTAGTACTTAGTGAAATTCAGAACTGAACAGAGATTACTAGTACTAGATAATGGCATGGGGCAGTGAAATCATGGTACCAGTAAGTAGGCTGAATTAGGGTTTTACACCTAACTAAACTGAAAACAATTTTGGTACCTAACGTCCCTATCTAACTAGTTTACCACTAAGTAATTTTATTAAGGACTTAAGTTTACTAGTTCTGTTACCAGAAAATAAAAAGAAATAAATAAAAATAACAAATTACAATGAGTAATAAGAAACAGTAAAAGTGCCCCAAATTAATACATTTGTAAAGAGAACATAATAACTTCTGTTGAGGACCAATTTTCACAAACAAAATTTATGTGCTCTAGAGAAGTGAATTTCAGTTCTAAGTTCTCCTCAAATTGGAAAACTTTGAAACCAACTAAAAAAATTCAGATACACAATCAATTTCAGAAAAAAAAAATTGACAATTAACTTGAGAAATAACAAAAGGTAAAAATCTAGGACTAATCAACGAATTTACTTACTCAAATTAAGTGACAAACGGAGGGGTACAAAAGCGAAAGGGACGCTCCAAGTTTCCGATTTCTAAGACTGAAAGCACTAGAGAAATTTGCTTCTAAGAGGGGATCTGGTTTTTCGATGATTCTCTTTTGTTTTGTTCTCCTAAAATTTTCAGAATTTGGGTACGGCACAAGAGAGAGTAGCCGAAATTGAGATGAGAAAAAGGAAATAAAGAAGAAGATGAAGGATGAATAGACCAGATCCACGAATCAAGGGAAAAAAAAGTTTCTCCAAGTCACCTACCCCTGAACTACACTTGCACCTGGTGCACGATTAAACCAATAAACATAAAGCTAGTACTACAAGTGGGCTCCACAAGACATAAGTAGATAGTACAATAGACCAAGAGTTTAAAGTAATTGAATAAAAAAAAAAGGTTCTTTTCTGCCTTTGCTACAGCGACTAGTGAGAGAAAATCTCAATGTGACATCCCTGAATTTTAGGACCTGTTTGCAATACATTGAATTTTAAGGTCCTATTTGAAAAATATCCATGTTTATCCACTTTTAAAATATCTCTTTAATCTTATCCACTTTGAAAATATATATTTGATCTTATCCACATTTTTAGTAGCTAAGTAATCAATATTTATATAAATAATTTTTGATAATTAATATCTTTATAAATTGGCTCAGTTATTTTTATAAATAGTATTAATATTTTCAGAAATAATAGCTAAGTAATTCCTTTCTGCTTACTTAGCCATTAAGTAATCTAGAATATTTACCATTTTAGCCAGACCTCTACTATAAATAGACCCCAGCCTCATTTCATTTCATTTCGTATATCATTTCTGTTTCTCTCTCTTCCTAGCAAATTGTGAATACCACCTTGGTTTTGAATAGTCGGTCATTTGGAATTCGAGTTCTACGTCGCAGTTATAGTCATCCTGATTTGCTTGTGCTATGGATCGCTCAGTCAGGTAACCGGACTTTTCTATAATTAGTTCTGTATTGCTTGATTTGATTACCGCTTGGCTTTGCTTGCATGTGTATGCCCGTGTGTGGTTGTCTTTTTATGACGTGTGGATGTCTTTTGAGATTTTGTTATTCTTTTGATAGGAACTAGCAAATTTGATTATGAAATATAAAAGTGACTTGGAATAACAGAAAATGGATGATGAAAGTGAAACAGAATGAGACCGAGTAGTTAAGTTGTTTTACTTGTGATTTCCATTATCGGGAGATTGCACCCCAGCTTAATGCCGGTGGTCTCCTTATAATGGCGATCACGGGCAACGCATACTGATCTACTCTGCTATTCAGCCTCTAGGCGGATTAGCGGTCATTTGGTATATATATTTCCTTTGTTTGGACTGGCTGGAACCATTAGGTGTGTGGAAGCGGACTACCCCACGGAACTCCGCGGTAGTAACCCAGTACTGGTGTATACTAGCCCCCACTTAGTGCACTGTGGAGGGCAGGAGCAATTAGGGTCGAGTGTCTATACACTAGGTATACACTCGTGGGTAGGATCGAATAAGGACAGGTACAGTCAGAAAAGCACAATCTATTAGGGTGGACTTGGCGTGGGATTATTTTCCCAGGTCTAAGTAAGGATTGAGACATGTAGGGTGGATTTGGCACGGGAATTATTCCCGCAGGGTTGGAGTTATGTAAGGTGGATACTCTCGTATTATATTATATGCTATTCCTCATGAAAGTACACCGAATCACATTCATCTCTTTTCTTAAATAAAAACAATTAAAAGTCTCCTAGACAGGATTGACATTAATTTATAAATTGAGTTCTAATCTTTTGAATAACTAAATCCCAAATAAGCTAAAGTTAATCAAAACTGTAGGTCCACTCTTTTATCGTCGTAAAATGTATGGTTTGTTATGTGGATTAATCCAGTCATGTTTAATTTGCTTTAACAACTAATATAGAGAAGCTGCGTCGTTAAATAACCGGTTACTGAGCTTTGTAGCTGACATCCGTTTTATTTTTTTTCTGCATGCGACGTAGGTTGACGGGCCGTCGGATGGATGCTAAAGATACCGTCCCACCGTCCCGCCCCGTGTGTCGGTGTGTCGGCGCGGGGTGTGACACTCAATTTCTTTATATTGAAAGGTAGTACTTCACAAAAGAACTCCCAACCACTACTCTGTACAAAAACGTGTATCAAAGGTAATGAAAACGTTTTTTATATATATAATTCAGAAAATAAACATTGAAGATACAAATTACTATAACATTGAATATAATGTTTTAAAATCTCAAGAAATAAATTCACTCATCAAAAATCAAGTGAGTATTTTAGAATTTCAAAAATAAAAAAAATCAACAAAATTATCTAGTGTTACAATTTTCACTACGGTCCTTTACTTAATGAAATTTAACATAAATATAGGTCACCTAAAAGAACATAAATATAAAGTAAATAAAGACCTAAAAGCTAAAGTGGTAAAGAAAAATATGGCAGACAGAGAAATGCGAGAAGAGTAATCAGTGTGATTAAATAAAGTTTCATTTAGTAATATATCCATTTAGTTTTGATATGATAGTAGTACTTAGCCGCTTGACAATTTTTTTTAATCAAACATTTGTAATTCTAACTCTAAAACAATCTTATAAATCTTGGCCATTTCTCATAAGAAAAGTTTTGCAATCCAGAACTAAAATAACATAAATACAAAAAAATCAAAGATGTCAGAACATGTGCATTCGGCCAAGCAGTCGGTCAAACACTTGTCAGAACATGTTCATTCGCCCAGGCATTCGACCAGGTCCAGCTGAATAGCAAGCCAAACATGCTCCAATCTGTACACGTTTGATGAATACAACGAAGGTTCTAGGCAGCTCAAACTTGGAAAGAGGTGGCTAGCACGTCCCTGGATGGTTTGGTGTTTCCTTATATGAGGGCACAAAAATGTAAAGAAATTAATGGGGAATAATTGGAAAGGAATGTGTGTCTCTATAGATAGTTTTCCTATTAAAAATAATTATCTTCTCCATGTAACAATTTGACAGAAAATTAATAAAAAAGAGAGAGATGTATGTGCGTGAGCATGTAGGCACCAAGTTGGTGCTGAACCTCGTTAATATTGTGTCTCTTTATTTTTTTTGTTATTTTCTACATGGTATCAGAGCGTGGTTCGTTTCGAAACCTAAACTAAACCAAAAATCAGCCAAAATCAGACAATTCGGCCTACCGATCGACCGAACACCAAACCGAATAGATCCAAAATTAGTACAAAACTCTATGGTCATGTATCCTAAAGGTGTTTCTAGTGCCAACTATCAGGACAAGTCTAAGTTAAAGTGTACCCAATGTGGAAGAAACGAACATGTGTATGACACGTGCTTTCAAATAGCGGGCTACCCCGACTGGTTCAAGGATGATACGTCAAAAATCCACATTGAGGACAAAATTATGGGATTCAAGAAAAATAAAGTTGTATTTGTATAAGTATGCTTTGAAAGGATAATCATCCCATACTAATGTTGTGCTAATATGATGTTTTGCTTAAAAAATTATTACTTTTCTATGAACCGGTTCATTGAAAAGCAATAATTGATATGTTAAGGAGTTATCCAAATTTTAATGTTTGCAGTGTCGAATTCAGACATCAAAATTAAAGACAATCATGTTATTTTCTCATTAGATATTCAAGGCCAGGCAAAATTAATATTAAGGCAATAGGTTCATAAAATCCAAAAAAAATAATAATTGAAACAACATTTTTTCTTAAATTAAAAAGTAAAGAGTGGATCCATGTGTAGGCATGCTCTTTATTAGATCCGTCCCCAAAAATATGATATGTCTCATTTGGTTGTGAAGTAAGGAGTTGCATAATTGAAGGTGGGCTCGTTTGAATTGCTTAGAAATAAGGAAGAATAATTGTTGAATAGTTCGAATTGATCATTTGAAATTTAAAAAAAAATATGAAAACGATCATATTGGACGGATCCACTCGTCCTATATATATGACACTAGCATTTTTCGTTATGTAATGGATATTTTATTATCAAATAAGGAAGAATAACTTAATACTTGTCTATATTAATGTCAAAAGGCCCAAAATGTCCTCATGTATCATTATTGTAATAAATTGAAGGGTATAGTTAGAAATAACAATAAAAATATTATCTTTTCTTTTGGAGACCCAATGCATAACTTAAGACATCTCCCTAAATATAATAACTTATGTAATCTTATGCAACTTCTGTTTGGTTGCATAAATGATGCAGTGAAGTTATGCATCCCTTGCTTCAAAACCAAACGGCACCGCAGTGGTTTCAATACATCTTTTCATTAATTTATTTTGAAATTTCAGAAATAGATGACATATAAAGGTGTAACCTATCTGTAGGTCGACGAAAAAATTGTCATGTACTCAAGTTTACTAGTTTTGTTTGATAGTACAAACATAAGGGGATGTAGCTCAAATGGTAGAGCGCTCGCTTTGCATGCGAGAGGCACGGGGTTCGATCCCCCGCATCTCCATTTTCTGTTTTGATTTTTGTTATTGAGCTTTCAATGATTGCTTTGATTCGCCCAAAATTGTTATTGGAATTTGGAAACATTATTTTCCTAACTGCCGTGGACTCTCGCCTAATAATAAACTAGCGGGGTCTTGCGCGTTGCGCGATTTATTTTTATTTTTTAATTTGGATCAATAGAATAATATATTTGTTGGAACAAATATGCGAAATATTTAATAGACAGAAAATAAAAAATTTAGAGTAAGTATTTTGAGTATCTAAAGAATCATTTGATGGGGAAAAAAAAAAGTCAAGAATATGTATATAATGAAGGGATGATTAACCCACACAAAAGGGCAACAATACGTATATTACGAAGAAATAAGTTTACACATGCATTAAGAATTTCTATAGATATAAAAGTACATCAAATAAAAATGGATATTACAAAAATCTATTACCTCAATTAAATCAGCAGAGTTCCCACTTTGAAATTTTGTAACAAAAAAAAAGACAATTAAAACTCTGTTACGAAGAAAGTGCATTACATTCTTACACAACCACAAAGACAGAAAGTATTACTATAATCAGATAGAAACAATCAATCATCCCAAATATCATCATCAAAATTTATTTTTGGAAATAAAATTAAATCATTGAATCAAGCCCACAGGCTGTATCCAAGGTCCCAAGCTGAATGCAGCATTTAAGATCTGATTATTGAAGAACAATTTCAACTCAAAAAGCTTGAACAATAGATTCTATTGACGGCAATCACAACCAAATTCCTAATGAAAGATTAATGTTACAACTGAAGAGGAACACAATCATATCCTAAATAATTGTACATTAATTATAACATGATCATGTTCAACATCACAATGCCAGATCTGAGCGTAGATTATAATAGCTTGAATAAATATTTTACATTGCTGAAAGCTCATCATTTACGATTTAAATTCCTTCCACATACGAACATCATGAAAGCACAAATATTTTAATATGAAAAAAATACAACAGCCTGAAAAGAAAACTGAGATATCATATGGACGAACGGTACGCAGGATACCTTGTTTTTCTTTTTCACGTCTTTCTTATTTTTTTTCTTCTTTGTTTTATTTTCATACTCCCATCATCTATAGATACTGAAAAATCAGATTCTACTAAAGAGAAACACACATACTCAGCCTTAATTTGAGGACTTGGAGCTACATCCAATCCTGTCCTTGCTGTTGTGCGGGTACAGTGGTGAAGTGCTGACTGCCATGGAGTGTTGCTCAATTAGTCTTCAATCTACCTGCGCCTAAACGCAGTCATCACAAAACTGAGATTAAAATTGGAGAACACAGTGAAAAATAAATCAGGAGGAAAAAAGAAAAATCAACAGAGAGAAAATGATGATTCGCAAATAAAGCAGCAGCCTCAGAAATTAAACATTTGCTGGAAAATTAACAATCAATTAGATCAATGGATGGCTCTATTAGACATGAACACAAAAAGGAAGCATCTATTACCACAGTTATCTTACTACTTAAAAATGAAATCCATTATCAGGAGGAATCAACAGTGATATTATGAAGAAATAGATAAGAAAGTCTCTACAGACAGTAGCTACCTGACAGTAATCCTCAAATTTCAAGTAGGCAACCTAGAAAATACAAAGACATAAAGTCAATCAGCCTAAGACAGAAGAGAAATTAGAAATGAAGCCAACTTATGTTGTCTGGCAGATTAGGCCATGCGCTTAATAAGGTTTCTACTAAGGCACAGTGCCTAACTACAGTCAAGTTAAAAAAATACATAACATAAAACACAAAGCAATGTGAATAACGCTGAATGAGCACACTGGGATGGAAAACCAATTTTTGTAAAATCCTAGATGAAAAGAACTTTAATTTTCTGGTTGAATTCGTGCCAATAGAAATAAAAAAAATGCGAGGTGTCATGTCACGCTCTGGACTTGGCCGAACATGCAGACTATTTATCTCACCGAGCATTGTATAGGTTTTTCCACTTTCTCTTTATATCGCCATAAATTTTTGGTTAAAAAAAGGTAAAAAAAAAATAAGAAGTGCATTAAATTGTATTAAGTACATGAAAAACCAGTCTTTGCAATTATATCAAAAGCTTAAAAAAAACTCAGTAAAATTTTTATCAATGGTAAGATTATATACATGTTTCTTGATAATCTTTCAAAAATACCAGCTGCTTACTAAGTCTCCATTCTTTTCCTTTGTCAGCTCTTTAGGCCGATCCAAATCCACAATATATCTAAATTGTCTTTAATCAAAATAAATAAAAATTGATTGTTAAAATCATACCTGCCCATAGGCAAAGATGCAACTATTATATGCCGACATGCAATTCTCTACCATGGGCAAGCTAGTCGCTTCAAACAACATTTTCAGCATTTCAAATTCTATGGGTAATCAACTACAAAATTAAAAATAATATGATTTTTTTTTAAATGGAGTCATGAAACCTGATTTATTGTTTTGCATGCCACATAATTAAAAATGAAGGAGGTTTTAGGTTGACCAATCCATGTAATTGTTTGGTCGCTCTCTTGCTTCAGGCATTGGTTATACACACAAATGCTTTTCTCATTACAATTTAGGTCGCACCCTGATTACTACCTGTGTATGCAGCAAAGAATTTGAAAATTGCTTTAATCATTTAGAAAAAAAATCAAATGTGCCTTTGTAAATCACATGTAACAATTTATTGGACTCAATACGACACCTAACACTGGTGCAATATCAAGTGATTTGTATCTTGCGCTGAGTAGCATATAAGCGATATTCCTGGTAATCCTTGTAGCCTGACCTTTCCTACTTGAGGGCCTTCAATTCATGCTCTTTGTGGTGAGCAGTATAAAGGCAAACACCATCAATTGAAGGCAGGGAGCCCCAATAAAGAGGAAAAAATTGACCTAATGAATAGAAGTGCGAAGAGAGAGTAACAACCGATTGCAAACAGTGTTGAGCAGTATCAACGCACACACTATCAATTGAACGCACTAAAAACAAAAACAAAAGAGAAAGAGCAAAGATCAGGAATGAGCAGTAGCCAAGAGTACCTTATAATATCGAGAGCCCTTGTGGAAAATGCTGGCATCAATGAATGCAATATTAGACGGAGGTTAAAATTCGTACACCGGTATCACCTCTCTGTACCAACCTCCTGCCCAAAAAATCAATTTTAGAAAATCAATTTGAAGTACAAAACAAAACAAAATCACTTTAAATGGTGAGTCTAATCAATGATAAGCTTCTAATTTCTACATTGACCAAACCCAAGCAATAATCATAAGGTGATGTAAAAAATCAGAAACAAAACCCAAAACTCTTGACCAAAGAATAAGAGAAATCAGTCAAATGTTTAAGACCTGTAGCCTGTCTCAGATTCGAGAGAGGAGGTGGGAGCACAGATTATGATCAAGAATAAGCTTGCGCGACTTGTACATGCCATCAATCTGAAGATTGCGCAATTCCACAATCAAGAAATCTTTGGTACTTATCAGATCCCTGAAACCAAAGCAATATTGCCATCAATATATTAGAAACCCCTAAATAATTTTCCTATGCATTAGGTCTAATCCAAAATCTCTCTTATTACAATACAACCTATTACCCAAATATTTTGCACTATTTTAGATTTAATGAGAATATTAAAAAAAAAATTCCAAAAAAGAAGGATATCCAAATTAGATTTAACACAGATTCATACAGGCAAAAGTTTGAATCTTCCATCCAAATATCACCAAGCTACGATTTTTGTTATAATGCTATTAGCTATGTGAATTCTTCGCTATGCTCACAACATTGCAGCGCAACAGAAAAACTAATTGTAAATCTCATATGAGCAAATCTGCAAAGGAAAAAAAATGACAACATCAACGTAGTTAATAGTCAGAACTAAAAAATCCAAATCCAAATAAAAAATAAAAAAAAGGGAATGAAACTTTGATATTTGAAGCCACACATAAATGAATCCAAAATAAAAGGAAAAAAAAAACTTAACTGATCCCATGGAAAACAAAATTAAAAATAAATGAAAAAAATAACCAAGGCTTCACCTTTGATTGGAACTTCAACACCGGAAATGAACAATTAGAAGAAAAAGGAGGCACAGAGAGAAAAGTGAAAGGTCAGATAAAGGAGACAGAAAAGCTAAGAAAGCAAGAGAAATATTTAATACTTTGATATATACCAGACAATAGAAGAGAAAAGGAGGAGCATGGATAGACAGAGAGCACAGAAAGCCAACTGGAATTGCAAGAGCAATACAGGAAGGGCTCATTAAAACAGGCGCGCGCAGCTACCGCCAAGAAATGAGACAATACACCGGCAACAAAAACCGCGATGGTAGTGGAAAGAGGCAGAGAAGATGGCGCACACACCGGGAGAAGTCGATGGAGGATCTTCCGTACGCAACGCACATGGAGAACCCATCGATCTGGCCCGTGGAGTGCATCTCAGGAAAAGAGGAGGAAGAGGCGAGGCTATCGAAGCAGTCAAGCAGAACTATCCAGAAGGAAGAGATCGAATGGAGGAGGAGAGCTCAATCGAACGGACAGGATCGAAGAAACTAAATAAACGGTCCAGATTGATTTACTGTTCGCCAACAGTGCTTAGCTACAGTGTCGGATCCGGATCTAAATACTCAGGATTAATATATGTTTCGATGGGAAAAGTAAGCGTGCGATGCAACCGTACACTCTCTTGGGTATCAAAATTATACTCTCTTTTGGTGAATGAACTAGTTCTTTGAATAAACAGACCTAGGGCTGTCAACGGCACACGTTAGACCATTATGCCGTGATGTTAAGCAAAAACGGAACGGTTAATGGCAGCGCGAAACGTGCCGTTTTGATAATGGAACGGCAAACGAAATAGATAGTGAAACGAAATAGCACATGCCGTTTATTGAAATGGTGTATTTTGTACATGCCGTTTAACGAAATGGTAAATGGAACGGCAAACGAAACGCTGAAATTGTGCCGTTTCGTTAGTGGCACGGCAAACGGAACACCCTGTTCCGTTGCCACCGCACACGTTTGACAGGTCTAAACAGACCACGCTTTAATTTCTTTTAATGTATTATGCACCTACTAATTGATATATAAAAAAGAAAATGCTTAAAATGGTTGCAAATTTGCTACAAGCGAATCGATAAGTAAATTCTTAACTCTCACATATCTTGTGCTTGTAGTTAATTATAATCACTGTTTAGACTTGATCACTTTACGAGACATATAAGAAGATATCATACATATATCTCGTCGTTACATTCCTTAATTTGTTTCGTTCTCACCACTTAATCTTGATTGTAATTCCTTAATCCATCATAACCATTGTGGAACCAAACTAGCTTCTTAGGTTAACCCTTCATGTTTAAGCATAATGGTTTTTTTTGTGGGCGGGGGGGGGGGGGGGGGGGAGGGGGGTTGAGAAGTAAGATTTGAAATATTAATTTTAGTTATAAATAAAATTTTAGTGATAAATTAACTAACTACTAATTAAGATATTTTGCAATTTGATGGGGAAAAATCAATTTTTAAGTTTTGGCAAGGGAAATAGAAATGTCCTATATTTGGATGCGCATGTGAGCAATAAGCCCCATTACTCGTGGAAAAGGGAGGGGACGAAATGATATAATTTTTTGTGTTAGACTGTAAGCACCTTTTACTGGATATCATTCAAAAATCATCAATAGAGATAACTTTATCTTAACGAGCAAAGATTAATTTACTTTATTTTTTTTTTAAAAAAAGCAAAAGTTAAATCTTTGCTTTTAAATTAAATACAAACACAGTACGACGTGTCTTGATCTAAAAAGGTGCTAAAAGAATATTTTTTAATGTTAAAAGTACGGGGTGATATTCTTGATCTACTGATTTGTCATATTTTGATCCATTCATTTCAAATACCAGGTGCACTTTTTTAGCACTTTTTGTGCACTTTTTAGAGCGACATACTAAAGAAATAATTCTCTCATAAATAACTTGTAAATACGCAACCATTATATTGTATTAATACACAAAAAATACAGCCAGACGCATAAAAAAATTGATCGGCTACAGATAAATACTAGCAACTGTATCATTATTTTTATTATTATTGTATTAAAATACAGGAAGGTACTCTTCATCTACTCCTAATACAGTCCTTGAATAATTCAAACTCAAGGTGTATTAGAGTAAGAAAATTAGTGACATATCTGCACCACCACAATATTTTTGTAATCATAAAAATAATACTCAAAATTTTGCAAGTCTAATCTTTAATCCAATGAAACATGGTCTAATTATAGAACTCTACCATCAAAAGAAAAGAGATAAATAAGGTGTCACAAGCTCTCTAGAACATAATGTATAATCACTTGCATATGTGTGCTAGCCACTAAACTAAGTCTGTCTGATCATTTGTGCATAGACATTAAACTATCTGGCCATTTGCGTGCATACAATTTATGCATTCTATTTTATACTTAGCAAGCTTAAGCAAGCAATGCTTTAATTACCAGAATATTCTATCTACGGTCTTCTTTGTTCTCACTTGGATCTTTTTTTTTTTTAATTATATACTGTATACGCAGGCAGAACTGCTTAAGCACTTAAATAATTACTTATACCCTCTTGCAATAATCTATTTTTATGATTTTTTCAATAATTTTTTTGGTAATACCTTTTGTTAGTGACGACCTAGTTGGACCTATGATCTTCCTCGTATAGTAGTGAAACCCATTTTTTATTTCTTGTTGTCCTTTTATAAAAATATCAACACTTTTTTATTGCTCAATATAATTGACATAAATTTTATTAAATCATGCTGGGCTTGCCGCTTGTCATCTTCCCAGATAAACATATATTATAATGCATTAATTTTCTATTCCTGTCAAATTAGCACCTCATCATATTACTTGAACTAGTATTCCTAAATTCTTAATTCAAGTTCTTTTTGTTTGTATAAGTTAATTTTTTAATTTATGTTAGAAAGCGAAATGCAAAACCACTGCTTATATGTGTTCTGATAAGCAACTATATAATATGTTCTAGTCAGGGGGTGATACTGTCAAATTGAAGCAGTGTACACTTCATAATCAAATATAATATTTCTCCAATGAAATGTTCGATGGCTGTAATCACAGCTCATAGAAAATGTATCCATTTTTTTCTTTTTTCCCCTCAAGTTGTATGTGATCAACAAAAAATAATCAATCCATCCGAAATATGCCAATGAATATTTCCCTTTGAACGATTAACTAGTAACAAATAATCTGCTTCTATAATGGCACCAAGAAACTACAATTAAAATTGTGTGTTTGTACAACATGCAAATAATGCACCAACTGTGGTACATGCAACTCCAATATATTTGTGACCAATACAAACAATTGCGCATCGCACTTCTATAATAGCACATACCAAAACCGGTACCACTAAGCTTTTATGAACACTTAATTATCCATACTTGGGTGCTGATTGGTACCACTAATGAGCGCTAAAAGTGTATCTTTTGTGCCATGCATAAACAGAAAAGCTGCTAAAAGATATTCGTTGGAAATTTTCAGATAATTTATTTTCTTTGAATGTCCAAAAAGAAATTACGATAAGTTTTAAACTCGTGCAACTATTGTATCTTACTATCTTATAATATTAGTTTTATACAAAATTTTTTATAATCTAATAACTGTTACGCGCTTGCCGTCCTTTGAACTTTTCAACTTAAAGATGAAAATGTATTATATGCATGTTATTTGGGTAAAAGATGAAAATGTATTATATTCATGTTATTTGGGTAACAGTTCAACCGTGGAGTGATTTTTAAAATCAAGCATATAATTAACTTTGTGAAATGATTTCATAAATAAGAAAGCATAAATTTTTTCAGTTTGATCGCAATTTTGAAAGGAAGAAAACATAAAACTTTTACTAGTGGATAGAGGGAGATAGCATTGGTGCACAGTACTGCTACCAGCTTGTGTGGTACTAGTGCGGTTGTTTTGTTTTGTGTTTGTTCTTGTAAACTTTGCTTCTCGTAAATGGAAGTGGTAGGACTTTTGGTCTTACTTGTTTCAAAAAAAAAAAAAAAAAAAGAGAGAGAGAGAGAGAGAGAGAGAACATAAAACTGCTTCATCAGTTTGAATCTAGTCTATTGAGTTGAATGAACTTTTAAATTTGTAGTTGGTCTTAAGTAAAAATAAATATTTATTCAGTTTAAATGTTGATAATTGACCTTCAACTGTGAAAGCAACTTAATAATCAGTTCAAAAGTTTGTTTGTGATTGGATAATCCGTTGAGCTTCCTTAATTTCCTGGGTCAAAAATGCCTGTACAACAACAACAACAACAACAACTAAGCCTTTTGTCCCAAACAAGTTGGGGTAGGCTAGAAAGAAACCCAACAAGAAAACACATCCCAGAACAAAAAAAATAAAAAATAAAAATAAAAATAAAAATAAAAATAAAAATACTAATAGTAAGACTAGCCATACTAAAAATAATACCTCTAATAATAATAGTAATAGTAGAAACCTAGACCTCGACCGTGACCTAATAAAGGGACCTACAAACCTATGGTATCGCTCCTACCCCTAAGTTCCTACGTCATGGCTCCGGTACATGAATTGCTAACTTCCAAGCGCTCCTATCGATCGCCAACTCCTTGGAGACGTTCCATTCTTTAAGGTCTCTTTTCACCGCTTCTTCCCATGTCAATCTTGGTCTCCCTCTCCCCCTCCGGGTGTTCTCGAAATGATTAAGAATTCCGATACGTACCGGTGCCTCTGGAGGTCTGCGTTGGATATGTCCAAACCATCTCAAACGATGTTGGATCAACTTCTCCTCTATTGGTGCGACCCCAACCATATCTCGTATGTCATCATTTCTAATCCGATCTTTCCTCGTGTGACCGCAGTTAATAATTAATAATTTGATTTCATATAACAAGCCGAGTTAACATTTTTTATGCCCATTAGCGATCTGATGGGTCCTATAACATAAGAAATTATAGCATTGAAATTTATATTGTAAAAAAAAAAATAAGTTTCCTTCAAAAGCCAACAACACAGGTAAGTCATGTTTCTTCGATAAATGATGTGAAATTGAATGTCTAACATGCTAGCTAGGTAAACAAGCATTACAATTTATATGTTTAAATTTCAAGCTCAGGCTTCCTTCCCTTTAAAGAAACAATAAAATCGAACTATTTTGAAAAGAAAAATGAGCTGCATATGCCAAGTTAATGACTTTCTTTGACTCGAACTCCGCTATGAATTACAAATTTCCTACACGTACAAGTGCCATTATTCCGCAGGTAAGGCACGAATTTTCATCATTGAGGCTCCGTTTGGATACGTTGAGAATAAGATAGAAAGAAGGAAGAAGGGAAGAAATTTATTGGGAAGTGTGTAACTTTTGTGAAGAGTTTGGATTGTTAGAAATAAATTTATTGGTAAAAAGTGGTTATTCCTTGCCTCCGTTTGGATGGGAGAAGAAGAAGGAGGAAGAAGGAAGAAGGGAAGAAAAAAAATTATAAATAATCCAAACTCTTCACAAAGTTATACACTTCCCAATACTTCTTCCCACTTCTTCCCTTCTTCCCTTCTTCCCACACCTATCCAAACGGAGCCCTTATTCCTTATTCCGGGAAGAAGCCATCCAAACGGAGCCTGATAGATTATTTTTTATCAAGCTGCTAGGACAGTCCTGTCATTTTCATGTAGTCTTCTTTTTACATACAAAAAGAAGTACCCAAATAAATACCTTATAAATCATAATATGTGAATCAAATTTTAATTTAGTCGCTACAAGCCTACAAGTAGCGCTAATTCAGTAAAGATTGTTAAAATTAAAATCGGATTGAATTTGAAAAACATTATTTACTTATTATATAAAAAAAAACATTTTAATATACATCTCAACTTAAACTCGACTATAATTTTCATTCAATCCGGAATTAAATGGCCAGCCTCCTCTATATAAAAAGTGCGCAAAACATTCTGAATTTATATTAGTTATAATGTTCAGAAAAAGTATGGAACCAGCATATATAAGAATCATTGTAAATTAACAAATATATATAATCTTCAATTAGTTTTTCATTTTGCACTAAACATATATTTTGCTGAAAGATTCGTCCACACATGCTTCGCCTCCTCGTTTCTCAAAATCTAAAATTCAAACAGTCAATCCAAACCATTCAAGTTATTCTCCATGTAAAAATATCTTTCAAGTCCAAATTTTATATTTTTTCGAATTTTTTTGCTATATATTATGTTATTTTCAAATTGAAGGGTCAGAAATACTCCTTTACAACTTTTTACAGTGTTTTTTTTAAAATAACATAATATATAGTAAAAAAATTCGAAAAAAATATAAATTTTGTTTTCCTAGGAGATTTCAATATGGAGAATAATTTGAAAGGTTCGGATCAACTATATGCATTTTAGATTTTGAGAAATGACTATACTTTAGCTAAGTTCAATTATTATTTATATATCATTTGTCAGCAAATTAAGTTCAATTATTATGTCGTATATAATTTGTCTGTGCTTGCTTAAGTTGTTGGCTCTACCAAATCTATCAACGCGCGGTTGGTGTCATTTATATAGTTCCTTATCATTCACTTTTAAGTGGAGTCTTCGCATCAGTGGTTTGCTACATAAATAGAGTGCCGAAGTCTGCCTCACCAAATTTAGACTATTTATTTAGAATTATGAATGATTATAACTGATTAGAGCTAGAATAAACCTTTAAAAATTCATCCAGGACAGTATTTCTCATAATAATATAATAATTAAATTTATTATTATCATTATTAGTAATTTTGTTTTCATTATTGTTATAATTATAATACTAGGATTGCTAAAATGATGCGCATAGAACTAACAGACTCGTGCAATGTATTCAAAATTTAAATTCTTTTCAATCAAAAGATCGATCTGGACCATTTAATTTTATATTTTTAAAATTTTTATACTTTTTTAGATTCTAAAAAAAAAAAGGTTATCATTAGAGGGTTCAAAACTAACTTAGATTGACGAACTTCAAAAATTTCAAAAATACAGTACAATATTTAAAAAATATATAAAAATTGATATTCTATAAGATTTCAATGTGAAAAATGAGATTGAATGGTTTGAAAATTGGTCATTTGAAGCATAAAATTTGAAAACAAACGAGTAGCACGTGAACTATCCGTGCAGCGAACAACATCCTAGCATTCCCCTTACAATATCATTATCTTATGTTATTAGCATTTTAATTATCGTAATAACATAAAATATTAATCCTTTAATAGTTAAAATGATTATTTAATTGTTGTAGTAATTATAATTATACTTTTCTTATTATTTTATAATTTCTATAGAAGTTTTCGTAAGCAAATTTGTCAGAAGTCATTTGTGAGTGCTTTACACTCGTATTATTTTGTCGGAACTCCGTAAATATGTAAAGATTCTTTGATGCCTATTTTGTCGGATTATTGTTTAATGTATATGGATGTTTCTGTAACTAAAAAGAACGTTACTCTTCATCACTAAATCAAATATTGATTCTTGACTAATTGCATTAATTTATTAATAAAATTAATTATTTGTCCACTAAAAACACTCTCAGAATTGATTTGTCTTGTGCATTGTTACTTTTATGGACTCATATTGGACTTCCACCATAATTTATGCAGAATTTTTTGTGACTAATTTATTTTGTCGAAATTTTCTAATGGAAGCATTTACACTCGAAGTATTCTGTCAAAATTCTATAAGATTAATATTCTGTGGAGTTCTATAAAAAAAAAAATGTTTTGAGACCTATAGTATATATGGATAATGATCCGGGCATAGCTTTATTTTATCGAACACTTTTACACTCCTAAACTGGCTGCTCAGGAAGAAAGATGTAGTGTTATTTTCTATGAATGTTTTGGGAAAGTTTAATATGCACTGTAATGCATAGGACTTTTTATGCACCACAAATTTTTTTTGAGATATTTTTATAAATTAACAAATTTAATTTAACCAATCTAATTTACATATTGAAATCTCATTACAAAATTTTACAATTTTTTAGATTTAATTATTATTTTTTTTTTTAAACCTGCAATTTTTGGAATGTTGTAAATAGTAGTTTGTTTACGATAATAACATGTTTTAAAAATTTCAAAAAATAGTAATAAAATCTAAAAAAATATATAATTTAGTTTGCTATGAGATTTCAATATGTAAATTAGATTGGTTGAGGTTTATCAATTTATAAAAATATCTTCGGAAAAATTCGTGGTACCTAAAAAACCTATGCATATATTAAACTTTTTCGAATGTTTTATATCGACAAAATACTTTTTAGAATTTAGATACACTAAAACTACTGAAAATTCTTGAAATGGACAAAACTACCTAATGAGCCAAGCGTTTTGAGGTAACTCCCACTTTCACAAACGGCCTTGGCTAGGAAGCAATTAATTTGGACCCTTCTGACCACTCTCACCAGGCTATTTATTACTGCCACCAAGAGAATTGCTAAAAGGATTCTCTGTTGTTAAAATTTTGTTGATTTCCACGTGTGGAATCTCTGAACCTTATGGGAAACTTTTAATAATAAAATAATTGCTGGAAATGTGGTCAAAAAGCGAAACATTAAAAAATTATATGAGAAATTTGTGCTAACTGGATAATAAAATCGTTTAAATTACAAATTAGTAACTGGTTCAAATTATTTTATTATTGTCAATTAAAAGTTGGCCCTCTAAATAAATTGATTAAATTCTAATTTTATGCTTACAATACTATAATGCAATTGGAGGAGAACAAAAAGAGATATACGTGACTTGCTACTGTAATGATGAATCTTTTGTGTACAAGTCACAATAATCTTTTATTTATAATATATGTACAAAAATTAAAAGATGCCCAATTCCAAACATCTCAAAAAATTCAAAGAAGTTGCAAATTAGAAATTGTTAATAAGTTTAATATTTACTACATTCAGCAATATAAAAGAGGGCTTGAGGATTATGTGATAGTCTTACTCTGGCAATCTTGACGATCAACCAAACTATTTTTTCCATTTTGATATATAACATTTTAAATGTCATATGGACTTATATATATCATGCAGATAAAACATGTTGAAATTTAAGCAAGTCTTATTGTTTATCAAAAATAATATTAAACTCCACACAACTAAACTGTAATGTGAACAATATATTCGTAAGCTTGTCTTTATTTTTATATTTTTTATGAATTTATTAAATAAAATTGCCAAGATTATCAGTAGATATCTACCTATAACATAAAATATAAAAATTGTATTATTTATAAGAATACTTATTCATTTTATTAATATTTGAAAATAAGTATAAATTAGACTATGTTGTGATTCAGACTTATACTCAAGTTAACTTCCATGATGATTGATTTAGATATTAATTTGTTGTGTAATGTGAGACAAGAAAAAAGAATAAAGAATGTCATACTTAAATGATGAACTACTGATAATAATTATAGTAAGTGGATTTATTATTTAGAAATCATACATGCATATTTACAGCCAAGAAAAAAAACTACAAAATGCTTAAGAAATCATACATGCATATTTACAGACTAGAAGAAAGAATAAAGAATGTCAATACTTAAATGATGAAATTCTGATAATAATATAGTAAGTGGATTCATTATTTAAAAATAGAAATTGTGTTTTTACTTATTTTAAAAACAATGAACTTTGATTGTGAATCTCCAACAAATTGGTAAAGCTACTTACTTTGCAATTTATAAGATTTAAACTTTATATAATAATCATTTGAACCCTGCAATATCTATCAAATTCTTTTGTTGACTTCTTCAGAAATGAATGTGCACAAACATTTTCTCCTTTTGCCACATAGAATCACAAATATACACCTTGCCTCCTTGGTTCCTTACTATAAAACCATGACCCTTTTTAATAAACCCACAAACAGGCCACCACCGAACCAATAGAGGCAAACAAAGAGAGACATTACCTTCTAGCTTTTAATTCTCAATTCTTAACCAAAACCCATCATTCTTTCTCTTTTCCAAATGAAGAGGCCGTGCCCAAACCCTCCTCCTCTTTCTCCCTCTTCCTCCACCTCCTCTACATCTTACAATGTATGTGAAAAGGAGAACAAGCCCAAGTCTAAGCGTGCCAAGAGAACCCAAAACCCATCCAAAACCCTTTCTCCTAATGGCAATGCAAAGAGAAGCTCCATTTACAGAGGAGTCACAAGGTAATTTCTTACTTGAATATCAAAATTCTCTAAATTCAAGTAGCTAGATTTCTTAATTGTAGAATGTAGATTGATTTTGTTGAACATGCATTGCATGTACATCAGGCATAGATGGACAGGGAGGTATGAAGCTCATCTCTGGGATAAGAATTGTTGGAATCCTGTTCAGAGCAAGAAAGGCAAACAAGGTACTAGATTTAACAATGAATTTCCTTTTTTATATTTTTTTATTCAATTCTTTTCGTTCCTTATTTCTCATATGTATCAGATGTTGTTTGTTTGAATAATTTTGTTATGTAATTGATTGTTTTAGTACAAATGCTGAGTGCTAATTCGGAGTTTCTAATTTGTGAATTTGTAATTATTATTATTTTTGCCGTTCTTTTCTCAACTTTGTCAAAATGCTCAACAGACAATTGCCAGCTTATACCCATATCAATACATATAACTAATGTTTCATCATTTTTCTTTTCTCCTAATTTTAATTTTGCAATCCAAATCACCAGTTTCATGCATTTTTATCCTTTGAACGAAGTATTCACACCTTTTGTGCTATGCTTTACCACACCATTTGAACAATTGACAACTAACCTCTTGTCTAGTTTTACAACATGGCATTTAACTAGCTATCGCCATAATAACTCCAACAACAGTCCAATAACAACCTCAGCATTAAATAGGGTTTATTGTTTCAATCAGTGCTGATGTTTGCAGTCGACACTGGTAAACGACACAATTAATAGAAAAAACAGATTATTCATTTCCAACCCCATATAGCATTACCTCAAAATTTTCTTAATTTATACCTCATTTGGTTCTCATGTCTTTTCTAAGCAATATTTCATTTTTTTTCTAAATATACTAATTCAAAACAAATACTATCTTTAACATTTTTACCTTGTTGATCTGTTTTCTTTTTTTGTCTTTTTTGACTAGTGAAGAAAAAACCGTAACGGTTATTACACGGCCTTTTTCAAAAAAGTACAATAAAAAATAAATAAAAGATATGCATGTTACCTTTCCAAGGAGCCCCCTGGGTTTAAACTTTAAACCCAACTTGTTGTTATTCCTTTAAAATTGAATAGTTTAAATAACGAAATGTAAATATTGGAGTTTTGTTGTACATCTCTGACATTCTGCCTTAATTTACAATTGGGATTTGCCTTGGGATCCGCGCTTGCTTTGGTGTTGGTCGACTGATGCTGTCTGCGTGACCTGATTAGTTTATTTGGGTAAGTCATGACTCTTTTGAGATTCATCTCAAAGTGCCTTTTTATTTATTTATTTGTATATTTATTTAATTTGATGTGTTGACACTATGATGCCAACCCCCTGCCCCCTCCAACCTCCTTAAATCCATAGTACACCTTCTTTGTTCTCTTCCCTTTTTCATTTATACTTTTTATGGACAACAGAAACCAGCAATTACTATGGGCATATATAAAACAATTTGATCAAAATCGGATGGTTTAGATTATCTGACATAACTATGTTGATATAATTTAAACCGTTTGATTTTGATCATATGATCAGTTTTTGGATTGCATGCGAGGCAGGTCTTAAGTTGCGAGATCAAAATGAAAAGTGATTAAGAATATGAATATAATTTTCTTCTAAGAGGTGCATGGAATTAATTAAAATCAACTGGTAAAGCAAGTTACAGCACAGTGTGCATGTCCTTGTACAAATTTGGTACGAAAAATAAGCTTTTAAAGACCAAATTGAGTATCTTTTAAGAAAAATTACAAAAATATTCCTTAAACCATCACTTGGTTTGTGGGACCCGTGACCAGGGGAATTTGTGCCCTTTCTGGTTTTTTTGCACAGATTGCATAAAATTGAGACACTTTGGCTTTTTTAAAGAAAAGGGAGAAACTTATAATCCAGAATGTAAAAAATAACTTTTGAAAAAAGATTGTGCACATGATTTCACTGAAAAAGATGAGCAGTAACAGTATCTATGCCAACCATGTTAGATTTTCTTTCCTTTAATTTTTTTTACTTTTTTTGAGAGGGTGGGGGGACCAATTAATATTGGGATTCAACATCAACAAATGCACATATAATTAGTCCCTTGCATGACATGATGTGTCTAAACATAAGTAGAAAGATAACCGGGTAGTTAAATCAAAGTCCAAACAATCTCCACGTTCAATATTTAATATGATAATTAGTAGTTTTCTAATTTTGGAAAATACTTCAACTTTGGTTGGCAACCATACCCGTTTACCAGATCAAGTTAAAAGACCCCATGTCATATTATAAAATTAAAACAATTAATTCGGTGGTACCGGGTTGGATTCAACATCTAAATTGATGTATGGCATACCATGCATCTTATTACAATCTAGCATGGATTGACTCAATAAATGTTTACTTGATCAACCTCCAACAACATAGACTAGACAATCAATATTAACTGCAATCTAGCTAGCTAGCACCAAGGACATAGTCATGTGTATATTTTTTTAGATAAGAGTTTAAATGTGTGTATTTGACTTTTCGATTTTAAAAAAAAAATTGACTACCTTATTGTTTGTTAATTAATAAAAGTCAATTTTGACATATTTTAGGAGCTTATGATACTGAAGAAGCTGCGGCGCGCACATACGACCTTGCCGCTTTGAAATACTGGGGTTCAGAGACTTTACTCAATTTTCCTGTAAGTTCATATAATACCATAGTATTTTTTTAAAATATTTAAATTTAAAGTTTCAATAAGTAGTTTAGTGGTATTGTTGGGTGTAAAATTCTTTTATTTAAAAATAAATATTCATAGAGATGTCATGTACTTTGGAAGGTCCACTTCAATTACTGGTCAAGACTCAGTGAAATTGTACTTCTTATAATCGAAGGAAAAGTTAAAAATTGTAATTTAATGAGAGTGTACAACCAAAAAAAAAATGCAGTTGGAGAGGTATGAGAAAGAGATGGAGGCGATGAAGGCAGTGTCCAGAGATGAGTACTTGGCTTCACTTAGGCGCAGGAGCAGTGGCTTCTCCAGAGGTGTCTCAAAGTACAGAGGAGTTGCAAGGTAGTTAGCATTTAATTTATAGTTTGCAAATAACCAATAAAGGGATGGACAGTTGTAACAGAGAAATTCCATTCTTACATTGATCATTAATGGTGTATTAAGGATATGAAAAAATATGGCTGTATATGATCTCCCCCTGACTTGTAAAATCGGCAGCATCACAACCGTTGATCATGCAACGAGTGGCTGTTATTGTGCAGATATCCGGATTAAGGTTTTAAATTAAGATCCAATAGTTTTTAGTTTGGTCCCCAAATTTGGTAAACAGGTGACAAATTAAACATGTCACGTGATAGTTGTGTTGAGCTTCTGGTTGAAATGATCATGTAGCTATTTGTGCGTTGAACTGCCTAAGTTATTGTTTCTTTTCGTTGAAAAACAGATTACTAAAAAGAGTACTAGTCATAATGAAAAAAAATAGTAATATTTAGTAGGTCAATGATTAAAAAAATTAGTTAGTTCAATAATGGATTTGAGACTTGTTTATGACTGATTGAAGTAATTCAAACTTTTCACAAAAAGTTGTGAACTAATTTATTTCGTATGCTTAATATAAGCACACTAAAGATAGGCTGTTAACAAAAAAAAATTCTAAACTCCACCAGAGTGACAATTTTTTACCAAATATAGATGCTAAATGAATTTATTTATTTAAAATAATGCAGACATCATCACAATGGAAGATGGGAGGCAAGGATTGGACGAGTATTTGGCAACAAGTATCTCTACTTGGGAACATTCAGTACGCTTATTAACTCTAAAAATTATAAACTTCATCATATAAATAATTATACAAAATTTGTAAATTAATAATTTAATTATACACATTAGAAAACTTGTAAGAATACAAGGAATGAAGCTATGATACCCAAAATTTCAATCACTGAAAACTATTACGGGTAGTACAGAAATGCACACATGAACAATGTCCACATGAGATCTGGACCCAAATGCCTGCTGGCGGTCGTGACAAGCACGTGAGTGGATTTACAGAAAATGGGTTCCAGGTGGAGTGGAATAAGATATTAAGATCCACCCCCTTTTTAACTCCGCAATGAGTGCTGCTTGTCACGTGGGAAGATCTTCTGAACTACTTGTCCGTTTCACCTCATGTGTCTCCACCTCTGTTCTGATCCCCTGTTGCAATAACTAATTCTGATATGTATAGACACCCATTTCCTCGGTCTAAACAGTATGATTCTTATTGTCAGTGATTCATCACAACATAGGTTACATATATAATTGGCACAAGAAACCTCAATTTTTGATCCACTCCGCATGCATTACCATTTACCAGGGAATTTTGGATCACCGCCCATTTTAAAAATTGGCATGATGATAACCATATGTTTCCCCAAACAATATATTAACACAGATCTTGTGGTTAAGATTAATCATAGTTACCATCCATTAATTATATTTTTTTCTGCCATAATGATAACGTTGGTTAGGTTCTAAATCATACATGTTTCTTGATATGTATGTTCACAATTTTTTTTTTCTCTTAAAATTTATAGGTACACAGGAGGAAGCAGCACAAGCATACGACCTCGCTGCGATAGAGTATCGGGGCATAAATGCTGTTACAAACTTTGATATCAGATGCTACATTAAGAACCAGCCCGAAAAGTTTCCGCAAGAGCAACTCGAACAAGCCCAATTGTGCGAAGCCCAGCCCGAATCAAGCCCGACAGAAGCTCCGGAGGCAATGCCATCTGATGTTACTGTAGATGACTATTTATTGAGTGAGGGAAGCACAGTAGATGACCCATGGAATGTTCTGACAGAAGAGAAGTTTGCGTTTGATCTTGATACTAATATCGACTACCTATTACGGGATGTGCAATTTGAGGATGATATTGAGTGTGTCCTTAACGGGTCTGAGCTTAATGCGAGCGGGGATGTCAGTGGTCTGACCATGAATCAAAATGAGGTGACAGAAGGAGAGGAAATGAAGAATGTATCATCGAACGCACCAATGGTTTGCGTGTGCGCAAATGCTCATGCATGTTTGTGTTGGTAGTTGGCTGGCGTGATGTGCATTCGGGTTTTTTTCTCCTCTTTTTGTTTCTTTTTCGAGGAAGATTTTGGGGGCATTTGTGACTCGACATAGGCCGTAGTTGAACAGTTTGTCTCGAGCTCACAAAACGAGCGCGCGCTAACTTTTTTTTTTCCTGCTTGTTTGAACACTGGTTCAAAAAGGCTAAGAGTTGAAATTGGTGTTGTGTTCCTGGTGTGCTGCAAAGATTATTCTTGCAGACAATTTGTATCATACAAAAGTGTCACATATTCCAACATATATTTTCCATTTTTTGAATGTCTGAAGAAAAGCAATTGCTCTTGCTGTGAAGTGTGAACGACAAATTAAATTATCTATGCTAAACTTACAAAGTTTCATTAGGCCTTTGGAAGTTTCCATCTTTTCAATTTTGTTTGTCAATGAAAACCTGGGAAGCAGAGTTACTTGTTTCATTAATCAAACCATTAAAGTATACATGTAACCAAAAAATCAACATCAAATCAAAGTCTAGTGGGGTTGGGGGAAGTACATAGACTACTCATAAAAAAATCATCATCAGTTCCTTCCAATTTTACCAGAGGAGCAGTACTACACGCAGTTTACATTCAAATTATATAAAAAAAAGGTACTTAATTCATAATTGTGAATGCTGTAAGGATCAACTGGCATATCACAACTGTGCTTTGTATTGCAAATACTAATGATCACTAAAACTTTCACCATATTTGCATGAGAAGTTTACCTGGCATCTTGAACAAAAACAAAAACAAAAATGTTATAAGCACAAAGCCCCAGAATAATTTATATATTTTCCCTCATATTATTTACTACTTTATTTATATATACTTAATGTGGATGTAAAGATTATGAATAACTCAAGTTTATAATAAGGAAGAAAGTGTTCAACCATCTCTATCTTAAATTAAAGATAAAAGCAAATAATTAGCAACAATTGGCGCTAGAAAATGTTAATTTGTGTTGTGAGCACTGAGCAGAGGTCAGAGGAGATGGGCTAGTTTGAATACTAGATCAGATATTTCTTGAGCTGAGTTACTTGCATTGCTATTTCGGCCTTGTTCTCTTGCTCTGTGTTGAGTGGATCAAAAATTGGGCCTGTATTTTAGTAACTTAAAGGCCCTGCTCTTAAAAATGACAACCGTCCGATTTTGATCGAGGACACGTGTCACTGTTCTTGCACGCAACTGAAATACTGAATGATACTGCTGTTGCTGTTAGTGTAATAACAACACATCCCAAATCCAGTGGACCCCACCAAAACAAACGTACGGAAAGAACTCCCGCTCGAAGTCCAAAGCACAAACCAAAAGAGGAAGCTCTTATTAAAGAAGAGTTGGAGAAGCGAAGAAATTCACCAATTCAATTCAATGGCGCCATTCCTTCTCGGCCTCTTCTTCTC
Source organism: Rhynchospora pubera (assembly GCA_028095005.1). Taxonomy (NCBI): domain Eukaryota; kingdom Viridiplantae; phylum Streptophyta; class Magnoliopsida; order Poales; family Cyperaceae; genus Rhynchospora; species Rhynchospora pubera. The sequence goes on along the minus strand of CM051461.1, from coordinate 205,091,846 downwards.
TCTCCTTCTCTTTTCCTCAGGAGAGGCCATCGCAACCACTTCTCCGACCGCCGCTCCGACCGCCGCGCCGCCTCTCTCCGCCTCGCGCCTCTTCGTGCTCGGCGATTCTACTGCCAATTGTCGCGACAACAGCCGCTACGCTACTCTTCTCTGGCTCAACTTCTCCCTTCCCTCCTGCTCCAATCGTCTCTTCTCTGATCTCATAGGTACTCCATTCTCTCGTCATCTTTCTCTTCTTAGATCAATGGGTTAGAGTACTTTCTTCTATTTTTCTTGATGATTTCTTGGATGTGTAGAGAGTGTAGATTAGTGCACTGTGATGAAGATTCTCTAAATGTTGGTATCTTACTCGTTTTATACTGTGCAAGTGTACACTTATTAGCTTTCTTGGTGTATTTTTAGAACATAATCGGTTTATTTTTGGATAATTTTAGCACATGATGTTCACATTCTAGTTACGGTGCCAAATTGTCAGTAAATGATGCTTAATTTCTACTTTTGTGCTGAAAATCAGTTTATTGCTGGCTAGATTTATTCTAAAATGTGTCCAATTTGGGATTTTAGAAGAAAATTCGGGGATCTTACCTTAATGGCACTTAACACTATAACATGCTAATAACAGGTGTGCAAAAGTTTTGAAAACAAGAATATGTAGATTGCATAATATAAATTAATTGATTAATTTATTCAAAATAATTCTATAATTGAGAATATCTAATCAGGAATTCTTTTATATTCTTGCAGCTGAGAAAATGGGACTTGTCCGACCACCCCCATACTACACTCTACAAGGATCCTCCAGTGTCGGAACCTCCATGTGGAACTTTGGTACTCCACAAGGCACTATTCTCTCTTCGACTAACTCATTCTCTCCTTCGACTCTCAGTCGGCAGGTAAGACATGTGGCGGAGGTGATTCAAATCTTGCAACTTGGGTACGGTGCAATAAGTTCTCGCCAAATGGTTTCTTCAGCACTATTTCTTCTCTCCTTTGGGACTGACGATTACTTGCGAATTCTGAGACGTCAGTCTGAAATTAGCTCCAACCCAAAATATCAACGGCATAAGCTAGGCCCACTTCTTGTCTCACACATGGTTCGGGCTGTCAAGGTTAGTAGCTGATAAAACAAGATTAAATTTAAGTTTTCACAAAGATGGATGTCCTTGTCTTTATCCGGTTGAACTCTGCTAATAACATATGAACAATATTTAGGGACCTTATTTAACCTCTTTGATCCTCGGGGGTGTTTTTTGGATTATAGATGAGCCACTTTTGATATTTGTTTAATTGCAGGCTGTTTTGTGAAACTTTTCATATTTAATAGGCCAAATTACTGTTTTATTAATTAAATGCCCATTGATAAAATTTGGTAACAATGAAATTAAGGGTGTTTTTATTGTAAGTATTAGTGTCTTGTATAGATTCTCAACAACTCATAGTAATGAAAATTTAAGTTTTCTTTATAAATCACAGAAAATATTTGGGCTTATTATCCAAATACACATTGCCAAATGTGCACCAACTTGAATTAACTGACCAAATATTTGCAATTTAGTTCATATAAATCTACTTTTGTTAATTCTTTTATATAATCCAGGCTTGACAGAAAGCCCTTATTATTGGTATTAGATGTGAGTATCATTGCATGCTATCTGCAAATATGATATAATATTTGATAAAAAATGGGCACGTGTGCAGGATTTGTACAATGCAGATGCAAGGAGAATAGCAGTTGTTGGAGTGGGTCCCATTGGATGCGCGCCAAGCTATCTACAAGATAGGAGCAGTAAATTTGATAGCCAGCATTGTGTTGGTGAGGTCAATGATCTGATTGCGGGATACAATGCCAAGCTAGAAACCAGGTTGGAACGGCTGAGAAGTGAGCTTCCAGATGCTGAGATTGTATTCTGTGATGTGTACAAGGGCATATTGGACATTATCTCAAATCCCAAAATCTATGGTATGACTAAGAGTTCTTTCTTTTTGTTTGCATATTATATTCTTTTGTTGTTATGTTAGAAACTTGGTACATTTTCTTAGTGAAGGCTAAGTTGACAGTAATGTACGCTCTAATAATGAATGAAATTGGTTTGACTTTTTTGTATCCAAGCTTTGCAACATAGGCCTTTATATTTTGGCTTTATACTGCTAAAATTTCAACTTGCATTTTACTAGGGCATTGTACGCCTGTTATAAGCAAACAGGCATAATAGGGCCTTTAGATCTATCTCATCGACCAAATGAGGAACCTATATAGTATGCACTTGTCATGTTTAGTACTTGAAGACATTTACCTTAATTAATACACTGCACTTGTGACATTATCACCACAGAGAATGCTGCCTCTGCTCAATAACCAATATCTTCCTTTATTCGTCTTCTTTTCCGATAGGGTTTGAAAATGTGCGAGATCCATGCTGTAGTGTGGGCCCACTTTCCTCTGCACCATGTAAGACTGCTTGTGTCGAGCCGCACAGACATGTTTGGTGGGATTCATATAGCAACACTGAGGTTGTCAATTCCCTGCTGGCTGATTGGTCATGGTCAAATTCCTCAGGGACCACCATCTGCCGACCAAAACCATTGCAATACTTGACTGGAAATGAACTCAAGTTATAGATATATATATAGTGCCAATTAGGTGTATTTTCTTCTATCTTTTGAAAATTTTAGGTCTATTCTTATCTTTGCTAAGGGGTTTCTGCTCAAATTGTAAAATTAGTTGATTTTCTTTCTTTTTGGGTTCACTTTGTACACCATATATGATTACGCGGTGAGCGAGAAAACACATATATGATAGATAAAATGTTTCTTAAAATAACATGCCCAAGATTGCTTTGTAAAGAGAAACAGCGAGATGCCAAAAGAGGAGTCAGATTAGTAACTGTTATCAGAAAATAGGGACATTGAGATTCTTTGGTAAGAGCTGTTGAATATTTGCCGCAGAAAATATAAAATGAAGACCTTGTGTTCTTCAATATATCACTCAATTTTTAACAGCTAGTGCCTAGTAATTTTCCTGGAATTTGTTTCCGTGGAAGTTCAAGTCTTATATGATACGTTTGCTTTGGTAATGTTGCCCAAATTAAAGAAGAGAATATATAAGTTTCATGGAAAAATATTGTGAAGTCAATTATAGCTGGACGTGGCCTTGGCGAATTGTTCATGATTATTTTGGTTTACGAGGAATTAGCATCTTTCTGGAATTAAGTTACATTTAATATGGCATTAGCTGTGTAACCTGTATGTCAACCAAAATCGTATATCAGAGGAAATTACAGAAAGGATATCTCAATCTAGGTTTCGAGTAATAATTTCTTAGACAATTTGAACCTTAAAAAAAAAAGAAAAAAAAAACTCCAAGACAATTTGACCGTTCCCACAATATTTTTGCAAAAAAAAAAAAATTGACCACCATTGACTGATAACGAAAATATGGTAGTTTAGGATTATGAATGGAGCTCTTGTTCTTTTCTTCACCAATCCCTCCCAGTACTATACACTTTCTCAACCACCGTAATAAACATGAATAACCGTTACCAAAAAAATAATAATAAACATGAATAGCAGAATAAGTGTTTTTTATTTTTATTTTGCAAAAAAAAAAAATAAGATAACAAACAGCTCGAAGGAAAGCAGAAATAATTTGCCAATGATTTTCTTATTGCATTGAAACTAGCAATTGATTCTTTTTTAGGAGGCCTGACTTCCCAAGTTTTGATGGAATTTCTAATATTGTCAAAGGCAAACACTTCTTTTTTATTTTGCGATAAATTTGATTCAAACTATTCAACTTATTTTAACTTAAATGTCCATAAAAAATTCTATCATATTCAACATGCGATCTTTTTGTACAAACACTTCTTTAATGGCCAGACTTTCAAAATAACTTCGGATATACTCTAGAATTTTTTATATAGTCAGTTTTTAAGAAAGGCTCTAGTATCTACTTTCGCTCCTATTTTGATTTCGACCAACAAATGCCCTTTTCCCATGATCCCATCTATGAAGTTAGAAAATCTCACTGGGGCTTTCTTCAACGACCATATAACAGGTCAAAAAGCCTTATGTTCTCTCTTTAAACAATCAGTCATCTCTTGACATTCAGCCCCAAAATTAGGGTTCTAGCCCAAAAATATTACTATCAAAATCATATGGGCTTTGAACATGAGTCCATGACCCATCAAAACTGGAGAAGCATAAAAAAGAATTTCAGTTGGGAATTACTTCATACAATCAACTCAACAGGCAATCAAGCAATCAACTCATGCGCGCTCCTCTCACCCTCATCCTCACGCAGAGAGCACTGCTCATCCTCACCTTCATGCGCTCCCTTCACCCTCACCCTCACGCAACGCAATCTCCTCACTCTCATTCATACACACTCCTCTCTCAATATGACGCGCACCCTTCTCCTTTTTTCTACCTCTTTACCTCTCAGTCTGGTACAAATCACATCTCAATCTGTTGCACCATTCTCTTCCCTCTACCTTCACATCTCTCAATCTGGCACAACTCTTTGTGTAACTGTATTAGAAAGTAATTAAACACAATAAGGAAAGTAAATAACAAGTATATGAGAGTAACTAAAATAGTAAGGTAGAGTATTTATCAAATATCAGGGAGTAAGTACTAATTCTTTGTGTACCTTTTATTAGAAAGTAATTAAACACAGTTAGGGGAGTAAAAAACGAATACATGAGAGTAACTAAAATAGTAAGAGAGAGTATTTATCAAGAATAAGTAAGTAATAAATTTTTGTGTACCTTTTATTAGAGAGTAATTAGGCACAATAAGGGGAGTAAACAACGAGTATTGGAGAGTAACTAAAATAGTAAAAGAGAATATTTATCAAGAATAAGAGAATAAGTAATAACTCTTTGTGTATCTTTTATTAAGGAGTATTTAAACACAATAAGGGGAGTAAATAACATACATGAGAGAGTAACTAATTATGTGGGAGTATCTTGGACAAAAAAATTTGACAAATACGAAAAGAACAAAGAATAGAAGGCGGAAGGAAGTTAACATTGGGAAAAGGCTATTGGAAGGGTGAGAGGTGACATGTGGCGAGAGTGACGTGCGAGAGGAGGGAGATGAGGGATAGAGACGCGAGAGGAGAAAAATGACGGAGAGAGGCACGAAGGGAGATGATGATGCGATGGACAAGTAGGGTGAAGCGGGGTGAGAGTATGACGCACGGACAGAAGGATTTCTATTTTCGAAAATGTGTAATTAGCGCCTCTTTCCATTTTTAGCATATGATTGCTTGATTGCGCTTATTTGCACCGATTTCAGTGAGAAAATTAGCAATCATCAAAATGTCGTACATACCACAGGATAATAACTTTTTTTGTCTTAAGCAGCATCTATTTTGCATGACAAAGAAACACATATTTTGCTCCTGTCCACTTTCAAAAATAGTTTGGTGCTAATTCAGCTATTATAATGAAACGCTATAAACTTATTTCACTGGTGAAACATATTTTATTTTCCTCGCGTTATTCTTGAAATTTAGACTTTCTTTTTTAATTTTTGTTAGTAGCTTAGATCATTAGTGGAGTAGATTTTTCATAATTTAGACTCACATGCTTTCAGACTTGGATCAATTTAACATAAGTATCTATGTCTAGGTCTGGCCTACTATTACTAATTTACTATGTAAAAAAAAAACTATTAGAAAAAGCGGCAAAATTTATCAAATTTATTTCTTTCCAATATGGGATTTATGGTTCTTACATATCAGATGAAACATTTATTTATTTCAATGAAAAGAATCAAGATATCGGTGGAAATTGAGTCACAACTCACAACTTAAAAGAAAATTAAAAATAAAAAACTTATCTCCTCACAAAATTCTAAATCTAGTCGCTTAGATCTTCCCCTGTGAAAATTGGCCACTATTGAGCCCGGTGAAGAGTGGCGTTCTGATTCTTTTCAGATATTTGTATGACAAAACTCATGACCTACGTCAACAAATTCAGTTTCGCACCCGACATGCTATAGCTACATTAACAAGGTCCAGTGGGTCCGAGTTGATTAGGCATTTCTCATGTTGTTCCTGAGGCCTTGAGATGAATTAGGATATATAAAAAAGTTATCTTTAGACAAGGATTTGGCCAAGTTAGTATCATCCCAAATAAAAATTAAAACTTAATTATTGTATTTTGTTTTTAACATTTTTTTCATTCTTTAAATTTGATTTTCAATTCATTAATAAGAACGAGCAATTTCGCTCTTGTAATTCTTGTAATTAAAAAAAATACGAAGGAAACTAAATTCTCTAAAAGTGCGGAACTATTATCAAATGAACTGACACAGAAATCGAATAATCATGAATTCAAATTAACGAAAAGAAAATTCGAAGACATTGTATCTTCCTTATTGAAACACTTTAATCATAAATTATATGCGAATGATCATGAATCATGGAAAATTTATATAACGATGTCAATGAATTCAGCAGACAAAAAGTACTTTTGTTGTTATTCTTAGACTGGCTCCGTTTGGATGGTGTGGGAATAAGAGGAATAAAGGAAGAAGTGGGAAGAAGTATTGAAAAATGTGTAATTTTGTGAAGAGTTTAGATTGTTTATAATAAATTTATTCTCTTAGGCTCCGTTTGGATGCATTGAGAATAAGGTAGGAAGAAGGAATAAGGGAAAAAATTTATTGGGAAGGGATAAATTTATTGGGAAGTGTGTAACTTTTGTGAAGAGTTTGGATGGTTAGAAATAAATTTATTGGTAAAAAATGATTATTCCTTATTCCTTATTCCGAGAAGAAGCCATCCAAACGGAGTCTTATTTTCTTATTCTCACACCTCATCCAAACGAAACCAGACAAATCATGATCTAGACTTGACGCAACACATGTTGAAATTCTTTGACCTACATGGATGAGTAGAAGATCAAATCGACCCGACTCAAGTAAACCCAAAATATACAATAAATTAATCTTTTGATATATATATTCCTCTTTAAAGTATAGTTGAGATGCATGGTAAAACCAATATACAGTATTTTCTTTTTTTTGAAGGTCGTATAGGAAAGCTAAACAAGTTATTTCGGTTGATGAAGAAAGTACAAGGGAAAAAATAAAGTACAAATGTGATGTCGTTTGTAAAGGTATTTTTTTGTGATAGAGGACATAGGCGCGCTGATAGGCATGGTGTGACGAACAACTTCTGTACAGCACATTTTATTGTGTTATAAATTAATGTCCATATATGATATATTTGCTAGCATAGGTGAGATTTTGTGAGGAAGTCATCTCCAGTTTGAAGATATGTTAGTTAATTAATTATAATTGTTCATCTCAACACGAGATTGAGAAAGATGAGGCAGAACGAGAGGGATGTTTACTTCTATGTGACCGATTTATTCAACCACAATAAGTCTGATATAATTTCATCAGATCCGGTGAACTCATTATTTGAATTGATAAGAAGCAATGGCACCCTTAGAAATATCATTGGCGGATCTAAGTATGAAAAATGAAGAGGCAAGCTAGGCGGATCTAAATATAAGAAATGAAGGACATTTTTTTTCCCATATTATTTTAGTTAAATAAATACAAATTAAGCATCTTTTAGTAATTTTGATTTAATATTTTGAAGAACATATATATTTGAATCCAACTATATTATGATCATCGCTCTATTGTTGGCTTTTATTAGCTACAAATTATACATTTTAAGCAATTATTTTAATATTATTATGGATTTTTTGAAAAAAAAACTTTATATTTTTCGACCCAGTAATTTTTTTCCCTAATTCTGCCAATACTTAAAAGCCATGCTAATTAATTCTTGGAGAATTTGAACCTTAAAAAGGAAAAAAAAAAAGAGAGAGATAAAATTAGATATTTTTCGCCTCAAAATTAGAAACTTAGAAATTTGTCACTATACTTTTGAAAATCGCCACTTCAAATTTAGTTTACTTAGAATATTGCCACTTTTCATATTGGCAACAATACCCTATACTTTTTGTCCCTAATTTCTCGTTCGTATCGCCTCCGCCTATAAGTGAATTATACCGATTAAAAGAAAATGTCGCCACATGTTTATCTCAGATTCTATCTATTTGACTTATTTACACCCTGCTTAGCATCGAATAACAGTTATGTAATAATTTAGTGAAAAAAATTGATATTGTGTTAATCTTCTACATGACGTGATCACCTGGCTAGCTCGCCTGGTTGCTTTAGGTATATAACCTTCATCCCAATAAAGAGTCACGCATGTAATTTTGACGACCGATTGATTTAAAAGGGTTGAAAGTCCAAACATTTATGCACACTCCTCTTTGTAAATTTCACGCTGACGTGTTTAACAGAATACCCATAAAATTCTAAGTAATTACCTATTTTAACACTTCTAAGGTGAAATTTATTATTCAAATTCACTTTTTTTTTCCATCTTTAGAAAGCCCTTAGACATAGACACATAGTCGATTTCAAGTTTTCAACAATGTTTTTGAATTTATGGTGAAAATATTATTCCCTTTTTTTTAAATCGGCGGAAGTCTTAGGCAGAGGTAATTTCAACAAGAGAGAGGAGGAAGAGTAGGGATAGGGTATATTGGTCAATATGAAAAGTTAGAAATTAAGAGTGACAATTTTTTAAGGGTGCGTTTGGATAGGTGTGGGAAGAAGGGAAGAAGGGAAGAAGTATTGAGAAGTGTGTAACTTTGTGAAGAGTTTGGATTGTTTATAATTTTTTTTCTTCTTCTTCCTTCTTCTTCTTCTTTCTTCCAACAATACAAACGCAGGCTAAGTAAATTAAATCTTGGGTGATAAATTTCTAATTTTTAATTTTGAGGTGGAAAATATCTAATTTTTCCTAAAAAAAAATCGAAGACTATTTAACCGCTCCCACAACATTTGCAACAAAATTGACCACCATGGACCGATAATGAAAATTAGTTTGTAATCATGCATGAATAAGAGCTCGTGTTCCTTCCCAAACACTCCCAGTTGTAAACACTTTCTCAACCATCGCAATAAACATAAATAACACAATAAGTGATTTTTATTTTGATTTTGCAAACGATAGGATAATAAACAGCTATTTAGGAGGCCTGACTTCCTAAGTTTACTAGAAACGTCGGATATTGTCAAGGACAAGCACTTATTTTTTATTTTTATTTTTTTAATCAAACTTTCATTCTATTTTAACTTACATATCTATAAAAAAAATCATATCAAATTTAAACCTGCAATCTTTTACTCAATATGTATTATTATTTACTAAGAACAAACACTTCGCTAGGCTTCCAAAAATTATTTCCAATATACTCTGAATTTTAGATAGGCGGTTCTTAACTCTTAAGAAAGGCTCTATTATTTATTTTTATTTAATTGAAACTACAAACCCGTAGGTTTAAGAAAGGCTCTAGTAACTACATTAGTACATTCCCACCTATTTTGTTGTTGTCAGACAAATTTTCATAGCTACGAAATTAGAAAATCTCACTCGGATTTTCTTCAACGACTATATAACGGGTCAAAAAGCCTCAAGTTCTCTCCTTTAACAATCAATTATCTCTTACCAATTTGAGCCCAAAATTGTGGTGCTGGCCGAAATATTTTATCATCAAACTCTTATGGGCTAAAGAATAAATTTTTTAAGATAAATTGGGGTCTAAGCTACCCAATTTATTGGGCTTAAGAATAATTAGCCCTTTCATAAGCTTTGACATGAACCATTATGAGTATCTCAATGACCTAACCTAAACTGGACATGCATAAAAAAGAATTGAAGTGAGGAAACTAGCAATCATCAAAAACTCGTTTATACCACACTATAATGACATTTTTTGGGCTTAAGCAGCATCTTGCTTTCATGACAAAGAAACGCATATTTTTGCTCCTGTGCAGCTGTGCTCTTTCAGAAATAGCTTGGTGCTAATCCAGCCATTGTAATGTAACATTGTGAACCCATTTTCACTGGTGAAAACATATTTTAATTTTCTCCACGTTATTCCCCAAATTTTTTTTATGTTTTTTTTTTGTTTTTTTGGTTAGCAGCTTACATCATTAGTGGAGTGCCTTTTTCATAGTTTGGGCTCAAATATAAATTTGTACAAGAGAAACAAATAACGATGAATTATGTAGATTAGATGACGTGGGATCAGTTGACATAATTATATATGTCCAGGCCTAGCCTACTACATGTTCTTTTTTTTAAAAAAAAAAAACATTATCAAAGGAAAAGGCAGCACAACCAATTTTAGAACTTTCTATATGGGATTGATGGTTCTTACAAATCAGATTGCAGCATTGCAATTAATACAATTTGTTTCACAAGATATTGGTGGGAATTGAGTCGCACTTAAACATGATACTTGAAGCCTCAAAAATATTTTCCTTATAAATCATTTTTCCTTCTCAATATTTATAGAATCCATATGTATAGTTTATTTTAACACAATAAATGAAAATTTGGATATATATAATGATTTGTATAAATATTGTTAAAAAAAACTTTCTAATTATTGCATTTGTGTGTAATTTTAAGTGTTGTTTTTATTTTTGCACTTGCCTAAGTAAATTGGTCATTTTTATCATTCCAAATTGAAAAAAAACTTTCTAATTATTGTATTTTAATTTCTTTTTTTTTTGAAGATAAATTGGAAATATTGTTAAAAAATTTTCTAATTATTGCATTCGTGTTTAATTTTAATTGTTGTATTTATTTTTACACTTGCCTTTAAAAGTAAATTGGTCATTTTTATCATTCCAAATTGAAAAAAACTTTCTAATTATTGTATTTTAATTTTAATTTTAATTTTAATTTTTTTTAAGATAAATTGGGGGTGAGCCGAGTTTCGAACATGCGTCCTCTCACTTGAAATGCATTGCTCTTTGCCACTAGACCAAGAGCTGATTCTCATTGTATTTTAGTTTCTAACACTTTTCTATTCTCTAAATTTGATTTGCAATTCATTATCAAGAAAGAGCAATTTTCCTCTTGTAATTAATAATTAAATACTCAGATAGTTCACGTTTACGAACAATAAATTCAAGTATTAATTAATAAACAACATAAAAAGTTCAGTATTAAGGAAAAATATGAAGAGAACCAAATTCTCAAGTGCGAAACTATTATCAAACGAACTGACTAAGAAAGCGAAAAATCATGATTTCAAATAAACATAAAATGAGAAATTCCAAGAAATAATATCTATTTCTTGAGATGATCATAAATTAAATGCGAATAATAATGAATCGTGGACAAAAGGATGTCAATGAATTCAACAGACAACGATAGTTCTGTTGTTATTCTTCAACAGATCCTGATCTAGCTAGACTTGACGCAACGCACGTTGAAATTTTTTGACCCACATGGATGAGTAGGAAATTAAATCAACACAACTCAAATAAATCCAAAATGCAACCAAAATGTTCAATAGATTAAAACTCTTTAAAATATAGTGAGATGCTCTGCATTTTTGTAAAATTATCCATTCCTTTTTCTAATTAAATTTGCTTCACGATACAGTTTTTTTTAGGCCGTTTAGGAAAGCTAAACAAGTTATTTCCGTTGATGTAAAAAGTGCAGGAGGAAAAGAAAAAAAAAATTCAATTTAATTAAGAAAACTCAGAAGAAAATTAAACGAAGTAACAAGAAATAAAAATAGAAACGCCCTTCCCACATGTTTGCCTTCTCTGTTTATAATTCTATAAAAACGTCACGTTTGGTACGTTTAAAAAGAATCGTTTCGTTCCATATTTTGCGTCTCCCAAAAGTAAAATGCCAAACCGTGTTCCACGAGTCATAACTCGTAAAGTAGGCCGCAAACGAAATAACATTTCACCTTTTTTCATTTCGTTTCGCCCTGGCTAAACGATTAATGACACAAAATTTAGTTCCGTCTGATTTAGTGAAACAATTTCGTCACTATGTAAATTACGTAAATTTCAACTGTTTCATCACTACAAAAAGATTAAAAGAAATTAAAATCAGTTTCATCGATCACCGAAATAAAACGATTAACGAAACACTCTAATTTCGTAGCTGTTTCTAACGTTGGACACCGCCAGTACTCTATGTGTGTTGTGTGAGGAGACAAATGTGTGTCGTTTCTATTGTCTTTGCGTCATTTTTTTTTTGTCAGTAGAGGACTTTTCTTGTGTTGAAGTTTTGTCCATATATGTGCCAGCAGAGATGAAATTTTTGTGAGAAGTCCATGTAAGTACAACAACGATTCTAGAATGCGGAATTAACCAGGAATCGTAAAATACCTCGTGCCATCGTTAATCGAAATCGAGTGTTGAGTGGATGAAGTTGAAACCTGCAAGTCATGCACGACTCCTCTTCTATCACATCTGCTCCGTATCCAAATTGAAGAGCAGAAATCGTTAGTCATTAGGCGGAAGCGTTAGTATTGATTTTCTTTGAGTTTTCCTCAGCCATAATGATGGTCAACAATGGCGTTTTTCTTTTTTCTTTACTGAAAATTCTTAATGGCAGAATTATGGGAAAGGGTGCCTTAAAATTTCAGATTATAGAGTATTTAATGCTGAGGCAACTAAAGGGATCAAGTACAATGAATCTGGTCCATCAGAATTTCCATCAAATTATGATGCACCCTTTAGTTAATTATCTTAGATGAACTTGGCTCACACATTAATTATCATAGGCCACATTAAATATTCCAACATTCTCCCACTTGGACTATGCTGAAAACATCATAATTAAGCACAAATTCAAAATTGGCCAATATCTTAAACCTTGTTCAGTTAGAAATACCAAACTAAACTAATACAATCAAAATAACTATTAATGTTATTTGACCCCCACTAATTATAGCATTGGTATTCTTTCCAACAAATGATTAATATAATTCATTCGATCCACTTAAGTAAATTTGCTTAAATTAAACATAATGCGCAACATAAGAAATAAGCAAATTTCATAATTCAAAGTCAAACTCATAATTTGAAGCTTCACATCATAACTTAATACATAATTCAATACAACAAAATCATAATTAGCAACCAGACCCGTGCCGACAAAAATGGGTGGTTATAATTTATTGAGAGAATTAGTTAACATAATTCTCAATTAATATGTTGTATTTGTATTGTCATATCTTTGACTTTGTATTTAACAACAAGATATTTAATGTCAATCTATTAGACATGTTACTTAATTTGTTGTTATTAAAAGACAAAATAGCAGTCGCGTTATTACAAAAATAAGATAGGTGACCTTACAAAATGCCACAAAAATTCTGCTTGCATAGTGGAAGATGACATTATAAACTGCTCAGCACTCTTCCATAAAATTAATCATTATATATACAAGCACAAATAAATAACCGAAAGTAAATTTCTTATTGACTAATAAAATATCATCCACGAACAAAATGAGAATGATAAATTACTCCCACTAACCCTGAGATATATATATTGATTTATAATATTTTCTTTAAATCCAAACTTGATATCATCAAATTTGAGATATAATTTAGCAAAATTAGTATTTCATTATTACTACTTTTATTCGTAGTAGCAACAAAAGGCTAATCATAATGTCTGGTCCAGTTCTAAATTACCAAGACAAATCTCAGTTCATTCTTTCCAAGTTGGAAAAATTAGTTTTATTCAATGTTGTTAAATTCAGGAAAAATAAGGTGGTTAATAGTCGACCAATATTCACATAGCAAAATAAAATTAAACTGAAATGAATAATAAAAATGCCAAATAATATTTCAGTTTTAACATAAAGTTCTTCACATTTTCAATTTATATCATCGTTGGACAGAAATAAATTGAATATAATGAGACAATTCTATTTAATAAACTATAATGTCAATTAAAGTTGTTCAAATTGACATTCTTAATGTTTATTAAATATAAATATTATAGTGATATAAAAACTAAAATATCACAAATAACATAATATAAATAAACAACTATGAGGAATGATACTTAATTAAACTGAAATTAATATTTAAAAATTTCAATTTTTGACAAAATAGTTGTTCCATGAAATCAATTTGCATCACCGTTGGACAGAAACAAATTGAATTAATAATAATAAAATTCCACTTAATAAACTACAATGACAATTAAAGTTGTTAAAATTGACAATCATAATTTATTAAATGTAAAGCTTTATTGTGATATATATAAATAAAATATCACACACTTTCTTTTAATAAAATGATAATTACAATTAAAGTGATTAAAATTGATAATGACCAAATTATTAAAAGTAACTTAGTATGAGTAACTTAGTATGGTTTAAATTATTCATATGCATAACTTTACTACTATAGTATATTCAAGCATATCACTATTGACTAACCAACCTTCAATAAAGATGCCAACCATCTATATACAAATTCAGTATTCTGAACAAATTTGTGACTATTCTATAGATTTACATAATAATTAAGTAATCTACAAGGTTCAATTGACAAGAGAGAACCATAATATGTCTAATTGTACCTTAATTTTGTCATAAAAATCATTTCTAGACCACACTTTGTTGGAACGGGTCGTTCCAAACCCAGGACGGGTCGTCCTACACGAAAAGGTGCGACCAGAGTTCATCCAAAAACTTTCAGACAGCCTGAACACTCTCTGGTAATCTGACGATAACTTTCTCTATAATCATCCGTTTTCTGTGTTCTTGATCATCCTGGAAACTAGATTCAAAGTTCTTTCCAGTGACATAAGTTTCATAAAAAATAAGTTTATAGATCAAAAGGTATAGCCCTCGAAAAACAGACTATCCCAGACGAAAAATCGACAAACTGTCAGACAGACTTAACTTGCAGACAGCATTTCTCACTGATACTTTATTGGAATTTTACAAATTTACATTATATGGGAAGATATATGAAATATCTACATTCCAGTAAAATTTCATGCAAATCCGAATTACCAATTAAGAGAAAAATGTCCCGTACTACTGAAAGGTCAGAAATTTCAGAACCCTGACATTCTGACCTCTTGTGATTGCGAATTGATTATCTCCCTGTGCACCCGCTTGATTTTCAAGATGTTGGTCTCTTTGGAAAGTAGATCTAGAGATCTTTCCAATTCTGAAAACCTCACTCAAATCGGATAAGCGGATCTTGAGATAATGATCCACGAATTCAGATAATTAAGAAAATCAGAAAAAACTCAATCCACTCAACACTTACAACAGAATTTCTGTTTAACCGTTATGAAATTCTATTTCAATAAAGGCAATCTAGCGGTATAACCCGCTCTGATACCAACTGTAAGTACAACAACGATTCTAGAATGCGGAATTAACCAGGAATCGTAAAATACCTCGTGCCATCGCTAATCGAAATCGAGTGTTGAGTGGATGAAGTTGAAACCTGCAAGCCATGCACGACTCCTCTTCTATCACATCTGCTCCGTATCCAAATTGAAGAGCAGAAATCGTTAGTCATTAGACGGAAGCGTTAGTATTGATTTTCTTTGAGTTTTCCTCAACCATAATGATGGTCAACAATGGCGTTTTTCTCTTTTCTTTACTGAAAATTCTTAATGGCAGAATTATGGGAAAGGGTGCCTTAAAATTTCAGATTATAGAGTATTTAATGCTGAGGCAACTAAAGGGATCAAGTACAATGAATCTGGTCCATCAGAATTTCCATCAAATTATGATGCACCCTTTAGTTAATTATCTTAGATGAACTTGGCTCACACATTAATTATCATAGGCCACATTAAATATTCCAACAGTCCATATCCAGATCTGTTAGTTATCAACTGTTCATCTCAACGAGATTAAGAAAGAGGTGACAGAACGAGAATCTCTCTGAATACATAGGATGTCTTCAGTTAAACCCAATTTAGTGATATTTACTTCTATGTCACCAATTTATTTACCCACAGTAATCATTGATAAAAAATATAAGACCCCTAAAATCATTCGCGGATCTCTAAATTAAAAATGACGGACAATTTTCGCGGACCTAAATTTAAGAAATGAAGGACAATTTTCCGTATATCTTTTACTTTAGTTAACCACATTTACAAAGTATCTTTTAGTACTTTTGATGTAATATTTTGGAGAAGATATATATATATATATATATATATTTGAATCCCATTAGATTATCATTATTGGCGTATGCTTGACTCATTACAAATCATACATTTTATGCAATTATTTCAATTATATGGCTTTTTTTTAAATTCTATATATTTTTTCACCCATTCAAATCTTTTCTAATTCTGCCCATACTAAAAACCATGCAAATTAATTACAGGTACAACAATGTACATTACAGCTTAATTAGCTACGTACTATTATTATAAAGAACAATAGAAATCTGAGATCAGATCACTAACAACTATGCTGAAGCACATCATCTGATCACATTGGATAAAAATCACTACAACATGTCAATTAATAATTTGAACAGAAAAAATAGACACTCCGAGAACCATATATGCGCTATTTGCCAATACAACCATGTGTCCATGTGCATTGCTTCCTAATTTTATAAATAATACCATTAATCTAATTTATCAGCTGTCATGTTATGCTTCTTAATTAATTTTATGCATGCATCAGACCATACAATCTGACACAGTAGAAAGATCGGGCAGGTCTTACCGTTCTATATATCTACAGTACTTATGAACAGTAAAATAATTCTGACAATTTGTATTATTTTGGCAAAATTGGGCCAGTAACCTTCAAATCTCTCTTAATTAGATATTTATCCCTCAAATCATTAAAATTGATCTCATACCCTTCAATTCTTGATAAAACTAGATATATACCCTCTTCAAGAATTTTAATTAATTTGTGAATAGAAAAACTGAGTTCTACTTTTTTATGATAAAATTGCCCCTACCAAACTTGCCCAACTGATATAATAAATATGGATATATCCTTTGATATGTGCTCTTTTCTATTCTACATTTTTCCTAATTATTAGATGGTGACTATTTTCTTCCTTCATAATAACAATAACGATGTTAATTGGACTATTAGTAAAATCATAAAATATCTCAAAACGCCGTTATGTCTTTATTCTGAGAAACAAGATCAATTCGACTTAACTGATAATGATATATAGTAAAGCTTAAAACGTTGCCATTTATGAACCGCCTTGGCACCTTTTTGATAAAAAAAATAATAAGATTACTCACATCAATTCCAACATTGGAGGTGAGTTTGTACTGTAATAAATTTTTAATTATTCCGCATATAATTTAGCATAAACATATGGTGCGTATTCAGAACAAAACTACTCTGTAGTGTTTTATCATATTTCTAAAGAGTAACCAACGTTTTTTATCTGTTCATTTAAGACTTAAAATAATACCAAGCCATAAAAAAAATTCTATAATAACTTTCATTTTAGCGCAACTGGTCTTCAACTTGATTTTCGTGAACTTGAAGGTTGAAACATATACGCTAATTGCGTCAATCTAACTTTCAAAATACTTTTATATGGAGTCGGTGACTGTTATCTGCAAAGTCCTTTGTTTTTAATTTTATTTGACCGTCACTTAGCGAGAAGATAGAAGGTCTCTTTTTGGCACGAAAGAGGAGTTTGAGCAAGGACAATTTTGTCATAAAATATAAAAATCAGTTTTTTTATTTATAAATTAATTAAAATTGTCGAGGAGGGTATACATCTAGTCCTATCAAGATTTGAGGGGTATGAGATCAATTTTAATAATTTAAGGGGTAAATATCTAATTAAGAAAAATTTCAAGGGTATGGGCCCAATTTTGTTGGCAAAATGTTCTGAAGGGTTTGATCTGATCCGATTCTTAACTGTACATAAATGTATATAAGAAATTGGGACCAATCAATACTTAAGCTCAACGAGATGAGCTGCACTATCCAGTGGCGAAGACAGAGGGGGACTAGCAAGGGCTTTACCTTCTAGCCACACCACAAATCAAATAGCTGAACTGACACAGGGAACATTGTGAGAAACATAGCACATTTAATCCCGGTGCATATTTTTCAAGGAGCTGAAGATAGTCTCGTGCCAGTCATATTACAAAGATACCTTGCTGATCAGATTAGTTGGGTCAATTATCATGGTACCGGTCATAACTTCAATGTTGTACCAGGATTAGGAAATAAGGTACTCAAGATCTTGCTTGGTAAACCTGTAAACTGAATTGAATGATTTTTGGTAAACAACCTAATGTAAATTTATACTTGGAAGTTTAAAAAAATTGTCAGAAATATAATAATAATAATTATTATTATTTTTCCCCTGTGAAATTATTGCACAAAAATCTTTGTATATCCTTGTACCTTTCCTCTCTCTTTCAATTTCGTCCCTTGCCTTGTTGTACCAAATTCTAGACAAAGTGTAAGTTGGATTCGAAGGATAGTTACGTCGCTTAAAAAAATAATAAATAATAAGATGGATTCAATTTAACAAGCAGATCCATCAATTTAACTACAAATCAACGAAACAAAAGTACCTTTGGGGAGCTTGCTCTTCTCCAACGGCAACAGCGATTACAAGGTTGGAATTATCGCTACTCTCGTCAAGCACTGCGTCAGGGTAGGAGATCAAAGAGATAAGAGACAGAGGCGAAAATCAAAGAGAAAAAGCACGGGATAGAGTTGGTGGGGCATCGGAGGAGAGATAGATGCATCTCGACACCGTGCCTTGGTGTTGTGCACCATGCTTGATTGGTACTTGTTGGCGGCGTCGTAAGGAGAGGAATGGGTAAGAGAAATCAAATGAGGGTTCTTCGTTGAGGGGCGTCGAAGGAGAATTAAAACACTAGCGTAGAAAATTTTCCTTTTCTGATAGCTTGCGATAGGAGGATGGGAGAATAGATAGAAAGAGAAAAAAAAAGAAATAAGAAAAAAAAATGCACATCGAACAGATTCGAACCCTCGCGTTTCAAGCGAACAAATCAACAGACTTTACCAATGCAACGCCTAGACAGTTCGTGATAAAAGGTTGACATTTTTGTCTGATATTTGAATCTGAACCGTAGATCATAGTAGATTAACAAAATCAATGATCTATATTTGATATTAGAGGGATGTAACTCTCTTTTATCTCGAAGTTGACGCCTGTTCTACTGATGCTTTATAAGTAGTAGAGATTATTGTTAGATTATGTCCTAGAAGTCAATAATTTAATGACTTAATTATTAGTTTATGTGTAGGATGATATTTTATCATCTGTTCCTAGATTTATTATTGACAGATTATTCAGGTTGAGGATCTGAATAGTAGATCTCTGTTGATCATTCTTTAGAATGACAATAATAAATCTAAACGGTCCATAATCTTGATAATTAACAAGGAACATTAATTATCATATAAGATTAGTATGCAAGTTAAGTGATGATTAAGTTCTACTAATCATAGGTAAAGAGTTACCAACTTAATTGCATATGTGTATGTTATGGAACATAGCACAAGACTTGACCCATCGAAATAAACATATGGATTGTGTTATGTGTCATTGTTTATTTCGTTATGATTTTGGTTCTAAGTTTGAGATGTTTATTTTTTCCACATGAGGATAGGTTCAATAAATACTGTCTACCGCTGATTTTCGATAAGGGCTGCTATACGGACTTTATTTATGTTCTCTTGAATTGTGCAGGAAAAAGTTAATCATCAAGAAAACCGTATGTCCCTCATTAATTCACTTAATGAGTGACGATATCTGTTTGGGCTCCTTGATGGAGATAGATTGTTTGCATGCAACTTTATACAATTATCTCTAGATCAAGAACGTATAATCTGCAAGAATGACACATTCCTATCTTGGATTATACGATGATATCGTGTGACATAAGAATCAAAATAGGGAAATACATATATTCTCTTATGCATGATTTAAATACTGTAGCAGTACATTATTTATGCGAATTGGGAATCATAACGTGTTGCTAGATACCGCTTATGATTATTGGAATTAAATAACGATTTAATTCCATGTCCAACATAGCATAAATCCTCAAAGGGTCACACAAATAGGACTTTAACCATACAGTGCATTATTTATTTATTCGCAACAGTGTGTATTGCGAAAATATGATAGTTTGATTAATTAATTGTATAGCATTGTGGACCGTTATAATTAATTAAGTCAAAGAGATCATATAGAAATAAATTAATGCATTTGCTAATCCCAAATTAATTATTAATGAGTTAATAATTAATTATGTTCAACTCATTTAAATTAATTGAGCTATTGGGTCTTTATTTAATTAGTTAAATAAAAATCCAATTTGAGGTTAGTTGAAAGAGCAATTAAAAGGTTTGCATTAATGGACTTGTAATACACTTGGTGTAGCCCACAAAAGCCTCCAATAGGGACCGGCCATGTGAGGGCAAATATGTCCACAAATTGTTGTGGTAGGTAGGTGTAGAGAGCACTATATAAAGGGGTCAAGTTTTGGGGAAACCCTAGCCTCCACTCCATTCTCTCTCCCTTTTCCCTCTATGGCCGAAATTCACCAAAGGGAGAAAAATTTTTTCAGAATTTTCTCCATGCTCTCTCTTCTCTCCTCTCCTCTCTAGCTCATGGATTGAGCACTCCTCTCCACAAATTAAAGTAATTAATTGCTAGATGAGAGAGGAAACCTAGAGGGATTAGCTTGTATCTTCCTCTTGCTAGCACAAGAGTTGAAGATTATGGTTAACCTCCTTGGTGGGCTCGAGGCCGATCAACCGACGAAGGAGGAGGCGCATGGAGGCTCGCCACCAACTCCCATGCCATGGTTGAGCCCCGCGAATACGATTTCGCGGGAGGTACAAATTCCACCTATCTCTTTGTGTCGAATGAGCTTATGTGCTAGATCCCGTTTTGTGTGTTGTTTTCTTGACTTAATTAGTTGGTAATTAGCATAAAAATGAAAATTAGCACACTTTCTAACAATTCTGTATGCCATTATACATGAGAGAGCAAGTTCAGTCACAGGAAAATTAGATTTCTAGAATCTATCTCTGACAAGTTACATTTGACCTTTAACAATTTAGTCCTTTTTTTAACTAAAAATTCCACTTTAAACGTTTATGAAATACCAATGCATAAGTTACATTTTTAGAAAAGGTGTGTATATGCAACAAGCAAGCAGAACCCTTGATATCTTCATTGCACGTTTCTTACATGAATTTCTTTATTGTGTTTCTAACAATAAAGTTATAATTAAGCGAAACAAAGGAAGTTGCATCTCATCTAAATACAATCATCTTTCTAACTCTAACAGATTACACTTACATATTACCAATCAGTGATTCAAATATTATTACCAATTCCACTTACTAATTAATAATTCTTTTAGTTTGTACAGATCTGAGATGATTAGGGCCCTGCAAAGCATTATTGAAGATAAAAAGGCAAACAAAGAACATTATAAGCATTTCTATAAACATGACAGTGGATATAAAACAATTTTAATTATTCAAAATAAAAGGTAACCTAGTGTAGCCTCCTTCTGTACTTCTGCGGCACAGGTGTAGGACCTCCTACAAGAAGAATAGATACATAGATAAGTAGATAACGATTCTAGATTATTTTAATATCCTGGCCATTATATTTATGCGAAAAAAACACTGACAGAATAAGCAACAAAAAGTTACCAATTCAGCTGGTAAAGGATGTTGTGTCTTCTCTGAAATATACCAGAAATTATGAATGTTGCTATCGTTCGAGGAGAGGAATTTATGGAATGTTGAATTACATATTTGCCCAAAAATTTCTTTTTGGAATTCACATGGTCTAAAATTCAAGCTCAAACAAATTTTCACCTCGATCTAGAACTTTTTCATTGCTATTCATCATGATGCATTTCATCTCTGTAGGCTTTAAGCTTAGACACCTTGGTCATCTCCACTTGATGGTTTCATGCTATACTGCATATGCTACTTCAACCGTGGCCTATTAATTTCTGAGAAAAATTCGAGTTACCCTTTGCAATCAAAGTGAAATATTTGTGTCATATTAGAAGCGAAAAAAATGAAAAAGAAGTTTTTGAGTCCAAAAAGAGTATCTAAAATCACAGTCAAGACTGTAAGCGGCACTGAAAAGATGTGTCGCCTCCTTCATTGTCTATGGCAGACCCGTATCGCTCTACAAAGTTTTCCCTACTCTTTCTAAAAACACAAATGGTACACTCCACCCCAATTCCTCATCAACCACCACGAGAAACAATTGATTGGCCTTTGCAGAGAATTTATCGAGTATTGTAGCAGGGTAAGTACGAGTCGTTCTACCGGGAAATGAAGGTTATGTTTGGGAAATGGGAGTTTGACCCAATGGACCTGACTGAACCACCTTTCCCGGTGCATATTTTTCAAGGAGCCGAAGATGGTCTCGTGCCAGTCATATTACAAAGATACCTTGCTGATCAAATCAATTGGGTCAATTACCATGAACTGCCTGGTACCGGTCGTAACTTCAATGTTGTACCAGGATTAGGAAATAAGGTACTCAAGACCTTGCTTGGCAAACCTGTAAACTGAATTGAATGATTTTTGGTAAACAACCTAATGTAAATTTATACTTGGAAGTTTAAAAAAATTATCAGAAATATAATAATTATTATTATTATTATTTTTCCCCTGTGAAATTATTGCACAAAAATCTTTGTATATCCTTGTACCTTTCCTCTCTCTTTTAATTTTGTCCCTTGCCTTGTTGTACCAAATTCTGGACAAAGTGTAAGTTGGATTCGAAGGATAGTTACGTCGCTTAAAAAAATGATAAATAATAAGATAATTTAACAAGCGGATCCATCAATTTAACTACAAATCAACGAAACAAAAGTACCTTTGGGGAGCTTGCTCTTCTCCAACGGCAACAGCGATTGCAAGGTTGGAATTATCGCTACTCTCGTCAAGCACTGCGTCAGGGTAGGAGATCAAAGAGATAAGAGACAGAGGCGAAAATCAAAGAGAAAAAGCACGGGATAGAGTCGGTGGGGCATCGAAGGAGAGATAGATGCATCTCGGCACCGTGCCTTGGCGCTGTGCACCATGCTTGATTGGTACTTGTTGGCGGCGTCGTAAGGAGAGGAATGGGTAAGAGAAATCAAATGAGGGTTCTTCGTTGAGGGGTGCAGAAGGAGAATTAAAACACTAGCGTAGAAAATTTTTCTAATCTGATAGCTTGCGATGGGAGGATGGGAGAATAGATAGAAAGAGAAAAAAAAAAAGAAATAAGAAAAAAAAATGCACAGCGAACAGATTCGAACCCTCGCGTTTCAAGCGAACAAATCAACAGACTTTACCAACGCAGTTCGTGATAATAGGTCGACTTTTTTGTCTGATATTTGAATCTGAACCGTAGATCATAGTAGATTAACAAAATCAATGATCCATATTTGATATTAGAGGGGTGTAACTCCCTTTTATTTCGAAGTTTACGCCTGTTCTACTAATGCTTTATAAGTAGTAGAGATTAATGTTTTAAAATACTTCATTTACTGCCGATAATATCGTATTGATTCCAAAAATGATGTACAATAATATCTGATATATTAAAGGATTTTATTAATCATTATATCTCAATTTAATTTCAGTTTAGCATAAAATTATAAGTTATACTAAATAATATATATTTGAATTTATGAAAAGTTAAACAAGTAAAAAAGATAGAAATGGCTCCAATTTTTACCAAAAATAATAACTAAAGACCTTGACATGATGTGGTCCGGTAGCAATACAGAATGAGCAATCACATACCGTTGTTTTTTGTTTTTTGAAGAAAATACCGCTGTTAATTATGATACATTTAATAATGAAAGTTGGGATGCTTGACTCCAATTTATCTTCAAAAAAAATAAAATAATGTAACTGTACTTTTTCCGATTTGCTTACCAGTAAAAAATGATCTTGTTACTTGATCATTAATTAATGTACATATGACCTTTAATTAACTTCAATACAGAAAAATTTTCCTGGAGAAAAAAAATCAGACCATGTATCAATTTGAATTTTTTTTTTAAAAAATAATTTGATGTTTGCACTTGTGTGAATTTGATAATAGTAATGATATTTCAGCCTAATCCGTTCCGACATAACTCATGCATATATATTAGATATTAAATTGCTTCTGCAGTGCTTATTATTTTATGTATGTAATGTTTTGTACATACCCGTAAATATTTGAGCCACACGAGGACATGACAATCTAGTTTGAAAAGTGAGAACCAGTTTTCTCTCCACAATATAATAATAATAATAATAATAAAAAAGAAAAAGAAAAGTGTGAACATATATATCCACAAAACGGACTTCTAAAATCGAATTTCGACCACGCATCACCCTTCTAAGACCTGATGTCCTTACCTTAAATGAAAGACTATTTTTTCAGAGGTCAAATAATGAAATAAAGATTTTAAAGGCTTGCAGTTAATAACTATCATGTATTATTCAAGGTAAATGCTTCAAGAAAAAAAAAGATACTTAAAAAAAAAAACTGCAAGTGCTTCAAGATAAAAAAAAAAGTGATATAAACTGTAAATATTATCAATGCCCAATTATTATATATTCTTTTTTTAAATAATATATATTTAACATGAAATGAAGTACATATTTACGATAACAATTCATCTCAAAAGAAAGTTATATGCGAAATTTTCCGAACAATAAAATTATTTATTTTCTGATATATTCAATGGCATCCAGCCAGTTCTTTCAAAATTAATTTCCATATCAAAACTATATAAGGTCCACTAGACCATTACTTAGCACCTAAAAATCCATCAATGATAAATTCATTATTGCTATAATTGGAAATCGGAACTCGGAAGATGGAAGGTTCACATTTCACGACGTTCAAGGTCCCAAATGCAAGTGCCATTTTTGGAGGCGTCTCCAATCTTTCTCTTTCCCCATTAAATCCGATGATTTTCATTTCCCTCTCTTGAGCTCTCCATCGTTGTGCTACCGAACGAATTCAAATAAATGCTCATTTTGGATTTACTTACAGTGTCAAGTGTCAACGAATTTTGCACATTGCATTCACAGATTAAAATTTTTATTTTTTAATGTTTTGTTGGGTTTTTTATTTTGTATTTTCTCTTGACACCCTCTGTCAAACTTTTCGATGACAGAAATTACTCCTGCTGTGGACCTACTTATCTTGTTGCATGTGTGGACTTAATGTATTAGACCAAGTTTTTACAAGTTACAACAAATCTTGTGGTCATGAAATAGTTAATTCTGACATGCTTCGTATGGGTGACATATATATTCTTAGCACAACCAACAAAGCAGAATTTTATTTTTTTTTTGACGGGAACTATCACTATATATAAATGTTTATATTTTATATTATAATGCTGATTTTTGTTGGTAATTCGGATATAAATTTACTTTTTTGTTAAGATTTGTTTCAAGTAAATAAAGAGACAACCGCATACATCAGTTAAATTTTGAAGGTGGAGAGAGAGAGAGAGAGAGTTCACCACATAATAATAAATAATGTGCCCCTGCCTAAGAATTTCTACCTGTAAAGAATGTGCATATATTTTATATATGAATAACTAAATAGTTTCAGAAGATATATCGAATATCCTTACCTTCTGTGTGTCGTCACTCGTCACTGTGACTTTATTTCTTAAATTTTAATTTCTTGAATTTAGAACTTAGAATTAATTTAAAACATTAGGCTTCACTCGAATACTTATAACTTTATTTTTCTATACACATGGAAAATTACTTTCGTCAGCATCAACAGTCTATAATAAATCGATAACGTGAAGTAATATTTAATTAATTATAGTGGAAAAAGTAGTTATGGCAGGTGCAAACCTTTCAATATAAACAAGTTTTAAAGTTGTTAATTTTTTCTTATTCCCATTAATTGCTATCCAAACTCCAAAGACAAGAACCACGTATTTAAGACCTATTAATTAAGGTTTTTTATGCTAGTTACAGTACGTAATTTTATTGATGAACATCCAAATAAATGATGTAGATATTCTTTCTTTTCTTTTTTTTTTTTTGAGGTTCAGGTGACAACTGTCACGCTCATTGATAAGAAAATATTTACGAGGAAGGAAAAGTAAAAGAAAATAAACAAATGATGTAGATATTCATTTGATCTGAATTTGATTTTACTTGCGGCAGGTACAAATTAACTCTTCAATATAAAGAAGCCCTTCTCCGAAACATTTTAACATAAAAAAGATTTCTTGTCAAGATAGATTTCATATATTTCTATATGAATTAAAAAAATAGGAAATTTAATAAAAAAAAAAGATACAAAAGATAAATAAAAAAATAAATAAGAGGAGACCCTCCCATTTCCTATGTATTTAATTCCTTCTCCTATAAAAAAACTTGTAACACCGATTCCATTTGGAATCCCATCAATTTATTGTATGTTTGACAGAGATATATGTAAACAAAAACAATCACAGAAAAGAACACGAAAATTTTACGTGGTTCAGTACAATGTGTACCTACGTCCACGACTCACACACACCACACTTTTTATTTATTTTCAGTAATTTTTGTATGTTACAATACAAGGAGAGAAAGTCTATATATAGAATAGATTTCTTTGACAACAAGTTAAGTGTTTCTTGCACACCAAGTCACTCATGACTTGCATGTCAAGTCAAGTGTTTCTTGTGCTTCAAGTCTGACGTTTCTTACTTGCCAAGTCAAATGTCACATTAGATCCAAATCAAGATCTTTTGTGACATCATATTCCAACACTCCCCTTCAAGTTGGCATGTAGATATCTCGCATGCCCAACTTGCAAATCACTCCATGGAAGATGGTACTGGACACCCCTTTTGTCAGTATGTCTGCAAATTGTTCTTCAGTCCTTACATGAGGAATGCTAATGATTTTATCTTTTAAATTCTGCCGAATAAAGTGCCTATCCACTTCAATGTGCTTGGTCCTATCATGTTGCACCGGGTTGTGAGATATTGCAATAGCTGCCTTATTGTCACAAAACAGCTTCATCTCCCTGTTATCAAAGAAGCCAAGATCCTTGAGTACTCTCTTTATCCACAGTAATTCTTGCAGTCCTTTAGCAATTCCTCTGAACTCAGCTTCAGCACTTGATAGAGCCACTACCTTCTGCTTCTTACTTCTCCATGTGACCAAATTGCCACCAACAAAAGTGAAGTACCCAGATGTAAATTTCCTATCAGTCACATCTCCTGCCCAGTCAAAGTCTGTATATCCTTCAATCTGAAGATGTCAATTTCTCTTGAAAAAGGTACCTCGTCCTGGAGATCCCTTGAGATACCTAAGTATCCACATAACAGTCTCCATATGTTGCTCACTAGGAGAGTGCATGAACTGACTTGCCACAGAAACTGCATAGGCAATATCAGGCCTAGTATGTGATAAGTAAATCAATCTCCCTACCAATCTCTGGTATTGTTCCTTATTTGTTGGTACCTGATCAGGAAATATTCCTAGTTTGTTGTTCTGTTTGGTAGGTGTGTCTACAGGTTTGCAATCCAACATTCCTGTTTCAACAAGCAAATCTAGTACATATTTTCTCTGAGATAGAGATATACCTTCTTTGCTCTGTGTGACCTCAATCCCTAGAAAGTATTTCAATCCGCCCAGGTTCTTCATTTCAAATTTTTTGGACAATTTTCTCTCTAGATCTTGGATTCATTCAGAGTCATCACCTGTGATTATCATGTCATCAATATAGATTATCAAGATTACAATTTTTCTTTTATTCTTGTAAAAGAACAATGTATGATCTGTATCACTCTGGGTGTATCCATATCCTTTCATTGCATTGTAAAATCTTCCAAACCAGGCCCTTGGCGACTGTTTTAGACCATATAGTGCTTTCTTCAACTTGCACACAAGAGGTTGTTCACTTGAATAACCATATCCTGGTGGGATGTCAATGTAGATTTCCTCATCTATGTCCTCATGTAGGAATGCATTCTTCACATCAAACTGATGTAGTGGCCAATTTTTATTTGCTGCGATGGACAACAGTATTCAGCTTGGCTACAGGTGAGAATGTCTCCTGATAATCTACCCCATATGTCTGAGAGTACCCTTTTGCAACTAGCCTAGCTTTATACCTGTCAATTGCTCCAGTGGGCCCATATTTAACTGTAAATATCCATCTGCAACCTACTGTTTTTCTATCTCTTGGCCTACTCACCAGTTCCCAGGTCTCATTCTTTTCAAGTGCATCCATCCATTTGGGATCACTGAGTGCTTCATTCAGATTTCTTGGAATGTGAACTGACGCCAAGGTTCTATCAAATTCTTTCACAGAATCTGGCATGTGAGACATAGTCATAAAGTTCGTCATTGCATACTTACCCTCGCCAACCTCATCTGGTCTATACCTCTTAGGAGGTCTGCCTTTGTTAAACCTGAAAGGTAACTGATAATCAGGATTAGTGGTAACGGGTTCAACATTACTTACCTCTGACTCCGGAGTCTGGTCATGTGGCGAGGGAGGAGACTGTATCATTTCTTCAATGTCACTTTCCAAATTCTCTTTTGTTGGACCTGAATCATCAACTGTGCAGTAACTCGCGCAAGGAATAAACTCACACAGTAACTCGGTGAGATCTGGTCGAGAAGAACGGGTCCGATTGTGCAGTAGTTCGCACAACGAGGAATTGACTGTGCAGTAACTCGCACAGGGATAAAAAAAATGAGAACAACACACAGATCTCAGAACCTACTGCTCTGATACCATGTAAACAAAAACAATCACAGAAAAGAATACAAAGATTTTACGTGGTTCAGTACAATGTGTACCTACGTCCATGACTCACACACACTACACTTTTTATTTATTTTCAGTAATTTTTGTATGTTACAATACAAGGAGAGAAAACCTATATATAGAACAGATTTCTTTGACAACAAGTTAAGTGTTTCTTGCACACCAAGTCACTCATGACTTGAATGTCAAGTCAAGTGTTTTTTGTGCGTCAAGTCTGACGTTTCTTCCTTGCTAAGTCAAATGTCACATTAGATCCAAATCAAGATCTTTTGTGACATCATATTCCAACAATATATATGCACAAGTAGCTAGTCTTTATAGCATTTACTTAAATTTGAGAAAAAAGTAATATCGACAGGGGGGAAAAAATGAAAGAAACTGTAAAAATTGGAACAGAGACAAGGAAGAGTTAATAATAAGTTTGTTGAACATGGCGCAACTTCTCCGAATTTAAATTGCGCCTTGGAACCACAAAATGATAGATTGTTATTATAACTTCATTTTTTTTAAAAAAAAGAAAGGTTAGATTATTAATATTCTTAATATGATATCTAATATTTTAGACTGTTTTAGTGTGTAATTTAATATACTTGAAAATTCATTGGTCTTCCAAAGCTAATTATTCAATTTTGTGACGCTTTTTCATTGGTGACCAAGCAATTTTTTATATTGCACCAAAATCGATAGGCATTCCACCAAATATTGAATAACACATCAAATTTGATTTTTCATAAATTTTGACATTAATTGTCACAATCGTTGAATAATGCGTCTAGGTAATTTAATAATCATTATTGTTTCGGCCCGATAATGCAGATAATAGATGGGGAAGTGACAGATGCCATTACTAGTACTAAATGATGGGACCCATAGCCCATTGACCATGTTGACAGCTCTGACAATACTTTAAAAAAAATAAAGTTTACATGTAAAAATGATTCCATGCAATTTACATGTAATTTGGTTATCTATCGAAAACCATTAAGTTTGGGCCGTTGTAAAATTCAAGTCTTTTAATAAAAGGTAAAATAAATTTGTAACAAATTTTATCATAAATTTTTATATGCATGATAAATATAGTGTAGATATATTACAAATTTCAAATTGTAAAACATAAAAAATTGCTTTGATGATTATTTAAAATAAAAATAATTATTGTCAATAATTTCCCACTAATCTCAAGAGAGTTCTACGTCAAATGTTGCCGTAACACATTTGCTTCGGTTTGTTATGTACTTTCTGCCCGTCTATGTTTAGTAGCATTCTATTACCATGTGAGCTACTTAGCTGGGAATTATTTTATATATTATTAAAATTAATTAAAATATTTTAGCAATATGCCTCTGTTACGTACTTACAATTGTCCATTGACTGATACAGGACGTACATAACTTAAATACAGACATACAGTCTTCCTCCGAAGCTCCAGAGGTTGTACAATTGTACTATCCACTATGTATTATGAGAAGGAAGAACAGGTATGTGGTTTTTGAATTAATCTATCTATTTATATAGCTTAGGTGTCAAAATTATTTCAGAGATGACCTACGACACATTAATTAATTCTACTTATGATTCTTCAAGAAAAAAAAAAATCTACATATGAAATGACTTTATATTATAATTTAGGCTCCAGGTATGACTCAAGGCACATTAATAAATTCTTTGAAATAAGATAATCTTCATTCCGGAAGAAAATCTAAATTTTAAATAAAAAATATTAATAAAAAGTGTTGCATCCAAATTTTTTAAAACACAAATATTAATTTATTAATCATTTTTACAGTTGAAAGGGCTAGATAACGGATCAACAGTGAAAGACAGATCAAATTATAATATTTTCTACAGAAATGACCCATAATAATATGTTTATTATGCATTTTTTAATTTAATAATTATTTTAAAAAATTATATAAATTATAATATTTTTAAAAATTATCAAAATATCAGATTGGAGCACTCCATTATTGAAATTTCCGAAATCACCATTAACTACGTACTTATTGCATGATGTTTCTGAAAACAATTAAAAAGGCCAGACTGCCAGTGACTATACATAGAGTACTTAATTTTCTAAAACAAGGAAAATAATAGACAGAGAAAATTAGTTGATAAAATTGTATAGGTCCGGTGTATGAGAGAGCGAAATAAAGAATCCAAATTACTCGGCCATTGGCAACTGGGCAAGAGCAAGTGAAAGCTCGGAGCCCGGGATTCGTGTCTCTCGGAGAAAACACTTGTTTCTTTTGTATTCATTTGTTTTAATCATTGTTTTTATCCTTATCACTTATTGACTTATCAGTTTACGTAAATGCATACCGTACGTACGTTCTTAGCTTACGTAAATGCATATAGAACACACGTTCTCAAGCACCAAAAATGAGATCCGCTGTCGCGCGACACACATGGTGTTGCGCCGCATGCTGACCGTCTGATCAAGATCCAATGGACAAGGAAGCCCCGTGCATGTAACCTAAATTGATAGGCCCGTAAAAAATGAACCGTCCGATCAAAATCAGACGGCTCGTAGTGCGCTACACTGCGTGTCGCGCAACAACGAATCCGGATTGTCAAGCACCACTGCACCAGACACTATTTTGGAAATGTGAATTTAACTATATGTGCAATAAGAAATTAAGAATGCTGCTATGCGGCATGTATGTAAATTGGCAAATCCTACGAATTAATATATATATATATATATATATATATATATATATATATATATATATATATATATATAGACATAACTGTCGCAGCTTCATTACACTATATTTTTTTAGATGACAATAATTCAGCTTGATTTGTAAATATATTTAATTATTAAATAAAGTAAATAATGATTTGTGAGATTATTTTTAATATATTTAACCAAAAAATTGTTTAATTATAAAAAATGCAAAAATAAAAAATATTTTTAACTAAAAATAAAAAAACTATAATATAGATATCCATCTTTTAAGTAAAAAGTGGTCAAAATAAAAAATACAAAAAATGGGCAAAAAATAGAGAAAAAAGTCACGGGTTTTAATATATAATAATATAGATATAGATTTAAGGAAAATTATGTCATGAGAACAAATTTTGAATCAGGCTTTAATCGCAATGGTTCTTGAGTGCTAATGAATTAATCTTTCTTGAATATGTGCAGTTGAAATTAAAACTCGATTCAGAAATTGATTCTCATGGTAGAATTTTCCATAATTTAATTATAAATTGTTATCATATATTTCATATAAATTAGAATAGTCTGTTGACTATTGTAATTAAAAATTAATAGTTAATTATAATAAAGATCTAAAATAATTTTAATATATTTTTCAAGAATGTATACAATGCAGGTTTGTTTATTTTTTCAAAAAATGGAGACTAATGGACTCCATACTTCATGTTTACCAAAAACTTGGAGGTCAGACCCGACCCACGTTAAACCCATAGCTTGGACTAGACCGATCTGAACCGGACATAAATCGGGATGGACCGGGAATAGACTGGGTCAGGTTTAGATTGCCATTTCTATAAAAAAATCTGTGTTAACCCACCTCGCTTAACCCGTGGACATGATCGAACCATAAATTCGTGCTAAATCCATACTAAATCCGGACTAATCCCTTAACCTAGCCTGGAATGTTCAAAACCATCCCATCCTGTCTAAAACCTGTCCAAACCCGCATTAACCCTCTTTAAACCCGCACTAACCCTTTTTTATATATGATTTTGTTATGGAAAAGTAAGTAACAAAAAAAAAAACCAAAATCAGTGGACCGAACTTGACCGGACCATGGTAACCCATCAACCCGTGGAGCACCGGACTGCCATAAACCATGGGCTGAAGCGGTTTGAACCGGACCGCCCTGGACCAAACTGAATGGTTAACACTATCCATACTTGATACTAATTGTCCAAATTTTTATTCAATTTTTATACGTCGGTGTAATTTATTTAAACAAAAATTAAACAAAATCTAAATTTAGACTCGAAGTAATTTTTACTCAAATTAATCAGAATCTAAATCAAGTAAATAAAATTTAAATATGTAGTTTCTCAAGTCAAAACGGACTGTCTAGACGGTCCATTGAATTAATATGATCAACCGATCAACTGAACTGCCCACACATACATGGCAAAGTGGCAAAAGTTTGTTTGTTGCAAAAGTTGCGAATAGTCGCTGTTCGTGAACAGACTGTTCGCGTTAGTATCCAAAGTTCCAAACACACCGTGTTTCGTTTGGTTTATTTGAGCAAACATAACTTATGCGAATAGCATCCAATGGTAAAAAATGGATAATGGGCTATCTAGTGCTGTTAAACGTGCACAACGGATACAGAAATGTTGTACATGTTACGTTACGTTTATGTTCTGTTATATTTGACATTAGAGATTTATTTTTCGCTTAATGTTCCGTATTTATTATGGAAATAAAATATGTTATGTTTTCGTTCCGTATTTGTTTAACGAAATAACGTTTAAAATGTTAACAAATCCAAACTCACAAAAAAATTAACAGTTTTTTTATTGAAGCCCATAGGCAAACATTCATTGATAAAAAGTGTTCAAAAGTACAATAATGCTCTTACATTAAGCGAACTGATGCCCACTAAAATAATTAATTTTGCTGACAAATAAAGTAAGAACTACTGAAAACAAAGAAAGTACTAGTAAATAAAACCAAACTACCCTAAAACCCTGAGGCTGAGGTTACCAACTTACCATCGTACCAATCAAAATAAATTTCGTCTTTTTTTAATATTAATAAATCTTGTCATAAATGCACCATTAGTTTGTTTTTGGAAATTGATTACTGCCATCTCTAGTTTTGTCATCTCTGCAATCGCTAAATATAAAGTGAACATATAAAACAAACAAAGTGAACATATAGACGATCTAAGTGAACACATACAAACAAATAAGTTCAATGAAAATAAATTGAATATGCATGTAAACTTGATGACAACACTTATTTATTTGTAAGTGTTCACTTAGATCGTCTATATGTTCATTTTATATTTAACGATAACTGGAATGGTATATTTGTCGATTGCACTGGTTTATTTTTTTATGAATGCCCGTGGGCCTAATTTCATTAAAAAGTAGAGTCGTTACATAGTACATGCACCATGAGTATGGTTTCCTGCTGCGGGCTGATTCACTGGCGCCATTGCACATGGCCACATTTATTAATTTCCACCAATCCAAACCTGTTAGGTACGTACCAAGTTTATACACCGATTGTACACCTGGTGCAACCAAACTAAGATACACTAGCGAAATAAGGTATCCATTTAAATAGAGGCCATGTGTTAACCTCGTGCGTGCCCATTCCACCACCTTTCATTTCTCTTTTTCATCTGCTGCCTCCACGTAGCGCCTAAACCATTTATAAAACCATGTTACTCTGCTATTTTAAGTACGAACCGTTGAACACGTTAGGACAGGAATAGTAAGCATAGTAGATAGCTACGAAATGATAATAATAATAATAATTGTAATTGTTAACTATTATTATTATTATTATTATTATTATAATAGCTATAATTATAATGATGAGGATGATAATAACAACACAAAAATTGTGAAAAATACTAGACTAGTTAAAAATAGTTAATAATTAATACTTCGAGGTTTTTAATCGATTCAAAAGAGTAATTTACTAATTTGAGATATCATGTTATTAATAAAAGGAATGTATTTAAAAGTAAATTTGGCGAATTTAAAATTTTATTTCCATCAATAAAATAATTGAGAATCAATATAAATTTCTAAGTTTTAGCAGTACTTAATCAATAATCAAGTAATTATTAAAATTGTCACAAAATTAAAAGCAGTCATATACCCAAACTATAAAACAATACATTTATTAAAAATAAATGTAGTGAGTAACAAAGTAACAATATATTCGATTTGAATTAATTTGAGTGTAATGAATTTCATTGTTAATTTTTATCAATCATCACAATTATCATAATTCGATGTGATTCTCACTTTTGTTTCGTTTGAACCGGTAGGAGAGTTTGCCATCCTTTGTGAGTGTGTCACGTGATTCTCACTTCTTCTTTTTTTTTTCTCGAGATCTTGACCGCAGCTGTCAAGTGAGATTCTCACTTTTCTTTCATTTAGAAACTTAGGGGGCGTTTGTTTGTGTAGTAAGGAGTTGCATAACTTAAGGATGCCTAAATATTTATGTAGTGTTATGTAATAGATGTTTGGTTGTGTAGTAAGGATGACTAACTTAATGCATGCATATATTCATGTCAAAAGACTAAAATGCCCTTAAATTTGAATTACTATAATGTATTATACTAATTATTGTTAATTATTAATTATTATAAAAATTAATTATTAATGATGATAATAAATCATTTTTACTATTATGAGATATTAATAATTTACTTTTAATTAAATATTATAAATATTATTATTTATTTTATAATAAAAATTAATTATTATTCTTAAATCATTATTATTAATAATTAATATTACTTGTTAAATATTATTAATTATAATAATTAATCTTTGCTATTAATTATGTTTTTTTTAATAATTATTGTTACTTATTAAGTATTATTATTTATTAATTAATATTAATTAATTTTTAATTTTTAATTATTATAAAAATTAATTATTAATGATAATAAGAAATCATTTTATTATTATGAAATATTATTAATTATTTTTAATTAAATATTATAAATATTATTAATTATTTAATAATAAATCAATATTGTTTATTAATTATTATTATTATTACTTGTTATAAATTATTATTTATTAATTATAATATTTAATATTTATTATTAATTATTATAGAATATTAAATATTATTATTAATTATTTCTAAGGGTATTGTTGGAAAAAAAAATTAAAGGGACCGGTGCATAACTTATGCAACCTATTTAGGTTGCATAACTTATGTATCCTTAAGGCATCTTATGTAAGAGGTGTTTGGTGACTTAAGGATACATAACTTAAGTTATGCACCCTTTAAGTCACAAACAAACACCCCCTTAACTTGTATAGTTAATCCATCACTGTTCTTTGAATTAGAGTCGAATTAGAATTATATAATAATTTCGTTGCATTGGGATCAGTGACGGAGCTGGTAAATTTTGATATTGAGTTTAAAATTTATATTAATTTAATAATCATAATTAAAGCACAAAAATCTAACTACGTGAGGTCATAATACAGTAATTCTAACACATTTATGGGATTCAAAAATGAACTTTTTTTAATAATTTATATAATAACAAATAAAATTATATATTTTTAGGTCTAATTAATAAATAAATGGAGGTCAATTATACTTTACTGGGCTCACCTGGCTCCGCCACTGATTGAGATTCGCATCACCGTTTCCTTGGATTACATTCGCTAATTCGCACAATTTTTCTTGTCAGGCCGATGACAAAATCGTAAATATTCGTAATACCTCCTCTTCCGAATTCCCATTTTACCCCTCTAACATCTTTATTTTGAACCGACGTAGCGGGACATATTCGTCATTTGTACCATGCGCCTCTCTTACAAAACCCCTTCCGCTTCATTTCTCCTATTCCATTGCAACAATTGTTCTGCGCTGAGAGGTTAGAGAGGTAGAGAGAGAAACCTCGATCAAAACCTCTTGCGATTCTCAGATCTTCCCTCAAATCGATCAAGAGAGAGCTAGATCAACAATGGAGAGTAGCAACGAGGAGAGAGATCAGCTGACGAAGAAGCTATTGGAGGAGGAGCATGGCCGAGGCGATCAGGCGCCATTGCTGGAGCCGAAGGAGGTGCACAGAGACGAAGAGGAAGAAGAAGAGGAGAAGCTGAGCTTGGGGAGGAAGATTCTAGAAGAGAACAAGAAGCTTTGGATCGTGGCGGGCCCATCGATCTTCACGCGCTTCTCGACATTCGGCGTCACTGTGATCAGCCAAGCCTTCATCGGCCACCTCGGATCCACCGAACTCGCCGCTTACGCGCTCGTCTCAACTGTGCTCATGCGATTCGCCAATGGAATCCTGGTTCGTGCTTCTCATCTCTTTCCTTCTTTCTTTCAGTTTGAAGCTTGAATTGATTTCGTTTTTTCATCGTGGAAATCTTTGTTCTAGCACTTTGCATTGCGAATTTGCGATCCTGTTAGATCTATTTTTAGCTGATGAATACGTGGAAGATGTGTTTGACGACTGACGAGTGGGTCCACTTTGCAGTGGTTTATCGCAATTTTTAGACGGAAATTAGTGTTTAAAACGCTAGCGATTTCATGTTATTGACGCATGGTGCCGTACTGCCGTGCTTTGCTCCATTCAATGGAACAGTGATCCTCGTGAACTTTCGAAAACATAATATAAGATTAAAATATTGATCATAAAATACAAAAGTTTTGAGTTTAAAAAAGGCAACACTCGCTAAAAGTTATTTTGTTGAACGTACGGCCATTTACTTCCCGTATTTTATTAGATTGAAATCTACCTTATATTTGAGACTTGTCTTTATCCAGCACTAGCAGCCTTTAGTTCGTCTTTTTTTCTGTATCATTCGCATTAAATCATCTTATGCTTACGTGGCAAATCCGTTAGTATGTTGCTTTAGTATCAACAAAAGTTGGTGATGGATAAAATGTTCTAGGATTTATTTTTTATTATCTGTTATTTTGTTAAAAAACACAGAAAAAAATTAACTCGTTCTTTAATAGATTTATTTATTATTTATATTTATGTTTTATTTCAACTTCACTGCTGTTTTTGGATAAGGAGGAAAATATTTAATTTCCTTCAGTTCATTGAGTTAACTTTCAGATATATGGTACCAGCTTTTGACCTTTTGTGGAGGAGAACTGCCACACAAACAGGCTACACTGCCGACTGCTGCAGTAAGGCGTTTGATTTGAGGCGTCAATAACACGATTACCGAAGTACACATTATTACTACTGTTCCCAACTTACCATTGGTGGTTAGAGCTTCCCATTATTGTGCGGTTCTTTTGACCTCAGAGTATATGAAATATTATGATTATCCTACTACCGAGATTATCTCTCTGAATATTAGTTTGACAGAGTGATAATTTCATTCTAGTCTCATTTCCATTTACATAACTCCAATTAAAACTTTCTTTTAAAATGAGTTCATTTAAAATTTGTAGCCTATTTGTTGAAGGAGGGAGAAGAAAATTCGGATTGTTAGAAGTTGTTGAGACACTATCTGTAATTAAAGATAACTATTGTTTTCATTTTACAGAAATGTCAATTGCAATTTGCATTCATTTATTACAAGAAAAGGAATCTCATACGGCTCTCTATTGGGTACCAGATATCTCTAGAGACGTGACACCACACCAGTTCGCTCCATTAGTCCATTCACAGAAAGTTAATCAAGACATAATATAAGCAAACAAGCAATAAATACGAAGATGGCAGGATAAATGAGGAAAGGAAATATCTTTTCCCTTTTTTGTGAATAGGAAGGAAATGTCGTTTGCTAAGTTGCGTTGAATTATGCTGCTACTTATCTAGCCATCTTACATTTTCAACCCATGTGCCATTATAAGTGTGCGTATGGGAAAGATTCTCGTCAGAAGCGTGCGTGATCTAACCGCTTTTACCTTCTCTAGAAACTTTGCCCAATAAATGAGCTTATTGAAACTTTCTTATTCTCTATTAATGTTTTGGCAAATCTACTGGCGTTATTGTAGCTTAATTTTTATTTTAGTTTCAAGTTGTGGGTGCTATTCAACTTCATCTCATTCCCAAGTATACCTGTCAAACGTTAGAGATGTAAACGGAACAGCCATTTTCATTTAATGTTTCGTTTCGGTAACGGAACGAAATGGCTGTTTCATTTCCGTTTCGTTTCGACAAACGTAATAAATTTCTGTTCCATTTAACGTTCCGCCTCACATTTCCTATTGATTTCAGTCCATTTTCGTATTCCGTTCCATTTACGTTAACAAATTTCTGTTTCGTTTCCGTTCCGTTTCTGAAAACGAAATCCATTTCAACTTTCATTTAACGTTCCGTTTCGACGGAACGGAACGGAACGGCGGAACTGTTGTTAATACTGACAGGCCTATTCCCAAGGCTTTTCTTCAAATGATATTTCCTTTTTTTCTTGGAGTCTGGACCCCGGGTTCTCAGCCGATTACAATGAAATATAGTAATAAATCTGTTTAATATGCGCTCGTACATCTTATAGTTTAATTCAATTTGCAAATGGAAACACAGTCTATAATACTATCCATTAATATTAAAAGTTTGACCGGCGCGCGGGTGATGCCATTTTGTTGTTTGTGAGTTATGGTCCTTAATAGATACCGGTCCCCAGCCCGTGCTGCACGAGGACTCAACACTGACAGGTGGGGCCCAGCTATCAGCACAAAAGGTCCTTCATAAATCATAACAATACCGGGCTTGGATCCTTCTGGAGTGAAAGTTATAGGGGATCTAGATACTCCACGAATCTTGATGCAGCTGCGAGTTCTGGATGTCTTTCCCTCTCCTGAGGGACGCGCTGAGAAGCCTGAGATAGTGAGATGAGAAAATGGGGACCAAACTTAAACTATTTATGATCTGTGGACCAAACAGGAACAGCTAATCAGAACAGCCTATGAAATACGGCCACGTTTCCTGGAGTTGGCACGTGGATTATTGGCCCTTTTCATCGCCTGTTTTCTTTTTGGTTTTCGCTCTTTTGGACGCACCCCTTTCTCTTCTTTCCCATGATTCATCATATAAGGTTTCAAAAAACAATAGATTAATACAACTACGAATATGCAAGGGGTCACAAAGTTATTCTGTACGACCCTTTCTAATTAACGCGCTGAACTTTACAACTGCATGACTCTTGGAAATCCACTAAAATCATCTTGATAAATGTATTTCTTCTATATATTTTATAGCTTACCTTTTAACTGTGGCGGAGCTTGGATATTAGGATATATGGTCATGTCCTGATCAGTGCATTTTTTAAAGTATAAAGTTTATTACTCATGATTTGGATTAGCTATGTGCAACTTGGACCCAAATTATTGGCTTTTGACACATGATGAGTACAAACATCCGATTAATTTAATCTTATACTTTGACCACATGTCCACATCCCTAGATCCATCACAGTTAGCTTTTTCAAGCAATTCCTAATTATATAGTAAACAAATTGCTTAAATTGACTCAAGATTGAGAGTGATGTATGCATATCCTTTTAGACTTATTTTTCCAGCCTGAAAATTGATCAGTACATCATATTCAAATTGTCTCACAGTTTCCATTTTTGGGTTTTCTCTGGCTTCTTTTTTTTTCATTTCTTTTTCTATAGATCTAGTGAAACATCATTTTCAATTGTCTTTGTTCCCATCTTTGCTTCTGTTTAGTAAGGAGAACAATAATTTTCTTTGTAGTGTTTTGGATTATTGGGGCAGGTTTGGCTATTGAAAAGTTTATTATTAGTCTATTATTAGTTAAACACTTCTTTTTCACCTTAATTTTCTCATGCATGAATCTAGAAAAGAATAAGAATAACAGTTGAGATGACGCCTTCTGTATATTTTCTTATGCGTCTAGATTTATTACATGAACCTTTTTTAAGTTAACTCATTTTGCAGACATCCTTTTTCATTGTTTAAAGAAGTGACTCTTATGTAGGTATACAAGTAAATACATATAATAACTAATAAGAAAGGATATTTAATCAAGAAACTCGATTGAATTAATTATAAAAGGAAATTATCAAACTCTAACCCAAAAACTTCTTCAGTCAGAAAAATGAGTAAAAATGAATTTTCTTTTAAGAAATTAGCAGCCAATTTCATTAGTAAAAGCAATTGAACAATGACAACTATTATTCATCAAAATTGAGAGCATCAAAACTATTCTCTTGTCTGCCTTGTCAGAAAACATAAAAGAAGACAGAAAAAAACAACCACAGCCTGCACGGTTATAGTGCTGGTATGGTGGTACCTGGTCCAATATCCTGAGGAAACCCCTCAAAGTCCAGTAAAGATCAGTCATCCACAACACAGCTTATAGCAGTCTTTATTAAACGAGGGCCAAAATTGATAGAAACTATGTTATGATCGTGTTTTTCTTTTTATGTACGTAAAGATCTCATGCTTATTTTGCTCTAGTAAATTTAGCTTTAGATTAATGAAAGAAATGTGCTTACATGAATTTTTAGTATATAATTTTCGTGATGTCTGACACGTATGTTAAATGCACTGGTACTGGGTACATAGTATGCAATGACCCTTTTCTGTGTCTTTGTTTATTGCAAAACTGTTTGATCTTCATTTTCCATGGTACTGCCTCCTAATTGCTCATCTTTAATTATTCCAGGAAGTTTTATCATTACATCTTGATTTTTGACTTGGTCCTGTGTTGGCAAAAATCCGTGGTAAATGTTGCCTTCACCTTACTAAACAACTTATAACAATTTAATTTTTAATTTTTCAGCTGGGAATGGCAAGTGCACTGGAGACCCTATGTGGTCAATCATATGGTGCTAAACAGTACCATATGCTAGGCATCTACCTCCAGCGCTCCTGGATCATCCTTACAATAACTGCTATATGCATCCTCCCTATCTACATCTTCACGACCCCACTCCTCAGGCTCCTCGGTCAGGACGAAGAGATAGCCAAAATGGCCGGTGTCATCTCCGTGTGGTTCATCCCTGTCCTTTTTTCTTATGTCTACACCTTCACTCTGCAGATGTACCTCCAAGCCCAAAGCAGAAACCTGATTATAACATATCTTGCGATGTTGAATCTGGGGTCGCATTTGTTTTTGTCATGGTTGTTGACAATTAAGTTCAAACTAGGAGTGGCAGGGGTCATGGGGTCAATGGTTGTGGCCATGTGGATTCCAGTTTTCGGACAGCTTTTATTTGTATTTTGCGGTGGGTGCCCTGAGACTTGGACTGGGTTTTCATGGAGAGCATTCACTGATCTCACGGCAATCGTGAAGCTTTCGATTTCTTCTGGTGTGATGCTATGGTACTATGCTTTACTTTCTCATTAGAAATTTGAAAAAAAAAAAACCTGATGGCTTTCTCTAAAAGAAAAAAAACAAACAGAAAAGGAAATTATAAATTAATCCACTTAGAAAAGGAAATTAACTGCAAGAAGTTTGTGTACAATAGAATTTTTCTTTCGTAGTTGTAGGGATTATGCAGATTCTTAGTGATACTGATAACTGATTGCTTGTTATTGATTTCTCTTTCTAGTTTGGAGCTCTGGTACAACACGATATTGGTTCTTCTCACCGGGTACATGAAGAATGCTGAGGTTGCCATTGATGCTCTTTCAATATGGTATAAAATATATTAAATTCTATTGAAGTATTATCAAAGAAATTTTGTTCTAATTCTAAGGAATAATACTCAATGACAACTTACAGTGTTATGCCTTTTGTGATGTAGCTTGAACATTAATGGATGGGAGATGATGATCTCTATTGGCTTCTTGGCAGCTGCAGGGTATCTATCACTTTTACTTTTCTCTCTTTTTCATCTAGAACTAATATGTTAAATTATCTTCTTATTAGTGCTTCCTAGCAAAACTAGTAATAAGAACTGGCATCTGTAAGATTGGACTTCCATACCAAGTTAAGTGATTAGCTGTCTTTCTGTTGAAATGAAAATCTCAAAAAATAAAAAAAAAAGAAGGAAGACTTCAATTAGCATTGCAGATGGTTTCACTTTTCTTTTCATATAAGCTTGTAGCATATTAGTTTCCTTTTTCTTGTTTCTTATAAAGTTCAATTTCAAAGGCCTGCAAAAGTGTAAACGAACCAGTTATATTACATAAGAAGGTTTATTAAACCAAAAATTTCATAACGGAATGCTAGCTCATGTAGTGTATCACTTCAGCAAGTTATAAATTTCTAGTTAAAAAAAATGGCATATACTACAACTCGACATTTTTTTTTCCTTAGCTAGGAAAAGTACTCTGAAATAAACTATAAACAATATAAAATGGACTGTGTGGATATGCCATACTTACATCCATTTTTTCTGATCGTAGGGTACGTGTGGCAAATGAACTTGGTGCTGGGAGTGCAAGGAGAGCAAAATTTGCTATTAAGAATGTCGTGCTTAATTCCTCCACAATTGGCTCCATTCTTTTCGTAGCTTTCTTGCTATTTAGAGGGAAGCTCGCATATATATTCACAGAGGATATGAATGTGGCAAAGGCTGTTGCACATCTTTCGCCCCTTCTTGCCTTCTCGATTTTGCTTAACAGTGTGCAACCTGTGTTGTCAGGTTTGTGTTGCTGTACTGATGGCTAATTTGTTTTTCTTAGTGAGAAGTATATATTGACGTGTTAAAGACAAAAAAAAAATAGAAATGTCGCATTGAGCTCATTAAATTGGCATAAATTGGAGCTTAATTAAATTAATACTGATTCTAAGCTATTGATTTGTTTCGGAATTTCAAGAAATAATTATTTGTATGCCGGAAGCGTTGTTTTAACTATATGTGAACTTTCATGCTTTAGGAGTTGCGGTTGGTGCGGGATGGCAGAGCGTGGTTGCATATGTCAACATAGCATGCTATTATTTAGTTGGCATTCCCCTTGGAGCTCTCCTTGGTTATGGATTTAAATTTCATGTGGAGGTAAGTAAATTTCATCTATAATCTACTGGTTTTCTTTTCTTGACTCTTTGGTTTTAGTGCTGACAAAAATATGGATACTAATATTTTGTTTGTTGATTGCATTTAGAACATTCCATAAGTTGACCATACAGTACTTTGGCCCTTGAAATTTCAAAATTCCTATTTTGATCCTTAATATTTCATATATGGTGTTTGTAACTATTACACCCTTCTAAATTGAACTAACTTGCAGTCAATCCTTACCTGATATAGTTAGTTTGGTGAGGTATATTTAATATGAAATGAATCATTCAGCATAAAAAATGATGGGATTTGAAGATGAACCAGAAATTAATCTTTCCGTTCCACGTTTGGAGCTTGGAAAGTTTGAGAACAAAATATAAACTGTATAGTATTTTAAAGACCGTATGCATAGATCTTCTTTATCGGTAGTTTTAAGTTAAAATAACAGTTTACAATGTGACATTAACCCTAAGCATAATATCAGAGACATTGACAATTCTGAGACTTTTAGACCAGAGTACAGACTGTATAATATTTAAAGACCATATGTATAATGTATTCTTCAAAATTAGTTTTAATAGAACTGATATTTGCAATTGCAACTTTTGGCATAGCGCTAAATTTTCTTTGAAATGTTTTGTTTTTGGATCATATTCTAATGCATTCTTTATTTGTGGTTGCAGGGTATTTGGGTAGGCATGTTGCTTGGTACATTTGTTCAAACTATTGTGCTTGTTGTATTAACTATGCGAACAGACTGGAATAAACAGGTACACAAATATATTTTCTTTGTAGCATTGCTCACTGTATCACAGAAATTAGGATGATATATAGTCAACTAAAAGTTTGTCATATGCACAATTGTTAGTTCTACGTGAGTATGGCCTAACATGGCTTGTGTTGTCATGTAAGTGGGAATATTTTACTCCTTGATACCATACTGCTATGTACCGATTTGGGTTTATAATGCCTACTTCACTTGATATTACTAAAGCATAACTACTCAGGTAAGTAGGCACCCTCGTTTTTTTCTGAAACGTTACTAAAGCATAACTACAATGATACAAAACAACAGTATGGTTGATCTTGAATTTGTGTTAATCAACAGGTGACGATAGCTAAAGACCGGATAAATAAGTGGTATTTTGAACAAGAGAGGAGATTAAACGGCTCTTCTAATGGGTCTAGTGATAATACTCCTTAAATACCACAGAGACTGGAGGCAGAGGATGCCTAGTTTCACATAAAATCATTCACCGCTGACAGAAAGCCTTGATAGTAGTGATATCTCCTGCTCATTTTTCGTGATAGATGGCTCTAGTAAGAGATATATCAACCTAATTTTTGGTATAATATCATCAGGAGAAGGGTTTTGTGAGCGTTTTCCTTAATATGGGAAGTAAAAATTGTTAAAAAGAAAGGAAGAGTGGTGGGCCTGAACATGTT
The DNA here is from genome assembly GCA_028095005.1 of Rhynchospora pubera. Lineage (NCBI taxonomy): Eukaryota > Viridiplantae > Streptophyta > Magnoliopsida > Poales > Cyperaceae > Rhynchospora > Rhynchospora pubera. The sequence continues at coordinate 205,047,138 of CM051461.1, read as the reverse complement.
CTGTTAACCTGTTGTGAGTAAAAGTTGTGAAATCATGAACGTGTGGAATTTACTCATTTCCTTGCTTTCCGTTTTTTATTTTTACTTCTTCCATCTGTGTTCCAGTACATCTTAGTGATAAAGCTTTTTTTTACAAAAATAACTAAATTACAAAGTTTTGCTCCATTTATGAGCAATCAAATGCAACACTAGAAACAATAACATCCATCAGTCAAATATGCTCAGCTTGGATTCATAAACCCGTAAATCGAAAGGGAATCTGTAAAATATGAATAAGTTGATTTGCATTACTTGACAGTACAGTTACTTTAGTACAAATTTATTCGTTCCTATATTCATAGTTTCAATAATTAGAGAAAAATTAATAAAACCACACTGTCTAATCTGTAAGAGCAAAAGAAAACTTGTTTTTACATTCTTCTATTATCAGTGCATGCCACTATGCCCTCCAATTTACCAATACCTCAACAAAACTAGCTGTTATGTATATATCAATCCTCGCAGCAAAGGAGAGCCTTGTCCATTTAATCTACTGGAATGCCACTACTCAGATTTTTTATGAATTCAAAGAGCTCAGGGCAAAAAATTATCCTATTTCCAGGTGCAGATAATCCTAAACCTCAAATTGCGAATACCTCATAAAGTGAATACCTTTAGTACAGATATATATTCAAAGGAGCCGAAATGCAACTTGCAGAGACATTGAACCTAAACCCTAAATCACAAAATCTACATGTAGTTGAGTCAGATAAATATGCATGATGAGAGAGGTAGATCTCAGTTAAGCCCAAGGAGGATGGTCATCTTGTCTTGAGTGTGGCGGTTCAGGTTTCCAACCAGGTTTCTCATCCCAATACATGTCATAGTAAATGTGACCTGGGTCTCGCAACATCACACAGCACCATATCCCCACATATCTCTGTACTCTATTCCTAAACTTTTTCTCCATGTCCTGCATTATGAATAGAAGCTATGATTATTTTTAAAAAAGAAAACTGCAATAATTGAAAGCAAACTTCAAAAAGAATATTTTTCCAATAAAATTGTTAAAGCACCATTTGCACCCCCTGCAAATTGAAAAGTGTAACAGAGTCCTTGGGAGAAAACACAACCCCTCTTTTTTCAACTAAAATAATGAATGTTTGAGGTAGTACCAATATTTTTGTTGAATCAAGGCAATTTAGGTACACACGTATTGTAAAAGAATATAGTTTGGAGCACCGTATGTGGCACACGAAAATTGTTCCAAAAAATAAGGAAGCTTACCTTGTCTGAAAAGCCTTGGAATACATCAAGCATTGATGAAAACTGTATAACCTTGAAATCCTTGTAGGAGGAAAATAGTTGTACAAGCTACAATATACCAATAACAGTGTCAAGGTCTTTCATTCTGTTTCGTTTCTTTAGCGGTTGAACTAGAATAAATGATTCTATTTAAAATAGTTCTCTTGTATTCCCAATGCAGACTGGTGTATTATTATTTTTTAATCAAAACTGACCAAATAAGGACCCAGCAACTAAGGTAAGACATCATTTAATTACATTAAGCATGTGAAAAGTACAAATTGAAATGCTTTTTTAAGCAACTTAGTAATATCTAATTGTCAAATAATTGCATTATCGCTACTTTGACATGTCTACAACACGCAGCAAATAATTAAATGTATTTTCATTAATTCTGTTCAGGTTTGTTTTTGTCAAAATAGTATTGCTAGTTACCAATAGTGTAGAAATGGTCAGTACCTCATGCTGGGTGCTGTTTTTGGGAAGACGAAGAAAACCTTGTTGATCAGTTCTAGTGATATTGGATGGATTGCAATTGGACGAATTTCTGTCACATGTGTCAACCTCCAGTATTGATTCCTTTACCTAGTATAAACACATAATGTAAAAGGATACATAAATGATCTTATACCATTATCCATTTCCTTTCCCTAGAGATGCCATTGGTGTTTAGATGCTCACACAGTATAACTTAATTTTGATCCCACTATCATGTTATTCAAAATAATGGATTGGTAGAGTCTAGCAGGTGATGATGTTGCACGAGCCATTTTGTTGAGAGGCCTGCCTACCATTGGACCAAGCATTTTCACTGAGGGCACGCCCACTACTCCCAGCATGCCACATCACCAATTGACTCGTAATGTGTCATTGCAGACATGGGTTTCATTCCATTTATGATTGAAAGATACAACATAGAAAAGAATGATGCAAATTTGGATGTTAGAAAATAAAAGGGAAGTGTTTTGTACAATGAGTTCTTTCTCTAAAAATGGATTCACTATTTTAAAAAATATTCAGTCATTTTTGATGGAATGGACATAAGAGCAGGCAGTATGTCTTCATTAATTCTGTGTACAACTAAATGTTCTTATAAATAATAGCAAAACTTTAACTATCCAGTTAATATTGTAGTAATTAGAAGTTAACAACAGAAAACTTACATGCTTTGGCAAGGAAGGATTTTGAAGGAAAGAATATTCTCTAAATTCAATCCTTGGACCAAACTCCTCCTCTGGAAGATCCTTGAGCATGACATTAATCTGCACAAGCATTTCTTTAAGTAATGTAATTCTACAATGGACTGAAGTATATACTTTTGCAAAGCATTCAATAGCGGAATGGTTTAATCAGGGGCATAGCCAGAGGGGGTGCAGGGATGGGCTTTGCAGCCCCCATGACTTGAATTTTATAGAAATAATTATGGTAATTTTAATGTAATTGTATATATATAGATATAATACATTTAGCGCACTACCCCAAAATGGAAGAAAAATACAAATTAGCCCCCTTTGAAGTTTATCCTGGCTCCACCCCTGGGTTTAATATATTAATTAAGTATTTGCACAGAGATCCTACAGTATGGTTAATTCCTTTTTTGTTCCCTGAAGATTTAAGGTTCCATTGTGGGTCCCTAAACATTCTATATATGTAGCATGTGGTCGTTTAGCCATCTCTAGTAAAAGATAAAAATAAAAAAGAACCATAGACTTCACTAGCGATGATATGTTACAAGCCTACACCAATTTGTTTGGGACTAAAGGCTTTGTTGTTTTTGTAAAAATCACAGGTGCAAATTTGCCCAAGAGAATTCACATTTGAATTCAATGCGGTTTTTGTTTCAATATTGTTTGTCCATGTTAAGATTTGGTGTTTCCACAAAAGTAAATGAAAAAAACACAAAAATCCAGGATTCCTTTTAGTTGTGAAAATTTTTGGAGGCTGCTTGTGTACAAAATACCCAGTAAGAACTAAGAACTAAAAGAATGAAGCGAATGGATAAGAAAAGAACCTCAAAAACATGATCCATGGGGCACAGAAAAGGTTGACGGGTCAAGGAGCCTTCCAGGATACCTGGGTGCCCAAACCACATCCTATCTAACCTACACCATATAGCCGGCATCACCTAATCATGCAGTCCAACGTTGTTTAACATTTTGTAAATTGCAAAATGCAAATCATGAGATAGACAAATGAAATGTTATGTTGACTCACAAGAGTGCGTTTCAACAAGGAAGCAACAGCCAGTGCAGCTCGTATTTGTTTCAACTGCAACATAAACATCAATTCACTGATTATATGATAGGCACTAATTTGTGTTATAAAATTGAATACGTACTCACGTCATATGGAAGGATAAAGAGAACTCCAGGATTGAAAATGTTTTACCTGGTAATTGACCAAGGCAAAATGAGAGTCAACAGTATGAGCACCACCAAGCAACAAGCTCTTTGGTATCCTTGGTTTAAATGACATATATCCTCCTATCAATTCAAACAAGCATATAAATATTTACATTCCAAAACATTCATGACATTGACACATGCGTGCGCACACGCACACAAACATAGAGAGAGAGTTAGAGAGAGAGAGGGAGAGAGAGAGACCTGGAGAGTCATAATAGGAAGAGGGATCAGAGAATTGCATGGCCTCACGCAACCTATGCCTCTTTCCATCAGTACCGGCATACTGGAAAGTTGTATGGACAGCATATGGCTCTAGCCATAACTGCTTGTACATAGCCTGCACAGTTCTCATTAAGTCCGAGTCAAATTTTTCATATGAAACACTATCCTTTTACTTGCTAAAATATAATGAACAGTGAATTTAACAGGTGAAGTTGGTGAGGTATAAGGGTGACATTATAGGGAATCAGGTATGGTTCTTATTCTTTGGTTTACTTGAAAAATGAAAATACTTTGGTTCAAACCTGACCAACATAGGACAAGAAATACTGACTACATATGAACCACCTATCTGGTCAAGAAATACTGACCAATAGCCAAGATGATAGAGCCCCTACCATCAAATAAGTCAACGTTGCCAAATTTAGTTGATTTTTTATTTATATTTGTTCTTGATTTCCTGATAAAAATTGACTAACTGGAAGTTAAATCATTTTTATGTTCATGAAAAAAAAAATTAAAACTGCACACCGAATAAGCAGGTTGCACCCAGTTTGTCAAACCATTATCAAGATTATCAGGTCATATTAACCAGCAAGGTTGAATTAACAATCAACAGGAATAGCAAGAGGTATCAAGTAGTACCTGGACAAAGTACGTATGGCCACTACAAAATATACTAGCAGGTAGAATTCCCAGTTTGAGGGTCCCATCATACGTATAGACAAGTCCACCATTAGATGTGGTTCCATCTTGTACAGTTGGCCCCAATACCTTGTGCACAAGGTCATTAAACCCATTTTGGTCCCAAATCTTCTCATCAGATAAAAGAAGCTCTTTCCATTCTTTTGCTAGCTGTTTAGATGCCTCAGTTGGTCTCCAGTGGAATATGCCAATGTTGTATGCACCAGTTACTGTTGCATGTTTCAAACAAAGAGCTTCAAGAAAATTGCAGAAGTACAATTTGAAACTATGTTTAAGTTTCCAATGATATACCCACCCGTTACCTTCTTGCCAGACTTCTAGGCTGTCATCAGTGATAGTGGGGATCACTTGGTCGCTTGATGTCAGTATATCTGCATCAGGATACCTTGCTATGTATGGTAGTGGATTCTGTTTCAGTTCATAATAAATTGTTACATTTGACTTATCTTTGTAGATACAATAAACCAAGTAAATTAAGAAACAATATATAACATAAATTAAGAAACAATATATAACATACATTCTCTCAAGTATTACCAATTTCCTTCTCAGAGCTTGCTAATTTATACAATTTTAGTTCCATGGAGATGAATGTTAGGGGTAGAGGGGACTTGAAGGGAGGAGTAACTGGCCTGACATGAACTCTGGAACTTCACAATTCAAACTATTTCGATGGCAGAGAAAGGAGGGTTTTTTCATAAAAATTCGAATGAAAAATGATGCTTGGAGACTAATTAGAAAATTTTGGACTGACAATCAAAGTAATAATTACCAAGAAAAATGTAAGAAATAGTGTAAAAAATAAAGCAAGAACCAAACAAAAAGAAGTACAAATGTATGTATATGTTTTATTATGAAAGAAAAAAAAAGGGCTAGATGAAAAAGAGTGATGGGGTATAGTTACCTTTAACCAGACCATGTCAGTATCACACATTAGCAGTTCAACACCAAATGGTAGCATGGCATTAATTAGAAAGACTTTCTCTCTTCCCATTTTGTGAAATGTGGGGGAACCCCAACCTGCATCTTCAGTGATCATATTGCTTCCCATATCAAATACCGGCACTCCTTTCCAGTATAAAGCCTCCAATAACTTCTTGTCCATGGCACCTGTGTGTGCAATACTTTAAGCTAAGCTATTTATACTAGCAATAAGAAGGAATTTTTGTAGCTTATACATTTATTTAACCGTATTCACACCCACACCCTGGCATATTATCCTTTCAATTACATAACAAAGTTTGGATATTTTCAGAGAGCATCTAATCATTACAAACAAGGTCAAGTCAAGCAAACTCACAGGTATTGTTTTTCTCACAGTAATCCAACATAATATTTTGATAACTAGGAGAAAAGTTGCCATTATTTAACACAGTATGCCTCTCTGACATATCTAGTAAAAAACTCCTGCCTTTTTGCAACTGTATCTTGTAAATTAGGGTGCATGTTTAAATATCATATTTCGGGTCTCATGTGCAAATACTGATCAAATATTGGGTGACAGTGGAACTATTACAGGTGTGCCAAAAAAAGGTAATAAATTTCAAGTAATTTCTCAAAAAGCATCTATACTGAACCAGTGCAGTGGGTTAGTGTGGTACTGTCCAGGCATCAGTGTAAACCAACAAATAAGATAATCCCCCGTCCGAGTACAAATTAATTAGTGTGAAAAAATAAAAAAAGAAACTGCAGAATAAATAAAGGAAGGTGAAGTTAACTACCAACTAGTAGGTTATAGACATGAAGATCAGTCAAATGCTTCACCCAATTCAAAATGAAGTCCATAAATGCATAATTCCCAAAGGTAACAATGATTACATTGTCTTTGGCATGGCTTTTGACCATATCCTTTGTGAGTTTGAATGTTTCCAGCTTCGGAAATTTACTGCCGGTTGGTAACTTCCATATTGGTATCGTCTTTTCAGAATTTGACAAGGTAAGTGATCCTTTACTCGTGCTACTATTATCTTGGTTCCCTCCATTTGAGATAGCATCAGTCAAAAATGGTGATGTCTTGTCTTTTCTTCCTACTGAGTTGTGAATAAAAATTATTCTGTGAATTTCGTCAAGCAGCATATAACTAAAAAGGTTATATCCTTGATACCAAACATTTAACTTTTAAAACCCCACTGCCACTGCTTTTGCATTAACTGCAAACACCAATAGCAGCCAAACTGACACTGACTGTAGCAAAAACTGTATTATCAGCCCCCCAACTCAAATGATTTACAATCTACGATAACTAATTGAGAGAAACTTTGGAGCACAAACTATTAAATTGGTTCAATCTGCTTTACTTCAATTTAAGTTTAGGAAAGAAAGTTGGAAAAATTTTATAACAAAACATAACTTCCTGATAACCAAGTGCAGAATCCAAATTGACCAAATAATCACTCAATCGAACCGAACATAGTTTACAACACAACCTACCTATCAACAATTCAACCTAGTCATACTCTAATTTCTACTAAGACAGATCACAATCATGACTTGAACAACGCAATTACTAAATTCCACCTGAGATCAAGTTAACATGATCCTATTTGCTAGAGGCTCATTGAAAACAACAACAAAAGACCATAAAAAAGATGGAAACAATCTCTTACAAGGCGAGCCAAAAGAGGTGAATGGCGTGTATCCAGAGGAGTTGAGACTGGAGATGATGAAGAAAACGGAGAGGAGGATTCCAACACCTCCAATTGAGTAGATCGCCACAAATATGGGTTTCGTCTCGCTGCACCGACTGAAAATCGCCATTAGCGACCTCCTCAAGCAAGCATTCGCTCTTACTGTCGCAAATCGACCATGAGAGAAGGCGAGAGAGAGAGAGAGAGAAATTGCGCGAAAAAAGGTGGATGAGAGAATGGAGAAAAATGGGAATGGTGGATTTTATTTTATATAAAACAAAGAGAGAATTGCATTGACAAAGGTTTAGAGTGAGATTGAATTTGAAGTCTGATCTTTTCTGAGACGATACACATGGTGGGGGTATAATTGTCAGATTTATTTATGATTAAGGATGATGTATTTAAGGTTTTCTCTGATATTATTGATTTCCATGGGGTCCGATTAGTAATGAATACTTATTATGGGATATTAATGCAGACCAGGTGAATGCTGATCAAATGACAGTTTTTTAAAAGTTTTTTTCTTTTAATTACTGGATTCAGTGCCAACAAGGTTATATTAAAAACTACTTTACAAAATGAATAATGCTAGAATCAAACATATAAGACGTGAAACACGATCCAAACGTCAACCATTAAAATTTCAAACAGCTGATCCAAACCGTTCAATATATGTCCTATATATTTGATACTAGTCACTCCCAAAAATTGCGTATAATACATATGTATCATTTGGACTTAATTTTATGTATATGCATTAAGAAGTAGTAAAATTAATAGATTAAATTTTTGTAATTTATTCATATTTTGAAAACAATTAATATTGTATAATCTTTCATATTACTTATAGGAAATTGTATATAAATTTTCTAAAAAATATAAATTGACATTATTACACACTTTACAAACATAAAAATCCTCACTCAAAAACTATTTATATCCTCATTTTTCCTATTTGTTTTAAATATCCGACGTCCATGTCAGCTGCTACATTTCTCATCCATCTCTCTTGTTTGGTCCAAGTCAAAGAACACACACAGTCACGTTGATGACATATTTAAGGTTTTCTCTGGCTCCGTTTGGATTAGGGGTGTCAACGGCAATCGTTTTGCCGTTATGCCGTCACGTTAACGGTAAGTGGAACGGCAAACGAAATGGGTAGTGGAACGGAATAGCACATGCCGTTTATTGAAACCGTATATTTTGTACATGCCGTTTAGCGAAATGGTAAATGGAACGGCAAACGGAACATCGAAATTGTGTCGTTTCATTTGTGGCACGTCAAACGGAACGGCCTGTTCCGTTGCCACATACCACGTTTGACAGCCCTAGTTTGGATGGTGTCATGTGGGAATAAGAGGAATAAGGGAAGAAGTATTGGAAAGTGTGTAACTTTGTGAAGAGTTTGGATTGTTTATAATAAATTTAGGAGTAGGAAGAAACTATTTCTTTATTCTTGCACTCATCAAAATGGAGCCTTTGATATTATTGATTTCTATGGGGTCGGATTAATAATGAATATTCATTATGGGTATTAATGCAGACCAGGTGAATCCTGTACCGTTTTATGAGACGGATCAAATGATAGTTTTTAAAGTTTTTTTTTCTTCTTTTAATGAATTCAGTGTCAAGGGAGCTTTTTGGATGGGTAAGGAATAAGCAAGAATAGCAAATTTCGGACGGAAAGTATTGGGAAGAAGCTATACGTTTGGATTCCTAGGCGGAAAGTATTGGAAAGTGTGTAACTTTGTGAAGAGTTTGGATTGTTTATAATAAATTTACGTTTAGGAAGAAGCTATTCCTCCTATTCCCAGATCCAAACGGGACCCTTATTCCTAAGCGATCCAAACGGCCCCAACAAGATTATATTAAATACTACTTTAAAAAATTGCGTATAATATATATCAGTTGGACTTATTTTTATGCATATGCATTAAGAAGTAGCAAAATTAATAGATTAAAATTTTGTAATTTATTCATATTTTAAAAACATTTAGGCTCCGTTTGGATGGCTTCTTCCCGGAATAAGGAATAAGGAATAACCACTTTTTACCAATAAATTTATTTCTAATTATCCAAACTCTTCACAATAGTTACACACTTCCCAATAAACTTACCCCTTCCCAATAAATTTCTTCCTATCTTATTCTCAATGCATCCAAACGGAGCCTTAAATTGTATAATCTTTCATATTACTTATAGGAAATGATATAAAAATAAGTCTATAATATAAATTGACATTATTACACACCGTTGGTCACATGAGACCGTTTGGATGGTATGGGAATAAGAAAGGAACAAGAATTTAGGAAGAAAATATTGGAAAGTGTGTAACTTGAGAAGAGTTTGGATGCTTAGAAATAAATTTCCGTCTAGGAAGATATTATTCCTTTTATTCCTAAGCAATCCAAACGGCCCCATAAAAAGTAGTTCCTAAAAAAAACTATTTATATCCTCATTTTTTCTATTTGTTTTCAAAATCCGACATCCATGTCAGCTGCTACATTTCTCGCAAATGAAATCTCCTCCTGCGAGGACGGTACAACGCACCCGATCCCGCCGTCTGATCTAATATGGACGGTCCCTAAAAAATACCAGATTATAAGGCCCGAAAAATATAACTGTCCAGATTAAATCGGACGGTGGGATCAGGTGCGCTGCACCGTCCTGTTGCGGGAGCAGATTAGGATACCATTTCTCGTCCATCTCTCTTGTTTGGTCCAAGTCAAACAAAAACAGTTTGATCCATGATCAAATGATTAATATTTTTCCCAGATGTTATTTGTGCACATACAATAATTCCTTTATAATTAACTAGTTGAGAATTGCAGTCATGCTGATCATTAACCATAAAATAAAACGCACACAGAAAGAACAAGCGATTAAAGTCAAAGTAGCTAATTTTATTAATTTGATTCAATTGAGCTCAAATAACAACAATGTATTTAGCTCTACTCCATGTATATTGCCTCAATAAAAACAGAACTCAACAAAAGAAAAATATTAATCCTTAAATCAACTCTTAGAGGCTTTGCTAACTACTCCACTGCTCCAGGATTCTGCTTTTAAGCTGCTCAAAATATGGGAAAAAAATACAAGAAATTTAAGGTCAGAAACTCCTAAAGTCAACAGAAAGCAAGACATAAATTAATTGGTCATACTCTTAAAAAAGAACAATATTTCATTAATAAACTATTATGGGCCTACGGGCTTAACTACCAAAAAACTATTATGGGTCAAGTGATCACTATTTTTGCGACAGCCTAAGCGGCCCAAAGCCCATCAGAAGGTTCAAAATTATTCTTGTAACAGTCCTAATATTCTCATCTATTATAAAAGAAAAGATAGAAAAAAACAGAGAAATAAAAAAGACGACAAGAATAAGAAGAAGAAGAAAGAAGAAAGATTGGGAAATTAAGCAATATGAACAAAGATATAATAGTTATCAGCAACAAGAAACAGAGAAAGAATAGACTTACAGCACTTGACGGCGGTTTGGCCGCACTTGGTCGGGAGGCTGTTGATGATATCCAGAGTGTTGCACGCACACTGATGGCTGACACTGGACAAAGCACTGCAACATGCCTTGCTTGGTGGGCCCACAGAGGATCCTGGTACAACGGATGCGGCACAAGCGACAAGGTTGGCGAGCTGGGTTGAGCATGTGTTGGCTGCTGAGGTGGTCAGCTGGTATTGGCCGGAGAGGCAGAGGAACATGACGACCAAGGCGAGAGCACTGAGCTTGGTGGCGGCCATTTTCTTGTTAATGGATAATACTAGTTTCAATTAGTGGAATAAGAATTAAGTATCTGTGTGTGGTTGATGTGAGATGGCTTGGTATGATGGGGAATTTATAGATGTAGTTTTGAGGAGTGAGGTAGTAAGAATTGCATGAGTTACCTAATTTGGGTTTTCTTGGGAGGTATGATTCACCTAATTGCCTAGTTAGGTTATGTGTTTTACTTGAGATCATGACAAGAGGATGAAATATGTGAGGCTTTACAAGGAAAAAGGTAAAACTGTACATATTTATCCTGTAAAATGATGTTTTTGTTATAAGGATTTTACATATTATAATATCACTGTATAAATTCATGATTACCTAAATAATTAACTTTTATTCGTGAAAAAAATTATGCTAGCTGTAGACCTGTAGTTGATGTAAGATAGCAATGAAAACAATTGTTACAAACAATTTTCTCAGAAATATATTAACAAAAACTACAGACAAATAAACTCACGGTTGCAATGAAAGCAATCGTTGTGGTAATAATATCAGTAATTATATCATCAATCAAAATCACTATTTCTGATAATAAAACGGGAAATAAACGATAACAAACAATTATTGGAAAAAGTGATTATTTATTTAATGTAAATACTATAATCCTAAAATATAATACAAAAAATACTTAAATAGTATATATTACTAATCAAACAAAATAATACGAAATATTTTATAAATTAATCTCACCGCAATCATAACATTATACAATTAATAAATGACGGAAGAAAGATTATTTTGTTTTATTTCCAATAAGCTAACTGAGTAAAACATACGAAATAACACTTAATTTCCCGCACTCTTATCCAATAAGCTAATGAAAAATATATTATTTTAGTTATTTTACTGGATGATCAAGCTAATTACTAATAAAATTCTACTCGCATCCGTCTTTATCGAATAAATTATGAATAGGATAATTATGTAATAAAAAGATTTCAGTGGTACTCTTTAATTAACTGGTAGTTAGTTAGAAATATGGGATCCGCATCTGCTGATCATATTTGATCGGCAGAAGTATGATTTTGTTTTATTTCTGTTCAATCTAAAACGAACAAGCTAAATATATAGAATCGAGTAATCAACTGATATATTATTCAGCGCTTCTTCTGATGTATTCTAATTTGACGGTTTAGAAAGGGACAAAACAATACTGTTCTTGCCCTTCATCATAATTTAAAACCTATATATATTTGTCATGAGAAGGTTGCACTATCAACATTTTAGTTGCTCCAAATGCTAATATTTTACTATTCAGTTAATTTTTTTTAATTTTAAAATTCAAACATTAAATTCAAACCGTTGATTTTATTTAATTTAATGAGTGATGCGTTTTCATATAAACTTTGAAAATTTTAGAGTTTTATTTTTGATAGTTAACAATGTTTGTTTGTTTTTCTATCTCTTGACTGAGTATCAAATAAACTCCAAAATTTACAAAATTTATATGAAAACGCATCGCTCGTTAAACCAAATAAGATCAGCGGTTGGATTTAATGTTTGAATTTTAAATTTTGAAAAAATAACTGAATAGCAAAATATTGACATTTGCGGACAACCAAAATGTTGATAGCAAAACCTTCCTCATTTGTCATATAGGATCTAGATGTTTTTGTGGTGCAATTAATACTGCGCTGCACCCAAATCAAATGGTCAGGCACTTGAGGAGTGTTACTGTTAGTCTGTTACATACATAATAATGAGATGTGCTAAAATCAGCCATGACCGACGGATGGACCCGTCAGCTGCGATTATATCTTAATTTTTGAGATTCTAATGGCTAATATGAACCATTCAATGTGTTCTCCATATTGAAATCTCATTGGAGACCAAATTTTACATTTTTCTGATTTTGTTTACTATTTTTTTGAGATTTTTAAAAATCATAGTTATTGAAGGGTCCAGAATTATTTAGATTAAGAATTTTGTAAAATACCAAACAAATACTAAAAAATTTCAGAAAAATATAAAATTTAGTCTCCAACAAGATTTCAATATGGAGATCATATTGAACGGTTCGGATCGACTGTTAGAATCTCGAAAATTGAGATTTGATCGTATCTGAGTCGCGACTGATTTTAGCCTATCTCCATAATAATTTGTGCCTCTTCAAAATCCACGAATTCAGACTGAAGTCCACCCATGCAAAATAAAATAATTGTTGAAAAATTTAGAGATTGTGCAACTGAAGGAATATAGCACATCATATCTAGATAGTTGTGATGTGAAATCGTGATTATACCACGGTCGAGTGTTTAAACTATTGACGTATAAAACTATTACTCATTTCGAGTTATTCTTTTTTTCCTCTTTTCTTAATTCAAAATGACCAGAACTTATTATGGAACGAATTTTTGTTGTTATTCCTGGACTTGTTCTAGACAGTCTCATTTGACCAGATTATCAAATACGCCGTGCGCCTGTGTTGATGGTCAAAAGTCAGCACAGAAACAAGATTCTCTGTATTCAGAATATATCCACCAAACCGTGTGGCAAATTCCTGATTTGATCTTAACCCTCCATTCGATTTGAGAAAACATAACCGTTATTGTTGTTACGCATGGCCACGGCACACAGAATCCGTGCGGGAGGAACTGCTATAGTTCTATGAAGAGTAACGGCCGAAATTATTTTATATAGAATTTTTGACAAAAAAATTTTAATAGAAAGAATTATTTATTTTTTTTTAATAAGAAGAAAGTTCGAACGCGTTTTACAAAAGCGTACAGTCTCTCTCCTTCGTACCCGTTTATAAAACGCGCTCGAAGGCTTCGAGCGCGTTTTATAAACGCGTTAGAGAGGAGAGAGCTTCAGTTACGCCTGAAGAGGCTGGTCAGACCTTCGTACGCGTTTATAAAACGCGTTCGGAGCTTTCGAGCGCGTTTTATAAACGTGTTATTAGTTTTTCATATTTTCCATCAAACTGCAACATTTAACTTATTAAAAATAATATTTTACAATAAGGTCCCTGCATGTTTCATATTTACAAAATTCTCAAAATTTTATTTCCAATTAAAGTTTGAATAAATAGATGTATCAAAATTTTATTTCCAAATAAAGATGCATTTAATTGCACATATTTTTTTTTTGAACATGTGTATAATAGCATTTTGTTTGAATAATTATTCACCGACGACCCTGTAATTTTACATACTTATCTTTTGAATTGTAGTCTCTTCTCTTTTTTTTTTTATTTTATGTTAGCCATATATATAATCAAATAATATATAATATGAAAATAATTAAAATATAAATTTTTAAAACAATTTTGAACATTAAAACTTTAAACAGGCTTAACTTTTGATAGGAATGTCCATTTGGGGTGATCGAGGACAATCCGGAAAGCTCGCGACGAGATCTACACATTTTACCGGGGTGGAACCCCGTAACGACCATTTTCGGAGCAAAAAAACGCTCTCTAGACCTCCAAAATTCACTTTGAAAGTTTGCAAACCTAAAAACCACTCTAAACTACTAAAAAAGTTTTTAAAATCATAAATTAATCATTAAAAAGAGAAATGCAGTAAATTAAGTGACTTTCTTGATAGTTATTCAAACAAAATGATATTAATGTCAAAATTAATATTCTAATGTCATTTTTAAATAAGATTAAATTTAAAAATAAATTTAACTTAAATTTTCATATTAATTTTTCTATTAATTTTGAGAAAAACGGTAATAACTCAATTTCGAAAAATTTACGTCTTCCTACCCGTTTATAAAACGCGCTCGAAGGCTCCGAACGCGTTTTATAAACGCGTACGAAAGTCTGACCAGCCTTTCAGGCGTATCTGAAGCTCTCTCCTCTTACGCGTTTATAAAACGCGCTCGAAGCCTTCGAGCGCGTTTTATAAACGGGTACGAAGGAGAGAGACTGTACGCTTTTATAAAACGCGTTCGAACTTTCTTCTTATTAAAAAAAAAATAAATAATTCTTTCTATTAAAATTTTTTGTGTCAAAAATTCTATATAAAATAATTTCGGGAGTAACGGTCAAGGCCACGGTCGGTAGCCTGTAGGCCTGCTAGTTAGCCTTTTAATAGTCTAATTTTTTAAGATTCGTGCTAGGCCGGCCCGAGCAGCTCGCATCTGCGTTATATCCACGCGGAGTCGTGGAGTGGACCCCTAGGCCCATAGCATCTCATTCCTCCTCTATACCCCACACTGTTTCTGTCCTCTCCGTTTATTAAAAATGGAGACGACCATTTTTCTCTATTTAGTTTGAATAAATAAATTCGGTGTTGGGACTTGGGAGTCTTGTCATACTGAACCTCATACTTCATTTTATAATTTAATTAAGCAATACTTTACTTCATTTTATTATTGTGAATTACTTTCATTAATTAAGCAATTGATGAAATTAGTTGACAATTCAGACAATACAAACATAAATATATATCACATAAAACATCACAAAATCAATCATATACATAACAAAAGACAACCGTAAGTAGTTAAATAATGATAACTTAACATTTTTTATTTGAAAAATATTTTCCATGAGCAAATTCATTTATGCTACCAGTCGGAGTCAAGTGCAATAATTTTTAAAATGAAATTGCTCATTTAAGAAGTTACATTTAGGCATAGCCATCTCGTTACCATATACTAGTGATTATCAATATCATGTATGATGAAATTCTCTGTTTTCAAAATGTGATGAAATATGATGAAATTCTCTGTTTTCAAAATGAAGGTCCTCTCCATTTCCCACTAACCGGAGGTGAAAGTCAAAAAGGTTTTCCATTCCGCAATTTATAAAACCCTCATCATCTCCGAAGGCAGCATTTACCGATTCTTCCCTCTCTTGGAAACCGTTTTCATTCCATTTGAAGATCAAAGTCGACTTTGCAAAAGAAGAAAGGAGAAGAGAAAACGAATCACTGAACAAAAGAAGCGAAGAGAAAGAAAGGTAACCTCTTCTCCTCTACTTCGATCCGATCCTAATTATATTCAGTAAACGTCAATCTCGTTTCTGATATCAGATATCAAAAGATTGTTTCGTTCCCCATCTAATCTTTATTATCTCAATTTTGCGACAATACGAGTAAAACAAAAATGCTTTGATTAGTTACTTTAGGCCTCAGGGATTTTTGTTTTGTACATTTAAGCATAGTTGTTACGATTCTTGTCAGGGATTTAATTCTTTTGTGCTTTGTTTTAACATACCGAATTCTATGTTTGAGGTATTTATATTATTTATTTTATTATATTTTGTATATTTTAACAGGAGAGTAAAAGATGGGGCTTAGTTTTACTAAGCTGTTCAGCCGACTTTTTGCGAAGAAGGAGATGAGAATTTTGATGGTTGGTCTTGATGCCGCTGGTAAAACTACAATTCTTTACAAACTCAAGCTTGGTGAAATTGTTACCACCATCCCTACCATAGGTACCTTATCAATTCACAATTTATATCTTTAGTTTTTATATTACTGTTCGTTTACTTTCATCTTTCATTAGTACCTACAATGACTTATTTGATATGATCAAAGGTTTGTTTATTTTGTAGTACTAAAATTGTTAGCTTATGATTTGTCTGTTGCTGGGTTTGTTGCTAATTCTAGAAAAATATTGTTCTGTGGAAGTAGGAATTTGGAATTGATTGAACGCTGCTTAACTTTTTTATTTAATAGGATTTAATGTGGAAACTGTGGAGTACAAGAACATTAGCTTCACTGTTTGGGATGTTGGTGGTCAGGATAAGGTTTGTTCTCACCTATTTGCAATTTCAATATGAAAATACAATAATTGTAAGTCTTTTATTGGCTGTTCCTCTGTACTGATTAGTAATGCTTAATTCTTTTTGTATTCTGATGATCTGCTATATATTGAATTAAATAAACAGATCAGGCCACTGTGGAGGCATTACTTCCAAAACACACAAGGGCTTATTTTTGTGGTGGATAGCAATGATAGAGATCGTGTAGTTGAGGCCAGAGATGAGCTCCACAGGATGCTTAATGAGGTACAAGTTTGCTACGAACCTTACCTTAGTCTTCATTACTGAAGTTTTGGTCAGGAGTCGAATTAGAAAGTTTAAAGTGGATCCTGTACAGTACTATTAGGGATATGAATTCATGTGTATTCCGAACCTACAGAGATGGAAATTAGGTAATTATACCTATATATTAGTAATGACTGTGCTTTTATCATAAATTCATAATAGTTTTTAAATCTTAAATTACCCCAAAATTTAATGTTTTTGGAATTAAACTTTACATTTCTCATACTTCCAAAAATTGAATTGTCCAGCTTTCATATTAGCTGATAGATATTTGACTTAGCTTCCAGCGGAACCTTTTGTCTGCCTCAGTTTATTTCAACCTGGACTTTGCTTATTTGATATTTGATTTTGATATTTCAATTGTCAATAGTTCGGAATACCTTTCTCATCAAATTGACACCTAAGAATAAATGCTGGTTGCAAATAGTTGTATAAATGGCAAGTTCTAGGTGCAATTGCGAGGATCACTTTGGCCTTATCTTACAAGTAATGTACAGTGTATTACTGAGTGCAAAAATTTTAATAACTTCTTAAAAAGGTGCTTCCATTTTTAGAAAAAAAGGGAAATGAGGTTAGTTTTGAACTCTTTTTGAATTATGGGGGAAATATATTCTATCTCTGTCATTTATTAAAACAAGTAGCTTGATATGTTAATATCTCTGCTCAGCAGCCTTGTTGAGGATTTGATGATTTGGTAGGTCTGTAATGTTGCTTTTCTAATGTGTGAACTGTTGTGACAGGATGAGCTGCGTGATGCTGTGCTTCTTGTATTTGCAAACAAGCAGGATCTTCCAAATGCCATGAATGCTGCAGAGATCACTGACAAGCTCGGCCTCCACTCCCTGCGCCAGCGACACTGGTATGACACTTATGGTTAAAAGATACAAAACAAATGATAGAAAAGGAAGAACAAACGAGAAGTTTGCCAGTACTGCTATGTTTCTATATCAAATTTTATGTGTTGAAAGAAACATTTGTCTCTTAGACTTAAGGTTAATAACTAAAGGTTATGATTGTTACTGAACTGTAATTTTGTCAAGTATTTAAATGTATAATTTGGGGCTATTTATGCAGGTATATTCAGAGCACCTGTGCTACATCCGGTGAAGGCTTGTATGAGGGTCTTGACTGGCTTTCCAACAATATTGCTAGCAAGGTAATCTCACCTCTCTCTCATTTTCTTCCTGGTATGGGTTATATATTATTTTCAATAGCATGGTTCCGTAAGTTGGTGTCAAAGATTTATGTGGGAAACAGAGACAATGTGTTTGGTATTTGCAAATTGCACTTTCCATACTTGCAAATGGGGACCCGGAATATTTCACATTTGCAATTTGAGACACAAATTTGAAGTATATATCATATGAAAATTTGGCAAATATTCAAGTGATTTAGCAAATATAATCTTAAAAAAGCAGCACTTTTATGAAAAAAATAATGAAGTGTCAGTATATGCTACTTGACTATTCATCTTTTCTATCTTCTTTTTCAGTCTTAATTGTGATGAGCTGTTTTCGAATGGAAAAGAGAAAAGCTTTGTGAAACAAATACTAAACCCGAAGGTATAATCGGTAGTGGTTATTTCTTTTTTGGGGTGCTTCTAGAGTGCACAATCCTTCAGCTGTCAGATTGCTCTTTCTGGGCACGTATTAGACTCTATTTTTGTGTTTGCCTTTTTTTTTTTTTTTCCTGTGCACATGGAAACATAATACATCTTGTAAAATGGTTTGCGATATTAAACTCTGCGCCTTTGGCCCATTAGGTCTCTAATTTCTAATCATGACATTTGGGTTCTCATATATAATATATTTGACATCTACATCATATTACTTAATCTGATTTTCAATCCCCACCGAACTGCTCTTGGGATCAGTTTGATAGATATTTTTTTCCTTGACGAAAATAGGGGTCACGTACTCACGTCCCTTCATTTGCATTAATTAAATTTAAAATAGTTACATTACGAGATCTGGCATTTAACTGGTTGATACATTGCCAGGAAGAAAGAAAAACAAAATGTTATAACTTGTAAATCTATAATGTCAAACTAAAAGAAAGGGGAAACTTAAAGCTGAAAACTTCATAAAAAGGAAGTTTGAGAAGAAGAAAGGTCCCAGAGTCGGCAAGGGCCTGTTTAAGTGCAAAGCAATCAGAGAGTATTTCTTTACATTGAGATTGTTAAACTCTTTGTTAAAGTAAATTCAATTGCCTTTCACCATTTTGTGAAATTACAATGATAACAACTAATAACAGTGACGCTTGTGACAAAAGTAACAACAGCAATGATTATTTTGACATTTATTCTTGAAGTGCTTAAAACTGCTAATATTGTTTAATAGTGCATACTGTAGACGCAATACTCATTTAAATACTTATTTTCAAATAAACTCACAAACTCACTATTTCCAGAGAGGAATTAACAGGATCCTATACAGTATCAGTCATGTAAATTCATCAATTATTTACTGGAACGGGGATGGCATGAAGAGGTACAGCAAGCTCAAGCACGGCTGCAAACTTTTCTGTCAAATCTACATCTTTAGGTTCCATCCCATCAGGAAGCTTCCAATCAAACTCGGCAAGAATCAAAGCCAGTAGAAAAGGCACTATCTTCACAGCAAAAGGCAACCCGGGACAGATTTTCTTCCCAGACCCAAATGGGATGAACTCAAAATCTCTTCCATGAAAGCTGATATGTTTCTCCAAGAATCTTTCTGGCCTGAATACATCTGGCTCAGTCCATACTTTTGGGTCCCGTCCGATTGCCCATGCATTTACTAACACTTGTGCTTCTCTCGGCACTCTGTACCCACACAGGGTAACTCCATCTTCTATTGCCTTGTGAAGCAATAATGGCCCCGGTGGATGCAATCTCATCGCCTCTTTGATCACTGCTTGTAGATATGGAAGATCGAGTGCATCTGATTCCTCCAAATTTTGTATTGCAAAAACCTCCCGCACTTCGGCTTGAGCTTTTGCCATGGCAATGGGATCATGAAGAAGCTCCCCCATTGCCCATTCCACTGTTATGGAGGTTGTGTGGCTTCCAGCTCCAAATAGTTCCTGACAAGGAAATCATTTATGTTTTTTTATTGACATAATCTTTTGAGATAAATTTCGAGGAACTTGATTAATTTTCAAAAATTAAAACTTCTAGCTTCATAGAGCATTCAGTGCAACTTAATACCCAAGTCATCAAATCTGTTGATTATAAAAGAAATGTATTTCGTGTTATAAGAAAAAGAAAACTTACAGTAAAAAGAATTTGGATTTCTTTGCGACTTATCTTTGATTCGGCAAGCAAATCGAGCAAGGAATCTAAGAAATCACCATAGTTTTTACCACCATTCCTCCTGTGCTGTAATCGAGCGTCCACAATAACATTAAAGGTTTTATGATATTGTCTGTGGTAGCGCGCAGAGGTGCGGCGTCTGCCTTGTAGATCGAACAGCCTGAGGAAAGGGAAGAAGTCGGAGGCATTAGGTTTTAAGTTTTCATTAATGGATTCCTTAATTAGCTCTTCAAACTCTTGCGGCGACTCAGAGTTGATATCAACAATGTCTTGCGAGAATAGTACATTAGAGATCATATTAAGCATTCCAGAGAAAAATATATGGCCAATGTCCACAGGATGACCGGCTTTTTTATGGAAACAGTCGATAATATCACGTGCCTTTTGCGCCCTCATCTCTCTACTTGTTTCAAGGCTACGTGTTGAGAAGAGATTGACAGCGCAAATGGCACGATTGCGCCTCCATAAAGGTGATGTACTTGGAAGAAAAAACATGGATGCATCATGATAATTATAAGCACGTGACGAGTCGGGTACTGATCGGGCAGAGAAAAAGGCATCTTTCTTTTGTAAGACTTCCCGTGCAGCCTCGGGTGAGGAGATGACAATGGCAGTGGTAAGACCAAGCTTGAGAGATATGACAGGACCATACACCTTAGCAAGACGAGCGAGCGAGCGGTGTGGTTGTCTGTCCAAGTCTAGCAAGTTTC
This sequence comes from Rhynchospora pubera, assembly GCA_028095005.1. Classification (NCBI taxonomy): domain Eukaryota; kingdom Viridiplantae; phylum Streptophyta; class Magnoliopsida; order Poales; family Cyperaceae; genus Rhynchospora; species Rhynchospora pubera. Next base: position 205,026,108 of record CM051461.1, on the reverse strand, counting down.
CAATTAACGGTAGCGGCGCCGGGCCTGGTGGCAGCGCTAGTGGAGCTCGGTGTGGCCATGAAATTAGCTTAGAGAGGGAGAAGAGGAGAGAGATGGTTAGTGCGATGATCAGGAGACTTAGTGCAAGTTCCATATGGAGTTTGTTGATACAATTAGATAGCTCTGTGCTTTGCTTGTATTTTCTCAACTTTCGGACAAATAAATTAATCTTAGTAAACACGAGACTATGAATCTATGATAACGTGGCAAATGTGACAAGTGGGTCGTTCACGCTTATTTGAATTAGAATTGTTTCTGTGCCTTGCACATTAATTATTGACCAACAAATAATCTCTCCCCTGAAGAGCGCGACGGAAAATTGGAAACAATTCTTAAAATATGAAGAAGGTTTTCCTATTTACTTGAAATAAACCTAAACATAGGGCTGTTAATGAAATTTATTTATCTATTTATCCTATTCGTACCGCATTCAATAAAACGGTTATGGATAAAATTTTATTTTTATTAGACTAACAGGTATGGATATAGCTAAAGAAATTTTTTTTGTTAACTTAATATGTACGAATACGGATAAGGGCTATTTCGTATCCATTAACTAACGGGTAAATCATTACAAACATATATGCATTAATGCATGTATAATTATGTAAGTAGCATATTTCGTCAGATATATATGGTATTAGTTTTTATCTACATCGAAATTTATTAATGTTGATTAAAAAATTAATTTGTACTCTATTATATTATAATTTATAATTAGTTATATAGATTTTTTAAACGTCAATTGACATGAGAATAAATGGCATGATTTTTGTTAAATGTAAAGTGTTTTTTAAATATTTTATTTGATGCAATTTATTTAGTATATTATATATTTTTTATTAAATTAATAATATTATTATTATTATCCATTATGTATCATTATCCTACTCTTACTGTTAATACTTAACCGGTACGGGTAGGGTGCAGGTAAACTAATTTTTTAATGGGTATAGATAGGGTATGGGTAAAGAAAATTTTAACGGGTGCGGGTATGAAAATATCTTCTACCGTACCGTATCGTACCCATTGACAGCCCTACCTAAACATTAAACAAAATTGAGATGGACGAAAATCTCCTTTACCTGATTAATTGTTATCATCAACCTAATTAATAATTACCATCAATAGCAAGTTGCAGTAAAAGTTGAATTTTGATGATATTTTCCCTATAGAATATGTACATAATTAAAAGCAAAAGTTGAATATATTCATGAACATTTTAGCAAAAATTTTGAATGACTTGTTCCTAGCTTGGTTTGCTTCATAATTAATTAATTATCGAAAGCTTACTAAATCTATCAAGGAATAGCATGTGTTTCTATACAAACAAATATAATATGAGAAGATCATCGCATCTAGTTAGCAAATATATACAACCAGCTGTTATGCTTCATTAATTCAAGCAAAGCATCTCATGAATCAATTCCCAAATATAATGAAATTTTGTGTTATCTGATCGATGTCTCATTAGAAACATGCTTCAATATATATTCAAAAGTAATACTGGTTATTAATTTTTTTTTCTTTCTTTTGGCAACGGATCTCAAATCTAACTAGATAAGTAGCACAACTAAATCAACTATTTGATCCATAACCACACTCATTAAAATGAAAAAGCATGAAATGTATGATTCAAACTTGGCGTTCCATATTTTCTATTCAACCTGTGGAGTGTGGCTCCAATTCAAACTTTGGAGCCTTGATCACCATATTTTTTTTCATATCTATGTTGCAAACCGAACAAACCAAAAACATGACTAAACAATTAATTTTGTGTTCCACACTCCACAGGTTTGGCTTTCATTATTGGATTACTATTTTTACTTAAAACTAGACTTAAAATAAAATCACGTGTTTACCACACTAATCAATGAACGCTAAACCATCTGTTGAGTTTAAGACATGATATTTTATGTTATACTTCTCTGTAGTTATACTTCCCCAAACCAGTTTGTACCGTTTTTGTAATTTGAGATTGCAATGTAACCACATTTTACATTCAGCTTATATTATTATTTTTTTTCTATACAGGATGTCCAATGTTTAACTAAAACTATTAAACTATGTGGCGCCGAATTAAGGATTTATGATAAAACCTTACTGTACATTATGATTAAAATAGTTTGTTATTTTTACTGTACTTAAACCTTACTATTCCAACTCAATTAGGTCAACACTCAACATCCAAGATCCACGCTTGTTATTTTTTATTATTTCCTTATTAAAATATCTGGTGAGTCTAAATTTTATTGGATTTATGTAAACTTGGCGCTATGTGTTTGAAAATGCAGAGCAACCCTGATGGATCTTTATCCTCTGTGAAGTATTTGTTATGCTACGTTTTGTGATTTTTTAGATAGTGCCTCAACTTCAACTTTTAGGTTTATTATTTTATTTTAATTTAATTTAATTTTATTATTATTATATTTTTTGAAACTAAGATCCCTAAGAAGGGGTTCTAAACGTTAGGTTTATTTGTGGTTTTATAATTTTCATGTTCTACTTTTATAAAGTTTAATCCTAACATATCATACAGTTGAAAAGGGCAATGGACAATCCTAATGATTTACAATAATTCAGATTTGGTTCAATTTTGTCTACTCTGTTTTTGTGCGCTATTAGTCTATTACCTTTCATTTTCTGGTCATGCCTCCTTACTAGGGGTGTCAACGGCTTCCGTTTCAATGTGATGCCGTTCCGTATAAACGAAACGGAACGGTTAACGGCACAGGTTTTTGTATCGTTTTAGTAACGGAACGGTAAACGAAATATCATATTCTACCGTTTCGACTGTTTCAGCCTCATTTCAAACTGTTTTATGTGTTATTTGTGAAACGGAACGGTTAACGAAACGGAAATTTGTGCCGTTTCATTAACGAAACAGTTTACGAAATGAGTTGGTGTATCGTTTCATTATACGAAACAGAAACGGTAAGGGCCCATTCTGTGCCATTGGGCCACGTTTGACAGGCCTACTCCTTACCTATGTGACTATTGATTATATTTTGTTATGCGGAAATCCCTCTAAGAACCGAATCCTGTGTCGCGTGGCACGCTTGCAGCGCAGAAAATCGCTACCCCATATTGGATCTGAAACAACCAAAACCGCTCCACCTCGCTCCCTTTCTTCTCCACCTTGACAAAACCACTTCAGCCCCTTCTCACTCGAGCTAGAGAGCAACGAAAGCACAAGCGAGCATCTCCGACGATCAAATTCACTCGCCATAGCTAGATCGTCTTGCATTCTCTACCCCTCTTCGAGGTTCTCTCTCTCTCTGTTAAGTAATTTCTGAGAATATTTTCCAGAAATGAGGTTTCGAAATCAGGTGCAGGCGACCAAAATGCGAGGCCTTTAGTAGGATTGTTCTGGAAAATGACTTGATCAACTGTACCATCTGTGAGAAACAACAGACATCGAGGTCCTCTCGCATTCTCTACCCCTCTTCGAGGCTCTCTCTCTCTCTCTCTCTCTGTGTTAAGTAATTTCTGAGAATATTTTCTAGAAATGAGGTTTCGAGATTAGGTGCAGGCTATCAATGCGAGGCCTCTAGTAATTTTGGTTACTGGTCCATCTTTATATATACTACTAGCTACTGAGTCACCTAATTTCAAGCTAATGGTACATCTTCATCTTTATATATAATTATTTCCCTCTAGGTTTTAGAGAGGGAAACCTTTCTGGAAAATATTCTCAGAAAATATTCTAATGGAAGAGCGTACAAAATAATTTGAAATAAAATTTTAAGAAACACCCCAAATACGGACCGAAATCCTCTCGTAAAGGGCAGCAGAGAGGTCTGCTGTGGTAACACATTTTATTAAAATTTAAAAATTTAAATGCTAAATGCAGACCGTTGATATTGTTCAATTTTACGAGCAATACGTTTTCATATAAGTTTTACAAATTTTAGAGTTGATTCTAGATCAACTGGTCAATAAATGAACGAATTTAGTTTGATTAATTCTAATACGTTCATAATTTATTCATTTAATTTAGTATCAAATCGACTTCAAATTTTATAAAAATTATATGCAAACACATCGTCCATAAAATTGAACAAAATCAATGGATTGGATTTAATATTTGAATTTTAAAACTTTTGAATTTTTAATAAAATTTGAGGGATAGTAGACCTTTGTTGTCCTTTACGATATCTGAGGATTTCGATCCTGCCAAATACCAATACTTAACATGCTCCAGTACAAACTCGACCCGTTTTCATTTTATTCATATGATTTGATCTGTACCGTGTCACATCAGAATCAGAATAATATATGAATCCCCGTTCCAGTAATGAATATTACATACTCTTTAGTGTACAATATATAGGGTGTGTTTGGTACCCATCGAATAGTGCTTATTCCTGAATAAGCAATTCATGACCGAAACCAAACAAGCAAACAAAATTGATAAATAACCTATTCATGAGCTAATTCTTATTCAAGCAAAAACTTGGAATAAAAAGCTAACTACTCTTGTGACATTCAAAGAAACAATAAACAAATCCACATGTGAGGAGAGAGAAACAATAAAAAAATTGGTGCCATGCTTTCTCGTGACAAAGCATTTGCCGTAATGTTATTAGTAACAATAAATATTATTTAATAGTAAACATAATAACTATTATAATTATAATAATAATTAATATAATTATTTTTCTATAATTAATTTTATTATATTAATTATTATTATTAGTATATTATTTTACTCATTTTATATTACAGTTAATTATTATTATTATTATTAGTATATTATACTAATTATTAATAATAATCATTTTGTTTTGGTAATTACAATTATTTTAATAACATTAATTATTATCAGTAGTATATTATTATATACTTCATTTTATCTTACGGTTTATTATTATTATTATGATGATGATGATTATGATGATGATTATTATTATTATTATTATATAATGATAATAGTAATAATAATTATAATTACAATAATTACTGTATTAATAGTTTTTATTATATTATACGGTTAATTAGTATTATATTTAATATTATATTATCATTAGCATTATCATTAGTGTTATCATTAATAATCTAATATTATTAGTATAATTTTACTCATTTTTTTAATCTATTATTATTATGATAATTATTTAAGTCAATTTATTTATTCATTTTAAAATAATAAATATAATAATTATTGTATTTATTAATATTATCTTAATTATTACTTTAATGATTTTTAATTAATATATTATATTATTATTATTATTATGAATATAAATTATTATTATATTATTTTCATCCATTCTAGAATGACAAATTGTTCAAAACAAAATCAAATCATTATTATATTCTTTTATTTCCTTATTTTTATTCGCAACACACCATCCAAACAACATCTCCTTATTCATGAATAGACAATTCTCCTAATTCTAATTCAAGATTCTTATTCATGAATTTCCTTATTCATTCTTATTCACTCCACTTCCAAACACACCCATACTCCATTATTTTTGTTAGTTGCTCATTTAAGTAACTTGTATATTTAAATGTATTACGCACTCCCTTATATTTATTGGTTATTCTCTTTGCATTCATTGTATTTTATACTCGTTAGAAGAGAAATATAGGATAAAGAAGGAGAGACAGTGTTTATAAGAAGAGATAATAGAAGATAAAGAAAGGAGGAGGGAGCAAATGACACAGAGATGAAAAAGAAAGGGATGAGAGGTGGAAGGAGGATGGAGGGAAGCGAGAAAATTAGGGGGAATGGACTAGGGACAAAGAGAGCGAGGGGACGGGGCGAAAGATAGACGGCGTAGGGATAGAAGGGGAGAGCGAAAGAAGGGAGCACTAAGATTCTGGGCTGGATCGAGTTCGCCGCTCTAGCTAGATGACAGTAAGGATTTCCGATTGAGAAATAATAACTGTCATCTGCCATTGATTGAATAAAGTGAACACATCAAATAAATAATGTGAACATATTAATGATCAAAGTGAACATATATAAATAAATAAATTTTGTCATACCTCATTCAAATTTTTATATGCATATTCAACTTATTTTTTGTTGAACTTATTTGTTTGTGTGTATTTCATTTAATTATTTATATATTCGACTTGTCTATTTTATATGTTCATTTTATTCAAACAATTACAAGCGATGACAAAATTGCAGACCACATTAATCAATTTCCTTGTTGTTCTATTTTTTTTCATTTTAAACTTAAATTTGCACAACAAATGAACTCAAAAGTCAGAAAGGAACCAACAAATCACCCACACCCCACGCAAACCAACAAATCATGATCCCCGTTGTTCTTACAAAAGCCGAAAGTCCAGAATTCGCTGAAACGGTCAATGCCCAAAGACTCAGATTCTGAGTCTCAGAAAAGCAACAACACCAACGTATACAGAGAGACAAGCAGAGAAAAGCTGTATCGTTTTCCAATCGTGCCGCCGCAAGCCCGCAAGTGCGACACTCTCCAGTGCTTCTTCCTTCCTCGTAACTCGTTGAAGAAAACAACTCCGTCTCTCTTCCTCTCACAACTCATCTCTCTTTTCAATTTCGAAAATTCGGAAGGAAATCCGATCGGCCGCGCGAATCGATGAAGAGCATTCCGATCATCCTTTTGGGATGCGGCGGCGTGGGCCGCCAGCTCCTTCATCACATCATCTCCTGTCGATCTCTCCACTCCAAACAGGGTATTGTAATCAGAGTGGTGGGTGTCTCTGATAGCAGTTCATTACTGGTGTCAGAGGACATCATGCTGTCAGGGATGAGGGACGAATTTTTGGCTGAGATATGCCGTGCCAAGTCCGCTGGATCACCTCTTAAATCTCTACTTAATCATGGTATTTTTTTCCCCTTCTTGCTTGCATTAATTCTCTTTTCTGAATGAGTTACTAAATTTTGCAACAATTCTGCTCTAATTTGGTAATTTAAGTACTTTCATCATTCTTTAGTGAGGAACTCCAGACTGCCCCTTACTTTTTGGCTTTGTCCAATTGTGCACTAAAAACTTTATTTTTGTTCAGCTGAAACCCTTAAACCTTCTTCTAGGTCAGTTGGACCCTCCCATTAGATAATTAAATATTGATTTGTGGAAGAATCAGTTTAAGTGGTTATGTATACAGTGATATTTTTTCTGCTACAATCTATCAGTGGACAAGCATGACCTCAGCATGGCATTATTTTCGGATATCTGATACAGTGTCGTAATGAATTGATGGGCCTTTGAACTGATGTAAAATTTCTGAGGCTACATTCAGCAGCACAAAAAAGTTGTCATTTATTCTAATAACTGTTTGATTTGTGTGGTTTCAGGTCATTGCCAATTATACACTGGCCAAGATGCCCTAGAAAACATTGTTTCCATTGCAAGTAGCCTTGGAAGAAGTATTGGTTTGTACTTTATCTTCTTGTTTCCTAATATATTTTGCATGATGTTTTTGGCCTAATAATTTTAGGTAAAAGGGAACTTTTAAATAAGTTAGTAACTTAGTCACGACTCATGTGAGCTTATACACAAGTTGTGATGTCAGCTTAAATGTCAGTGGTATATTTCTGGTGTTAAGATAAACCCTTATTTATTGGCTCATTTAGCAAATCACACACACTTTATCATAATTGAAGCATTCCTATGGTCACCAGTGCATATAATTGAATTAGGTGCAAATGGCATCCAAGATTAGAGGTAGTGTAGAAGTTATATTCCACGAAAAAATGATGATATTTCTCAGCTGGATATGTATATTTGTAGTGTGTTGTTTTTAGTACTTTAGGTTTTATTTTTGTTCATTCTTTTTAAATTGATAATGAATGTATTGTATCTTGTCATTCAGTCCTTATAATTAAATTATCAATTGCCAGGTTTAGCTGTAGTTGATTGCTCAGCAAGTGCAGAGACAATAGGTTTATTAGAACAGGTTTCCAGCCTTGGCTGTTGTGTTGTTCTTGCAAATAAGAAGCCACTCACTTGTGGAATTGTACGATTTCCTTTTCTGGGTTATTCCTAAGATATATGATTATTTGACTTCTGTTATATTCTTATATATCATATCTTTGTGTTTAGGACGATTTTGAAAAGTTGGTCTCTCACTTTCGCCGAATCCGATTTGAATCAACTGTAAGTTGATTTATCTATTTAACTTTGAGCATATTCAAAAGAAAACAGAAGCAAATTGTATTGTTCCCATGAAATGAATTTCAATTACAATGGGACCATTGCCGTTTAACTCAGAGCTGTTTGATATCCAGTTTCTTTCAAAAATTCCAAAATGTTCATATACTTGTTGTGGCATGTGAAGGTAGAATAATTTATATGATATTACTGAAATCATTTTAATTAAAAATATTTACATTTAAAGAACTATGTTGACACATATTTTATTTGAAGGTTGGTGCTGGTCTACCAGTAATAGCATCAGTAACCCGAGTTATATCCTCAGGCGATCCCATTTCTCGGATTGTTGGGACTTTAAGTGGTACAATATTGCATAGTTTCTGCTTTGACAAGTTGCAAATAAAAAATTGTAATTTATTTTACCTAATTGAAAACTCTAATTCATTGTTTGTAGGTACACTAGGTTATGTAATGAGTGAACTAGAAGAGGGAAAGGCATTCAGTGAAATTGTTCGAGCGGCTAAGAGTCTGGGATATACTGAACCAGGTTTTTGATTGTTTTCGATATTTGTAGGCCGATGTCACATGTTACTGTATGTTAATTGTTTCGAAAATGAGAAATTAATATAAACAGCACCTATACAATTATTGAGTACATCCAATCTATCCATCCTTTATCTATCAGAGTACTGTTTAAAGAAGTTTGGTTGTTGTTTTTTTATTTTATCTATTTATTACTATTATTAATTTTTTTTTTTTGGGGGGGGGGGGGGGATCCAATATATCCGTCCTTTACCCTTTATAGGGGCATGTAAGATAATTTTAATTTATATGATGGTGTTTTAATCTTTCGTAACACATAAGAAACGGTTTCTTTCTCTTATTGAGGTCTTAGATAAATGTTGTTGTGTTGCTCTGCTACATCTAATCATATTTATGTTCTTCAATACCTCTATAAGGGTATCATTGATCTTTCTTTTATGATAACTGAAATGTGTGTGATGGCATGCTATTTGACAGATCCACGCGATGATCTCAGTGGCATGGATGTAGCTAGAAAGGTATTCGTATTGAGCAATATTTATTATGTCTTATGATTTTTGCAATTATATCATGGACAGTGTAGGTACTTGCCAGGTAAAATATGGAGCCCCCCCAAAATTCAGGACTTTGTTTGAATGCTGTATTGGAAATAAAGTGTTAGTGTAACGTTTCTTATTTGAAATTTGCAGGGACTAATTTTGTCTAGACTGCTTGGCTGGAGAATTAATTTGAGTGATATAAAGGTTGAAACTTGAAAATATATGCTTATGTTCGAATCTTTTTTTCAGATACTATACATGTCAGTTCTGATATATTCTACATTGTAATTTTGCATAAGTTAGCAAAATAACCCGACAAACTGGTTTGTATCAGGTTATCTATTCTTTTTTTCCCCTCATCTTTTGTAGATAGAAAGCTTGTATCCAAGTGAATTTGGCCCCAACTCAATGTCAACAGAGGATTTTCTTTCCAAGGGTCTGTCGCAGTTAGATGTAAAACTAAAGGAAAGGGTGGCAACAGCCTCTTCAAAGGGGAATGTTCTTCGATATGTATGTGTAATTGAAGATTCGAGGTAAGTTGCTGTATACTTATTTGCCTAGCAATTGTGGGTGATGCATTCTCCTTTCATGTATGTACTTATGTTCTGTAATAGTAAGCTTTTTACTTGCTTTGGCCCTATGAATTTCTTGTCTAAATCAATCTTAAACATGGATCTTCTCTCAGGTGCAATGTAGGTCTCCGAGAGCTCCCTAAAGATTCTGCTTTGGGAAGGTTAAGAGGAGGTGACAATGTGGTATGTCATAATCTATTCTCATCTTGAGGATAATGCTGTCTTTAGGTTACAATGTCAATGGCTGGCCCATTTAGGTCAGGTTGGCTCTATTGGTTTCCAGGATTGGTTATTCTAGGTGATAGTGGTCTTAATTTGTTGTGTTGTGGCTTGAGCTCAGATAGTTGGGTTGGGTTTAGATGGCTGATTAAGGCTGTTTCATCCTTGTGTTGTGTTGAGGACACCTGGCTTCTGTGCCTGGTCAACTTGCAGATTTATTCAGGTGGCCTGAGTGCCAGCTTTGCATAGTATAGGTTGGTTTTAAGTCAGGTTCAGGCCTATTACAAGCTACGAACATGCATGTCAATTATACATTCAGATAGATTGGCCATATCTTGATGCTCACCACTTGAGCACAAAGACAAGTTTATTTGACCCATACAATGTAAAAAAGAAGAATTGAGGGCATATACTGGTCTGTATACACACAGACACATGGTATGTTGCGGACATATCACCACTCATAGACTAAAGCAAAAATGAAACCAAATATGTACTTTTGAGAAGTCACAAAAAGTTTGCGACTTATGTTGTAGGTGGAGATATACAGTAGGTGCTACAAGAACTCTCCTCTGGTGATCCAAGGTGCAGGAGCCGGCAATGACACAACAGCTGCTGGAGTCCTTGCTGACATAATCGACTTGCAAGATCTTTTTGCTTAATCGGCGAACAACAAGATCCCATGATGTGATAATGGGCTGAGTCGGTCACAGTAATTATGTTATGTGCCCTCTGATAGAGACCATTTTTCCCCCTTTTCCTTTTGACTTCACATTCTGTCAGGCGTATGTTAGTGAGTAGCTGACTATTGAGGACACTGACGAAAGGATAACTTGTCAAAACTGCCAGAGCTTTTTCAGTACAATAAAAATCAGATTGATACATTGATGCTGAAAAAACTGCGCTGTACGGAATTTCGGCTAGTATGGGCTCGGGGAATAGATAACATACTCAGACCCTATCTCTGTTGTTGCTCATTTTTCCCCTCAAAAGGAAAACTTTAAGGGGAAAAAAGAAAGAAAAGAAAAGATGAGTTATTAAAACATGAAGGATCCAACGAGAGTGAATATTAACATAGTTTAGTTCACTAGTCAGTACACTATCGCCTCGGTGCATGACATAATGATGCAATTTTTTTATGAATGCAGTTAATCGCGTGTATAATGTGTGCAATTTTTTGTATGACTGCTTGGTCCAAACTAAGCAGGAGGAGCATTCTATGTAAGATGATTATTTTGGATTACTAAAAATATGGAACCACTAATTTTGCTTATAATTAGAAAATATGCCAATGTGATTTAAGTCACTCATAACTATTTATTTTTGATAAAATATCACAAAGTTCAAGAAAATTGGCAAAACAACGGAGCGACAGAGGAAAAACATCTACAAACTAAGATACCAAACATTAATTTCAAATAGTACATACATGTATATAGGGAACAGAACATGCAAACTTAAATAGAAAGGACACAACAACACCACAATACAAAAACTACAACAAAACACAATACCAATTATTAATTCCAAAGACAACATAATATACTGTTCACTTTCAATTCTAAGGAATTGTTCGAGTTCAGTATGGTGTAAACCAATCGAAAATCATTATGAGGCTCTTCTCAGATATTGTTCCTTCAATCTTCCTGGTTTGTTGTTCTCCAACAGAGTTATTGTCCTTCTCTAGTAGCTTCAGCATTTCCGTCAACCTTCTCTTATCCTTTGTTATTGAGCATCACCTTCTCTTTCTATGTTGCAGACCTTTTCGGTCGCCTTCCCTTCTATGTCGCAGACCTTTTCGGTCCCCTTCTCTCTATTTCGTAGACCTTCTTTTAGGTAGCTTTCTCCATTTTTTTCCTTCTTCTTGATGTTTTGAACTTAAATGAATTGATTTTCAAGAGATAGTAATAAACAGTCACCTAGGGTGGAATTTATAGAAAGAATCGAGTGAACAAAGAACAAGCAAAGCTACAAACTTTTTCTGACAAAACCTGTGTGCTGTGTAAATTGAATTACCCCGATTTAGTTTATCTCCAGTTCATAATTAAAATGATAGAACTAACGTGATGGTTACATCATTTGTTGGTCAATATTTAAGCGACTATAAGTTTTCAAGTTATCCAGTTTCTATAAGAATGGAGTGAACATCAACTATGTCCCAAAATAGGACTAAAAGATTAATTGTTGGATGTATGGAGGTTTATTATGTGAAGTGAACAGTCTTATCCAAAAGGTACAATAAGTTTGTTGAAACGATAAATGGACAAATAGATAATCGGATAAATAGATAATTGGATAAATAGATAAATGGATAACTATTTTTTTTCTCACATGAGCAGATGTACTTTCATACAATATTTGGTCAAGAAATTAAGGTCAAGAGTAAAGTGATAACTCTTTAACTTTAATTCAATAAAACTGAATAAGAATAAATTATATCCTTATCGCTCCACTATATTTGTTAATTTTGTTGAATAAAACCCCTATCAAAATGATTTGGCTGTGGAAATTGTCAGAAAATGGAAAGAAATAAAAAAAATAGATGTTTAGTTATTGAGATTATAAGAAACATACGAGTAATAATTAATTTCAACACGTTAGATCAATCGTAGGAGCTATATTGTACTGTATACATAGGAGATATAATGGCCCTGAAGTTGATTAATCAAGGAGTATAATTGTATAAATCAAAATTTCAGACTTAATTTGTAATACATATATGCAACATGGATCTAACATTAATTGCTCATGATATTTCTGTTTTTATATTTGATATTATTTTTAATCGCGAAGCTTTGGGATGGATAAGACAGTCTATTAGTTTGGTTTTCAAATTTTGACCCAGATACAATTGTCTCCAAATGAATTGAAAATAAATTAGTGACCACAGTTAAACTTTATTACTTAATTAATTTTGTTTTATTCTTTTTTTGTGGTTTTCTTTGTTTCCAGTCTTTCAAACCTCTGCCTCTTCTATATCACAATTCTGGCTCGGTCATGGCTCGTATATTACACTGACTTATTGAACATCTGTTTTTAGTTGAAGAGGAGTACTTGTTTAATTCTGTAAAGTACGAATCTATCCAGGTTACATATATACATCAACTCTATCGGTCTGTGGTTTACTTAGTTATTTTTTGTTGACCTTCTCTATTGGTCTCTCCCCACTAAATTTCTTTTCCTTCTATTTGACATTGTCGTCTCCTTCGCTTTGTTATCGATCATCGCCTTATAATCTATTTCACAAATTAACCTTCTTTTCGATAGCTTTATCAAATAATTTCCTTGTTATTGCACTTCTGAACTTAAATGAATTGATATGATGGTGACTATAATTAAACAGTCTACTAACTTTGTATTTATAGAAAAAAATTGGTGAGCAACGAAGAGTAAAGTGTTAGAAAAAGTATGTGGCGCCAAGTTTCAAACGAACCGGTTTATTGGGCAATCGGACCGTTCCAGATGGATGGGACGGACCGTTCCAATCTAGAACAAACCATTCCATATGGCGGTTACAAATCTGGAAAGTCGGTTTCCAGATCAGCTATTTATATCCCTCTCTTCTAAAACGTCTTTAAGGTCGGAATTTGTGACTTTTGAGTTAACCTCCATATGAGAGAAACTAGAGATAGTTCAGAAAGAGGGAGGAACCATCCTATTGCTCTCGAAGCAATAGGAAGCGCACACACAAGTCGATCGACACTAGGATTTGTGAAGGGTGACACCAAGCCCTTGCCTGAGGTTGTGGTGTACCGGCTGCATACGGAGGAAGACTTGGAGTGCAGGAGGAGTTGCATCAAAGCTTTGAGAAAAATCTAGACAATCGATCAACTTCCGCTACGGTACATCTAAATTTTGTACATATATGATAGGTTAGATTTACATATAGGTCCAGTACCTTCTAAAACCAATATAAAGCATGAAACATCCGTTTTCCCCAAAAAGCATGTCCTGTTGTCCTAAGTAAATTGAGTTGACAAAAATCAATTTAGTTCATAATATGACGGAACCAATGTGATGGTTGCATCACAAAATTTGCGTATTAATAATAATAATAATAATAATCTATTGTATTTATAGAAAAAATTTACTGATTAAAATTATAAATATTCCGTGGCTATTAATATATTAGTGTAAATAATTAATTGTAAAATAAATCTGTGTGTGAGATCCATATTCACCATCTTATTCACGGTCAAGCTCCACATGAACTTGCAAGTAAGGATTGTTGAGACGAATAGACAACTTGAAAGTAAGGATTGTTGAGACGAATAGACGATTCGGCTCCACTTGTATGCATTTCATTGAAGATCAGTCCTACACGAGATATGCATTTTCAGCGGAGATCCAACGATCTAAATAAGTTCCAACTTAAACTGAATAATTGAAAGAATCAAATTGAGCAAGGGCAGTTATAATTGAAGTTCTAGCCGTTAATGTCACATTAATCAAGGAGACAAAGGACATTTGAAACGAGTACAAGTAAAGAGAAGGCCAATCCGATTGATAGTTTTCTTAAAAATAGAAACGATAAAACCCAAACTTCGCTGTTCCCTGCCCAAAAGGCTAATATTTTGTTTCTGCCAAAAGCCTATTCTTCTGAAAGGCATGAACAAAATACCGAAATTTTAAAAAATAGTATTAAATTAATATAATATATTAAAAATAATATCAATATAATAAGTTTAATATAAATAGTATCACGAGATCGGAATCCTGGATTCCGAACGTTAGATCGGAATCTAGGATTCCGATCTAAGCTTTGATCGGATTCCAAGTTTCCGATCTAAGCTTAGATCGGAATCCGAGATTCCGATCTAATCTTTTTAATTTTTTATATATTTATTTATTTATTTATTTATTTTATTAATTAGTTAAATAATTAGAAAAATAGATAATATATTGTAAAAATATTGAAAAAATATGGAAAAAATCAGAAATAATTAAACTAAATTTTATATGTAATTTAGTATTTTTTGAGAAAATTAAATTTTTTTTCCTTTTATTAGTTTATTAATTAGTTAATTAATTAGAAAAATAAATAATATATTCTAAAAATATTGAAAAATATAAAAAAAATCAGGAATAATTTAAAAAAATTTATATGTAATTTAGTATTTTTTTTGGAAAATTAAATTTATTTTCCTTTAAATTAATTTATTTAATTAAATATAAATTTAATTAATTTATTTAATTAAAAAATGAATAATTAAGTATAAATTTTTAATTAATTTAAACAACCATTTGATATGCGTCCCGGATGTCGTCCTCTGTATATATTATTTTCATATTATATATTAAACAATCATATCGAGTCTCATGATCAAGGAAGCACTTTCTGGATTGCGTTAGAAAGGAATCACACGAGATTGATGTTTTACTGAGACGGAGAAGAAAGACTAAATTCACTTGATTTACTGCATTTCTCTTTTTAATGATTAATTTATGATTTTAAAAATATTTTTAGTAGTTTAGAGTGGTTTTTAGGTTTGCAAACTTTCAAAGTGGATTTTGGAGGTCCAGAGAGCGTTTTTTTGGTCTGAAAATGGTCGTTACGGGGTTTTGCCCCCGTAACGGGGTTTTATCCCCGTAACGGGGTTTTACCCCCGTAACGGGGTTTTACCCCCGTAAAATGTGTAGATCTCGTCGCCAGCTTTCCGGAATGTCCTCGATCGCCCCAATCGGACCTACCTATCAAAAGTTAAGCCTGCTTAAAGTTTTAAGCCTGCAAATGCAGAAAGAATTAATAAAACTTTGAACATTCTGAAAGGATTATGCCTTTGTATCCCTGCAAATTCTGAAAATTTATAACCTTTGAACATTCTAAATGGTACAATTCATTTAATTAAATAAGTTATAAAAATTTATATTTTAATTAAATAATTTATAAAAATTTATATTTTAATTAATTAAATTTAATTTTCCCAAAAAATACTAAATTACATATAAAATTTAATTTAATTATTCCTGATTTTTTTCATATTTTTTCAATATTTTTACAATATATTATCTATTTTTCTAATTATTTAACTAATTAATAAATTAAATAAATAAATAAATAATATATAAAAAAATTAAAAAGCTTAGATCGGAATCTCGGATTCCGATCTAAGCTTAGATCGGAAACTCAGAATCCGATCAAAGCTTAGATCGGAATCCAGGATTCCGATCTAACGTTCGGAATCCAGGATTCCGATCTCGTGATACTATTTATATTAAACTTATTATATTGATATTATTTTTAATATATTATATTAATTTAATACTATTTTAAAAATTTTCGGAACAAAATATTAGCCTTCTGGGCCCAAATCGGAGTGCTAGGCCGATTGACAGAGCATGCACATCCATTTCAAAGTAGTTTACTTAGAACCAAGTAATTTGCTCAAAAAGCTACGGATGCCAACTGTTATAACCTATATATATGGTCGATATATATAAAATAATAGGATAAAATATCAGATTCTCTGAGGCGTCTGCCGACTAGAAATATTGAATGTATTGAATATGAAGTCATTGACAAGAAAAGACTGCAAAAAAAAAAATGGATAGGATGATTGAACGCGCATCTCAAATAATCCTAATCAGAGAGAGACAAGATTCCGACTTTTACTTTAATGAAAATAACAACGTACCCTTGTTGTGTCCTCTAGTTGTACATCTCATCGAAAGCAAACACTTAATTTTATTAATATTAATTATTCTAGCTCTTGGTTTAAAAAGCTTAAGTATATGCTACAATAGTTATTAGGGAACAAAATTATTAATTCGTCATATGATCATATCTTAGTTCTTTCCAAAATCACCATATCAATTTCATCATTGTATATATATATCAGTGCCACCAATATGAATTTTCTTAAATCTCATCATTGATACATTCACTGCCAACAGGTCCCACCACAAGAAAACCTCATGATTAGTAATTCATCACTGGGTTTGTTAGCATTTTAAATCAGAGTACGACTTATTTGTTTTTTTCGGTAGATAGTGACCTATCAGTGTCTACTTTCTTGCTGCAAGTTGTATTGATTCCTCTCTTTCTTTCTTTATTCTTTTTCTCCCCTCTCCATATCAATCTGTATCCACTCCCGCGCGGGACCGTCCAGTGCAGCCTTAGAAACGTCCGATCTGATCTGGACGGTTCGGATCTATCAATCTGGTTACATACACGGAGCTTTCTTTGCCATTAAGATTATATCACACGGCTGTGATCTATGCGCTGGACGGTCCTACGCGGGACTAGATTCCATTTGCTCTCCACATATATATATATATATATATATATATATATATATATATATATATATATATATATATATATATATATATCAACTAGGAAAGTTAGTGTTGCGTCCGTTTCTATTTGATAATAATAAATATATATCATGATTCATGGAAATGGAATATCTAACGCACACTTTTTAATATGTAAAACTTCTCGAAGGCTTAATTTGCAGGATATGCTATCTAAATATTTTTTAATTTCTTTTAACTTTACTGATACTAAAAGTTATTTATTTTAATTTAAGCGATCAGATCTTATAACCTTTTTTTTTTATAATTGATCTTATAACCTTTTGAGTATACCTTATTAGTATCCGTTAAGATATCCTATGTTTCGTACGAATGCATATATATGGTCAATATCATTTCTAATTATCAGGCATTGTCTTATTTCTACAAACTTCCATATAAAAGTAACGGCTATGATATGTTGAAA
Source organism: Rhynchospora pubera (assembly GCA_028095005.1). Taxonomy (NCBI): domain Eukaryota; kingdom Viridiplantae; phylum Streptophyta; class Magnoliopsida; order Poales; family Cyperaceae; genus Rhynchospora; species Rhynchospora pubera. The sequence continues at coordinate 205,008,380 of CM051461.1, read as the reverse complement.
TTTGAAACTCCTTTTTTGCGGAGTCATGAATCTATACTTATACATATTAAAGCACGCATATCAAGAGATGTAACACTCTAGATCTAGAATGTAAACAAATGTTTCGGTCGTTCGATTGGTTTAATCTGTGGTTGGATATCAATCGCCAGCTGAAGCAACACTATTGCTTGATTTTCTATCTAATATAGAAATAAATTGAATAACACATCTATTTGTATCGCTGGTAAATTAAGAAATATATATTTTTATTGTCTAACATTATTTTGTTTTTTTATTTGCCCATATATGAGAGCGCGCATCTTATGTTAGTATATATAATTGGCTTTTTCATCAGAACAGTAAGCTTGATATTACAATTATTTGCTCACTATATAAGTTATTATTATAAGCAAAATAAGAAGCTAAAAAACAAAAACGAAAAAACTTCTAGAATGTTTCCTAAAAAAATGAAAATTTATGTAAGTGCTACTTGACGGCTGATATAATTAAAAGTACGTAATTCAACTATAATAGTTTATTGCTGAAATATAAAATTCAAATTTTAATTGATCATTTCCTAGTGAGGTTTCCCAATTTCTTAGCAACCAATAACTTTTTAGTATAACTGATAGGAGGATAGCTAGCCACCAACGACAAATCAATAATCTACAAGGGAATTATTTATGTCAAACATCTGAAATATTATAAGTAATCAAAACTTAGAAACTTCAACAAAATAATAGACACCGAATAAGAAATTGTATTTTGTAGTTACTTCGTCTGGATCTCTTAAGACCGAAACACTTGATTTCTTGGTGTTGTCAACGACTCAAACTTCGAAGAATTATATATATTGATCCCAAATCCTTGCAAATTTCACAAAAAATATTCATAAGTAATGAATCATGAATATTATGACCACTGGCTACCATAATACTTGATAACTAATTGGTTAACCATAAAAAAACATAAAAGAGTTGGAAAAAATTATTGCATTACCCAGACATGTTATAGTCGCTTAATGACATAGGACCAGTAAATTGATTTAGACTCAATAATGTGTGCAAAAGAAAAGTTTGAGTACTTTATTCTTATCGTTGCTAACAAACTAATATACGTGTTGCCATAAAATATATTATTACTCATACATAATCATATCTTTTTTTTTTGGATGAAATGAAATGATCAAGTCTTCAATTTAAAATATAATATACTTCTTTTGTTATTTAAACTTGTTGAATAATCGGTTTATAGCATTACATTGCAGGGTAATTTGCTGGACAAATACCTATAATTTTGTTGTACAATGTTTTCCTCCAATTTAAAAAATATATACAACCTTATGTAGGAAGGCTGAAGTGGCAAAATATAGCCAATACAGTATGCACTATGTAGTTGATCAATTTATGACAAACCTATATATATATCTGCCATGGTTATTTTTTTGTCAGTTAAATATTATGTTAGAAATTAATTGGATTTACCTGGACAGTTTATATAATAATAAAGATATATTAGCGACCAATTGCTACACTAATTAGTTCCATTAAATTATTGACACTAACCTTGTGCAAGCACTATATGGAATGCTTCATTAAATCATAGGTATTTGGTCACAGATGTGGCTGTACAAGTAAGTGCAACAAGGAAACCGAAGTCAACATTCTCAGTGCGCGTTGACTTCCAATTTCTATAATCAGGCCGGTCTTCTTATTAAACAAATTAAAATATTAAGTAGAGTACATCAAAATAAATACAATATGTCACGATCATGCGAGTGAGTGCTCAAGCACTAATCCCTGAATTACAAATAGATTATTTTCAAGATTCAAATCTAATAAAATAAATACGCAGTACTTTGATTGAACTTAATAGCTAGCTTGTACGCTATGACATTTCACTGGTTCATTAATTAATTTCCTCCAATGAAGTTGCAGTTATCTTGTTAGTACTTCAAACTACTGAAGTAAAAGAATTATTTTGTGAGCATCTAATCTAATTATTTTAAAGTCTTTGTCTTGTTAATTAATCAAAAACCAAAATTTCGTCTACTATATACGTAAAATTTAGCGCTTTCATGTGCTAAATATTACATTGGATCCCTGTGGACTTCAAATATTTGTGCATCAATTCTATTGACAAATAGGTGATGCTATAGTACATCATACCAACCTAAAATATCTCATTAATTTAAATAATCCTTATTTACAATTGATGTTAATCTTTAAACAGACTTAAATATAATTAAGGATGCATGATGAATAAATTCTTTGTTGTTCCACAGTGCACACCAATGCATGTCAAAAGTATCTACAAAATTTTAAGGCTATCTAACTATTAATCACAAGGGCTTGTTACAATTAATAAATTATAAATACGACCAAATTCAGTGAGTACATAAAAAAATAGCCAGGAAAAAAAATAAGAACGAGATTTGTGGATTTCTTTTTCTATAATCCATATAAATCGATATATATAAAATATGTTTCAACTACAAAACTGGTATCTATCTAATTAACGAGGCCCATTCAATTTGGAGAGGCGTCATCCATGCGTTGTGTAGTAAAATACAATTTATCACTCTTTCTGTCTTTCACATCCAGTAAGAATTGAATCTAGCTTTTACTTCTAGTTTAAAAAATAGAGATCATCTGTACTAAACTTCCACCTCTCTATCCATTTTTTTTTTGACATTATAATAAATGTTTAATTTATCATCATATGATTAAAATATGCAATCTTTTGAAGTTTTTACTTGTACTTATTATTTTGTGGGTTTGTTGTGATTGTCAATAAATTAATCATCTTTGTTCTTAAATAATTAATTGTTTCTTAGTTTTTATTCTGTCAACGTTAAAAAAATATGTAGAAACTAAAACAATAATTTGAAGATTCTTTCGGAAATTAAAATCCGTTTGAAATTTATTCGAGTAGTGTTACAGAAACTTGCTACCCTTTTTGTCTACCTACCGCGCGTTTCAAAATATAATAATTAATATGTGTGCGTATATATGCAAGTTCCATTATTATATCGGTCCATACATAGTTCCAACCCTTATCATGACCTTGACTGTGATAATAACATGCAGCTATATAATAGTCGCTTCCTGCGCAAGCAAGACTTCAAACCATCCCTGAAACGCAACTCACCTCCCTAGCTAGTACGCCTTTCCCTAAAATGGAAAAACACAAAACTCGTCATTAGCTTCCTATTTACTCATGTGCTCTTCCTCACCTGATGACAAGGATACTAGTACAATTACATATTTACATGCGACCTTAAGATCTTAATCATTCAAGCCTATTTGCAACTATAGATTTTTCTTCTTCTTCTTCCCCTCGTCTTTTCCTCTTCCAATATAACCTCCCTCAAATATATTAGGAAAACATGGCAGAGGAGTTCATTCGTAAAAGATTGAGACCTGCCATTATGGCCCGAACGACAAGCAGAAGAGACATGAGCTGTGACATCACTAATGAAGTTATTGAAGAAAAAGATAAGTTTGAAGTAGTTGATGGAGACTCTGTGGCTAGAAAGGATGTGTTGCTTAAGAATGTAAACATCCATTTGGAGGGAGATCAGATTACTAAGCCCCTGGACTTTTTGCATTATTGCGGGGTGTGCGGGCGCCAACTCGGGTTGGAGCGTGATATCTATATTTACAGGTTTGTGTTAAATAAAAAGTTCTCAGGATATTTCTATTATATGCAGCATTATAGTGGGGAATGTGATATGATATATGAAATTCGGTTAAAGAGGCTACATAACTGATCTGTACATTTATATGCTTGGTTTATGATTGTTTGGTTTATGATATGATATATGTTTGGTTTATGATGTTAAAAATAAAATATTAATTCATCATAATATTTATTAATTAACAGTCCAAGATTTATGTATTTCATATAAAATTCAAAAATCATAATAAAAGTTACAGTTTTGTCGTGAAGACATATTGTAAGGCGGAAGATCTAATTTTCTTTAGCAATTTTGATGGCAGAATTAGTGACGTTTTTCTTAATCTGTCACTTTTCTTAATAGGCTAAAATGAGGGGAAAAGATGCCTTTTTTTTTTATACAGAATTTCAGAATTAATACTAAGATAATTGAAGGGTTTAAATCTTGAATGAATCTGGTTTATTGATTTTCTATCAAAATCAATGCACCATTTAATTATAATTCATAAATGAACTTGGTTCAGATTAAATCATATAAGCCCTTAATAAATAACTAATATTATTAATTATAACATATGATTTTTTTTTCACCTTTTTTGAGAAAGAGTTTTTTTTTTATTATCATATAAAATTTTTCACATTTCAATTTCGTAGAGGGGTGTTTTACATATATACGATTATAGTGGCCAACATTTTCATTTGGCATTCATCATTTAATTATTTGAGAAAAATATTCTAGTATTGTACAATTTCTTATGTTCCTGGCACCGCAGACCTTTTTCACTAGGAACGTACGTGTAGAAGTCGATATTATTTTTTACTATCTTCTGATATATTAATTATTTCTGATGCGCGCAGAAAGTAAAAGACTGAGTGTTGTCAGTGTACTAGTTTACTAAGTATGTTCTTCTTTTGTTTTGTATGCTTTTCTTTTATCTCCTTTATCCAATCTAGCTAGTGGAATACATAAGACTCTAAGAGCGTCTTCCTTAAGCTTTTTTATGGTTTATATATATGTTCAACAATTTTAGCGTTCAATGACAATTCCGTCTATGGAATAGTCAAGTTCGTCCAAATAATTTTATGCATAGTTAAAACATGAATAATCACTGAGCATATTCTGACTTCAGACTCTTTGAATTTACTAATAAATTAACATGCTAGTTTCTCACTGAGCACATTTGGAGTCCACCTAATTTCTCACATCAATCGAACTGTTCACACATTTGTTTATTAATAATAATTATCTATATTAAGTACATAACTAATTATAAAAATCATGTTATATGGACGATCTAGTGTTCACGACACACGTAAGTGTTAATAATTAATAATTTTATTTAATTGTTAGGTAATTATTTCTACGGTTAGGTTGGTGAGCAGTTAATTAAGTAAACAAAAGAGTAGACTCCAAAATTTTTCATGTTACAAGACGGTATATGACACATGCCTGGTTCTAGCAGAAATGAAGCAAATTAGTGCCGAGTCTGAGTTTGTACTAGTCAACTTAATTATTATTATTATTAATTTATTATTATTATTATTATTATTATTATTATTATTATTTATTGACAAACGGTACAGCACAAACTTAGATATATATGGTAGCTTTGTGGTAAATTAATTAATTTTTTAATCCCGAAACCGGCAGGAAACCTGCACTTTCTTTCAATTTGTTTATTATTAATTAATTAATTTCTGTTTTTTTTGTGTTGAACTGAATTATTCAAATTATACAAACCCAAAAAGATAGTAAATGAAGGTAACATATTTTTTTTTTTGCGCATTTATAACGTAGTGATATTTCTTGACTGCAGGGGTGAGAGTGCCTTCTGTAGCATTGAATGCAGAGAGAAACAGATAAGATATGACGCTACAAAAAGTAACTTCTCATGACATCAATTAGACTAGCTATGATGGAGCGATCTCAAGTAATTATTAATGTCTTGTTTCATATTACAATCATCCCAATGTAACGTGACTTACCATTGCACCTGTCTGTAATCTTGCTTTATTCTCATTTCCCTTGTGCTTATTTTTATAATAATATTTTAACATATTAGATTAAACTTTGTAAAGATGCATGGATGCTTATTAGTTTCCATCTTGGCACGTAATATCGTAGTTTATTTTTCTTCAGTATCATGCATTAGATTAAAATAATTGCCCTCTTCTCTAAACCAATATATATGTGAACTATGAATATATAATAATGATCCAAACTTGATTTTATGTTTTACGAGCTCTCTCATTTTCAGTTCCTTAAAAAAAAGTTAGGACTTGTTGATTATTAACGTCGGGCATTTTAAATTTAAAACAAAAATAATACGAAAAACTCTTCCAATGGGCAATGGATACAAATTCTGAGCCGAACTTTAATCCCATTCGTTCATTTTTAAGAAAAAATAATTTTAAAATAAATTATGAACAGTTGCTAACAATCGATTCAGAGTTCACATCCATGAAATAAGTTTCTATATTATTAATGTTGGGTATTATAAATATTCTTCCAATCGATAATTAATATGGAAAACTCTTCTAATCGATTCATGAGGGTTGTTAATTATTAACGTTGGGCATTTTAAATTTAAAACAAAAATAATATTAAAAACTCTTCCAATATTCAATACAGATTCTGAGCTAGCTGAACTTTGATCTTACATTCGTTCATTTTTTAAGAAATATCAATTCAATATAAATTACGAACAGTTGCTAACCAAAGTCCGATTCAGAATTTATATGCATGAAAAAAGTTTCCATGTTATATTGGTTTTAAATTTAAATGAGCAAACTAATATTAATAATTAACAACTCTTAATAATTTGTATCTCTGTCATGTTAATTATGATCGCAGATTCGGGCTCCACAGTAAAATTAATAAAGAGTACATGGTACGTACTGTTGCAGAACTGACGTTTATTTGGAACTTCTGTTTGGAACTTTTCGATAACTTCTAGTAAGGCTAATGATTGGTTGCACCATTGTTAAAGCTAAATGCTTCTCGTCTCCCATCTATGTCAATGGCTCCACCTCCCAAATGGACATGGTAGGTAAAGTATACATTGCTTGCAGTTATGTGAATCTTTTAATTAATTTGCAAGTTGACATAGCTAACAGTAAGTGGATTGTTAAAATATTATGTATAGCACGGATGCCCTTCGTGCTATGCATTTGTTCTTAAATTTTATATTTTATACGATCGATCCAAATCATTCATTATCTTTCAAATTGAAATTTTATTGGACCCTCTCCAATAATAGATATTTTTTATATTTTTAGAAAATTCTTAATCTAATTAATTCTGGACCCTCTCCAATAATAGCAATTTTAAAAAATCTGAAAAAAATAATAAAAAAACTTGAAAACATGTAATAGTTTGTTTCCGATAAGATTTCAATATGTAGAAGATAATGAACGGTTTGGATCGATTGTCTAAAGCATAAAAATAAAAAATGAGTGCGTAGCACGAAGACCATCCGTGCTATGCATAGTATTTTAGCAATCCTCCTAACAGTAAACATGTTATATATGTTCATGATCAATCACCGCAAGACGCAAGTAAGAATTCATTAAGAGCGAACTACCAGATCTCTCAGTGTGCAAATTTATTTAAATTAATGAATATATAAATTATCAATTTTCGGCTGACTAAAAAAAGAAATCCAAAAATGAGTTTTAAAAAAAAAACCTAAACCCTAAATTAAACTTGGTATATAAAAGATACATTAATTGTAACAATATTCGAATTTCGAAAGCATTTGCATATCACTACGTACCCAGCCTCTTCTTATGATAAAAGCTTTTTTTTTGTTTATCCTCGATAGATACCTGTTTTTTGTCACTAAAATTTTTATTGCCTCCTTGAATATTTCAATGTAGATCATGGTATCCCTTTTCCAATATAGATTATTATACACATGACAATGCTATATATATATGTCCAGTATTGTCATGTTGTCTCATGTCCCCCGTACAAACTTACCTTCCAACACCGATAAAGCAAACAAAGAGTGTATTTTTGTGATTGGTGCACCCAATTATTGGTCCCAAATAATGGAAGTAACGGTTCTATGCATCTCTACAATTTTTTTTCCGGAAATGTATCTCATGAAATTATGGCTGACAAAATATGTCTTATCCATATTTTGAAAATGTCATAAAATCAGAAATAAATCTCATCACATAGATCACCAATTGAAACAATATTACACAAATTTAAACTTACAGATGGGGATTGCAATTGATACAATAAAACTACTCCCAAATCACGGTATCAATACATAAGCTAGTTAATTATTACAGATGTTTATTTTTTTTCAATGCATTTTATGTCGATCAACATAAATATTTAAATTAAATTATTTTCAAGATGCTTAAAATTTCACAACACATTTAATTAATTAGGTACGAGTTATGGCATTGATAAATATAATTCGATTTTTTTTTTATGGCTGTCAAAAACTTATGGAATATATATGAGAATATCTATGGTGCATATTAATGCACGAGAGTTCTGGAGCATACTAATCTAAACTCTTAGATCTACTTCGAAATAATCAATTCAAACAGTCCAATATGATCTACCTATATATTAGATTCTCCTTGCTAACTAAATTTTACATTTTTTTAAATTTTTTTATTATTTATTTGAAATTTTAGAAAATCGTTAGTCTAATTTTTTCTGAATCTTTGAAAAACAACAGTTTTTTTAAAATCTGAAAAAAATAATACTTAAAATTTTTTAAAAAATATATAAAAATTGGCCGAAAAAGATATTTCAATAGGTAGATCATATTAAACAGTTTGAATTGATCATTTTAAAATAAATCTAAGAATTTAAATTAATATGCATCAGAACTCCGCTACATAAGCTACATAAATATGCACCATAAATATTCTTTCTTTGTTATTGAGCAAATAAATCTCTCGGCAGATGTGTTAACTTGCAGCCCATTCTTCGATGGAAATTACAGACAACATTGTTACAATGTTACCTCTTTCTTTTTCTCTTTCTTTTTTCTTCTTGGGCCTTTGTCTTTTTGCTTGTTTGATCATTAAAGGCTAACAGAGAAGGATTTGGACTATTTTCATCACAAAGAATATAAGGGGACCAATTATTGGATGATGTGTGGGACCCGAGTACTGAACAACCGACGACCTGAATGCAAGCCTTATTATGACAATTTATTTCTCTAGCATAGTTTCATCTTTCATGATAATGTATTAGTGGGACAGATTGCGATTATGATTGTCGGGGAAATAAAATGTGGCCTTTTTGTTTGTTTATGGCAGTGACTTTTGTCAAAGGAAAAAAAAAGGGGGATTCAACTGACTACACGGAAATAATCTATTGTTTATTTGCTTATGTATTATTAATATTACTCCCACAAAAAAAAATAATAGTGAATGCATGTGGTATATATACTCGAAAGTTTGTTGTGCTTAACTAATTGCATTTAATGTTTTTCTTTTAAAAAAGTACATCATTTGGAGATGAAATATTAGTTTTTCCGAACTTTCAATATCCACACAAATCAAAACTCGAACCTTTGTTTGAGGAGCATTCTTGTTAACTGATACATTAAAGATTTAAGACATAAATTGGGTCAAGCCTTCAATCATATTTCAAATTTAATTTAAATTGTATTTTAAATGTCTATATTTTTTTTTTACAAAAAAATGGGGTCAAGCCTTCCACCTTACAAATAGCACATTTTTTTTTTCAGATTAGAATTTCAAGAATTGCATCTCGGAATTCAGTCAGTTTTTTATCAAGCTGGGTCCAGCAGTCCAGCACAAAATCAATTTGTTAACAATTAATTCAAGATGAGCAACTCGATTTGTGTTCAGTTCAAAATTCTGTTATTGGATCTAAATTTAGGGCAAATAGCCTTCCACCTTACAAATAGCAATTCTGTTATTGGATCTAATTTTTGTAAGATGAGCAACTCGATTAAGTGTTTTCCCGTATATAAAACGGTACTTCTGTTATTGGATCTAAATTTAGGATTTGTGAGCATAAGCAATACTTGGGCATGATGTTATTCAAGGCCTTCTGGGGTTGTGCCACCGGGCCTCTTTTATTGGGTTTACATGTCTATTAAGTATTCATGAAGCCAGTATTTCAGAAAGGGAAAAAAAAAGGAAGGGAGATAAAATATTGCGCAAAATAAGAGAAAATTAAAATAATGATGTATGGGGATATAATGTCGGAGGGATGAAGCAGCATTTGCTAACCTTTATTTTCTTTTTTCTGCTTTACTTTTCACATTCTATGGATATTAGATAGTGCTGATGCACTGGTACCAGTGCATTACTTGCGTTTTGTATCAAACTTTTGTAAGTTTTGCTCCTGATAAATAGAAGTGGTAGGCTGATTGCCTACTTGTTTCCAAAAAAATAAAAAAATATTATAAGAGCTCTCAAGAACCATATATGAGGCCCATATATAATAACTTTTTTTGGTGACGGTCGGCATCTCCGTAATTTAGATTCTCTAGATATGAAGGAAGTAAACAAACAGGCTGTTTACACCTTATTGTCCAAAACCCACTACAAAGGCTGAGAAATATTGGCCATTAATATCATTTTCAGTCTTCCTGATGCTGAGAAAATAGTAGAGTGCTTGTAAATTGCAAATGTTTCAGCGTATGTCAGAAGCTCAATTGGAGGTAGCCAATGGTAATGTTGACTCAGTTGACAGCAGAGTTGTCAGAAAAGGAAATAACGAAGGAATCAACACCGTCAGCGAATCGGCGCCTTTTGAAGAGAAGCGACTTAATTAAAAACTAACGGACGTAAAGACTGAGCCGTTGGATTCTTCAAGATTGGTGAAAAGTAGCCGTTGGGGTTTAGTTAAGTGCTGAAGTGTCTCATTGTAATTAGCTAGTAGAATTGGATGAGCGATTATTGTAATTTTGTAATTTTCTTTTTATTAGCTGAGCTCTGTAAATATCAATTGAGGTTTTTTCTGATGGATATGAAATTTGTTGAATAAAATTGATTATCTCGTTATATGTCTCTCGACTTAAACCATTTCTAAATTACTTTAAAAAAAGGAACTTTAAGCGGGAAGCTGCTTGGATCGGCATTCAGACTTAGGGGTGGATAACGTGTATAACGGAAACGGAATGGGGTCATTATGTTTTCCGTTCCACTTCAATAACGGTACGAATCGGATGATTCGTGATTCGTTCCGTTTCGACAGATTTTTTGGCGGAACGGCTATATTTACACTATAAAATGCACAAACGAATCACGAAATACATTCTGTTATCCGTTCCGTTTGCGAAACGGAATGAAATTTCATTCCGTTATACGTTTCACATGAACGGAACGACTTCGCGTATTCGTGGTATACCGCGCCCATCCCTATTCAGAATGCCGAAAGCTTTTTTGTAATTATTCACTTTTTTAACAGTATTATTAATTGTTATTATTACATTTACTTATTAATATTATTATTATTTGTTATTATTACATTTACTAATTAATACTACTATTAATTGTTATTATTATTGCATTATTATTATTAATTATAGTATAAAATACTATATTAGTAGTAATTATTTATTAAATCTTGTACTTACTTTAATGGTAAGTGTTATCATCTATTATATTAGTAATAATTAAATTATTTAATTATTATTTATTTTTGTTATTACTTATTAATATTATCATTAATTATTATTAGTTATTAAGTTATTATCTTACCTGATGAAGGCTTAAAACCTAGGAATCAAATAAATTTATAGACCTAGAGCTAACCTCACTAGTCTTTTGGAGTACAGCTTTAGGGTCGAACCCAAGGGACGGTTTAATTGATTACCGGACTTATCCTTTTTCAAAAGCTAGACAATAATATTTTTGAGGAGTTTTGATGAATTAAATGTAAAGGTGCAAGTAAAGTATATATTTTTTGTTGTTTTGTCAATTAAAATAAAGTAAACAACTAAAGTAAGGTTTTTGGGTTTTCAAACAGTATAAACAGCGTCTTAGGGTTCAGGTTTCTCCTTGGTTTGGACTCTAGAACACAGAACTTATCACTTTCGTGCATCGAACGGTGTTTTTCAAGCGTTTACTTCTCTGTTCGGTTCGAACAAGGATCTGTTCGGTCCGAACAGAGGGTGAAAGTGTGTGGTTTTGACCTTTTATGATATTTTATGCTTTGTGCTAGGGTTTGTTGGCTAAACCTAGATTCACTAAACCTCAGCTGTCGCTTGTTGGACTAGAAACTGGTTTAATCACAACCTAACCTAATTAACTTGATTGGTTCACAACTTTTGGTATAGAATTCAATCAACTTAAGCTTGTTTGTTGGAGTTCATAAGGATATCTAGAGGTCTTTTGGACTTGTCTAAAAGTTACACTTTTGGTGCCAACTAATCTCCCCTTTCGGATCTACGATTTATCCCAAATACTTTATTTGGACTAATCTTGTTTATCCTAACTTAGACTTGACTAGATGCGGCCGTACAACTAGAAGGTGATTAGAAAATCACAAGCAATTCAAACAAGCAATTAACATAATTCTCAACAAAACAAATCAACAAAACATATCATATCATATCAAGTCAAATCACAACATCCAAACTTAAGTTACTACCTTACCCCTAAGACTACATAAATTTAGCCTAACATAGTACTAAAACACACAACAAATAACATAGAAATAACAAGATACAAGCCCATTGAAAATAGAGAAGAAAATATAGAAGAATAAACCGAATACTCCTTTATGCTTTCGAACTATGATCTCTAGGCAGTGGTGTGTTGCAAGATGGTCACCAAACTCGTCTCCTTGCTGCCGTCGCTTCAAAGAACCAAGCTTTGATGATCTCCAATGGTGGAAGAAAGAGAAACGCCTATGGAAAGAGGAATTTTGTGGTATGAAAGGTTGTCTGCCCTTTCCTTAGGCTTAGGGGAGCTTATATAGCAATTTTCAGGTGCTTGGGAGGTTGCCTGGTCATCAAGGCAAGAAAATATGCCAAAATACGAGTTTCCATGTTGAAAATACTTCCAAATATGCAGGGGTCTGTTTGGGTCTGACAAGCCTCTGTTCGGGTCGACCAGGGGTCTGTTCGACTTGACCAGAGAGCTAGTATTTCGGCCATAATTCCTCCATCCGGACTCCGATTGAGGCGATTCAAAAACTGTTGGAAAGCTTAGGATGAGCTCTACAATGCTAATGATTCTATTTGACTAATTGCCTCTCTTAATTTCTCATTAGCCCCAAGCATGAGTCATTTGGTCCAAACGGTGGTTTGAAAAGTGCCTTCAAGTGTTAGGAATGAGTCGTCTAGCGTATGCCAAGTGTCGGAAATCTTCAAATAGCTCAAATATCACCAGAAAATCATCAAAGTTCTGTAAAATGAGAGAAGAAACGACGGGAGAGCCAATTCCTTGGAAATCATAGCAATGTATTGAATAATTCAATGGTTTGAGTGTTATTTGAGTGCCAAGTACGGTCCAAATGTCTACAAATAGTGACGATATCATTACCTCTATCCCACCAAAAGCTTCTTTTGACAATGTCAAATCAAACTTTCATTACAGTAAAATACACTATTTTGAAAGCTACTTTTTAAAATATCAAATCACACTTTATTACTGAAGTAAGGAATCACCATATAGTAAATACACTATTTTACAAAGTGGGATGAGAGTTTGCAAATTTATATTAGTGAAGTAAGACATCGCCAGTAAAAATAGAGAAAAACAAAAAAAAAAAATAACATTAAAAAAATAGGACTAAGGCAATTTTGTTAAACTTGATTAATGGACCATTTATTTTTATTGCACCATTTTATTATTAATGCTCGAAAAAAATTAGAATCTACATTTATTATTAATGTAGTATTTTTTTTGTTTAACCTAATAATTATGTGTTGTTTATGAAATTTTCGTATAAAGTCTGAAAAAGTATACTTATAGCTGCAAAAAGTACCCACCTGACCTATGCAAAAGGACATGCGTGGTCTGATAAAGTCTCAAAAAGTATACTGATGCCTACCTACCTCTGTAAAAAAACAGGCGTGGTCTAATAAAGTTTGAAAAGGTATCACATGAAATTTATTTATTTTTATTTAATTGTAAGTCTAAAATGTTCTATAAAAGTATCCTTTATCAATCAGAATATGCCACACCCACTTAATCTTTCTTCCTAAAAAATTCACTACCATGGAGAAAAAAAATAGCTCTAACATTCTAGGATTCTTTGAGAAAATTTTTGTTTGACTCAAAAACAAGTTTAAGCAGTGTGAGATTTAGCGTTTAAAATTCAAATCGAGAGAGAATAGGCAAAACCAACTAATTTCCAAGCCAAAATCAAACCAAATCGTACAATTTCCATGTTCTGGTCGGATCGACCAGGTGTCTGTTCGAACCGACCAAGGAGAAAGTTTAAAACAGAAGTTTCCAAGGCTTTGGTCGGATTGACCAGATGTCTGTTCGAGCTGACCAGAGAAGCAAAAAGTTCGAAATAATTGCAAAAATTTACCAAAATCCACCAAAAGTTCGATTTTTCTCCTATTCCATCCCCCCAAACTTAAATCAAGCATTGTCCTCAATGCATGCAATCGAATAAAAAAGTAAATAGGAGGGAAAAGAGAACTTAGCCAATTTTTGCTTTCCATATGTTGATTTGTTTCTAGTTTGTTCTCTCGTTGTCCAAGACGGCTCTAATTTTTCTAGATCTTTTGATGCAATCCGTATGAGGTCGATCGGAGTTAGTTGGTTCGCGTAACCCATGGTGCTCTAGCACGAATTGCATCTTCCTTCGTTTGTTCCTCAAAATTTTCCTACAAACAAACAAATACAAACATCAAATTCTATTTTTTATATTTTCTGTTTTTCTAATTTTTATGGATTTTCTATTTTTTTATTTTCTATTTTTAATGGCAAAATAAATAAAAGAGAGAAGAGTTGAGAAATCCTTGGGTTGCCTCCCAAGAAGCGCTTGTTTTAGGTCCCTAGCTTGACCATATTTCACTAGGTCTTGATCGGATCAGATCCGGAGAGCGAAACGGCGAGCGATTTGTCATGACCCTTGTTGGCGAGGTCGGAGCACTTCAAAGCATGATCTATTGAAAATCAGAGTTTCTCTCCTCCCACTCTTACCAAAATCGTCCCATCTCGGGCATCCATTTTCACACCGGCGGTACTAAGGAAGGGGCGTCCTAAAATTATAGGCACCTCCTTGTCTTCTTCCATGTCCATCACCACGAAATCGCCCGGTATGACAAACTTATCCACTTGAACGGGCACATCTTTAATAACAGCCAAGGGCAACCGCATTGAGGAATCGGCGAGCTTCAATGTCATGCATGTGGGTCTCAATTCACCAATTCCAATCTTTTCATAAACCGACTTTGGCATCAAACTAACACTAGCCCCCATATCACACAAGGCTTGCGTGATTATTGCGTTTCCAATAGTGCAAGGAAGAGCAAACCTACCCGGATCCTCAAGTTTTGGGGGCATCTTGCTTTTCAAAGCCTCGCTACTCTTGTGTGATAGGGCCACTGTTTTGAGCTCTTCTATGGATCTCTTGTCCGTGCATAACTCCTTCAAGAATCTTGCAAAGATCGGCACTTGAGCTATGACATCTGTGAATGGAATGTTGACCTTCAATTCCTTGAGAATCTCCCAAAAAGTTCGAAATCGTTCTTCCTCATTCTTCTGCACAAATCGTTGAGGAAATGAGACAGGAGGCCTATAGGTTGACTCAGGTTGTTGTGCCTTCTTTCTGCCCTTGCTTTGGACCACTTTTGTGCTCTGTTCGAACCGAACAGGAGCTTGGTCGGACCGAACAGAGGGTGCGAGTGGCACCTCATCAGCTTGTTCAGGCTCAGGAATGGTGCCTTGTGTCTGGAATGCCTCATGGAGTGAAGGGAATGACAAAACTTTCTCAAGAATTGGTTGCATCTCCCCTGGTTCCTCCTGTTCGGACCGAACATGATTCTGGTCGGTCCGAACGGAGAGGCTGTTTCCTTCGTTTGGTGGCACGGGTGGGTCTTGGTACTCATTGCCGCTTCGTAGAACGTGAATGGCTTTGATCTCTGCACTTGGGTTGACTTGTGGTTGGCTTGGAAGCTTGCCAGGTGGTCGGGAGAAGTGTGCTTCCATCATGCGCTCCAAGCGTTGTAAGGTGCTTGCACTTCCCTTAAATTCGTTGACGGTAGCCTTCAATTCGTCGGTGGTGGCCTTCAATTCATCAAACCCTAAAGCCATAGATTTGTTAAACTTTTCTTGCTCACTCATGAATTCTTGAACAACAATTGGAATCTCTTCCCTATCGAAAAAGGGTTTCTTTTGAAATGATTGGTCTCTATTGTTGTTGTTGAATTGGGCATTCCTATACAAATTTGGAGGGCTATTTTGGTACTTTGAACCGAAAAGGAGCCCATTGTGTAGGTAGTTCACTTGGGCCCCTCCGTTACCAATTTTAGCAAGAAGGCAATTGAGAGATGTATGTCCTTCCTCGCCGCACGCTCCGCATTGGTTTGAATGGAGATGTGTCCCTTGAGCCGATTGGTAAGCGGCAAGTTCAGCTTCTAGCTCCTCTATCCTCGCCTCTTTAGTTGAAATTTTGTGCACTTGTTGCCTCGAATTACCATGTATAATTTCTTGCACAATAATCAAGCAAATCTCGCCCTCGTGCCGTATCAAGTCTTTTGAATGCCCCACCTGAAAGAGAATCAAGATTGATTTTAATATTATCATAAAGTCCAGTGTAGAATGATTTAAGGAGCATCCATTCTTGAATCCCATGATGTGGGCAAGAATTTTCTAAATTCCTAAACCGTTCCCATGCATCCCTCATTGATTCATTTTGGTTTTGGGCAAAATTATTCAATTCAGCTCTAATTTTGTCCGCTCTATCCGAAGGAAAATACCTATCCAAGAAGGTTTGTGCCATTTCATCCCAAGACCTAATTGACCCTTTTTTCAATGTTTTATACCATTTTTGTGCTCGGTCCTTAAGGGTGAAGTGAAATAACAATAGCCTAATTGCTTGTTGAGGAACACCATTAAACTTAATCAATCTAGTGCAATCAATAAAAGTTTGTAAGTGAGCATGGGGATCCTCATCGTCGTTTCCATAGAACGGATTTTGTTGCACAAGCACGATGTGGTTGGGAGCGATCTGCATGTTGTTAGCAGCGATGCCTGGAATCACCACTGGTCCGCCCACGTTTCTTGCGCTGGGAACTCCAAACTCCATAAGAGTCCTTTCACGATCTTCCTCATCTTCGTTGTCGGAGTTATTGATGCTCCCTTCATCTTCTTGGGTCCATCGGCGACGCTCATTGTCAAAATACCTCCTTTGACCCGCTAGGAGGGTCCGATCGGCTGTCAATCGAGCCTCTCTTTGCTCAAGTTGGAGGCGGAGGTCCTCCAATTCTTGTGTGCGCTGGGCAATGGCCTCGGGAGTGAGTTCGTCGGCCATTGCGGAGTTTTCTTCTCTGTGTTTAGAGCTCTGGTCGGATTGAACAGAGGTCTGGTCGGATTGAACAGAGGTCTGGTCGGATTGAACATAGTACTGGTCGGATCGAACAAGGCCCTGGTCAGATCGAACAGAGTACTGGTCAGATTGAACAGAGCACTGGTCAGATCGAACAGAGCACTGGTCAGATTGAACAAGGCCCTGGTCAGATCGAACAGAGCACTGGTCAGATTGAACAGAGATCTGGTCAGATTGAACAGAGGTCTGGTCGGATCGAACAAGGCCCTGGTCAGATCGAACATAGCACTGGTCAGATTGAACAGAGCACTGGTCAGTTCGAACAGGAGTAAAGGAGGAGGATCTGGCTTCTTCGCGGATTCTCCGGAGAAAGTCTTTGACCTTTGGGGGTGGGGACTTCTTCCTTTACGTGTTACCTGCCAGTCCTGTAATCAAGAGAGAAGAAAACGTGAGTTTAAAAAGAAAAAGAAAAGATCTAGTCTCTTAATACTAAGATAAGGATCCAATATCAACACCGTCCCCGGCAACGACGCCAATTTGATGAAGGCTTAAAACCTAGGAATCAAATAAATTTATAGACCTAGAGCTAACCTCACTAGTCTTCTCGAGTACAGCTTTAGGGTCGAACCCAAGGGACGGTTTAATTGATTATCGGACTTATCCTTTTTCAAAAGCTAGACAATAATATTTTTGAGGAGTTTTGATGAATTAAATGTAAAGGTGCAAGTAAAGTATATATTTTTGGTTGTTTTGTCAATTAAAATAAAGTAAACAACTAAAGTAAGGTTTTTGGGTTTTCAAACAGTATAAACAGCGTCTTAGGGTTCAGGTTTCTCCTTGGTTTGGACTCTAGAACACAGAACTTATCACTTTCGTGCATCGAACGGTGTTTTTCAAGCGTTTACTTCTCTGTTCGGTTCGAACAAGGATCTGTTCGGTCCGAACAGAGGGTGAAAGTGTGTGGTTTTGACCTTTTATGATATTTTATGCTTTGTGCTAGGGTTTGTTGGCTAAACCTAGATTCACTAAACCTCAGCTGTCGCTTGTTGGACTAGAAACTGGTTTAATCACAACCTAACCTAATTAACTTGATTGGTTCACAACTTTTGGTATAGAATTCAATCAACTTAAGCTTGTTTGTTGGAGTTCATAAGGATATCTAGAGGTCTTTTGGACTTGTCTAAAAGTTACACTTTTGGTGCCAACTAATCTCTCCTTTCGGATCTACGATTTATCCCAAATACTTTATTTGGACTAATCTTGTTTATCCTAACTTAGACTTGACTAGATGCGGCCGTACAACTAGAAGGTGATTAGAAAATCACAAGCAATTCAAACAAGCAATTAACATAATTCTCAACAAAACAAATCAACAAAACATATCATATCATATCAAATCAAATCACAACATCCAAACCTAAGTTACTACCTTACCCCTAAGACTACATAAATTTAGCCTAACATAGTACTAAAACACACAACAAATAACATAGAAATAACAAGATACAAGCCCATTGAAAATAGAGAAGAAAACATAGAAGAATAAACCGAATACTCCTTTATGCTTTCGAACTATGATCTCTAGGCAGTGGTGTGTTGCAAGATGGTCACCAAACTCGTCTCCTTGCTGCCGTCGCTTCAAAGAACCAAGCTTTGATGATCTCCAATGGTGGAAGAAAGAGAAACGCCTATGGAAAGAGGAATTTTGTGGTATGAAAGGTTGTCTGCCCTTTCCTTAGGCTTAGGGGAGCTTATATAGCAATTTTCAGGTGCTTGGGAGGTTGCCTGGTCATCAAGGCAAGAAAATATGCCAAAATACGAGTTTCCATGTTGAAAATACTTCTAAATATGATTTTTTCGGCAGTCTGGTCGGATCGAACAGGGTTCTGTTCGATCCGAACAGGGGTCTGTTTGGGTCTGACAAGCCTCTGTTCGGGTCGGACAAGCCTCTGTTCGGGTCGACCAGGGGTCTGTTCGACTTGACCAGAGAGCTAGTATTTCGGCCATAATTCCTCCATCCGGACTCCGATTGAGGCGATTCAAAAACTGTTGGAAAGCTTAGGATGAGCTCTACAATGCTAATGACTCTATTTGACCAATTGCTTCTCTTAATTTCTCATTAGCCCCAAGCATGAGTCATTTGGTCCAAACGGTGGTTTGAAAAGTGCCTTCAAGTGCTAGGAATGAGTCGTCTAGCGTATGCCAAGTGCCGGAAATCTTCAAATAGCTCAAATATCACCAGAAAATCATCAAAGTCCTGTAAAATGAGAGAAGAAACGACGGGAGAGCCAATTCCTTGGAAATCATAGCAATGTATTGAATAATTCAATGGTTTGAGTGTTATTTGAGTGCCAAGTACGGTCCAAATGTCTACAAATAGTGACGATATCATTACCTCTATCCCACCAAAAGCTTCTTTTGACAATGTCAAATCAAACTTTCATTACAGTAAAATACACTATTTTGAAAGCTACTTTTTAAAATATCAAATCACACTTTATTACTGAAGTAAGGAATCACCATATAGTAAATACACTATTTTACAAAGTGGGATGAGAGTTTGCAAATTTATATTAGTGAAGTAAGACATCGCCAGTAAAAATAGAGAAAAACAAAAAGAAAAAAAATAACATTAAAAAAATAGGACTAAGGCAATTTTGTTAAACTTGATTAATGGACCATTTATTTTTATTGCACCATTTTATTATTAATGCTCGAAAAAAATTAGAATCTACATTTATTATTAATGTAGTATTTTTTTGTTTAACCTAATAATTATGTGTTGTTTATGAAATTTTCGTATAAAGTCTGAAAAAGTATACTTATAGCTGTAAAAAGTATCCACCTGACCTATGCAAAAGGACATGCGTGGTCTGATAAAGTCTCAAAAAGTATACTGATGCCTACCTACCTCTGTAAAAAAACAGGCGTGGTCTAATAAAGTTTGAAAAGGTATCACATGAAATTTATTTATTTTTATTTAATTGTAAGTCTAAAATGTTCTATAAAAGTATCCTTTATCAATCAGAATATGCCACACCCACTTAATCTTTCTTCCTAAAAAATTCACTACCATGGAGAAAAAAAATAGCTCTAACTCTAACAATGATGTGCCCAATTGGTGAGCTACCCGATGAGTACTAGCCAAATTACCAACATTCCCCTGCCAATCTATTGAAATAGAAAAAGGAGATTATCTTGCAACATGTTGTAAATATTTTCACAATTTCAAATACAATATCTATGTAGAAAATGGGTATGAGTTTCGATTATACATGCACTATCAGTGACACATTAATGGTAGGGAAGAAAGAGACCACAAGGAGCGCCTCCGAAATATGTTGGGGAAACCCAAACCTACAAACTGTGACTGGTATAAAAAATAGTACAAAGAACCTAAATCGATCCCCGAACAACATGAACCAAAAAATACGTGGAGACTAGATCTAACAAATTAGATGGTTTACGAAAAAATATACGATTTTTCGTGGAGACCACACAGTGAGCTGTACAAAGTGTGATCAGATTTTCAATTACAAAGAAACCATCTTGCGTGACCACTATGATAACCACAAAAAGCAAACTTGGTGGGATGCACAACAAAAGAAATGAAAAGAGAGAGATAAGGTGGAAAAAAGGAGAACAATAGCAGAAAAGGCTGCCGAAGAGAGGCGAAAGTTGGATGAAGAAGAACTTGGGGAAAAAAAATCAGGGAGAGCCTGAGATGGCACAAGAAGAGAGATGAACAAAGAAGTACTGCAGCAGCTAGAATGCGGAGATAGAACAATAAAAAAATGATGCAGCTTTCTGAAACGAAGTCGCTCAATTTGCCAACAACTCTGGTGTAAGACAGCAACCTGATGCAGCTTTTTGGAATGAAGCCGCTCAATTCGCTGACAATGGTGGTGTGAGACACCAACAACAAAAGGAAGATGAAGCAGAAGACCCATGGTGGGATGGAATTCTACAATATGCGGACACCCAAAATATCTAAGTACTTTATTTTTTTTAGGTACTTTGTTTTTAAGTAGCAACTGAGTGGTTTGTTTTTTAGGTAGTTTTTTCTTCTTTTAATTTCGTGTATTACTTTATATTATGGTTATAAAATTTAGTTGTTCTTCTAATGGTGTGCATTTTTTAATTATGAATTTCTTTGCACATTAATTTTGAATTCAAATCATAAAAAAATTAATAAAAGAACATGGATAAAATAACATATTTCAGTAATATAAGACCAACATTACAAGTGACGACTGCCACACAAACTTATTTCAGTATAAAGACCATAATAAGATACCGACGAGAGAAACATAATACTACTCCATTTAGCGAAGATGGACAACATTTTCAGCTGCGGGATGATTTTCAAATCCATGTGGAACTGCTAGCTGGTGATGCAACCACGACCCTCCAAGATCAAAACCTTCATTCCTCTCAACCAAATCTATAAAAAATTTGGGGCCCATAACATGATATTCATTTCCTTCTAATTTTTTAACTTTAAATTTTTTCCCATGATATTGAAACATCAATGCAGAAAGCAATCGTCGTTCGCTCGCGTCTCCGACCAAAATAACACCGGAAGAGATGCAGCTTGGCTTAGGAACCATTTGCTTAAAATTTCAAAATTAAAACTCTATTAGCAAATCAAATCAAATAATTAAATAATTAATTTAACATTACTACCTATAAAAAAATGATATTGCGAATGAGAACTGATGAGGAGAAAGTTTATCAATTTCAGACTAACGAGAAAAATTAGTTTGTGAAGAATAAATGATGACAAGTGAGCTTATATGGAGAATTTTCAACAAAAAAGACAAAAAAATACTATTGCAAACCAAAAAAAAAAATGAACCACTACCACTAAAAAACCACTAAATGGACCACTAAAAAATCAAATTCAGCGGACTAGAATGGGCTGATCTTGGATCAGCATCCGGGATGTCGATTCAAACTTAGATCATCAATTGGACTAACAACGTTATTTTTAAATTTTAGAACTTTTTAAATTATTATCGAAATTCGAGTGAACAGTAGCGTCAGTTCTAAATTTTTCGGACCCCTGTCTTTTTTTTTTTCGGGCCCCTGTCTCTACGACTCTGCGTAAAACCTAGATATGTGACAACATCCACTTTCTCATTGTCCGATGAGAAAGTTTAATATGCACCATAGTGCATAGGGCTTTCTATGCACCGCGGACTTTTTCGAAGATATTTTTATAAATTTACAAATCTAATTTAACCAATTTAATCTACATATTGAAATCTCATGACAAACCAAATTTTATAATTTTTAAAATTTTATTACTATTTTTTTCGAATTTTTTAAAACATGTCATTTTTGGAATGTTAAAAAAAGTACAACATTTCAAAAATGACAAGTTTTAAAAAATTCGAAAAAAAATAGAAATAAAATCTTAATAATTATAAATTTTAGTTTACCATAAAATTTCAACATGCAGATTAGATTGGTTAAATTAAATTTGTCAATTTATAAAAATACCTCAAAAAAAAACCCCCGGTTTAAGGAATGCTTTCTCTTGTCCGATTGCTTCTCTCAACCCTCTTTTCCTTTTTTTAGCCGCACTCTCTCTCCTCCGACCGCTCACCTCACAAGCCTCACCTCCTGCTCGAATCGGAACCCCACAAAGGAAGGAACACCCCTCTTCACCTCTGCCGATCCCCTCTCCCATGACCCATCTGATCGCGCCTCTCCTCTCTTCCCCACTGTTCCCTCTCTCACTCACCCTCTTCCCCTCTCGTCCCAGAGCACAACCGAACTCGTGGTGGCTTGACGGCAGAGAAGACGACGGGCGACAGCAGCAATTGAATCCCCTCTTTCCTTTGCTATTTTGGTTGGTATTTTCTCTCTTTATGCTGCTTATGCTCTGGTTGGATGAATTGGTCAGGCATGCACCTTATTGAACTGTTGTCAGCGCATCTCTTGCATGTTTGATGCTCTCGGTTTGATATCAAGCTAGTACAGACTTGGTACCAGTCCATCTCCTCTCTGTGTTGATTCTGGTACGAGTTTCCCTTATGTCAGGGACTACTTTGTGAAGGTATTTTGCTGCCAGGGACTTAAATGCAAAAAACTTTGAACTGTGTTAGGATTTTTCTGTAGTTTATTCCATTAATAGGGTCTGTTCGGTTATTGTCCGCTATGGTCCGATAGCGGCAGCTAGATGACCGCTATCCTCTATGACATTGGCATGTCCGCGACAAATCTGCTATCCGCTATTTAAACCTTTATTTGTAAAGACCTTGAGAGCAAGACTGAACTTGCAATCTTTTGGTACCACAAATTCCGCAATAAATTACTTTGGTTCATAAGGACAAATTTTTTTTATTCATTACTGGAGCATTTTTGTTGTTTTTTGAATTGTGAACAGGCAACTCTAAGGCTTTTCAGATTTTAGATTGGCAGTATTGATTACTCTAAATACAGGAGAACAGATGAGTGGCGACTGGAGTGAGTTGAATCCGGAGCTTCTCCATCTGATCTCAAAGAAACTGGAAAACTTCTCTAACTTGATTCGGTTCCGTTCAGTGTGCAAGCAATGGCGTTTGGCTGTGGAACCTGCTGATCTTACTTCACGACTTCCTTATCTCTTGCACCCAGATCCGACTAACTCTCTCTATTCAACCAACTACCACGTCATCTCTGTATCTTCCAACACAACAAGCCGAATTAAGCTGCCAATAAGCCATCTAGATTTGAAACATTCCGCGCGCAAAGCAACATTTATGGGCTTTCTACTTGTCAATAAGTTGGGGTTTTCAAAACCTCTATTTCTTTTTAATCCGCTTACTGAAACCAAGCTCTATCTTCCATTTTGGAAGGGTACATATACAATGGTCTACATGGGCCCCAAACCCAAACAGCAAATCAAAAACAATAAAAGATGGTGTTCATTTGCTGGTCCATGTAAAAGATGTTTGTGACAAAGATATAATGAACTCTATTATGTTTTGGAGATCTAACGACGATAAAGTCACCACCTTGAGAATCCCATTTGATTCAAGAGGAGCTACTTTACCAGGGTTCTATAAAGGATAAATATTTGTTTATCAGTGGGAGAGACGCGAAACTATTGTTTTTGACATGGAAACTGGACCTGAGATGAATTTTGTCATACCAAATCCAAGAGGGCATCTCATGAAACTTGACTTCTTTGTTGAAGCCATCGGGGATCTGCTTGGGGTAATAAAATTCGGTGGTGGTATGTGGTTACACGGTAAATTCATGGTGTACCGACTAGAGCACACTGATGACTTTGGGGAGTGCAGATGGATTGAATTGAATGGGATTGGAGAAAGGGCTCTTTTCCTTAATATCGAAGGTCAAGGATTTTGTTTGAGCACCAGTAATCTGAAGGGATTTAGAGGGAATTGCATCTACTACCTCGATTTTTGTGAGAAAAGAAACAAAGATGATCGGTGTTTATATGGTTATCGTGTTCTTAGGTACAACATGGATGATGGCACAACAGAGGAGCTGCAGAACAATGTTAACTCGAATGCCACATGGTTTGTCCCAAGTTTGAGCTAGATCCAGACAAATTTTGTCGTCTGACTTAGTTTTTCATTTGAATTGCTTGGTGTGTAATAAATTTTAATATCTGGTATTTGCTTGTTTTAAGGTAGTAGTTTATGATTTTCTTGTAGTTACAACTTTAATCCCAGGACGTGAATGTTAAGCATAATTGTTGACTATAATTGTCACTCATGAGTACTTCTGACCTAACTTATCTCTTTTGTCAAGCTTTATTGTTGAATGCAAGCATTGCTATATCATCTCCAATTGAAAACGGAACAAACAAAAATAAACCGACTCAACCAGGTACTCAGACTGATACAAAAGAGAGTGAAACGTTTGGAAGTAGAAGGAAAGGTCGATACCGTATGTTTTATTTCTATATATGCATAGCTGAAATTAGCGGGAAGCTCAATTGACGCTGAGGGCATTTTTGTCCCAAACATTTAAAAACGATCTTTAAGAATTAAAAAACATTTGAAATATGAAAATGGTATCTATATTCTATAGTAATGATGATTAGAGGGGGATATTTCTAATTTTGAAGATTAGAGGGGGCTGGATATTTCGAATTAGCTATGATTTGAGGGTTATACGCCTTAACCTTCCTTTCTGGCAATGAGAGACTACATGCTTTGGTAACATTGTTAGAATTACACTATTTGTTCTTTAACTATTCTACTATTGTTAGCAATATGGTATGTTAAGCATAAATTATTTATTGTTTACTCCAAAGTATTGAACATATAAATTTAATAATTGTTGTCAAAAGAACTCAATCATTTAATTAACAAGTTCAAAAGTTTTTTCTTTACGAATATGGGGACAAAAAAATTCTGGCATATGCGAACAAAAGTGTTTTATTTATCGCAGATAGTTGTGTTGAAAAGTTGCAAAAACATAGAATTTGTATGTGTGATTGAAGTGTTATTTCTAAATTGTAAGGGAGAAAATGAATAATTATGGGATTTTCTGTAGCCGCTTATTGTAGATGGGTTTTAAATAATTATGGGATCTTCTATTGTGAATTATTTGTAATGTTTTAAGTTGTTTATGGGAACTTCTATGGCTGCATTTTTTTTAAGTGCCAAACAGAAACATTTGTATTTTTGTACAAAATTATATATATTGCGTCAACGGAATTTTCTTAATGGGTATATTGTACCTAAATGGTGTCTCAAGAGACAAGTTCGCTATATCGTTTTTTCCCCCTCCTCCAAATCTGTAAAATTTTTGCATTTCCCTGAAATTAATGTTTATTCCTCTCCTGCTTCATAATCAACAAAACAGGATGCCCTAAAGAAATAGAATGTCAGATCATGAAAAGATCTTCGATATTTAACATGGCTAATTTTAAAATTATTCAAAGAAACAATATCGACAAAAACAGATTGATCTATAGTTTCAGATTGTTGGTAATAAATGCAAGTAGAAATGCTTGAGCATCCCTTTAAAGTAAATTATGTTTAGTTAAAAATAAACATTTTTTTATTAGATATATAACATTTGATAGTTGCTTTAGAAATATTGCAGTACAATCGTATTATCATTTTGCCTGGATGTTGATCTCACACACTAGAAGAAGCGCAAAAATGGTAAGGTTGGACTATAGGGTGCTTGGCTGGCTTATATTGCATTGTATTGAAGATTAATGTCACAATATATATTATTATTCGATGTTCCAAGGATATAATGGGCTGGCAATTAAAAAATTAAGTCAGGCAAATATGGTAAAGGAAAAGGAAAAAACAATGTGAAAATGCAAAATTCGGAATTACCAGAAAGAATTGATGACAAATTTCAATATTATTCAGGTGCAGCACATCAATTTAATGCACAACATTCAAAAGCAACACGTATACTTCCACCTATACAGAAGGACTAAGCTGGCATTTAATTAACGTTTGTATCGAACAATAGATTCCTCCTATTTAAGCACCCCTTCTTAGTTATTCCCTATAGAGCATCGAAAAAACCAAGTTTTTGTTGTGATACAAAGCAACAAGAGAAGGAACAATCAGAGCATCTTTGCAAGTTCTGTGTAACTGCGGAAGTTCTGTGTATTCGATACACCAACAGTTTACCTCTGCAGGTTTGATTTCTGTCTCTTTTTTAAAAGTACCATCGTGACGTCCATTGAATGTACGTAATGCCATATCGAGCATCTTGCATTTCTTCATAGAACTTAAGATTCTTGTTGTACAATTAATTGTTTTCTTTTTGAAGAAATTGTGCAAGCAAATTGTGTCAGGTTGAAATGAACAAAAAGTTTTTTGAAACCTTGACAGCAGCTGTCAAGAGGAAATGAACAAAAAGTTGCAACTTAGTAGTTATCAATCATTCATGGCACCTTGAAACAGTATAAGTAACCTTGCAAATTATAAGCTTGTAGTTGACCAGAAGCATTGACATCGTGATTCAGGTGTAAAAAAGTATAGGAAGTGCTGAAGATAAGCCTACAAAATAAAATGTAAAAATTGGTTGTAAGATTATATTTAGCAAATAATAGGCGTTCAATCAAATAATGGTTACGTACATACATTGAAGGGCTACTACAAGTGAGATTTTTTTTAAGTTGTCTTTTGACTGGGAATAAATACTAATTAAACTTTAGAACCAAGATGTAATTTCTCTTAGCTGCTGTGACACTAGAAATTAAATATTTGTAGTAAAGAACCATTTTAGTCGATCTGGCAAATTTTTCTTATGTTTTATATTGAAGTTTTTCTAATCCTTACAACCAAAATTTTTTTTCTAAACCATGGAGAGGATATTTAGGAATGAACATTACAGAGTATCTGATTTTTCTGAGTTACTAAGTGCTCTTGAACTTCTTGGTAAACCTGCATAATGTCAGTTATATGCCAATGCAAGTTGATGCTTTTTTTTTCTCTAATTATCCATAAAAAAAAGTACGAGAAATGTTTCCAAAGGCATAGCTGATATCCCAGTATCATCTAATCAATCCAATGTGGATTTGACTAAAAAAAATTAATTTACAGAAACAAGAAAAGATGAGCACAACAAACACCACACGAGACAATCTGCATACACCACCTGTGCATGCTGGCAAACAATCAGAGGCCCGCAATTCTACATCAATGCATCTGATTGGACAAGCACAAGAGCTTCAAATGACCATAAATCAGTCAGATGCTGGGACTTCAAACTCAAAGCAGGTGACATCAGGAGAGCATCAAAACGAGGATAATAACTCAAAATCACCCTTGTCATCCTCACCTGAAAAAGATCTTAATCACGAGGAATTGCTAATCAAAATTAATCAATACAATTCATGGATTCGAGAGTACGCAGGTCGTAGAACAGACAAAGACAAAGGGAAACAGAAGGTTTGCATCAACAGCAGTCTAAAATCAAACCAAAAAAAGGTTTCCCGTTTGCACCAAAGGATTTTGGAGCGCATGCTGATGATAATGGAACGATGTAATGCAAAAGGCTTTGTGTATGGCATGGTAACAGAAAATAGTAAGGCTGTCATAGGGGCCTCTGACAGTCTCCGTGCATGGTGGAAGAGACAAATCATGTTTGACAAAGTTGGTCCAGCCCAGACTGACCTATACTACAAAGAGAATTCCCTTTCTACAAATGCATCCCAGGATAATGAGGCGAAATCAACAATCGAGCTATTGATGGAGCTCTCCGACACAACGTTAGGATCACTATTGTCATGGCTAATGCAAAATTGTGATCCTCCACAGAAGAAATTTCCATTTGGAAAAGGTATGCAACCACCATGGTGGCCCACTGCAACTGAAGGTTGGTGGGAGCAAACGGGCATCTCAAGGGACAAGGGGCCACCACCTTATAGAAAGCCTCATGACCTTAGAAAGAAATGGAAGGTGGCGGTGCTAATAGGGATAATAAAACAGATGTCTCCCTACTTTTCGACGCCCTTCAGTCTTGTGCAGCAATCGAATCACTTGAACCTACGCATGAATGCCAAAGAAAGAAAGTTTTGGACTTTGGCTTTGGTAGCTGAGGCGAAACTTTATTGCAAGGAGCATCCTCACATGCCCCTAGATGAGCCCATTGCATTCTTGCATGCATATGGTGGAAATGCTTCTCGTAACGTTCGTAAACGGAACATTACTATTTCTGCTAATGAGGCTACTCGCTTCGATAATCCTGTCGGATTTACCCAAAGGCCTCCATTTGCACCAGCACCCAGCAGCGCCACTTCAGCATGGCCAATCACAACACCACCAATGGGTCAACTGCAACAAGGTGTTCAGAATCTTCAGATTGCTCCAGCGTACTTACCTTGGGCTTCTTCTTACAACTCTATACTTCCCGCAAATCTACCAGTGGAAGTACAACAAAATTATACAGTAGTCGGGGCTTTTGGAGCATCCAACAGTGAACGCCATGATCATCAATCTCCAGCAATCCAACATCTGTCATTTGGTTCTCACTCAGGTGGGGCTTCCACTAGCGGAACCCCAGATTCATAAAACCATATCCATATGCATGGTGCAAATTAGCTCATTAATCACTGCATTCTAATATCGGTGGTTCTATTATGTCTATTTCGTTTCCTTTCTTTATATTCTTGTGTTATTATTATTGTTATTGCAATTAATGATTAAATTATATTTCTAAGAGTACTATTGAATTAGTTTAAAATGCTTCTAGAAGATTGAAAATGGTTCTGAAACCAGCTTATCATTGTGTGAAATCTCTTGTATATGCAGAAACATATTTCTGTTTTTTCATGTCATGCTCCAGTGATCCTTGTATAATATATGTTTCTTTCTTGAATTCAAATCCACACGCAAAGAATAAATTGCCTCCTAGAGGGGCACTGCCTTACAATACTTTTTTTTTTTTATCTATCGATTTATTGTACCAACAAACTGAGCTCTAATTAACGCTTCAATAATGCTGGCCAGTTAGGTCAAGATCATTGCAGGGAATATTTTTAAATTACAAGTTTTAGAAATATAGGATAATGCTTGTTACAGAAAACATTTTGAGATCCGAAACTGTGATATCTTTCCATTACAGTCATAATATTAATTAAATTGTAGAAGTTGATATTCCACTTGCTCTGTCTCCTGGCATGCCTTTTAGCCCCATATTTATTGCCATAAAGGAAGATTTGCCGCCGCAACTTATTTACCAATTTATTTCTTTAGATTATAGTAAATGAAAGAATTAAAATTCTAAAAATCAGTATTATTCAGTGTACGTATACAATACATACAAATGTTAACTAATTTTAAAATTTCCTTTTTTTTTTTTTGGAATATTGTTGACATTTCCTCCTTTTCCCTTTGTATGCTCCCCTTCAATAATAAATTCCTAGCTACTGGTAAGAACCTCAGACACTAACTATTTACATCATTATTTGTTTGAAGTTTGCAACAAAAAAATTTATCAAGACATGGCACAGCAGACAGCAAATTATCTTTAATTAATTCTCTGCGCAATTTCAAATCACATTTAGAATCATTTACCCAAAGAAATATAAACCAAATCATGTACATAATGATATAACTTATCATATGTCATTTTCTTACAGAACTCACATTGCTGTAACTAATATGTACTGAGTGTGTCGTAACTTGTGAAGTACCAGACTGCAACACCTCAGGTTCATCGTCTAACAGACCAGGACCTGAACCTTGAATAATGAGAAATTTTTGACTGAAAGGAGAAGAGGGGTTGACTAAAATGAGAGGAAGATCAGAGTAGATACAATTACACGTAAATGTCTGTTATTGCATGTTAGTGTACCGTATATGATAGCTCTCATGGCCTTTCTGAGGAAGTATTGGAAAGATTGCAGAGCAACCCTGTTTCTTGGTTTGCCATAAGAAATTGAAGATAGGGAAACCAAGCACACAATTGTTGAGGCCGGGTGGAATTAGCAGAGAGATGTGTTGAGCATCAAAACAAAAAACAAAAAAAAAAATTGTAAGAAAACTTACCTTTGGTACCTTTATCAAATGGTACACTGGATAGATAATGGATACTTGTGTTCCAACAGCACAATGTGATCCCTATAAATATACCCCATGTAACACATTATAAATATATACCAAATACTCATTAATTAATAATACAAAAATTACTTGTGATCATAACAAATTGCTTTCCAATTGCCCCTGTCCATAACAGGTCATCTCGGACAAATGATCAAGCACTTCATATGTGGAACAGCACTTCAGATGTAGGGAATAGGGATCTGTCTTGTTCAGAACTTATTTGTGAAGAAAGTTAGGGGGCCTAATGACATTACTATATCCACAGCTATTTAGTCAATTTCTGGAGAACAAAAAAAATGGAATAAGTGGCTTTACTCAAATTGTCAATTATAACTTTTTTATCATGGTCCACTTAAACTCATTTAGTCAATTAAATTACTTTCGTTCCTCCTCCTGTCAATATATTATGCAGTTTCTTTGTGTTGCTACTAAGCACTTACAAACCAGTTGATGCAGATACACTTTTTTAATGGAAATTTATTGTTGTGAAAAAAATGAAAAGATCAGGTTTGGCTTAATTTTATCTTTGTCAATATCTTTGATGTAAGTAGAAATTGGAAATGACAACTGATGAAAGGTTTCATTTTATCTTTTTGAAGTTATGTTTACATATGAATTGACAGGGAGTGCATTTAATTGAAGACAGGAGTTGTAGTATAGATGTGCAATTTAATCTGTGAGTTGAACTGAGTCAGGTTTGGTAATTCAAGTTGATTTTTGACCGAGTTCACTGGTTGGTGCAGTTGCCTAGTTCAGACTCTCCAGCACTAGGAAAAGTAGCAATTCAAAAGAGGGGGGGGGGGGGGGGGGAATAACAATCTGTGATCGGAAAACTCATTTTGTTGACTGACATTGAACTTGTACAAGAAAAAAACCTTTCAATTCTCCTATGGCATAGTTGTTTTGTAGGAAGGCTGTGTAAGCCAATACATATCAGGTAATAGGTATGTGTATCATTTGTGTAGTCCGAATGCATTTTTGTGGTGACATGTTCCATTGTAGTTATAAGAATTTGCTTCATTTTGTACTTACCATAAGTTGAAATGCACAAATGCATTTTGAAATTGAATTTGTACTTTTCGAAAATGTATAATTTTGTAACTAATATGGTACAACATACAATTACATTGAAAAATAAGTAGACACGTGACTATTAAAATCAAATTCAGACAATACCATCATAGATTATTCTTAACATTCAATATGTTTAAACATGGACTATTAAACATTGTTGGAACAGAGTAGCAATTGGTCTCTGTGGAATATTCAACCAGAGAATTCATTTTCCTGAAGTAAGAACATAAGAATCAAAATTGAGTCTAGGTACATGAAGGATTCAACAAAACAATCATTTGAACTTCAACTTATTTTTTGTCTATGCCTAAAATAGAAAGTTCATCCCATGAGATGCTTTGGAGTCCTGGATAAAGAACATAATTAATTAGCTCATAAATATTAACAGGTATTATTTCATAGAGTACATTTATGTTATGACAAATAATAATTATTATATGGTGTTAGTCTACACTCAGCAGTTGTAGATGTGTTCGTTGAAACGTTATTTGATAAGGATAGCAAGAATGGAAATCTTTATGAGATTTTAATTTTAAAATTAAAAAACAAAAAAGATGTGCTGGGTAAAAACAAAAAAGATGTGCTGGGTAAAAACAAATGTTATTATGTATATAATAAGCAGTAAAATGATATGTTGAACCACTGCTTAGGTTATAGAGCTCATTACTATAAAAAGCCCCTATTAGCTAGGCTATAAACAACAGTTCGCGCGCTTGTTCAACGGTCTTCAACGACTTAACGGCTCCCCTGCCACTGTGTTTTTCACTTATGCAAACTAAGGTTAGATATTTTCCTATCATTTGATCACTGGATTTTGATTTATTCTTCTATTTTGTTAGTTTTGTCTATAGCTTTATAATTATTTTGCCATTTTATTTAGATGGTCAATGGGGGGGGGGGGGGGTTGGAGAGGTAGATTTGCTAACTCCTGAGTTTTAGACTACCTTCAAAATCAAAATTTTCATCCTTCGAAATAAAAATGATAAGTAGAAAGTTCCAAATTTGATGATAACCCCTTTGTGGCTTTGTACATTTCTTTGGGAAACTATATAAGAAAATGATTTGGGAACAAGAGGCAGAGGATGGTAGAGACAGAGGTAGGCTGTCCTGAATGAACCGAAATTTTGTATTTAATTCTGATAGTAGAAGACCTCATAGGCTCCCTCAAAAATAAAATACACTCAGTGCAATTACTATCCTGTCCCACAATTCCAGTTCTGTGACTCTGCCCTGTTTGCAATATTATATATTCTTGTTTATACCAATTAGCAAAGGTTATTGATAACCATGACAACCAACATTATATATCAGAATTAAAAAAATAAAATAAAATTATGATTTAGATGGAGTAATGTATTATGATTGGCTGAAATCAAAAGAAGAAATGTAGTAATCCATTATGCAACATGTGAATTTAATTGATTTACTTTTCTGCGGTAGTACATTCTATATATTTGGTGCTAAGTCTACTTAAATATTACAGGGCACAATTTTTTTTTTTCAGAAAAAATTTGACCTAGGTAAGTATGGCTATGAAATAAAATTGATAGAAAATGTATACCCTTTAATTCTTCAGCACTTGTGTTGAACTGATTGATGTTTAATTTTGAACAAAATATTAAGAGAAACTTATTCAACTATTGGAGAACTGTAATCTAATAAATACAGATATATTATATTTTCTTTCAGCGATGGACAAGGGTAAGGGGATTCTTTTGCCAGAAGAGAGCTTGAACAACCAGATAGATGCACCAGCTACCAACAATGAGGAAATTTCATCCATGGCTGGGCCTTCTAGAATCCAGCCAGGGACAGACTCTTCAGAGACGGCAAATCCTAATTATGACATCAGTGACAGTACTGATTCTAGCTCTGAGCAATCTTCACCTGGTGAAGGACCAATAGTGAAGGAAATGCGTAGAAGGCTCGCATTTTACCAGGAGATGCTTAACAAATTTCCTGGACAGCAAATTGAAGAAAGATCTGAAAGAAAGGGCAAAAGAAAAGCTAAAGACCCGAGTTCTGAAATCATGCCTCTTGAAATGGAGCTTCAGCGGTGTCACAATATCATTGAAAGATGCTTCAAAAAGGGTGTGGATGAGGCAAATTTGCAGGGTTATGCATACGGGATAGTTCTTGAGGATGGCAAGGTTCTATCAGGCAATTCAGATAGCTTGCACAAATGGTGGGACGAAGATGTTATTTTTGACCAAACTGGTCCAGCAGCTGCCGACCAGTTTTATGCAGAAAACCAGCCAAATTTGAACCCCAATAATGATGATGACCCACCAAAGCGAACTTTTGATTATCTCATGCAGCTCTCTGATGCCACTCTGGCTTCTGTCCAGTCGGCAATCATGCAAGCCTGCAAACCCTCTCAGCGTAAGTTCCCTTTCCGAAACAAGGTGCAACCACCTTGGTGGCCAACAGGAGATGAACCCTGGTGGGAGCAAACTGGAATTGACAGAGAAGAAGGTAAGCCACCCTACAAAAAGCCACATGATCTGAGAAAGAAGTGGAAAGCGGTTGTGGTTTTAGCTATAATGAAGTCACTTGCTCCAAGTTTTCGAACTTTGACACAAAAGGTGAGGAGAAATAAAAACCTTCAGAACAGAATGACTGCAAGAGAGATGAACTCATGGCATTCCGCGCTCAAGGAGGAGATGAGAATATATTCCCAAGAGCACCCTGACATGCCTTTATCCAATTTGCTGATACAACTTCAACCACGTAGGCAACAGCAACAACAATTACAACAGCAGCCACAACAAAACGCAGTGATTCCCATGGAGAATCAGCAAGGAGATCATACAATGCTCCCATGGCCAAACCAGCGCAGAAAGGTGCGCTTCACTTGTCAAAACCAGGGTTGTATTCATCATGATTATGACTTCGGCTTTCAGTCAGCAGCACTACGTGACCATCACCAAACCAATTGCAGATATCGAATCATGGCAAGCTCACCTGCAACATCAGTTATGTTTGCATCAACGATTCCACCATCAGACACTGTCTCTCAAGTGACTGCTCCACCACCTTTCTCACCAATGCATCAACCGCAACAGATTGTTCAACCCTCCTTCCCACCAATGTTCCCTTCACAAAGCCCTCCATTGCTGCAAATGTATGGATCAACTTCACTGATGAACACACCACAGAATGCATGGCAGTTTAATTATGGTGTTCCCAACTATCCAGGAACACCAAGCGGTAGCCTGAATATGGGCCAACAGCAACCCATTTTTGATTGTGGTGGACTTTATAACATGGAAGGTAGTAACAGCAGTAATATCGGATCATATATGCAACTGCTAACTGAGGGCTACCCCGATACTTCACTGTTGTCACCACATGGTACAGGTTCTTCAATGCATCAGGATCTTGTGGAGAATTACATGCTCGCAGGACAAGAAGGTTCATCCACTGGAGTATTTCTACAGCCTTGTTTCCAGCCATCTGAACCTACTGAGATGCAGCTGTTTCCCAATATGCCAGCTGTAGAAACAACATTTGTCGGAACACAGACAAATGTCGCATTGCCCCGGTGGACTGAATCAGGGGGGACTGTACAACTTGGCATTCCCTTTGGTTCAAGTGAACCTTATTTGGTCGAACAAAGCAATATCGTCCCCCAAGATTCACATGAGGCGCAAACCCCACCTCTATCAGTAGAGCAAAATCAATTTGATACTGGTAACAGTGAATTCAGTCCTGGCCCACCATTCTTCCCATAAGAGGTAAGATATCATTTTTACTTCTCTTTATGTTCCATTCAGCATCTTGGAAAATAAAATACTTATTTTTTACCATTTCATTCATTTTGACAATATTCTGTTTTCAGATTTATCAATCCAACAATAATAAGTCTAGCAAAATAGTGTATAAGTTTTTTTTTTTTTTTTTTGAAACAAAAATGAGACTCTCAGGCCTCATCTTTCATTAAGTAAAAAAGTTTGTAGCGAGAAGCTAACGTTACAAAGTTGCAAAATAGTATATAAGTTTCCACTAACTTTTTATGACATTATATAAGATGCTTGAGTGTTACTTTGGTAACTGTACAAAACTTGTGTGATGCAAGAGCTTCTGTAGATCTTACCATACCTGAAGTGGTACGAACTTGCTCGATCTATAGTAGAATTGATGTATACAATTAAGTTGTACAAGTCCATGTTCAAGCTAGAGTATGGCCTATGCATCCAGTATACTTATTAATTGTTTCAGTATTTGACTTCCTTTCTTTTTTTCTGAACAGAGAGATTGGAATCTATGAGACTATATTCTGCTCCAAACTCAGATATGAAGATTAATTATTAGCTATTCAGTTGTTGCTGTTGCTGAAGTTTGTTACTGCATGCTATCTGCAATGTAGTTGTTAAACTCAGTTTAGTTGAATTTAGATATCTGGACCTATATCTAGAGTATTTTGCTGTTTTATTATTATTATTATGAACCTTTTCTTTGCATGAATATTTTGCTTAGAATTTTTTATGAGTCTTGTTGGAAATGAAATCCTTTGTACCTATAAATTCTCCTTTGAGGTAATATGGGAAATTGAAGCTGCCTTTTATTAATTTAAATGAATGCATATATACAGGATATGGCCTGAATTACTGGTTTGTAGTGATTGAGGTTGATTACATGTAGTGTGTAATATGTATGCCATCATTTCCTCATCGATACCTCACTGGTATATATGTTACAACTTACAAAAGTAAACTCGCATGAAATAGAACCAAGTAGACCGTTAGCATCAAGAAATCTAGTAGAGATAAAAAATAAATAAATATAATAAAAAAACAGATGACTTGACAAGTAACTCGGCATTGGCTCTCGCCGAGTAACCTTCAAAAAAGACAAGTAACTCAGCATGCACCCAAATATAAATTGATACAACCATGATTCTGAAAAACTGTGTGCAGTCAAAAGCACAATTGCCATCATAATTTTGTTCTCTCTTTCATTTGAGGAAATGCCATTTTGCTAACATTGTTAACTTTAGTCGGGAACTTGTAAGAAAGAAAAATGTAATTTGTAACTCACTGAAGGGCTAAAACATAATTCAAATAATAACAATTTTCAGAAAAGAAGTGAACAAACTAATGTACAAGTCAATGACTATATATAAAGAGGCAGACATGTATCTCCTTATCATTTATCAAGCTGTGATGTTCCAATGAAAGGAGTGAAATTGAGGCTAAATGTGCAGTGTTGTTTTTAGTTTAGTTATGGGATTTATCTGCGACCACTATACCATTCAAACAAAAGAAAAGGTCGTCAGTTCTATTACCAATTAACCACCATACCCCAAAAAATTGAACACACATAAAGTATTAAAATCCTTTGATGTTTAGCCATCCTATTAGTTGATAACTTGAAGTCTTGAATTACAAATTTACAACTCAGTCAATATGCAAATTAATGCAACAAAAGGAGTAGACCATAAAAAATTAATTAACGCGGTATTGGGTGATACACTAATTAATTGTTTGGTCGATACTCAAGTATAACGCCTAATTCCGTGATATGGTAATTAATTGTCGGGACATGAATACTCTAGACTACAAAGGTATCAGCATTATGTTTTGCAAGTAAAAGATCAAAGGTAAAATATAAAAATACAATATTTGTTATGGCAGGTCTACCACATTTGCTTTGCAATTTCTGTCATATTTATGCATGGAAGTTTCCTATATCCTGATTTTATGATATTACACAAAATGACAATTAATTCCTTTGTCGCTAATTACAATTTTAAGGCAAAATCATTTCATTTTTTTTTGGGCAGATATGAAACACGTAAAATTTTTTTTGGGCAGATATGAAACGGAACGGAAGCGGAACAGGTCTGTTCCGCCTTCCGTTTCAACGTTTGACACCTCGACGGTCGAGCAGGAGGCGCAATTTTCTCTGACATGTTTTGTGGGGCCTAGTAAGTTTCACCAAAACCGGGTCAGGCCTTGTATCAGTTCATCAGCATTTAAAAATTATTTTATTAACACAAACTAAGGATGACATTGATTCGGACATATCTTGGCAGCAGAGGCAATCATTCAAAATCTGACTCTACCACATTCAAGATAATTCAAATATGAGACGACCCAAAATCGAATAACCTGGAGCCGAACAATACCCAAAATCTAAAATTGATCTAAGGCTGA
Source organism: Rhynchospora pubera (assembly GCA_028095005.1). Lineage (NCBI taxonomy): Eukaryota > Viridiplantae > Streptophyta > Magnoliopsida > Poales > Cyperaceae > Rhynchospora > Rhynchospora pubera. The sequence goes on along the minus strand of CM051461.1, from coordinate 204,970,479 downwards.
CTATTCCAAACTTGATTCGATCCAACATGAGATCAAATACATACCAACCAAATCTGATTTAACCCAACTTGGACCTAATATACCCTTTTGTCACCATGGTAATGTTGGATAAACTCAAAATATTGCATGAAATTGTTTTTACGTAGGTTATTAAATTTGATATCCGTTTGAGAAATAAAGTTGTCTGATTAAATCTATGATCCCCACTACTATATTACCGTTTCTATATTAATTAGTGAATTCAAGCGTATCATTATGACAATGCCTACGGCTCACATCAGTTGTGAAATCATATTACTATTTTGTCCGTTATTGATTTCTTTATTGGACCAATTGATTATGGCCTATTAAATCTGAAATTTATGCTAGGCCAATGCCGTTTGATTTCCTTCATATATTTATATGACCTCTATGCCTAAAAAAGATAGAGGAATAGACAGAGACCGAAAAAACAGTTTGATCAAAATGAGAGTTGAGACAGAAAAAATAAATTTGATCAAATTCCTATAATCCATATTGATATTCCTCTTAGTAATTTCCAATTTGATTAGAATATTATTTCGATTGATTCTGCTGGATATTGTGGAGAACTCTCATCAGTCACTTCTCCGGTCGTGCCCTAAGGAGTGACATTTACCCGTCTTATCTTGGTTGCGGTTCCTCTTGCACGTTGAGACGGAATACGCTTAAGGACAGCGCCTAGCGCGATTCGGGTAAAAATGTTTTGATTATTTATTTTATTTATTTTTATGCTATCCGAATTTGTTTATTTGAATTTTGCACCAACAATCTTAAGCGTATATTCCGTAATTCGGTTAGCAATTTTGTTGACAATGAAATAGTTGAGTTAAATGTAGATGCATTTAAATTTGTTCAATTCGTGAAATCTAATTCCACCCGTACATCAACTAGTAGTTAAATTTGTTTTTAATTGAATCAATAGAAACGTAAAGGATTTACAAAATATTAGAATTCATAAGTGTATTTGAAGATCAAGAATTATTTGAAAGCAGAATATATAATACAATGTATGTTCTGAATTTGATTGTAGATAAAAGAAAATTAGCATATTTAAAAGTTATATTTATCACGTATAATTGGCAAATGTTTTCAGTTTTTTTTATTGTATAATACTTTTGACTGCTGAAAGCGTTTACAGAGAAAAACATTTATTAGAATAATTGCACTCGTTTTCAATATTGGTATAAAGGTTACTATAAGTCATTTATTTGTCTTGATAATTTAATTGATACTTGTTGCTCTTTTAAAATAATAATTACAATTAATAAAATTTATGAGCTATTTTAATCCATGCAAGTCAGGCTTATTTTGAAGAAAACAAAACTTATTAGATATACTGCTTTATATCTATACCATGTATATATCCTATGTTCATTCGTGTCTGTTTATAAAGTATTTTATACCTTTGCATTGCATGGCAATACTAATTCTTTAGAATTAACAATTGAGATCTAAGTTGTATAAATATGTCTAATCAGTTGATGAAAAAAAAAATAAAAATTATATGTTTATACTTTTTTGGAAGATATTGTATTATCATATTTTTAGGAGAGAGTTAAAAAAAAAATTTGTTTGCTATTTAGCTATAAAATTTTGATTGATAAAGTATAAAAATGACCAATAATTTCTAGTGATGGGTTGTTGTTACTATTAATAGCATAAATTATATTGCACTAATTCGACAGAGGTCCCTGATATAAAGAGCGTCATTAATTGAATGTTAAAAGAAAATGGGAAATATAGATATCGGTTATGAATTGTTAAATTAAATGTAATGATTTTTTAAGGATCAATATTACAGTTGATTCTAATTATATTTCCATTGATCGTTAATTTGAGGAATAATTAATCATTGCTTTCATATGAGAAAAAAAAAATTTATTAACATTCATGAGAAACGTGGGGTATAAATTAAATACTTTACAATGAATTTTATGGATTGGGTTTACTTGACTGGTTGTGGTAATTATTCGTATGATAATGCAACAATACCTCAGTATGTTAGAAAACAATTTTATATATAAAAAAAAAGGATAATGCAGAAAATTGTGGGGGCTCTATGTGGGAGCTAAGTTATCATTGCAAATATTGAATGTGAGAATACACACTAATAATTATGCGTGATTATTTTTTGACATAATGATTGTGGATCAATATTTTATGAAATAAAAAGCTTTTCTAACAGCTTATTACTGATCAAAATCTTGGAGAAGTTGTTTTTAGATGTTTCTTTGCAGGAAAAGAAAATGATTTGAGCTCAAGTATCAAAACGACTAGTCGGCATGAGAAAATGAAATAAAAAATAAAAATAAAAATGAGATGAACTTAATGAGAAGTTCTATATATATGAACTTAATGAGAAGTTCATATTTCATCGAGGGGGATGGGTATTAGCCCTAAAGGGCCACTTGCGGGGGCAACCCAATCTCCGAAAGGCAGACCCCTGAAAAGAGATTCAATGGGTAATAACAATCCGACAAGTGGTCGAAGAGTACACACTTTTTAGGAGCATAGACTCCAACCCCATCCCTATGGTGAGTGTGCTCTATGTAGATGTAAGGTTGAGCAAATTAGCTCTTAATGAGGACCAAAGCGGTAATTTCCGTGGGATGTGCATCTACACACATCCTTGGCAGGGACTCACCTATATGAGAGTGTCTGTATACGGCCGCGGTGCGGGGCATGGGTAAGCCCTTAAGACTCTCATGAAAAATCCAAGGTACATGCGTATGGCCATTAATGCGCACCCCGCGATGATTGTTCTCCGTATTACGTGTATAGTGTCGTAGAATTTGGGTCCAAGGAACGAGTTCAAGACATAAGTTCTCTCGATCTCCTCCAAATTTGATGCACCTATACTAAGTGAAGTTCAAGGTTTGAAAACTACTTCATGATGCGAATATAAATATCCAGCAATTTGTTATTCACCGTTTGCTTGTTCCAAATTCGTAATTTTATCCAATTTGCTTAATTTGAAAGTGATCATTTGTTTAAATAAAATCCTCAATTTGCTTTTACGTATTTCGTATTTAATAATTTTGAGTTTTGTGGGGGATTGTTGGATAAACTCAAAATATTGCATGAAATTGTTTTTACGTAGGTTATTAAATTTGATATCCGTTTGAGAAATAAAGTTGTCTGATTAAATCTATGATCCCCACTACTATATTACCGTTTCTATATTAATTAGTGAATTCAAGCGTATCATTATGACAATGCCTACGGCTCACATCAGTTGTGAAATCATATTACTATTTTGTCCGTTATTGATTTCTTTATTGGACCAATTGATTATGGCCTATTAAATCTGAAATTTATGCTAGGCCAATGCCGTTTGATTTCCTTCATATATTTATATGACCTCTATGCCTAAAAAAGATAGAGGAATAGACAGAGACCGAAAAAACAGTTTGATCAAAATGAGAGTTGAGACAGAAAAAATAAATTTGATCAAATTCCTATAATCCATATTGATATTCCTCTTAGTAATTTCCAATTTGATTAGAATATTATTTCGATTGATTCTGCTGGATATTGTGGAGAACTCTCATCAGTCACTTCTCCGGTCGTGCCCTAAGGAGTGACATTTACCCGTCTTATCTTGGTTGCGGTTCCTCTTGCACGTTGAGACGGAATACGCTTAAGGACAGCGCCTAGCGCGATTCGGGTAAAAATGTTTTGATTATTTATTTTATTTATTTTTATGCTATCCGAATTTGTTTATTTGAATTTTGCACCAACAGGTAAAACATGCATCTTTTTTTTTTTTAAGAAAAACATGGCAGTGGCTATCAAGGATTAGAACAAAACATGACCAGACTTGAGAACTAGTTTGACCAAATTTGGACAAGAAGCCTACCCAACACAAATAATTTAAAAAAAAAAATAGCTCCAAATATGACTCAACCCGACCGAGACTCCAGATGATTGGAAACAAGATAATTTGGAATCCGACTCAACCCAACACACTAAGACAATTCATTATCCGACAGTTCTCTGAATCAAAATAAATTCAAACTAAATTCACACTAAGACAATTCATTATCGGAGGCTTCAACCAGTGTCAGTGCGGCTTATGTTCTATTATTTTTGAGATTTTGTAATAATTGGTATTAATTTGAAGCCAAGTTTTGGAAACTATTTTAATGATTCATTTCTGTCAAAGCTGTTATGTCCTTATCAAATTAACTTATTTAATTTTTGTTTATGAATTCCATTGTTTATAAATTTGTTATGAATCATTTTCTCTTGGAAAAGGATAGGACTTTCTACTATATAATGAGATTCAAAATTAAATTTTAATAAAACAGAGCATTTTTCTGTATTAAAAAAAAAGAACAGAAACAGAGCAGAGCATTTCAACCAGTAGATACTGAACTGAAGACCGGAAATAATAATTGTCATAATCAAATCTTCAATATTAACTCCTGCTCTTTCAATTTTTTTTTTAAAAAAAAAAAATAATTCTGAGAGCCTTACTTCTAACCAATACAATCAGCTATAAATTGGGAGAAATGGTGAGCACTATACAATTTGTTCCCCCCGTGCCAGCTATGTATGGCAATAAAGAATAAGTTAAATAAACAAGGGCTAATTCTAGTGTCAATCCCCACTTCTAAGAAATTAAATGACCTAAAAACCAATCCCCTTTTTACCAATTGTTGTTCGTAAATATTCCTGTACATTTGGATGGTTCAAGCGGCATGCAATGGCATTGTAAATGTATGATGTTTTCCCATTTTATTACCTGTCCAAATTTAAAGCAACAAAAATGAATAAATGTGTTAAAAGTAGTATGATATACTTTTAAATATTCGTAGCCATGTAAAAATGAACCAAAATGATAGTTTTAATATTTAAAGTCTGGCTGATACCTTGTTGCAAATGAACTGTTGCTATGAAAGCAACTCCTCTGCCCCAACTTTCATGTTAGGAGTAGAAAAATGCTTATTCAATTTTGAATCGAGTACTCCAACCTCAACTATGAAAGCAGCACAAACTGGGCGGTGATCAGAGAATCTTGATTCCCCTCTGAAGTACGATAATTGCACAATCCCATCGCCATGCCATAGTATTCTATCGCACCTGAAAAAATAAATAAAAGAAAAACTTACTTTCTACTGAATACTATTTTCACAAACATAAAACTTGTAATCGGATTATTGATTATAATCTGTGCAAATTTATTATTTATACAAACAACGTATCCAAAAGACTTTGAGGTTGTTATTAATCATATCATGAGAACACCATCCATGGAAATTCGTAAAGAAATCAGCTCAATTCAAATGTCAAATTATGCCCAAATGAACCCAATTATGCTTGCCTGAATCAGTACAGTAAATCCTTCCAATTAAAATAGATATAACGTCACTTGTACTTTAAATAAGAAACATGCCTCATGTTATCTATCGACTTACCAAGCGGGCGTTCTTCTTTTCTTCTTTGAAGTGACCATGTCTCCTAAATATTCATCGGAGTTATTAGAGTATTTGTATGTGGGGGCAAAATATATCTTTCCCTCACTAAATCCCTTAAACACTCGTTCAGCTTCCCTCTCTATCTTGAGTTGATCGTTTTCAAAGAGTGCATCCCAGTTGTTCTGTTCAAGGAGTAGTTTTGTCTCATAGTAGCTCAAGGCAATTCGATAGTTCAAGTCTCCAAGCCATATCACCCGACTACACCAATCAAAATGCTAAAAGATTTCAGTACACTAAGTACAATAAAATAGAATTCCGGCTTTCTACTTTGTTTTATTATCTTGGATTTTCAGATCATATGTTCATGTACAGAGAAGCCAGCCAGGTAATGGTTGCTAAAGATATAAAAATAATAATAATAAGTATTCCTGTTCTTACTCATGATCTAAAATTTTGTGTGGAATCCTACGACCAGATCTTTTACATATCCTTTTGAATTGTGTGTGCTTCAAAATTTCAATGACATCAAGGTTTCTCCTTAATTCATCGCCTTCCTTCTCCCCTGAAGCTAGATGGCTACAGACGAAGCAGAGGCTTGTTTGGTGCAATGACATGCTCACTGATATGCATCCCTGAAAATTAATTAGAGACAAATGATGATGCACAACAAACTTGGGAAAATAAGCATACAGAAAGGCCAGTCACTGTAGATAAATATATTACCTTGTTACCAAGATAGTTCATGATCCCTCGCCCAACTGAAGAAAGTCTGACATGGCTGACATGTGGGGACAACTCCTTCCTTACCCAAACTGAAAGAAAAATGCCGACCATTTGCTTACTCGCCACAAGGCAATACTTCTCATGGCTCCAAGTGTTAGAGAAATCCAAATCATCTGCTGTAAAACTAGTAGATCCTTCATCTCCTCCTTCCTCCTCTGACGAGTCACTGACACTCATATTTGGCTTCTTGCATAGGAAACATGACTTTTTATTAGTCCTGTGAGCCATCCCCATGGGGCAATTGCATGATTTTAGTCGTATACCATGTGATAAGTTGAAGCTTCGCTTTGCTTCTTTTAGAGAAGATTTAGATATATTTAAGTTAGAGGTATTTGCACAGGAGTCAAATGAGAGTAATGTGGTTAGACTAGATTGAGGGGAGTTTAACTTTGAAAATGGAGAGTGGTGATAATATGGTGAAATGGAGGGGTCGTTGCTGTTTGAAGGTCTGTTTAGTGCTTTGTTTATTAAACCAAGCCATCGCATGGCCGGCTCATTGTCTTCTACCAGGACGCTTCCAGCATTTAAAGGAACTATTTCTTGAAACCTATAACACACATGACCAATAAAATATGAGCTAGTACTCAGCATTAAAAAGGTAACTTAAAATTAAAACAACATTTTATTTATTTCCTTGTTTGACCAAATATGCTATTATTTCTGTTCTTTATTCTAACTGAGTACTTTTTATGCTGAAATAAAATAATGATATTAACAGGGATAGAAAATAAAACCAAATAATTATGGATTAAATATTCAAATATTCATAGTGTATAATACCCCAAAACATAGATATCAGAGTGATCATCAGATGGGAGAAAATCATTAAGGTCCAGTCCTGGATGGGGAGGGTTACCACCTACATTCCATGTTGCAACAAATATCCTGTTCAAAAAATTATATATATAAATTATTTAAATAAAATTGATACACAAAGTAAAACTAGCTCAATTACGATATATATTTTACAGACAAATACCTTAGAGCCTCAGTATGTACAGAACTAGTCTTCGGGGAGCCAAAGTCGCCAAATATGTGGCCATCTGATTCGCATATACAATTGGAAATAATATTAACTTCTTTTGTTCACTATTAGAATTATGAAAAAATTATATTGAAACTATAAAAAGATTGATAATGTGAAAAATAGAACTTCAAGTCATACCGGTTAATGTTTTGAAAATTCTGGGAGATGAAAAGGGTGAATGAAGTGGGCTCCCTCCAAAATAAGCTGTCAATCGATAATATTAAATATCAGAAAATGCCAAATTAATCTGGACAAAATCACTCATTAATTATTTAGGAAACATTTTCCGTGTTTTAGCTTGATTATTTTACAGAATGTACAAACTAGAAAAGCACAGCTTCCAATAAATTAAACAGTGAACTGTACAACTCAATTTCTCTTTTCTTCTGAGGCTGCGATGTTTGAATAAATAAAAAGTCTACAAAAGCTGGAAAAATTAGGTAAGCAAAGAGAACCAACCAGGATTTAAGACAGGGTCATCATATTTTCTCACAGCATTCTTCTCTTTCTTCCCAAAAACTTTTGAAAGAGAGAACTGCATTACCAAAATTTAGACCAATTAGCAACAACATAAAAGTTACAGTCAAAATTCAGGTTAATATATGGAAATAGGACAAGTGTACCTTTTTTCTAGTTTCATCTTTGAATGCCATTTCACTAATTAGGTATCCTTCTTTACTTTTCCAATTGCAAACTGAATTATATGAAGCATTCAACAGAGAGGTGGTCACGAACAGGTACCTGCATTAAGAAAGTTTGTGAATAAAAACAAAAGTAGGTTTAATCCAATTGAAGCCTAAATTATATAAAAAAATCACTTGTTACAATACACATTAAAAAATAAACAGGGAAAAAAAAAGAAAAAAAAGAACTGCTATTAACCTAGAGCAAAGGAAAGTGAAGCCAAAATTTCAAACCAAGATATATCAGGCAAGACGACAAAGAAAGTAGAAAATCAAATAGAATTCTTATTTCAAACCTGAGAAACCAAGTTATATATATAAATTACAGAGAAAGAAATCAAATCTTATATAAAAATTGTCACTCTTTAATGATAATATCTTTCAAATCGCCTCTAAAGTCCTTTCATTGACCCCAAAATTATGTTCTTTATACGAAACGAAATCAAAACAATAACCAAATTTGGAAAACAAATCAATTTCGGTACATTTCAAAAAACCCAAAACGACATACCTGGTAATGCACAAAAGCAACTCTTGAAAACCCAAATCGAAATCTCAGTTAACCAGGGAAGGAAGCGAAAGAAAAGGGAAGAAAGAAGACAAGTGGTTTATAGAAAGGAAGCCAAGAGAGAGAATCCAAGGCATTGCATCCATGGGAGTTGACGATTGCACGTGCATCCCTCGTGGGTCTGGTCAAATCCGAGGGAAATGGAGAAATGTCTAGGAAAAGGAGAAAATAAAGAAAAAGAAAGAGAAAGGGCAAAAGAAACGCACTTCTAGATTGCGCGCTCGCTTTCCTGTGTAATTTTCTGTTTTGTTTTTTTCTCTTCTCCCTTCAGAGTTCAGAATTCGATTTGATTGCTCAGAATCATCCTTTCACAAACCCCCAAATTGATCCAGATTTTTATAAACCAGTTAATTTTTCAGTTTCACCCTCTAAATCATTTTTATTTAGAAACCGATGCATATTTTCAAATTTTTTTTAGATGAAAATATTCCTTCTTGTCACTTGGTCAAATAGACATTTAAGAATTTTGATGTAGTACTTTTCTTTTCTATCTCCAGCAACAAAATAAATTTCTATCTAAATTTTAAGAAAACCTAAAATTAAATAATAATGTCCATCTGACATGAGTTCGATCTATTGATAATAACCATACATATATCCTATTTGCAAACAACTTCCATTAATGATGCAACAATTTTTTTAAAACAACATACAATAATTCATATTTGCAATCGTGTTGTAATTAAAACTTCCGTTTTTGTTTTGATTAATAAATTTCTTTGTAGGTTTGTGGCAATCGCCACCCTACCCTCAAAAAAAAAAAAACAATTCATATTGTAAAGATCTAAATGTAGTTCTAATTTTAGAAAAAAAAGAAAAGTATCTTATTTTTGGCAATTAGAGTAAAATAGTTTCCAAAGGTCAATGTGACAATTACAAAACCTATTTGAAACCGAATAGCAAGTTTTGTTTTTAAAAGATATCAAGGTTGTATTAAAATATCACTATGTTGAAAATATGTTTAGCTGTAAAGAGAAACATTGTCTGGTAATATGTAAGAAATAGTTGGCGAAATGGCTGACGTAATTACAAATTGAATTATTATATTAGTGTAATATACTGAAATAAATTATGCATGTTCTTGTGCTACAGTTCTATTACTCATTTTATGCTTTCTTGAGAAAAGGGACAACAGATAGCTTGTTGCATTTTGAAAATAGAACCAGGTGCTACATTTGTCCGATTTATTTCTTTTGAGTTGTAACTTTCAGCACGTTGCTACAATTTTTGTCAAATGGAAAATAAAATTACTGGTTGGTCGCTGTATGTAGTTGTATAGTTAGACTAATGCTGATTATTACCTAACCAAGTCTAGTTGTAGCAAATCTTTTAGAATATCGTTAACAAATTAAGTAAAACTAGAATGAAAATAGTCAATTGATAATTGACATATTTGTAATTATATGGGTAGTGAGTTATGATCCGGACAATAACCGTTTTATTTTCAACATGTTGTACTTTCAGTTATGACTTCAGAACACTTTGAAGGTTTTTAATTTTGAAACTTGTGTAGGTCACAGCATTTCAATAAAGTGAGAAAGCGATATGTTTTTCTTTTATTTCTAGGTTAAAAAATATTGAAAATCATAAATGCTTTTTTTTCTTGGCAAAAAAAAAAAAAAAGAGTCTTAAGTGGCTAGGTCTTTTTCCATAATCTTTAATACTTATTCAATTAAAGCTTAGGAAATTAAGAACTTAATTAGACTCTGTTAAGGAAAATTAATACGTTCATCATTCAATAGTGCTAAAGAAATAAAAATTAATTCGAGATATTACTAGGGGAGAAAGTTTCTGGATTTGGGGGCCATTAAATATCTTACATTTTTATATTCATTTGAAATTGTAATTTCGGTTGTTGTGACTTGGTTCAAGTATATATCAGAATTCTACGATGTTTCTCGTCTTAAGAACTCTGAAATAAATTAAAATATTTTCGAAGCAACTAATTTGATTGGAGCAAGAAACTTTTAGCAAAAGCAACCATTTTGAATTAACAAATCCACCAATTAAAATACAGCTTCTGTAATTGTACATGTCAGAGGGAAGATACCACAATTTAATAAAAAAATTATGGCTGTGGAGTGGATGGTTTGAGATTAAAAGACTGAAGCTGCATGCCTAATCCATTGGCTGCACATTTTAATGGAAATATTTAAACTATAAAGCACCCTTGGTATTTGCATGAATCAAATTAATATAAAAATTCATTCAGCAGAGATAATGCAAATGTATGTTAGACATGCTTGCTCCCATTTCTGACATCAGACTACCGTTTAATGATTTAATGTCTTGGATGCAATGATGTCAAAATCATGTTACATGAATCTAAATCTAAATTTGATCAGACAGTTTAGATTATTCATCATAATCACTGTAGCATTGTGCCATTACAACTGCAAATTGTGAACTCCCAAACAATCAATTAGGTTTCTTTGAAACAAATTACGGCTAATGTATTATTTAGCACAAATTTCAGTAATTTTCATTGTTTTTCTATAGAAACATTATTTCAAATTGTATAGAAAAATTCTGCCGTGGATGAATTTTTTAGGGCCCATTCGAACCCTAATCAATCACAAACGTTCATCATTACTATTGTAGTAGTTCATCATTCTGAATAAATAATTCAGATTTCATATCATATAAAAAAAAACCATCCACAAAAGAATTTATAAAAAAATTAATATAAAATTACATTATAGCCATAAAAAATTAAAATATCACCATCAAATTGCAAGTTAACGATCCGATTATAACACACCATGAAAGATACTGAGTGGGTCCTGTCCAACAAGTGCATCCGTTGGGATAACTAAGTACAATTGTGGCAGGTATAAAGTATGAAGTATAAACCCAAAAAAAATGTAATAAATTATTGGTACAGATGGACCAGGTTTAGTCAACTGTACCATAGAAGAAAATGCGCCGCACGAGGAGTCTTGGTAAAGGGGCCCAGAGAGCAGATAGTTCACGGCGACGGCGATCAGTTGCTTTTCTTTTCTTCGGAAAAGAACCTCCCAACTTCCAATGCTTATTCCGTATTTGCCCCTCATTCCAAAGAAAATTAACTTATAATACAATAAATTTTGTGCTCTCCAGTCCCAAAAAAGAATGAAATATATGAGACAGTTGTTCTCAATTAATTACTTTTTACTATTTTGTTTTTTTCTTTTCCAGTTAAGCCCGTTGGCAGTTATTTTTGTTTTTAATTTAGTGTAATTATGAAATATATGAGACAGTTGTTCTCAATTAATTACTTGTTATTATTTTTTTTCTTTTCCAGTCAAGCCCGTTGGCAGTTATTTTTTGTTTTAATTTAGTGTAATTGGTGTTTGTTATGCTTAGCAGGAGGACTGATTGGCAGAGCCGCAGAGCCACTAGAAAACAAGTCAACAGTACTTTCATAAATGGTGAAACCGTGGAAAGAATATTCTAAAAACTAATAAATGAAATTAAAAAAGTTTTAAAGTAAATATGAAAAATAAATAAGATTTTGTTAACATTTATAACGTGGTCAGAAAAACAGAGATTAAGTTCAAAGGGTGTGATATTATATCCAAAGTTAATACACTGCTGCAATAATCAAGGTCAGATTTTGAAAGTTGGTCGAAGATTAAAGTTTGAGACTTCTAAATTTTGATTTTATATTTTATTTAAGAACTAATGTTAGTGGTAAAGAAACAGAAACTAAGAGCCCAAGAAGAGCTTCCAATAATGTTAGTGGTAAAAAAAACAGCACTTTTCGAGTTAAATCGTAGTTAAATTTAAGATTTCAGTTGGAGAATATTTTGATATGTTAATTTTAGGACTTCACTTTACCTTTTTAAAGGTTGATTTTCAATATCTACTTTTTTTAATTTAAGATTTGATAAAATCGAACTGCAATTTTAAAATTTATGAAAAGCTTCCCCCTAAAAGTTCGGGGAACTTTATTAAAAGAAATTCAGGGACTTTTAGGCAAATAGACGGGAGACACGTGTAATGTGAGTGCTCCATTGAACCAGGGACCATGGTTGATGGATTCGGGATGATGATGTCTTTGTCCAATTGTCCAATTTTGTCGGAGCACACTAGTCACTTGATAACGATTTTACAATTTGGAATGGTGTTCTCTTGTGGTGATTGTGTTGTCAAAGTTGCAATTGGTAAAAGATGAAAGATATTGAAAGATGCTCCGTTTTAAACAAGGTTTACATGTTTATATTTTTTTTTTCGTATGAGCTTTAAATTTCTGGAGATTTATTAAAGTAATTTTAAAACTCAAATAATAATAAATACTGTACACAAGTGTAATTTAAATAATTTTTTTGAATATTTATTTCAGGATCTCCTATATATTTAAGCATTAAGTTTGAAATTGTTGTACACAATTGTAATTAAAATATATTACTAAGTGAAATTAAAAATGTTTATCCAATATACTTCGAATTTTGAGTATGCAATCATGTCCAGAACAACACCAATAAGAAAAAGATTAAGACTGACTTATGAACTTGGCTAGCTCCCATCTTTTATGATCATAAATTATAGGCAAAAGCAACGGAGTCACATAGTCCAAAATTCATGCAACTTTTGATCGATAATATTAGTACTTTATTATGAATCTATTATAACAAACTATATATAAAAAAAAGAGAGAATATATCTTATAATGTGGTACAAATAATAGTAATATTATAATTAAGTCATTTAATCAGGTATATATCTTTCAATTAATTAACTTAATTTCTCTTATAATATCGTCATAGCTAAAACAACTCTGGCTTGCTTATTGGGAGTGTCATCAATATTCATTCATAAACATTCACTCATAATTAATTAAGTTATAATTTATGGTTTTAAACAACAATTTTTGTTTGGCTTAATGATTTGCTAGGTTGCATGGGTATGGGTATGAGTACGAGTACCGTACAAGGTACGGTTCGGATACAGCGGTACAAAAATTTTAAAAAATCTACGGTACGGGTACGGCGATATATATATAGAGAGAGAGTTTAGCTACGGTGAGATGCATCACAAAAAGTCCTCCGTGAGACATGATCAAAACTCCTAAATCTATTTCGAAATGACCGATCCAAACTGTCCAATATGATCCTCCTATTAAAATCTCTATGTAGACCAAATTATATATTTTTTGAAGTTTTTAAGTAATTTTTTCGGATTTTTAAAAACTGTTGTTTTTGAGCGGTTCAAAACTAATTAGATTAACAGGTTTTCTAACTTTCGGAAAAATTACTTAAAATTTCGAAAAAATGTAAAATTTGATATCCATGGAGATTTCAATAAGGAGATCGTATTGAATGGTTTAGATCGATCATTTTGAACCAGATCTATGAGTCTTGAGAGCGACTCATGGAGGACTTTTTGTGATGCATCTCACCGTAACTAAACTCTCTCTCTCTCTCTCTCTCTCTCTCTCTCTCTCTCTATATATATATATATATATATATATATATATATATAGAGGATTGCTAAAATGCTATGCATAGCACGGATGCCCTTCGTGCTACGGATTCGTTCTTGAATTTCATGCTTCAAACAAATAAGTCGTTATATATATATAATGGATAAAATACACTCATGTGCACAGATCGTCTCCGTACAAATAAGTCGTTTTTCAAGTTCCAAAATTTAAACGGTCAATCCGAACCGTTCAAGTTGTTATCCATATTAAAAAACCCAGATAGACCAAATTTTACATTTTTTTTTTACTATTTATTATGATATTTTCAGATTTTACAATCTCCTTACCAATCAAATTTTACATTTTTTTTCAAAATTTTTAAGTATTTTTTTTTCAAATTTTAGAAAATCGTTAATCTAATTTTTTCTGAACCGTAAAAAATAGCAGTTTTTTAAAATCCGAAAAAATGTAAATTTTGGTCAGCAAGGAGATTTCAATAGGGAGATCATTTTGGACGGTTTGGATCGATCATTTTGAAGAAGATTCAAGAATTTGGATCAGTATGCACCGAAACTTCCGTACATTAGTATGCACCATGAGTTTCATTTTCTTCTTCCACCACAAACCAGATTTTTACCATATAAGTTTTGCCATTCAACCAGTGGATCTTACAAATTTCATACTCAGGAATATTTTCCCTCTCAACAACCTTAATTTGAATTCTCATCCAACGACCATCCAGTTGTTTCAAATTGGTAAAGTCAATTTTACAAATCTTTCCAAATTTGACAATTTCATTGACACCATTCTTTGTACACCAACCATATGGAATATGCATGATGCGAATCCAATATTTAATAAGCATTGGTCTAGGATCTTGGAAATGTACCTGATTTCCCTTCAAAATAGGACATTTAACACCCAGTAACGGCAATTTAAAGAAACATCTTCGAATCATCTTGTCACGCCACTGCCTACTAGGTTCAACAATTTGAAATTTCTTCCAATAATGCTCGGAGTATATTTTAGCCAATATATATATATATATATATATAATATTTTCAAAATGCACACAGTTGGTATATAAAGGGTTTATGAAATTTTAAATTAAATGTTTATTTTGAACCTATGATTGTGTTGAAAATATACTAACTGGCATGACAACAAAAGATTGGCGTAGCACGATCTGTCTCATTGAATGCATCTTGGAGGTTATATATATAAAAACATAAAAACATAAAACTTTTATAGCAAGAAAAATAATTGGTGTAGTGGTTGGTCGCTCGCATGGATCTTGCATGTTTCGAGGTTACGTACCAGGTCATACTGTTGACCGTACCGGTCAGTCAAATATATTAAAATATGCCGGTACGCCATGTACGTCGTCGTACCTCCTCCCGAACTCAAATTTTGAAGGAAAATGAGGGTGAATGGGAGAGAATACAAGTGAACTCTCTATCAAGCTTCATCATTTCAATAACCCCAAATTTGGAAGGTAACCTCGAATCTGGCTTGTTTCTGGAGCAAAGTTTTAGGGACTAGCATTTTATCGGTGATAAAACATTTAGTAAATTACCATACCTATCGCACAAAAAAAAAATACTCATCATATATTAATTTACGTGTTCTCATAACCAAAAATATATATTAATTGAATTTGTCTTGAGCTGTGTCCGACAAATATTTTAAAATAAATAAAATAATAAGTGAAATTGATTAGTTGCTCAATAAATGCAAAACATAAATAAAAATATGAGATAAAAAATTCAACTGTTGGATTTGTTGTGTAAAATTCTAAGTTTTGGATCACTCATGCATTTCAATTTGATAATTAGTTCCAAATTTTTATAAGAAAAAGAGTGTAAGAATACCATTATTTTGATTTACTCTGATATGCCAAAGTTAAGTATTAGTTAATGTCTCCTAGTTCAGTTGTATTTTCTAGCTCGATCATTATTTCAGATTTAATAGTCCTCAGATCGACGGATTTCATATAGATATTTCAATCCTTTTAGGCCCCAAATTATAACTAAATATCTGTGTTTTAGTTAGATTTTAACATATTTAGGTTAGTTTTAATTAAGTTTGTGTCAAAGAAGGAGTTACTACAAATCCCTATTTTTATGCAGATTTTGGACAAGAACATGACATAAATGATTAAATAAAGTTGCAGAGCTTCTCATAAGCTTTCCAACGGTACTTGAATCACCTCAAACGGAGTCCGGATGAAGAAATTATGGGCAAAATACGAACAAGGCGCAGTGCTGAAATTTCCAGACCTGCTCTCAGGACGATTTATGGCGGGTCCATCCGAAACATGCCTGAATTAGCAGAAAGTGCCCATTTTAGAGTTCTAACTTGGGAAGACGGTTATTCTCTATTCCCATCACGTCCAGAAGCATCTTCCTGCTATTATGAGCGCCTCCCATCAATTCTAAAGCCTATATAAACATGGTTTGAGGAGATTTCAAGGGGAGAGGAGGGGAGTTCGAATTTGGAGAGAAATCAAAGTTTAGAGAGTGATTTGAGAGTCTCTACACGAAGCGGCAACCCAAGGTCCAGGCGGATCCGCCCGAAAGGAGACGAGGTCGTTCGAAGGCAGGCGGAGAAGGAAGAAGAGAGGAATCGAAGTTCATTTGTTATATTCTATCTCTTCTTTTTATCTTTTGTTTGTTTATTCGAGAAAACCTTGGTTTGTATGATTTAATGTCTTGTCTAGCTTATAATTGTTGTTAGGGGCAATTGTAGGGAACCTTTACTTGGTAGATTAATGAAAGTTTAATTTAGTTTTCTAATTTTTCTGAGTTGCTTTGATTTACTTGATCTTGATTGCTTGAATTGTGATTATGAATTGAATTGTTTTTAAGGTTTGCTCACTTAATTTAGGCCAGACCTCGTAGATAAACACAAAGAACCCCAAATTTCAAGTCAATTCGTACTTACTTACCATAGGATAGGTAGTATACTCAAAAGGTGAAACCGGAACTTAGCCGAGAGGTTTATTCCCACCTAAGATCGAGAGATTTAAGATATCCTACTGAATAGTTAAAGCAAATCCTAAAACTTAAGCCAAGGAACGAGAGTTGCAACTTAGGTTTTTAGGGAGGTTTAGAGGTTAAAACTTAGTAATACCAAATCAAGAACGAGAGTTAGTATTTGGACCAGAGTTTAAGCCAAAAATCTGAACTTAGAACTTAGAAACTAATTAAACTGAATTATTGTACTGTTCTGGCGACCCACCAGGAAGCTGGCGGATCCCCCTGAATAGGCCAGGTAAAGCAACCCGAACAATTGACCCTAATTCATGTTATTGTGTTAGAACTCGCATTCTCAATCAAACTTAGATCAACCTTAGGATTTGATACTTCTTCAATTCATCAATTAAACCCTCAATTGATTTGAACCTTCATCTAGCTAATTAAATAAGGTAAAATATCGATATTCCAACACCGTCCCTGTAGATTCGACCCTTAAGCTATCACTGCAAACGATTAGATCGGTAATTCCTAAGGATTTGTTTTGATTAGGTTTTCCCTGCGATAAAAAATGGCGCCGTTGCCGGGGACGGTTTGCTAGAATATTGGTATTTTGCATTGGTTAATTAGTATAGACACCCTTGTATCCTTGTATCTTACTTATTTTATCTTATCTTAAAAAGCCAAAAATATTTTCTATCACCATGTTTCGTTCTTTTCAGGTATTCAAACAAGAATTGGAAGGTGGTGATGCAAAGAAGATCATCACATCCGATGAAACAAACGAAGAGTTCAACCAAATCGACTTAAACACACTTAGACGATGCTTGGAGGAATTCAATGTCCAAATCGAGCCAAAGAAGATGACATCCAATGAAGAACACACCAAGCATGTTTTAAGATGCCCGCTTAAGTACTTTTGGGAGAACTATGATGCGTTGAGAGGAAGAAAAGTGAAGATAAGATGAGCAAATGCAAGGAGGTCGAGCTAATGACCTAAAACAAGCGCTTCTTGGGAGGCAACCCAAGGCCAAAATTTTCAATTTCTATCATTAGTTTAGTTTAGTTAAGTGTAGTTAGGTATAACTCATTGATCTTTGTTGTTGGTTTCAGATTTTAGATGAGAATACAAGCTTTTTGAAGCACAACCGTTCGAGTCATGCAAGTGTCGAAAGGGCAATTGAACTTCAACGCAACATTACAACACATGGAAGAAGTATGTAGGTTGTTGAAAAATCATACCATATGCAAGAACTCAAGCTTGGGGAATACACCACGAAGGAGCATACGAGTCGATTCAACCTAACAAATCTCAAAATAGCGGAGAAACCATCTCGCTCCATACCCGCCTGAATTCTGGCGACCCGCCAGAAATCATCCCGAGACCACCTAAATCCAAACCTATTCCAGACGACGCAGCCAGAAACCAGACGACCCCGCCTGAAACCCACCTAAGACCAAAACTTAGACCTAAATCCTAACCTAAACCAATTCATACCAATGGTTAGATTTTGAGTTTTCCTTGGTTAGTCGACGAACCAAATTTTTGCTTAATCTTGCCATTGACCAAGCCTTCACCAAACTCTAACCCAAGAGTAGAATCGTACAAACCCCTATGCGATTTCTGTCCTCAACCTAAACCACCTATCTCCGTTACTTGCAAGACACATCTTCTTCAATGAGACGAACCTAGAGACAATTTGAAGTGCAATGATATATCAAAGCAAGCAAGGCTCATGTTGTGTGACTCGATCCTTCATAGCCACTACAAAAATTCGATAAGTTTCTTTATTCCTTTCTCTCTTTTAAGTTTTGTTTTCTTTACATTAAGGATGATGCAAAGTTTTTAGCTTGGGGAGAGAATAGGAATTTGTATCTAGGATTTGCGTCATGGCATTTAGGTTTATTAATTTGCATTCATGTAGGATTTGCATATTAATGTCATATAGATTGCATTTAGGTATGTTTTGGGAGTCCATTGACAATAATCAAGGTTATAGTTTTAAGCAACGAAGTAATGGACATGTCACAAAATCCGTTTTTAAAAATGAATTTGAATTTGAATTTGACCGACCAACACTTGTAGAGTTTTAAAGTAGGAGTAAGTTTTTATGCATAAGTTATCTCGATTAGTTTTGATTCAAGAAAGTTTTTGAGTTAAATGAATGACTTGACCAATTAAGAAATCGGTTTTTAGGCATCCACCCTTAAATGAATACCCAAATTGCCCTTAGATAAATTCTCCCGACACAAAATTGAGTTAAACTTAGGAATGAGTTGCAAGAGTTAGTAATTACACCGTTGTTTTCAAGTTTACTAAAAGTCGAAGATGTAAATACACAAAAAAATAATAAAAAAACGAAAAAAAATTCATAAAAAGGGAACTAAAAAGCGGTGCAGTGCCATGGACACTGTAGGAGGCTATAGGTACTTGTGGATTAAAAGAACTCCATAAACCATGGGTAAGAAACAGAAAGAGATTCATGGTATAAAAAAAGAAAAAAAAAATAAAGAGGAAAAATCCTCAAAAGTTAAATCCACTCTTATCTGGCCGACTTCTCCGCTGCGGGAAACCCTCCTTGCCCCAGGAGAAATAATAAGTTCCAACCCAAAAACTTTGGAGACGATGGGTGGGGAGTTGTACCCTTTTTTCCGCCCCACTTTAGTCGTTCTTCAATGTGTTTTCGAAAATTTTTGCGGTGTTTTACTTGACTCTTGTTTGTGAAATGAATAAGTTAAACTTGTTGTTTGTGTTGGAAGGGTTAGATCCCGCTTCTTGTTGCCAAGTCAATTGCGAAACATGAAAACCAATTGGATTAGAAATTAAACGAGATAGGTTATAGACAATAGACTGCAATTGTTTTGGGATTTTACTTGTGGAAAGTCAATGGTCACGAAGTAAACTTGATTTTTAAAATGAATTTGAAAAATCTTTTGATATGTACAAATTCAAATTTCTTGAGTTGTGATAATGGTAATTGTTGAGAAATCCCTCATAACTTGTAGATACCAGATATTTAATTGTAATTTAGATCCTAAACGATCTTCTTAGATTTAGATAGTTGCTTGGGGACAAACAATGTTTAAGCTTGGGGAGATTTGATCGGCGGATTTCATATAGATATTTCAATTCTTTTAGGCCCCAAATTACAACTAAATATCTATGTTTTAGTTAGATTTTAACATATTTAGGTTAGTTTTAATTAAGTTTGTGTCAAAGAAGGAGTTACTACAATAATTCCTATTTTTATGCAGATTTTGGACAAGAACATGACATAAATGATTAAATGAAGTTGCAGAGCTTCTCATAAGCTTTCCAACGGTACTTGAATCACCTCAAACGGAGTCCGGATGAAAAAATTATGGGCAAAATACGAACAAGGCGCAGTGCTGAAATTTCTAGACCTGCTCTCAGGACGATTTCTGGCGACCCGCTAGAATCCTGGCGGGTTCGTCCGAAACCTGTCTGAATTAGCAAAAAGTGCCTGCTTTAGATTTCTAACTCGGGAAGACGATTATTCTCTATTCCCATCACGTCCAGAAACATTTTCCTGCTATTATGAGCGCCTCCCATCAATTCTAAAGCCTATATAAACATGGTTTGAGGAGATTTCAAGGGGAGAGGAGGGGAGATCGAATTTGGAGAGAAATCAAAGTTTAGAGAGAGATTTGAGAGTCTCTACACAACGCGGCAACCCAAGGTCCAGGCGGATCCGTCCGAAAGGAGACGGGGTCGTTCGAAGGCAGGCGGAGAAGGAAGAAGAGAGGAATCGAAGTTCATTTGTTGTATTCTATCTCTTCTTTTTATCTTTTGTTTGTTTATTCGAGAAAACCTTAGTTTGTATGATTCTATGTCTTGTATAGCTTAGAATTGTTTTTAGGGGCAATTGTAGGGAACCTTTACTTGGTAGATTAATGAAAGTTTAATTTAGTTTTCTAATTTTTTTGAGTTGCTTTGCTTTACTTGATCTTGATTGCTTGAATTGTGATTATGAATTGAATTGTTTTTAAGGTTTGCTCACTTGGTTTAGGCCAGACCTCGTAGATAAGCACAAAAAATCCCAAATTTCAAATCAATTAGTACTTACTTACCATAGGATATGTAGTATACTCAAAATGTGAAACCGGAACTTAGCCGAGAGGTTTATTCCCACCTAAGATCGAGAGATTTAAGATATCCTACTGAATAGTTAAAGCAAATCCTAAAACTTAAGCCAAGGAACGAGAGTTGCAACTTAGGTTTTTAGGGAGGTTTAGAGGTTAAAACTTAGTAATACCAAATCAAGAACGAGAGTTAGTATTTGGACCAGAGTTTAAGCCAAAAATCTGAACTTAGAACCTAGAAACTAATTAAACTGAATTATCGTACTGTTCTGGCGACCCACCAGGAAGCTGGCGGATCCGCCTGAATAGGCCAGGTAAAGCAACCCGAACAATTGACCCTAATTCGTGTTATTGTGTTAGAACTTGCATTCTCAATCAAACATAGATCAACCTTAGGATTTGATACTTTTTCAATTCATCAATTAAACCCTCAATTGATTTGAACCTTCGTCTAGCTAATTAAATAAGGTAAAAGATTGATATTCCAACACCGTCCCTGTGGATTCGACCCTTAAGCTATCACTGCAAATGATTAGATCGGTGATTCCTAAGAATTTGTTTTGATTAGATTTTCCCTGCGATCATCCTCCTCATCTTCCAATATATTATTTAATAACATATACAAAGAACATAATATTTAAACTCATATCTTGTGCATGAGCTCAGCACACAAAATATACAGTTCTCTATATGATTTATAACCTGCATGAAAATAAAGTTATGAACACAATGGGTATGTTTGGTAGGAGATGAAATTATTGAAGTTAGAGGCTAAGTTAGTACTTTTGAAGTTTTTGGTTGAAGTTAGGGAAGTTAGAGATTGTAGAAAGTTAATACTAACTTGAGGTTAGAAAATGATATTTGGTGTGCTATGATGAGGTTAGAGATTGAAGAAAATAATAAAATATTAATTTAGTTATTTTTTCTTTTATAACTAATTACATTTACTATAATAAATGTTATATTAATTATCATATTATTATCATATTATTATTATTATTATTATTATTATTATGTAATTTTAATAACCATAATTGTCATTAATTATACTATTATATTTATTCTTATAATTTTAATCAGAATTAATGTTATAATTATTACTAAATACTAATAATAATAATAATAATAATAATAGTTATTATCATTATAGTAATTTTATTGAAATATAACAACGACAACAATAATTGCTATTAATATTTAATATTATAACTATAATTAGTAACTATAATTACTGTGAATTAGTACACTAATAATAATAATTATTATTATTATCATAATTATATTATTATATTAATTCTTAATAATTTATAATTTTAATTATAATTATGATTAATGTTATGTTACTAAATAATAATATTAATTATTATTGTTATTTTAATATTATAATTATAGTTAATATAATAATTACTGTAATATAAATTATGATAATAATAATTATATTGATTTTTTAAGTTGGTCATGATAACAAATTTCTCTAACTCAACATTTTGTCAAGTTAGATAAGTAGAATGAAGTTAGCACAAACTTCACTAACTTGAGTGTGTTTGGTTGGTGAGGGTTGAAAAATTAGAGCTCTAACCTCAAGTTTGCTAACTTTCCATGCAACCAAACATAGCCAATGTAATTTGAATTGTCTGGCATAACTAATGGATGACAGGAACACAATGTAATGTGAATTGTTTTAAAATGTTATTGTATCTTTTCAACAAATTATATGAACAAAAGTGAATATAGATTGTTGTGCGATCAATCACTTTTATATATTTTTGTATTGTCGTTGGCTTATAATATTGTTATTCTTTTGAAACATATAAATATAAATATTTATAATTTTGTAGTTTATCTTCTTTTTTCACACATGGACGGTAATAATTACAATTTTTTTATTTAGCATAAATAAAGTCCATCATTTTTAAGAAATAAATATTCAGAAGATTGTCTGCATCGATGCTTTTTGACATGTTGCAAATTTCTATATTTACGGAAAAAAATGTATAATTCACTTCTAACGATTCTATTTTAAATTTTTAATTCTGAGGTTTAGATTAGGATTATTAAAATTTTAAAAACAGAGGCTTAATAGAAGCATACGAAAATAAATGCAATTCAACCTTTCTCGATGTTTTACTAATATGGAAAAAATTAAAAAACATTACAAGGAAAGACAGTAAGATGTTCATCGCTCTTTCAAATATTTCTTTTGAAGTTAAATGTAGGTGATTGAGCAGGCGCAAAAGACTAAATTATTGGCAAAATAAATTAAAGGCAATTTTTTTCTCGTGAAAATCTTGAGATCTGATTTTATTGACTTCTTTTAACAATTAAAAACCCGAAATCATTGTTTTCATTATATGTCAGAATCAGTGCTTACCTGCCAACAATTAAAATGAAAATTAAATTCATTATGCATTACGTCAATAGGTCAAAATAACGTGTAAAATTAATTGCAACTAATTGTTATTTGTTTTTTTAAGGGTGCGTTTGGATAGGTGTGGGAAGAAGGGAAGAAGGGAAGAAGTGGGAAGAAGTATTGGAAAGTGTGTAACTTTGTGAAGAGTTTGAATTGTTTATAATTTTTTTTCTTCTTCTTCTTCCTTTTTCTTCTTCTTTCTTCCAACGATCCAAACGCACCCTAAGAAAAGTATTCCCGGGACTATTTTATTGAAACGTTTTTTTAAACAATATTGCAAGGACGTTGTATCTCATGGACCTAATCTCTTTTTTGGCATAGAGTCATAGACATTGACACGGAAGAAACCAACAAGCTAACAAAACTTGAAAATAAGAACAAACTCTTATGTCGGATCTTGCATACCGTATTTATATAACTCTCTTGCAATACCACTATACCTGTCTCAGTCAATTTAACTAAAGAAAGGAGAAGAGAGAAGGGAACTGTAACATGCAGCTGTACCATCATTACTGACGCTATATATTTGAGCCTATGGAAAAAATAATAATTATATCAAAAGAATTATAAGGAATGATAACTGCCGCAGTTTTGTCATCCCTGCCATCGCTAAATACAAAGTGAACATATACAGCAAACAAGGTGAACATATAGACGATCTAAGTGAATACTTACAAACAAATAAGTGTTGTCATCACTTATTCAGAAGTTTACATGCATATTCAACTTATTTTTATTGAACTTATTTGTTTGTATGTGTTCACTTAGATCGTCTATATGTTAACTTTGTTTGTTGTATATGTTCACTTTATATTTAGCGATGGAAGGAATGACAAAAATACAAATGACAGTAATCAATTTCCAAGAATCATAAATGAAAAATCAGATATAAACCCCTTAATCTTCAAATTTGGAAATAAACCCCTCAAATCCTATTTTGTAGACACATAAGCTCTTTTCATTTAATCTAATCATCGTTAAATTAAAAGCTTTGAAAAATATCATCAACCCTTTATTAGACTGCACGACACCCGTTTGTACACCCCTAAGAAGCTTTGATAAACAGTCTATATAAATATTCACATAAAATCCTTTCCTCACAGGAGATACTAAATGTAACTCTTGGTATATGCCAAACAGTCAAACAGACTACATCAAAGACCTAGTTTTATTAATTAACTGTCAGGGAGAAAACAATTGATGTGATAACCTAAAGTTGCACGAAATCAATTTGACATTAATCTCATTAAGATTTATTTCCATCGAATGAAAGTGAAACATCTGCTTGTTTATGTCCATTGAAAGCAAACAAACAACACTTAACTATTTCATAACTAAATTAACATCTTCAACTCTAGCTGGAAAAGGGAAAATGTATTATTAACAACTATTGGTTTAGATAATGCCTTAATAAGTAGATTGGTCTATGACTCTATGTGTATAATTAAGTTCCTATTATGAGAAAACAAACGACAAATGTAGTTTCCAACAAATAGTTCTAAAATTTTTTTGCTATGCATGTAACCCAAGATAAGAAGAATTTGGCGTTGGAAGACATAACTGAGATGTTTATTGTGAGGTCTGATTGAATCAGATGGATCTCTCTGGATTATAAATCTCTTGGTAAAATTTTCTAGCAACAAATAGGGCTATAGGGAGCCGACAGCCGAGCGTATATATCAACCCATATACTAATTTTGAATGATATTGGGCTTTGAATGTAGAAGCATTTTCATCATACAATAAGTCAATAATAATTAATAAACAATTACACCTTATGAAAAAATGGAGAAGTTAAATGGGCCTTAGATTTTCTATATGTAGTCCAATGAAGTTTAACCTTTTAAGGACACACCTTCATTTTTGTCGTTTAGTCAAAATATTTAGTGTAAGTTCCATGATTCGTTGCTCTTACTTCAAATTAGCAATGGTACATATTCAACATCCTTTGATGGAAAATACAAAGTCATCCTTAAATTTGCATCAAAGCCGCCCACTTTAAAAAATTGGATGTAACACCCTACAAACTAAAGATGTTATTATTTATGCCAATTATCTACTCAATAGACTTGAGAGCAGAATGGCACTTTTACTTGCAATTGTTCCAGCAGTACTCCTTTTGATCTTTGAAACACGGTCTACCATTTTGTTGCTACTGCGCAGCAATACGCAGCAATGCGCAGCAATAACAATCCTAGGGATTAGTAAAACCACCACATGAATCGTGAACGCAAAACGCCGGGATGTTGATCTTACTTTCGCTTTCATCTCCATGCGCCGGTGTCTCTAGACCTATTAATGATTAATCCAACAAAAATAGAATAATGAGAACTTGGACGCTCTATATCGATTGAGATCTGACAGTTGATTGGATTGATATAGTTTTAAATTTTTAATGTTTTTATTTACGTTATATTGTTATTTCTTCACTGGACAGACTATATCAAAGGTAGGAATTAAACTGTTAAAATTTAATAATTTGATCACAAAAATTTTGACTTGCAATGAGAGATTACTGATAGGGGGCATTTATATATTTTATCCTTCTCTTTCCTTCATCTTTGCAAGTTGCAACCGGCCATATAAAGTAAGTAAGAACTTTTCTATCTTTATTTTTTTCATATAAGTCCATTTAATGTTTGTAATCGCATAAACAAACATGATATGATAATACACAAATAATTTTCACATCTGAGTATATTTCTGATTTTTGAGTGTACCAACATTGGCATTATTAAAATTTTTCAAAATAACGTAATGATAATAAAATCAATTAATCAAAGATATATCTTGGGAGTAGTTGGGACACAAAAGGCAGTGTTTAAAAAACCGTACCGGACCGGCCGGTTCAACTGGTTTACCATGAACCGGACCCTGGTCCGGTAAGTTTAGCCCATAAAACCGGATATATGATGAACCGGAAAAACCGGATGAAAACTGTTTAAACCAGATAAACCGGTAACTGAACCGGCCGGTTTATTATTTTGAACCAGAGAAACAAGTAAGTTAAATTGAAAACAATACAAAATTTGTTGAGACAGGAAATCGAACATCGAACAACAATTTAAAATTTGTTGAGACAGGGAATCGAACCATAGTTTTTACCCATAAAAAACATCATACTTAACCACTAGGCCACATTATTCTTTTGATATAAATGGACTTTTATATATTATTATACCGGTTTGTAAACCGGTAAAACCGATAAACCACGGTAAATCCCATACCGGCAGCCTCACCGGTTTGATTGCCGGTACGGTATTTAAAACACTGCAAAAAGGGCGTCAGTGAGGATAACAAATGTAAGGGTAATGCTCAGCTTAGCGTTCATCTTGATATTGTGGATTTAAATTGACTAAAATGGCACTTTGCGTAAGTTATATATATTTAAAACTACAACAAACGTAATACCTATTTAATGGATACTATATTAAATCGGTAAAATTGGAGTTATTTTTATAGTTTAGGTAGATGTTGTAATCATTTGACGCATTTTGAAGATTTAAGGACCATCCATCGAGTAATGCGCGATTGAATTTTATTGATGACAAAATAAATTTGTAATGCATCAAGTTTGAAATATTACTTAATTTTACATACCGAAACATATTTATAATTTATTTTGACAACTGTTTCGTTGCTGTAAGGATTAATTGCCAAATGTCAAAATATTTTTTTCTTGCTCTTTCCTAAGTTGCAAAAACAGTGATATTTCTGTTACTTAACAAAAAATCATAAACGAAGAGTTCCCAATTACTTCATCATAACCAATATTTATACTATATCAATCACTTGCTGCAATATACAATTGGCTTAATTTATCAAATTCCTCAAATGACAATGCTCTTTTATTCCTTAGTAAGTATGCAAAGCCGCAACTTGCAACCCCACTTAAATCAAAACCACACAGATGGATATATTAGTTACAGGCGAATGGTTGCATGTACATATATTTTCATATGGTCAGAGAATTGAGCAGAATGAGGTTTTACTGGCACTTGGCCCAGCACTCTTTTTGCCCCTTGTAGCACGTTTTATGTTTCCGTATTGCGCAGCAATAACAATCCCAGGTATTACCAAAACTACCGCATGTATCGTGAATGCAAAGCGCCGGGATGAAGATCTTACTCCTGCTTTCCGTTCCTTGTGCCGGTGTCTCCCGACCTATCAATTAATCCATCACAAATAACAGAATTTTTTAGCTTATATATTATATTTCAGTTCAAGGTTTGAGATGTGACAGTATCAGTAAAATTTGAATTGTAATGAGAGAGTACAAATAAGATCCATTTATTTATCCCCCCCCCCCCTTCCTTTCACTATTTGCAACCGACCATACAAAGTTCGATAAGTATCCTCTGCAGCGGGGATAAACCGCTGCATGTAGCAGACCGAATTTTATCTGTCCGATTTAAACTCGGCGGGCAGTTTTTTACGGGCCGCACAAATCTAGACTGGTTTGATATCAATCACGGAACATTCATCGTACATCGGACAGACTGAAATCAGTCCGCTAACGTGTAGCGACTATAAAGGATTCCATTCCATTACCATACAAAGTTAGCTTGTATATTTAGTTATTTACATTATTTCATACAAGTCCATTTAAAGTTGCCAATAGCATTAACAAAATCAATATGAGATACCAACACAAACAATTTGCATTTTCTTGAGGATTTAATTTCTAGACAATAGAATACATCGCCATGTATATTCATAAAAAAAATTCCTTCTTACAAGCAACATTTATAAAATCAGTGAAACAATATTTACTTACCTTGGGTCATATAAATGACATTAGTGATGAGGAGAAATGCAAGGGTAAAGCTCAGCTTGGTATTCATCTTGATTGTGGCTTGGAATTTAGTAATTTCTGGTTCTTATTTGAACTAAATTTGTAATCACTGATTTTTATTTATATTGGTAATGACTGCCTAAATTAGGTATGCTAAAAACAGAAACAGAGAGGTCCATCTAGAGACCTTATTGCTTCACTCGTCGTATACAATGCGTTTGACCATAAAACTCGGATTTGCAATAGACTTACGATAGTTTCAACTACAAAAACCACCGTCTGATCTGTACTGTACTGATCAGGTTCCAACATGGCAGAGGATAAGAATTGTGAAACAACTTGGCGATAAGGCTCCTCATGTGAAACCATATTTGGTTACTAGCTAACGAACTCTCCACAAATGTGTATGGGTACATCCGTACATGCATGTTCAAAGAATAGTGCTATGTTATTGGGCCTGCAGTGATGTTTTATTTTCAAACAGATGAAAATACTAAAAGTATATTTTTTTAAAAAAGTAAAGGACTCTATGTGCACAACTATTTATATTTTTTTCCCATCACATATATTTATAAAAAGAAAAATAGAAGTTGATGCAAACTTTACACGCTTTATATAGTCATATAGATATAGGACAAATATTGGTGTAGCTTTGGATATCTAAAAAAGAAGCATCTAGACTGTTGTCCCTAATTTAAAGGCCTAGAGGGGGGTGAATAGGCACAAAAGCAAAGTTCTAAACCGGTATGGTCAATATTTGGTTCAATTCAAACTTGGTCTAACACAAACAATCAAAACACAAGCAATTCACAATTCAAGAAAGATAAAGAGAGAAGAGAAGAAGTGACACACGATATATTACGGAGTTCCGACCCTCTAGGAAGTGCTAGCCTTAGTCGTACGTCTCCGGGAGTTCCGCAACCTCGAAATGGGCGCGCTCCGTTCAATTCCACACGAACGGGACTACAAATTCGAACCAAATCACCTTGTTACAATCACTCTCAAGGTGGATTGGCCTAACTCAATTAAACAAGCTCAAACACTAAAGGGATTGAGGCTCTAACCAAATCACTCAACAAATCTAGCAATTAACACTAGTGGATTGGTTTGCACACTCTAATCTCAATGATTTTGCTAAATTAATGCTCAAACACAAGAGAGAGTAATGTCTAACTGGTTGGAGCTCAAAAGGGAGGAGTTTCAAAGGTTTCAAAAGTGTCTACACAGTTCCAAGAGGCCCCATATATATAGAGGGCGCCAACAGCTCCAAAAACCAGTCAAAACAGACTCTACCGTTATACAACGCTATATGCCGTTGTACAACGCCGAAATAGCCGTTGAAAAATCAAACGGTCACAGACAATAACGTTGTGAGTTGTCAGAGCGTTGTGTAACGTTGTATAGCGTTGCACAACGCTTCAGCAAAAGTCCAAAGCAGAAGCTCGACAGTTCCGTTGGAACTTGTCAGAGCGTTGTGTAACGCTTGGTAGCGTTGCACAACGAAGTCAAGAAAAGAATCAAGGCAGAACTGACAAACTCAAACAATATTGTCAGAACGTCATACGACGCTGTCTGGCGTCACACAACGTAGCCGTTGCACAACGCTATTCAGCGTTGCACTACGCGTCCAGAGCGACTGAGCGATGTCTGAGCGAAGTTTAGAGCGTCACACAACGCTACGATGCATGGAACATGGCAGCATGCATGCAGCATCGATGCAGATCGATGTCTGAGCAATGCAGAGTCGCCTGCTTCAGACTACGTTGTACAACGCTGAATAGCGTTACACAACATAGGAGCGGAAATGTTGTGTAACGTTACTTAGCGTTGCACAACGTTCTGACAAGGGGAAATAATGGATTTAACTGGTTTAAAAGCAAATGAACTAACGTTGCACAACGCTACTGAGCGTTGTGTAACGCTGTTCCAACCTTGTCAGAGAATTTGCAATTTAAGAGCGAATTAACTCTGCGTTGTGTAACGGCAACTGGCGTTGTATGACGCTGGACAGAAAAACTGAGCAATTTACCAGCAAATTGATTGAGATTAGTTTAGAGTTTAAATAAACCTTAACTAATGATTCTAACTAGACCAAAGCAATCTCTTGAAGCTCCAAAATAAGTGCCACACTTGCTTTAATCCATTCTTCAATAAATCTAGCTATAAAGCACTAAAAAGAGATGTTAGTTTAAGGGTTTCGGTGTTGTTTTGCAAATTGGCAAATCGAGAGAAAATGTTTAACCAACAATCTCCCCCTTTTGCCGAGTTGCAAAACAACACCTAAGGTACATTTGGGACTTGATACAACAAGGCGGAATACCCCAAATTACTTAATTCTCTCCCTTTTTGCAAATAGGAAAAAGAATACCCAAAACGCCCTTGATGACAAACCATAAAGATCCTCCCCCTTTCGAAAAGAATTTGGCCACTAAGGTCATTTGATTAGGGGTATCTAACAAGGTTTAACGAAGGCATAAACTAACAATTATAGACCATGCATGCATATTAAAAGAAAAAGAGCTAATTATATAAAAAAAACAACGAAGCCATTTAGCACAACCATAATTCATTAAAACATAACATAATTCATGCAACATCCATATAGCAAAACAAAGCCATTTAGCACAACTTAGTCATTCAAAACAACGAAAAAAACACAAAGGAGATACGAAAGGCAAAGAAACTACGAAAATCAAAATGAATAGAAAAGAGAGGGCTAAGGCTTGGAGACGGTTTCGGCTATGACTACTCCTCATCATCATCACCCGCGCCACTACCGGATCCCCTCTTGAGATGGAGCTCCATCTTTCCCCAAAGGTTGATCATCTCATCCTTGAGATGAGTGATCGAGGCATCGGTCTTGGCTTGGTAAGCGGTCAAATTCTCTTCAATTGTGTTGAACCGCGTATCAATATGAGTTGTCAAGGCGGCAAATTTGGCATCAAGGTAGGCATGGAAGTCTTGAGGTGCGCCTTGACCCTCCATCCGTCCGTCGGGCACATGCAAGGGTTCATTGCCTATCTCTTCGTATTGATTGATGGTGGAATTTGGTCGGAAGATGTAGTTATTGCGGTGGAATGCACCGGGCACAATGGAGTCATCGTCTTGGGCCGTCCATCCGGTACCGGTTAGATGTGCCATGAGATTTTCGGGATTAGCAATGGCATTCTCGGGCACGGGTTCGCCCCAAAGAGGTGTGTCATGAGGGATGCCGCTTTCAATGAGAATGGATTGAATGATGTGGGCATAAGGAAAAGAGAAGCGAGGAGAGGTATCGGCCCGTGCCATATGAGCAAGCATGATGAAAGGGAGATTGACCTTTTGATTCATCTCAAGGAGGGAGCGAAGGAGAAACACGGCGAATTGCTCCACATTGGTTTTGATGGTGGCCTTGGGAGTGATGATGTTGTTGATGAAGAGAAAAAGAAGGCGATGCAAGGCCGGTAGCTCGGTGGCGGTGAATTGGCGAACGTTATAGTTCCTCCAACAATAAAAGAAGCGGTGGTATTCGTCATACGGAGGCAATTCGCGGGGCCAATTGGCATGAATGTAAATCTCCAAGTTATCATTGTCGAGGCCGAGAAGGTTGGCCAAGCTTTCCTCGGTGATTGAGATGTGGCGACCGAGGACATAAGAGTTGGCGGTTGGGTGGCCATCGGTCCACGTCATGGTGAGATTTGCATAGAAGAGCTTGATTAATGACGGGTTGTACGGTTGAGAATGCGCGAGAAGACCCGCCATGTTCCAATATTCAATTCTTTCTTTGATCCAAGTCAATTCCCTTGGATTCAAATGGTAGACACCATACGGGTGCTAAAAAAAAAGCACTCGGAACACTCGCGATTGACATCACGGTATTGGCAAAAATGCATGAAAGAGGCCGAGTCTTTGAAGAGGTAATTGTTGGAAGAAGAGAGGGTCCAATCCACGGGTACGGGTGGTATATCCATTGGAATTGGTTGGTCGGTTTGAACCGGTGGGTTGGATGAGGAGGCACCCTTGGGGTTGCGCTTAGTCCGTTTATTGGTAGCGGTTTTTGGTGCCATTGAAAATTGAGAGAGAGAGGATGAGGTTAAACCTTAAAATTGAAGAGCGGGAGAGGATGAGATGACCTTGGAGAGCACAAAACCGAAGCCGATCGAAAATCCGACGGTCGGATCGCCGGAATTGACAGTGATGGCGGTGGCTAGGGTTTCGGTAGATTGAGAGATAGAGAGAGAGAGAGAGTGATTTGAAGGTATGAGGGTGGAGAGGAGAGAGTGGAGAGTATTTTGGTGGTTTTGGTTGGAGTGGAGAGAGAGAATTGAGAGAGTATTGAGAGAGAGAGGAGAAAGGGTGTGAGTTGGAGAGAAAGAGAGAAAAAGAAAGGGGGGGCTCAGTTTTGAGAGAGAAGAAGAAGAAGAAGAAGAAGAAGAAGAAGAAAAGGTGGGGTCGCGTCTGTTAAAATCGCGTCCACCGTTAAGTAACGCCAAAGGGCGTTGTACAACGCAGGAGTCAAAACAGCGAAAATTGAGCAGAGACCGACTGCTCCGTTGTACAACGCTGAGTAGCGATGGGTAACGCTACAACCCAGCGTTGTGCAACGTTAAAGGGCGTTGTACAACACTAAAGCCAAACAAATTTAAAAAAATAAAAATAAAAATAAAGAAATAAAGCAACGTCTTACAACGATGGACAGCGTTGTACAACGTTAAGTAAAAAAACAACAGACCGGCGTTGTACAACGGTAAATAGCGTTGTATAACGTTGAACGCGATAGATTTTGAAATTCAGCAAAGTAAAATTAAAATAAAACAGACAGCATTGTACAACGATAGACAGTGTTGTGCAACGTTACAAGAAAAAAACAAACAAGCGTTGTGCAACGATCAGCAGCGTTGTACAACGTTTATTTCGACAGAATTCAAAATTCAGCATAAATTCATTTTAAACCAACGTTACTCTTGCGTTGCACGACGCTGAATGGCGTGGTGTAACGTCAGAGTCAAAAGAAAACCAGAAAATTCAGAAAACTAAGACCGAAAAGGTTAAAAACTTATTTTTCATGGTTTTCAAAAGAAATAATACCAATTTAAACTGAAATGAGCTCCAAACAACAAAGACAACAATATGATATGCATAAATTTAATATTTGAGTTCAAGCATACCAAGTTTGAACCTAAGTTCAAGATGTTGTTGTGTTGAAAGAGGTTTGGTGATAGTCCAAAAATCTTTGGCCCTTGGCCCGCTCTTTGGAAGACCGTCCTAAAATCCGGATAGGCCCGGCCCTTCAAAGGGCTTTTCGATGGACAAGGGTCTAGAAGGGCCGGATTTTGAAAGGGCCGGGTCTAATTTTTTTCAAAGACAGATGTTGCAGGGCCGGATCCGACCTAATCGTTCAATAGTAGTGACTATTTGATCATAATAGGACGATAGAAATAAAAAAACTATTAAAAAAAATTAAATGTTGGTATTATTTTAGAAGGACTAGAAGGGCCAAGGACCTATAAGGGCCAGATTTTCGAAGGGCCGGTCTCGTATTTCAAAAAATAAATCCGTGTAACCCATCCCATCTCGACCTTTTTTTTAACTCGGTCTGATCCGGCCCTTCTATCAAACCCGTCAAGTCCGGTCCTTTGAAATCCGGCCTGGCCCTTTTGCCTTTCACTAACCCCCACTGGGTGTAGTGATAGTCAGAAAATTCTTGGCCCTTGGCCCGTCCTTTGGAAGACCGTCCTAAAATCCGGACCAGACCGGCCCTTCGAAGGCTTTTCGATGGACAATGGTCTAGAAGAGTCGGATTTAAAAGGACCGGGTCTAATTTTTTTTAAAGACGGATGTTGAAGGGTCGGGTTTTGAAGGGTCGGATCCGACCTAATCGTTCAATAGTAGTGACTATTTGATCATGATGAGATGATAGAGATTAAAAAACTAATAAAAAAAATTAAATGTTGGTATTATTTTAGAAGGGCCAGAAGGGCCAAGGACATATAAGGGCCGGGTTTTCGAAGGGCCGGTCTCGTGTTTCAAAAAACAAACCCGTCTAACCCGTCCCATCTCGATCCTTCTTAACCCGGTCCGATCCGGCCCTTCTACCAAACCCGTCAAGTCCGGTCCTTTAAAATCCGGCCCGACCCGACCCTTTTGACTTTCACTACTACCTATGTGCAAACTGCAAAAGAACAATCAATGAAATTAGAAAGACCAAAAAGTAAAAAGTTAATGGCCAATATGTTATTACAATTGGTTTCTTCAGTTATAAGCTTTATGGAACCATACAAAAACCTAAAAAAAAAAAAATGAAGATTGGATCCTTCAAAAATAATGATCTGAAAACCCAAAGTGTTCAATTTAAATAATGAAATATTTATGAATCAAATTTGAAATTCTCCGCTCCGCCTTCGGTACCGCCTGAATGGCCCAACCAAAGCTAAGCCCACTAAAGACCCAATTAAAACCCAACAGAAACCAATTCCTCTATAAAAACCTCATCGCTTCAGAACTAGGGTTTCTCACAACTACTTGATCTTATCTGAGCGAGCGGCGCCGTACCGCGCCGTGTCGAGACAGCTGCCCGGACTCGGCAACCGAGTTCGTTGGTGGCTCCTCAACAAAGCTCGCGATGACGACAGCTCGCGGTCGGAGCTTGATCCAAAGAGACGAGCGATGATGGCCGCGCGAGCTTTCCCCAAACTAATATCATCTCTATTTGTTGTTGTTTCTTTTGTGTTTCTTTTGTCTTTGATGTGTTTCTCTCTTGTTATGTTTAGATTTCTTCTCAATTTTTTAAAATTTATGGAAAAATTATCCACAATCGAATGGTTTTATGTATTGTGATGATTTGGTTCAGCTACTTCTAAAAGAGTTTCTAGTGGATTATTCAGAATAAATGGTATGTACATCTTTGTAGCGTTGAACTATGTACTATGTACAGTGATATAAAGTGTAATCAACTACTGTTTATTTAATATTTAATGATCTTTCCTCTTACCATGCTTCCTGTTCTATATTTGTGTAAGAAAATTACAAGAATATTTTTGTTGGGCATTTCACAAATGTGAATTGATGGGTATGTGTATAAAGAAATTATTATTCTATGATGGCCACATTGTATGAAATTGTGATTCTGGTTAACAGTACACTTGAGATGGTGTTTGTCAAACTTAAACTAACCCATAAGATTTGTTTATTTTTCTGCAATTACTGAACAACACAACACTTGTAATGATTGCCTATCATTTTACAAATAACTGTTATTGATAACTACTAAAATGTTATGATTTCAATGGTTGTAGAAAATAAAAGCGCACAATTGCATCCTTGCGAGGTTCACTTATTTAACTCAAGCAACAATTTCTGATTAATATATGTAGAGAGAGGGAGATAATGGCTAACGTGTCGATGGCAAGTGTCATTGATTTTTATCAACTCATTTTTCAAGATTCAAAATTTAAACGATCGATTCAAATCGTTCAAGTTGATCATAATATTGACATAATTTTGGAGAACAAATTTTATATTTTTTCAGTTTTTTTATTATTTATTATGATATTATGATTATGATATTTTTAAATTGGAGGATATGTAATACCTCTAATTATAATTACTTGCTTCTTATTTAAATTGACGATCGCCTTAGGCACAATTTTGATTTGTATTTTTTTGGCAATCATTTCTACTAATAAAAGCACAGACCGTAGAGGTATTACATGTTAGGCCGAAATTATTTTAATGAAGAATTTGTGGCTCTAAAATTTTAATAGGAAGAATGATTTATTTTTTATTTTAATAAGAAACAAGCAATTACTCGTTTTATAACCGCGTTATTCTCTCTCATCTAATAAACGGATAAAAAGTCTTTTTACCCGTTTTATAAACGCGTTATTCTCTCATATCTTTTTACCCGTTCATAAAACCGGTAAAAAAATTTTTTTACCCCTTTTATAAACGGGTAAAAAGGGTCTACTTTAATTTGTTTTCATACTCATCTTGTACCGTTGTACGTACGTACATGCACCTCAATAGTACACCAAACGTAATATTCATATACTCTAACCTGACATATTTGACTGTTTATCTGTATTTATTATAAAATTAAAAGGTAAAATATGCTACTTGCCTTAATTTTTAATATGAATATAATAATTTGTTAAATAAAATATATTTCGCCAAAAAATATATCTATCGCAATTTTATTATTTACAAAATTAATACTAATTTATTAACCAGATTGAAGGTTTAACTTTTGGTATTTTACGCATGATAATCAATATTAAAAAAAACTAATCGGATTTGTTCAGTCGATTAATCAGATTTGACAGCCAATTAATTGGACTTAGTAGTGATTTGAATTTCAAGACCACAAAATGCTCACTAATTGTCTTTTTTTTTTAACACAGGCATCAAAAATAGTAGTAGTATCTAGGGTTCTCCAAAATGACACGATACGATCGTGTTGGCACGACACATATGACACGAGTATGAAATTAGCACGACACGATCGTGTCATAATCGTGTCGTATTGAGAATTTTAAAAAGTTAACACGCTTTGACACGACACGATTCGACATACAACACGACACGAACATGACACGACAACACGAATTTAATTTTTAATTTTATAAAAATTAGCATCATAGTTAATAAACCATAAATACTTCGTCCTTTTAAATATTAACTGCTTCGTCCTTTAAATTATTTTTAAACGATTATTTAAATCATTTTGTTTATAACCGTAGTTTTTTAACGGGTATTTAATTTTTTTAATATTTAATTTTTAAAATATGTTAAAACAACAACAAGATGCATTAGAAAAATATAAATTATCAATTAATACGTTAAAAATATACGAATTTATAAAATAGTTAAATAAACGACGACAATATTTTTTCTCTATTTTAATATTTTAATAACTTTTAATGAATTTTTATAAAAAGTAACAAAAAATTTTTGACACAATTTAACACGACGTGTCAACACGACACGATACGATCGTGTCAATCGTGTCGTGTCAGAATGCGTGTTGTGTTGATTCTTCTCACTACTTAGCATGACACGATTAAAAAATAGTTTGTATCAACACGACATGACACAAGAGTCTAACACAATTATAAGCTAAGTGGTGACAAGAGTCATGTCGTGTTAGACTCTTGTGTCATGTCGTGTTGACACAAACTACTTTTTAATCGTGTTGTATCGTGTCGTGCTAAGTGGTGAGAAGAGTCAACACAACGCGCATTCTGACGCGACACGATCGTATCGTGCCATGTTGACACGTCGTGTCAAATCGTGTATGAAATTTCTCTTTAGTTTTTATGAAAATTCATTAAAAATTATTAAAATATTAAATAGAGAAAAAAATTTCACGCGGTTTATTCAATTATTTTACAAATTTAGCATATATATCACTACAAAATTTTCGATATATTTTTTTAACGTATTAATTGATAACTGTAGATTTTTCTAATGCATCTGGTTGTTGTTTGAACATATTTTAAAAATTAAAT
Source organism: Rhynchospora pubera (assembly GCA_028095005.1). Taxonomy (NCBI): domain Eukaryota; kingdom Viridiplantae; phylum Streptophyta; class Magnoliopsida; order Poales; family Cyperaceae; genus Rhynchospora; species Rhynchospora pubera. Next base: position 204,932,804 of record CM051461.1, on the reverse strand, counting down.
ATTAAAAAAAATTAAATACACGTTAAAAAAACTACGGTTATAAACAAAATGATTTAAATGATCGTTTAAAAATAATTTAAAAGGACGAAGTAATTATGGTTTATTAACTATGATGCTATTTTTTATAATATTAAAAATTAAATTCGTGTTGTCGTGTCATGTTTGTATCGTGTCGCGTGTCGAATCATATCGTTTCAAAACGTGTTAACTTTTCAAAATTCTCAATACGACACGATTATGACACGGCACAATAACGCGATCGTGTCGTGTTGTGTCGTGCCAACACGATCTTGTCGTGTTATTTTGGAGAACCCTAGGTACTACTACTGTTTTTGGATGCCTGTGTTCAAAAAAGACAATTAGTGAGCATTTTTTTGAAATTCAAATCACTACTGAGTCCAATTAATAGGCTGTCAAATCTGATTAATCGACTGACAAATCCGATTAGTAAAATACCAAAATTTAAACCTTCAATCCGGTTAATAAATTAGTATTAATTTTCTAAATAATAAAATTGCGATAGATATATTTTTTGGCGAAATATATTTTATTTAACAAATTATTATATTCATATTAAAAATTAAGGCAGTAGCATATTTTACCTTTTAATTTTATAATAAATACAGATAAACAATCAAATATGTCAGGTTAGAGTATATGAATATTACGCTTGGTCTACTATTGAGGTGCATGTACGTACGTACAACAGTACAAGATGAGTATGAAAACAAATTAAAGTAGACCCCTTTTACCCGTTTATAAAAGGGGTAAAAAGTTTTTTTTACCGGTTTTATGAACGGGTAAAAAGATATTAGAGAATAACGCGTTTATAAAACGGGTAAAAAGGCTTTTTATCTCTTTTATAAACGGGTAATTAGATGAGAGAGAATAACGTGGTTATAAAACGCGTAATTGCTTGCTTCTTATTAAAATAAAAATAAATCATTCTTCCTATTAAAATTTTAAAGCCACAAATTCTTCATTAAAATAATTTCGGCATGTTAGGTTTAGTATATAAACATGCATTTTTGTCGTTCGATCGATTTGATCTGTGGTCAGATATTAATCGCCATAATACATAATAATAATATATATATTTTGATTTTCCGTCTAATAAAAAAACAAATTAAATAATATATTTAATTTGTATCCATATTAGGTTAAACAATATATATTTATTATTTAATATTATTTTATTTTTTTATTTGCTCACATATAAGGAAATCTTAAGTTAATATTAGTGAAATAAGAACACAGCTACAGTTTTTTCCCCCTTGAAAAATAAGGTAGCCTTTAATTGTTATCCGTTTCATCTAATTTTACATATTTACATGCTCCTTGTCAAGTTTTATCTCTTTTACATAATTGCTAAATTAATAAGCCACAGCCCACATGTAGGGTTTACCAAACGGTCCGGTCCGGTTCAAACCCCTACGGTCCACGGGTTATCACGGGCCATGGGTTCATGGGTTCACGGGTTAAAACGGGACGGTTTAGTACGGTCTATCTCTCAAACCTAGACCCAAACCCTTGATAGACCCGACCCTAGGTGAACCGGACGGGTAAAGACGGGCCGGGCCGGTCCAAGAGCGGTTTTTTATAGATTTTAAATTTGTTTCTTTTTTCATTATTTTCATCTCAAAATTTTGTTAAATAAAAATATAAAAATTCGTTAAAATATATTATATTTATAGATCAAATAATTAAGTATAATTTTGTAGTCTATTTTGAATTTATTTTATTGATTGCATGTGTTAATTGAGACAGATTGATGCTTGGAATTGATTTGTGTTGTTGATATGTGCTTGAATCACTTGGCTAGTATGCAAATTGTTGATGCGCTCAGAGTGTTTAGGTTGTAGGGTTTAGTATGAAAAGTTCGTAATGCGTTCTATTATTTCAATTACTGTTATGGCAATTATTAAAATTTTGTAAATTGTATAATGACATTATTAATTTTTCTTGTAAAATTGTCAAAATTAGAGAAAAATGTGGATGTGTTCTATTATTTCAATTAGTGTGATGCCAATTTGTGTGATGGCAATTATTAAATTTTTGTAAATTGTACAGTGGCAATTATTAATTTTTCTTATAAAATTGTGAAAATTAGTGAAAAATGTGGATGTGTTATATTATTTTAATTACTATGATGCCAATTTGTGTGACGGAAATTATTAAAATTTAGTAATTATTAAAATTTTATAAATTGTATAAAGGCAATTATTAATTTTTCCTAAAAAAATGTGAAAATTAGTGAAAAATGTGGATGTGTTCTATTATTTCAATTACCATGATGCCAATTTGTGTTATGGCAATTATTAAAATTTAGTAATTATAAAATTTTTGTAATTTGTATAATGACAATTATTAATTTTTCTTGCAAAAAATGTGAAAATTAGTGAAAAATGTGGATGTTTTCTATAATGGCAATTGTGTTTTATTATTTGAATTAGATGAGTTCTGCACAAGACGAGACTGGTCCTTCCGGTTCTTCACCATCTCCCGCCGAGGTTCCGAGTCAATCTCGCCTTAAAAGACGTAGATGTCGCACCATCCGTCCGAACTCGTTCAACGTGAATCCAAGGGAGCGACAAGACAACAAAAATCAGTAGGTTTTGTTCATTATGGAAAACGCCCACATTGTTGGTTTGTCTTATATAGAGGTATGTTCCATAACCTAATTAAATTTTTTTAATAATAATTAATTATATAATTTGTATTTGTGGTAAAAAATAATATTGGCAATTAAAAAGTAATTAAAATAAATTTAAAATAATTAAAAAAACAAAGTAAAGTATATAACTAAAAATTTTGCGATAATTTTTAATTAAAGTAAATAAAAAAGTGTTATTTGTGTACTAATGCAGCGTGAAAATTATTTGGAGATGAGTTTGCACAAGTGGACGATCGACTTGGACGATAGGATTGAGGGTCGACTGATGAAATCGACTTTAGTCACATTTCAAAGGTGAAGCATGTCAATGTGGACATGTCGTTACTGAAGACTTTGGTAGAATTTTGACATCCATAGACGCACACATTTCACTTTCCAGTTGTGGAGTTGACTGTTACTTTGCAGTTACTTTATTTAAATTAAATATTAAAATTTATATAATTTTATTTCATTTTATTTACATTATTAAACTATATAATTTTCTTTTATTTTATTTAAATATTGAAATTTATGTAAGTTTCTTCTATTTTGTTGAAATTATTGAAATTTATATAATTTTCTTCTATTTTGTAATTGAAATCAGGATGTGCCTTTTCTATATGGTTTGCGTATGAAAAGCACTGCAGTCAGAGAGAATACTCGAGGGCCTTGGGAGGAAAAGATCCGTGCACAGGTTTTTACTCATGCCGATTGGGGATGTTGGTCTAGAGAAAAGAACGATAACGAGTAAGTGAAAATATAAATTTTAATTTAATTACATTTTTTTGTACTATATGCATTACATAATTGTGGTGATTATTAACAAATTAATAATGTAGGGGCGTCGGTCGTAATATTAAGTTGAAATGGTTGCGAGAAAATTGCGAACAAGTGGCAGTGTCGGGAGCTTTGGAGGAAGAGCTTGATCGTTACACACGTGCAGTGGCTATGGAGCTCTTTGGGACGTTGACGTTCCCTGATATTTTGCATTTCTAGCATTCTATTTGGAGCTTGTATCAGTAATAATTTCACATTTTTTATTTACATTAAAATTTTTATTTCTTAAGTTAATTTATATTTTTTGTACCGTTAATATTAATATTATTTGAACTATAAATTTGTACTCTTAATATTATTTATAATGTTCTTATTATTTTTATTGTATAGTTAATATAATTTTGCATTTGTTCTGTAACTATTATTTAAATTTTGAAGTAATAATATATATTTGTGATAATCTAGTTTTATTTGTACTATTAATAATTTTTTAAATGTTACAATTTTTTTTGCAGTATTATCTTATTTGAATTTATTGGCAGGGTAATTTAAATGAAGTTTTGGACTTCAATTGGGGAGATGCTCAGCATTTTTTGGAGACGCTCCCTACGGTCTCTTTCTTTTCCACCATTAATGTGGCATTGGTAGTGTATTTTTAAGGTGATCTCGTATCCATCTTCTTCATAGATATTGTATTTGAAAGTGCGGTTACATTTGCGACATGTTGCATGATGATCTCTTTTTCCTATTTCATTTTCATTAATAGCGGAATATTGTTGGTAATTTGGCCAGTACTCATCTCGGATAGCTCTTCGCTAGTTTGGCACACCACTATTGGAGTGAGAGTTATTTCATTTCTCCATAATAGCGAATTTTTTAGGAAGAAAGATTGAGTGGGTGTTGCATATTCTGTTGGATAAAAAGTAGTTTTATATACAACTATAAAGGGTAAAAAATATAACAAAATTAAAAGTACTATTTAAAATTATATTCCACGCGATACTTTTTCAGTCTTTATCTGCACATCAAGTATGTCCTATTGTTTAGGGTAGTAGGCCGTAAACCCAAACTCAACGGTAATAACTCGCTTTTGGAGAAAAAAAAACAAACCTTTTTATCTGTTTATAAAACGCGTTTAAAGGCTTCCAACTCGTTTTATAAACGGATAGGAAGGTCTGACCAGCCTCAAAAGACGTGACTGGAGGAGTAAATTTATTCACCTTTTTACCCGTTCATAAAACGCATCGGAAGCCTTCTTATCCGTTTTATGAACGGGTAAATAGAAGAGAGAAAGCTGCGCGTTCATAAAACGAATAATTACTCACTTTTTATTAAAATAAAAAATAAATCATTTTTCTTATTAAAATTTTAGACATCCAAATTCTTCTTTAAAATAATTTCGGATTTTTCATTGTAAAGTGATAAGTGCTTTTGCATCGATAATATAATATTCTTGATTGGTGCTTGTGTTTTCCTTTTCTAGTACTGCCTCTACATTCTTGTTCTAAATTCAATTACAAAATATTAAGGGTGAGCTTATGTATATATTACTTGACCGACGATTACAGATGGGTATAATATAATAACTAAAAACAAAATAAAATAAAAAATAAAAACAAACACATAAAAAACGGAAAGCTAATTGGAGCTCGAATCAGCGCACAACGAAAAATGTCAAAAAACTGCTGAACAGAACAGCTATACGTGCACAGATCAAATAAAAACTAAAATGTATAAAAGCAGACATACTGATACTGGGTTCTTAAGTTGCCTCTTGTGGGCTTTCAATACAGCTCGAATACGATGTTTGATACACCGCTGGAATAGGCTGTACGCGAATACAGGCTATACATCTTATTCGCAGCTGGGGTGGGCAACGTTCATAACGAAAACAGAATGGTTCGTTTACCATTCTGTTTTAGTAACATTATGTATTGGACTTATTTGTTATTCGTTCCGTTTTGACGAAACGTGACAGAACGGTTATATTTGTACTGTATTTTATACAGATGAATCACGAAACACATTTCGTTATACGTTCTGTTTACGAAACGAAATGAAATTTTGTTCCGTTACATGTTCCGTTTGGACAGAACGTAACGAATTTGCATATTAACTGTATACCGCGTCCAGGCCTATTTGCATCTCCCAAACAAAAAAAAAAAATGCGAATTAGACAAATAAGTTGTTCGGCCCTTATTCTTTGTTCCTGCAAAACCATACAACTAGAAGAAGGAACAAGAGAATAAGCAATTGTTTTTTTGGAGAAAGTTTAATATGCACTATAATGCATAGGATATTCCGTGCACCGCGGACTTTTTCAGAGGTATTTTTATAAATTGACAAATCTAATTTAACCAATCTAATCTACATATTGAAAACTCATGAAAACCAAATTTTACATTTTTTGAGATTTTATTACTATTTTTTTCGAATATTTTAAGACATTGAAAACTTGTAAATTGTACAACATTTAAAAAATGACATGTTTTAAAAAATTCGGAAAAAATAGTAATAAAATTTCAAAAATGGTAAATTTTGGTTTGGGATGAGATTTCAATATATAGATTAGATTGGTTAAATTAGATTTGTCAATTTACAAAAATATTTCTAAAAAAATTCGTGATGCATGAAATGTCCTATACACTATAATACATATTAAACTTTCTCTTTTTTTTTTTGTGTTCCCAGTTCCAACAACTTCCAAACACAAAAATATAGGAAAGTGCCTTATCTAAAAATAAAAAAAAAAATCTCCATCCAATAAAATAGGGATGGCTCTGTGAGACTATGACCTTATCTAAAAATTTTAAAAGCATTAATTTGCTGTCACCCATGATGCTTTCAGATGGCAAGCCGGCATGCCGCTCTCCAATGTCATCATTATAATATGCCATCTCATAAATCATAATGGAAATCAGGTTTAAGTTGACTCCGAGGTCTGTAAACTGAAACCGCAATGTTTACATGATCTGCAAAATCAATCCTACTATTTTTCGAGACATATTGATTTATTTTATATTTATAACAGGAAATTTTAAATTATTCAGAATAGTCTAATTTTTTTGAGATAAATTGGGGTCAAGTCTCCCAACTTATTTTTAAATTAAATGTCTTTCAAAGACTTCTTCGGCCGGATTTCGAACCTACGATCTTTCACTCAAGATGCATTATTTTTTGTCACTAGACCAAGAGCTGATTCTCATTCAGAATAGTCTAATTGATCTCAAAGCCTCCGTTTGAATGAGAGAAGAAGAAGGAGAAAGAAGGAAGAAGGAATAAAAAAAATTATAAACAATCCAAACTCTTCACAAAGTTACACACTTCCCAATACTTCTTTCCACTTCTTCCCTTCTTCCCTTCTTCCCACACCTATCCAAACGGAGTCAAAGAAAAGAACATTGTAATTAAAAATAAATATTTCAAATATTTTGTTTATGAGAAATTAAATAATTGAATATTCAAAGATGTATGTATATTATGCAGATCTCAAGGTGCACTTATTTTATTGTGGCATTCAGGTCTGCGCCTAATATTGGCACCAGAGCCCATTTGGAAGGGGCGGAGCCGGTAGGGCCCTTGGCACCCTAAGATTTTAAAAATTTATAGAGAGATTTTGTATTATATACTAAATTTTGTTAATATATAATATATTATATTTTAATAAAAGAGTTCAAATATAATTTAATTAAGTTTATTATTTATTCAAACTAGTTTAATTATAATTTTTCTTTAAGAGTAAATTTAGAAGATAAAAAATTACAACTAAAACATTGTTCAAATATGAAAATTTTTGCTTATTATTTTTGAAAGAAAAAATTACTTCTTTATTTATTTAATAGAATTCATGTTAAGAAAATTACTATTATAAAATATGCAATGTTATTTTTTGTTGTCAATTTTTCTACATTTTTAAATTTTCAAATTTTAGTATGCCTAAGTAAAAAATTCTGACAAAAATCGAAATCCTGGCTCCGCCCCTACATTTGTTAATGATAATAGGAAATGACTATAACTATCTCTACTTTCTTATAAACGAACGGATTTAAGAAGTGTTACACGCTAGATCTAATATATGTAAACACATGTTTATGTTGTTTGATCGATTTATCTATGATTAGATACCAATTACTAGAAGAAATAATAATATATTTTTACTTTTCGTCTAATAATTTTTTTTGCTAGTACTAAAAAAATGTATTTATCGCATTCTGAAATATAAGATCGCTGACTTAATTACATCTTGGGTGGCATAAACGCACTGCCATGCCATCCTGGGATCCTTATTCCATGCCGCGCGGCACCGTGCCGCTCAGCGAACCGAGCCGTTCGATCTGATCTGGACGGTTAGATTTTTTCAGGCCTTACGACACGGGTTACATGCACGGAGCACCCATAATCATTGGATTTAATCTGGACGGCTCAGATTGAGCGCTGCACGGTGCCGCGCGGCACTTGATTTGAGTTCTGCCATCCTGCCCCTGTATTACAAAAATGTGAAAATTAATATTGAAGCATGTGCGGTCATATGGTCTCAAGATTTTTTCCGATTTGCAATTAATGACTATATAGTTGTAGCACCGTAGGTATTTGGCGTGTTCCTTAAAATATACTATAATAATAATAATAACATATATTTATGTATGCTCTTCGTTTAGCTCAATTATGGACAACGTCACCTTTAGCTTTAGTAGTCCCGTAAATTACGCCAACAACCCTGCTTGCTTTCTAACTTCAACGGTAAGTTCTCGTATTAAATCCTTACCGATCAATTAAATTGATTCAGACCCTTGAACAGTGTCTGTGTACTCGAAATTCTCCTTATTCCTGTTCAGAAATTAAATTAATCTTGTTATTTTTCTTTTTCTGACTTGGACTCCGAGTTATCAGAAATTCTTGTGAATAGTTTTAACTTATTTTAAAAACTGTTTCGTTTTACTGGAATAAAAAAAAATTTCTGGTGGTAGAATCGTACCATGCAATGTAAGATTGAGCATTAGTTTGCTTACCAACCGGTGTCCTATATAATTACTCCATCTTTGCCTGGGAGCGGCATCTATCTGCACAAGCTACTAGCTAGAGACCTCTATACGCTGGTGCATATTTCCAAAGAGAGTAGAGAGAGGGGGAAAAAAATGGCCGAGACAGCTGTGAATTTTGTAGTGGGCAAGCTTGGGGAAATGATTGTGAAAGAGGCGCAGTTGTTGGGTGAGGTCGGGGACAAAGTGGAATGGGTGAAGACCGAACTGACTCGGATCAAGTGCTACCTGAAGGATGCAGACTCCAAACGTCGCAAAGGAGATGCAAGAGCTGAGAACTATCTGAATGAGCTCCGCGATGTGGCCTATCGCATCGAGGATGCCATCGACATTTTCTATGTTGAAATCGAAGACAACCGCCACAAACTCGATGGCAACAGCCAGAAAGTACGCGGCTGCTTAGGCAAACTGAAAAGGTTGGGGCGCAAGACCACCAAGTTACCTGCCCGGCACAACCTTGCGATAGAGCTTGATGGCATAAAAAAACTGCTCGAAGGGATCTCCAAAAGCAAAGCCGACTACGAAATAGATCCACTACAAGAGAGAGGCAAGGGGGAGACGGTCCTCATGCCTTCTCGGAGAACTACTTACCAAGATGTGGATGAAGCAGAAATTGTAGGCTTTGACACTGACAAGAACAACGTTCGCACACTGCTCCTTGATCCAGAAATACGAAGGCGAGCTGTTGTTACAATCGTCGGTCCAGGTGGTCTTGGAAAAACAACTCTTGCACAAATGGTATACAAAAGGTAAGTGCATGTTTTTCCTCTTCATGATAATTTTCTTTGATATGGCAAAGTGGGACAATTAATGCAATTATTCTTGTGATAAATGATGAAGAATATATCACTTTTAATTGTAAAATTTGAACTTTGAAGAATAAATTACATTTAATTAAGACACGATGGAATGACTTATTTAAGATATAAAAATCGAAGTCCCACAACATAAAATAATGTTGCTGAATAATTGTCTGAAATCATAACAATGCTAATTGTGGTTTTCTTTTGCTTATTTGTTATCCAGCGTGAAAGATGATTTCAACTTGCATATAATGCTCTCTGTCTCTCAGCAGTACAGTCCGGTCGATTTTCTGAAAAAAATGCTAACGAAACTAAAAAATTCTGAACCTACGGTGCAAGATATGGACGATTTAATCATCGAGCTCAAAGGTTTGTTGACTAGTAAGAAGTACTTGATTATTCTAGATGATGTGTGGGTTACTGATTTGTGGAATCAATATTTAAAACATGCATTGCCTGATGTGGGGAATGGCAGTCGGGTGCTAATGACTAGCAGATTTATCGAGGTTGCTCAATCAGCTGACCCTATAATGGAACCTTATGAACTCAAGATCTTAAATGATGAGGACAGTCGTGATCTCCTCATAAAAAAAGCTTTCCCCTATCAAAAAACTAGTGAAAAATTTCCGAATGATCTCCTTGAACTAGCAGATGCACTATCCAAGAAATGCAAAGGTTTGCCTCTTACTTTAATAGTATTAGGTGGCATTCTTTTAACAAAAGATCAGACCTATACGGCATGGGAAAACGAGTTGAGAACTATGGATTGTTGCACTCTAAGGGCAAAGACTGCATCGATATCATTGCCATGAGTTATGAAGATATGCCTTATTATCTCAAAACATGTTTTTTGTTTCTTGCTTCTTTCCCTGAAGACTATAAGATCTCAGCAAGATGTCTGATCAAAATGTGGGTAGCTGACGGATTCATGCCACAACAAGGGAGAAAAACAATGGAAGAAATAGCCGAGAATTGTCTAGAGCAACTCTTTCAAAGGTTTTTTCTTCAATTATTTTTTGTTTCATTTTCATTCATGAAGTACATAGTAACATAGACATTATGGAAGACTCTATCATAAATGAGTTTCTTTTTGTATGTGCTGAAATTTAGAACTTACATTCAGAATGATAAAAAAATTGTTTAATTTTGACTTGAAAGGACCATAAAAACTAATCCATGATAGAATTTTCCATACATTATTATACAACTTGTCTCCTCACTATATGAAACTAATGTTTTAATACCGTACTAGTCAATAGTCATCGAACCGGCCGTACAAAGGGTGTGGAGTTTTATTAGTTTAACTGATTGTACCGGTTTAAAAATCAGTTGACGTCATAAGTTTTATTACCGTACGTAGTTATGCAAATTTATTTAAAAAAAATTAACATTATTTTGGCTACTCGTTTAACTACGGTAAATTGGATATTTTTTGTCCTAGTTTTGTTGGCAGAAAATTTTGCGTTGAGTTTCACTTCCCATTATTCGTGTGTCTATATATATTTCCAATATGGATCATAAAACTAACTCATTAGCGTATGATTGTATATTAATATGTTTTTTGGTTATTCTTCGATCTTGTTGTTTCTTATGTGTTTGTTAGAAGAACTGAATTCAATATTTTGACTATTTTGGTACCTCTTTTTAAATAAAAAATATTTCAGGAGTATGATTCAAGTATCAAGCCGACATGCAAATGGCTCGATCAAGTATTGTCGAGTGCATGATCTACTCCGTGATTTTGCTATGCATCAAGCTGGAAAGGAAAACTTCGTGACTATTTTCGCAAACCCACAAGATATCAACCATTGTGACAGAGCAACTCATCGCGCCTCACTTCAATCATGCGGTGCCCAGTTAATGGAATATGTAGGTCTAAAAACCCGTTCTTTATTTTTGTTTGACCTCAAAGGCAACTTACTCATGAGCTATTCTGAGTTTAGATTGCTAAGAGTTTTAGTAATTGAGGTTGTTTGGAGTGATGAGGAGGTTGTTAAATTAAGAGGAATTGATAGGTTGATTCACCTAAAGTACTTGGGGATTAGTAACTGCGGCATATTAGACATGTCCGAATGTTCTTTGGGTCGCTTAAAAAACCTCGAAACGGTAGATATCCGAAGAAATAACATGATATCAAATCTAACGACGGACTTATGGACAATTGATACATTGAAGTATGTACTTTGTCATGAGTTGTTACCTGAAATACCATCTACTGCTGACCTTCGAAACCTTCAAACCCTTGAATGGATACTCTTCGACAATAAAACAATTCCCCATTTAAACAACCTACGAAGGTTGGGGCTTGGGTCTAAATCGATCCATTGGGATGTGGACCATGCATTGCCCCATTTACTTGGAGGTTTGTCATCCCTAACCTCCCTGAAGATAAAATCATGTGAATCAAATCTTCCGATGGAGATTATTTATCCCAAAGCACTTCCATACTATCAGAATCTGCAAATCCTATACTTGGATGGTCAATGGCCCGAGAGTGTCACCCTGAAGGCCAGCTTGTTCCCATCACACCTTGTCAAACTCACACTATGCTATTCATATCTTGGCCAAGATCCGATGTCTGAGCTGGCAAAGCTAAATAATCTCAAGGAACTAGTACTAACAACGGATGTGTATAATGGGAGGCAAATGATTTGTTCAGCAGGATTCCCAGTCCTTAAAAAATTGGTGATTTTAAGCCTAACCGTCAAGATTTTAACGGTAGCAAAAGGGGTCATGCCCAAGCTTAAATACCTCCGCATATATGATCATTGCAAAGTAGAGGCGCCCCCCGAGCTATTGCACTCGATAACTCTTTTTTGAATGGGAACAAAATTTGGTACGACAACTAGACTTTTTTTTTTTTTTTTTTTTTCCCTTTGAGCATATTATCTGTACCTCGGGAGAGAGTGTGTTTGTTCAGGTTTCATTCTTTGAGCATTGTCTGTACCTCGAGGTTTTATTCGTTCAATAATAATAATAATAATAATAAGGGCTTTTTAGGAGTTTGTAAGTTTATTTGAATTCGAAGGTAAGGAATACGTGAAAATTTTTATTTTTTCTGTTTTAATAAAAGCATGAAACCAATAAGATAATTACAAACCTCTCTTAATTAATTAAATCAAACTCATTGTGATATTTTGTTTTGATAATTATTTGTTTTGTGATGCATATATATGTGATACGTGATATGCGTATACGTACATGCATATTGATAATTGTTTATTTTAATTATATGCCGGTATATCAGTATTGATATTTATGGATAGCCACCGAAGGGCTAGCCCAATTTTTTTTTTGTTCGTTCATCTTTAACACCAGTTTTTAACTAATAAAGGATGTTAAAGGAACTTTTAGCACCAGTTATTAGATAAAAAAAATCGGTGCTAAAGATGAGACAAATAAAATGAAGAAAGGTGCATCTTTAGCACCGGTTTTTAACTAATAATCGGTGTTAAAAATGAGATCTTTAACAAAAAGGTTTTTAGTTAATAACCGGTGCTAAAGGTCTCGTAAACAAATAAAAAGAAAATTGGCCGGTTTTTAACAACGGTTTCTTATATATTTTTAGTACCCCATTAGCACTGATGCCTAACCGGTGCTAATGAGCTCTAATTAACCGTTGCTAAATAAAATGTCCTACTGAAACTAACTATGTTATGGCAACTTAAAGCAGCTCTCAACAAGAAGTCACTACGCAAAAAACATATATATCAAAAATAATTAAAGTGAACAACATTTCAATACCAAGAAAAATCCTAAAGTCGTCAAAATCTTGATAATACTTCTCTTCCCCTCTCTTAATGCTTACCAGGAAGGTTCTTGATTATATCATAGTAATCAGAGTCGCCTGCAATAATCAAAATGGTCACACTAGATCGTGCTGATGGAACACACTCACTCACATTAACACCTAAAATTAATAAAGAAGCATAACTACTACCACTTAGCTATTACTGTACTTTACATACTTAGTAATTGAAGAGTAGAACAACTTTGCTAGTAGTTTTACAAGAGTTCAACTAGATGCAATTACCTATAAAATTACACCAAGCAGTAACTTAAATAAGTAGTAATAAAATAGTATAAGATGTTAGTTGATTAGTTAATGGCCAACATGTTATTACAATTGGTTTCTTTTAGATATTAGTTAGTTAATGGCCAACATGTTATTACAATTGGTTTCTTTTAGATATTAGTTAGTTAATGGCCAACATGTTATTACAATTGGTTTCTTTTAGATATTAGTTAGTTAATGGCCAACATGTTATTACAATTGGTTTCTTCAGTTGTATAAGCTTTATGGAACCATACAAAAACCTAAAAAAAAAATGAAGATTGGATCCTTCAAAAATTATGATCTGAAAACCCAAAGTGTTCACTTTAAATAATGAGATATTTATGAATCAAATTTGAAATTCTCCACTCCACCTTCGATACCGCCTGAATGGCCCAACCAAACCTAAGCCCACTAAAGGCCCAAATAAAACCCAATAGAAACCAATCCCTCTATAAAAACCTCATCGCTTCAGAACTAGGGTTTCTCACAACTACTTGATCTTATCTGAGCGAGCGGCGCCATACGGCGCCGTGTCGAGACAGCTGCCCGGACTCGGCAACTCCGAGTTCGTCGGTAGCTCCTCAACAAGCTCGCGATGACGACAGCTCGCGGTCGGAGCTTGATCCAAAGAGATGAGCGATGATGGCCGCGCGAGCTTTCCCCAAAACTAATATCATCTGTATTTGTTGCTCTTTTTTGCGTTTCTTTTGTCTTTGTTGTGTTTCTCTTTTGTTATGTTTATGTTATGTTTATGTTTCTTCTCAATTTTTGAAAATTTCTGGAAATTTTATCCACAATCGATTGTTTTTATGTTTTGTGATGTGATGATTTGGTTCAGCGACTTCTCCTATGAGTTTCTAGTGGAATATTCCGAATAAATGTATGTACATCTTTGTAGCGTTTAACTATGTACAGTGATGTGAAGTGTAATAAACTGCTGTTTATTTAATATCCATTGCTCTTTTCTCTGACAATGTTCCCTGTTCTATATTTGTGTAGGAAAATTACAAGAATATTTTTGTTGGGCACTGCACAAATGTGAATTGATGGGTATGTGTATGAAGAAATCATTGTTCAAAAATGGCCACCTTGTATGAAATTTTCATTTGTACTGATAGTAAAGCTGCATAATATATATGAAACAAAACACAGCGTTTATTTATTTCTGTTCTGTTTCTGTTTCAAATGCGACTTCTGAGTTCTGGCTCTCTCTTTCTTTGTTTCTAGCAAAATGTTTTATTTTCTTTTTTTTTTTTAACATGGCATAATCTGTGGTTAACAGGACTGAGTACACTTGAGATGGTGTTTGTCAAACTTTAAACCAATCCATGAGATCTGTTTATGTTTCAGCAATTTCTGGACGACACAATACAACAGCTCTAATATATTGTGATGATTATCTATCATTTTTTGCAACTAATTGTTAATTAATACTAAAATGTTGCAAATTCTGATTCATATTCTTTGACAATCATATTAATGAAACAAGAACACAGCTAGTCAGCTACAGCCTTCTCTGGTTAATCGAGTTCTATCCTTCTTGCAAAATTGCTAAATTTCTAAGCCATAAGTATGGCCTTAATTAGGAGCACCAGTTCTCATTACACTTATCTTGAGAACCAGAAACAAGAAAGATTGAGATTGCTAACTATTGAGATTTGAGAGTGAGCTTATGTATATATTACTCGACTGACGCGGGTATTGTATAATAACAAAAAAAAATAATAATAATACAATAAACACATACAGAAAGCAAAAGATAATTGGAGGTCTAATCAGCAGAATGAAAAATGGCAAAAAACTGTTGAACAGCTTTACATGCACAGATCAATTAAATGAACAGATTTTTTTTTTATGTTGATGAAATTATGTGATAATGAAAGTTAAATCGTAAAAATTGCAACATATAGTTAGACGGGTAGTGGTCCGCATAGGATCTCGTTCCTATTCAAACCCACTCATGAAAAGATATTGTATGGAGTTATTATCTTTTACTTGAAGCTCCCAATTCAATAATCCCAGCAGCCAGCAAGAGTAATAATCCCAGATAAAAACCTCCATTTTTCAACTCGAACGACTCAAATCGAAATCGAAATTGACTAAAATAATCCAGTACACAAGGAGGCCACATTGAAGCATTTGAGCTTTCCACAACATTTGCCACCTTTCAAAACCCTACCAAGATCAGTACAGTAGAGTCGCTGCAACCTCAAAACCCTACCCTCACAATAGCCATGCTTCGTTTCTGGTGCTGCCGTGGAGGTACGGAGGAGGAGAAGGAAGCTGTAAAAAGGGACTGGTCTTCTCTTCCTCCCGAAGTGCTGAATCTCTTTGCCAAAAATCTCACTGAAATCTCTGATTTTGTTCGCTTTCGCGCAGTTTGCACGGCATGGCGCTCCTCCACCCCAGTCACCGACCTTCCTCCGCAATTCCCTTGGATTATTGAGATGCACAGGTGCAATCTTTCTGGTCTTGTGAGGTTCCACTTCCTTCCCTTAGGCAAAGTATACACCTTCCATAATCCACAATTTGTCTGCAAGAGGCCCATTGGAATGTCAGATGGTTATATCCGGATTGGCACGTATTGTCTTATCAATCCACTGAACAATCATGAATGTGTTTTTCTCCCTCCATATAATTTTAACGGTTATTTTCACTGGATTGGGCCACGACAAAATCGAATGAGGGAACCAGTGGTTCACGTGATTGCCTTTAATTCTGTAGTAGGCTGCCCTAGATTGGTTTCTTGCCATTTTGGCCAGGACAAGTGGTCTGAACTGAAATTAGAGTCAGATTGCATAAATTGCGAGCCCTTTTTTTATATCAACCATATCCTTTTCAATGTACAAATATTCACCGGAGTTACCAAAGTTACAGATGTTGCTACTGGTACTCTGGCTTATGTTGTACCACCAGCTGAAAGTTCTTCACCAGAGGCAACTGAGCGTTCCTCTGACTATATTGTGGATGCTTCTGGAGATATTCTGAGAGTTTCTCTACATCATGGGCCTTTTGGTCCTTATGCTCATTTTGAATTTGATGATTGGTTTGATGTCTATCGACTTAATGTAAGCAAGTGTGGTTCAGCATGTTGGGTAAGGTTCATGACATTGGCCACCAAGCATTGTTCTTAGATAAGTACAGTGGTTTTGTGCTCACAGCCAATGATTTTGCTGGGATAAAAGGAAATTGCATCTACTTGTTGACGAGAGTGTATGGTGAACAAGCACCCTTTTCAAGGGTTGTGAGGATAGCTATAGAAACCGGTGCTAGGGAACATCTTCCAAGTCTTTTTAATGATGCAGAGAGCTGGTTTGTACCTAGTTTACAGTCTTTGAACTGAATGACTGTGCCAGTGTGATTTATTACTGGCATTTAGCTACATTTTGTTGTGAACTATCTTATGTATTAGTATAAGTATGTATGGTGCATGATCACTTGCAGTACATTGCCTACTAGGATATTGTTTTTCAGAAATTGTATGTTTTGTTGATATAATTTGTTCATATCTTTTTTTTTAAAAAAAAATTGAGACCTAGGAAACAAAAGTATTGCAATCAACACTTTGTCAAGAAGTATGAAATAGTTCAAAACAGGCTTGGATTGCAATACCATTTTGGCTTTTTAGTGGTTTTGCAATCATCTAATTGCTATCTGATTAGTTCTTAATTGACCTGTATGGTTTATTATTGTTTATATTGTTGGACCTAGTGGGATCATCCCTGAGCTGAGTTCTAATTTTGGGAAGGCATCAGTATTATAAATAAAGAACCGTGGGAGTCTGTTTACAAATGTTTAATCAAAACTCGACACGGCAAATTAATGGGTAATTTGCGGTGTTAACAAATTTCAATTATTTGAAACAGAAATTCTGTACGAAATTATGTTGTTGACAATAATGATCATTAATATGACCCGTTTTAACAAGTGGCGAGATATAGGCATGCATAAAATCTTTTCTTTTGGTCTCAGCCAAAAGACAACGCAAGCAAACCCAACTTTCCCTTTCCCTTCTAATTTCTCTGAAAAATTGCCGTTGCCTCCTCTCCATCTCACTTCCGATCAGACCCTATGCCATACCATACTCCCACCTTCCCGGCTCGTCCTCCGCCAGCCGCGCCTTCTCCTCCGAGAGCCGTTTCACTCGGCGAGAATTAGAGAGAAATTTTGCTGGCGATATCTAATGAAAAAGTATAAATTGGCACAATGGCACGATTTCACTAATTCCCTCTTCGTCCTATAATGCGCTACAGACTGGTACGAGGTTTCCTCCCGTCTTCCTTCGCTATCTCATGCCTTCCTCCTCAGATCTTCACAAAATAAAGGAGGCTAGGATAGAAGGGAAAGAGAGAGGAGGTCAGGTTCTTGGTGGTCTGTTCTGTTCCAAATTCCCTAATAAATGGTAAATAGATCGATTTCAAGCTCTTGATCTCTTGATTGGTTACTCCTTTCCTTTGTTTTTGTTTGTCACATGCTGATTTGGGTTTTTTTTATTTTTTATTTCTTTTATAGGAGTTGAAGCAAGAACTTGATAATATGCATAAGAATGAGGTTGGATCCGATTAGGAAGAAGAAATATGCGGTTATTAGAAATTGGGGGAAGGATGTAGTTGATTACTAAAGTTAGAGTCATCTTTATTTTATCTTTGCCTCCTCTGATATATTTTTTCATAAACGATAGTTAATTAATCCAGTTGATAGAACTATAGAGTTTGGATTGAAGGTCATTTGTACTATGAATTCTCATGTGCATGCTGATTATGGAACAATTATATGGATGTTGTATAAGAGATCTTAAAATTGAACTAATTTGTATAAAGTATAAACTTGATTATACTTTGTGTTTCTACAGTGAAAGCACCTTTGAAAAAGCCAAACATGGTAGCTAGCAATGTCATTTGATCTATCCTATATATGTTATTTTTTTTTCTTCTTTTAGATGCCAAAGATGGGGCACATGAATTTAGCCGAAGGAAGAGGCATAATATTGTAATTATAATCGAATTATGAGTAATGACCATGTTAGAGATATTCCGACTCTATCTCTACTCCTCGCTCCTTTTCCTTCGTCTTCCTCACATAGCCTGTTCCTTCACGGCTTCACCTCCCTCACCTAGAATGAACATCGAAATGGCGAACTTCGCTGATTATAGTCGCGGTGAGAAATTGATTTGATGGAGAACGAGATCTTTAGCCGGTCCTCCAAAACCCTCTCTCCAAAAGGCAAGTTCTCAATACTGATCATTTAATTAGATTAAAACTTTTGCCTAGATTAATTTTATTTAGTTCAACAAATTTTATGATTTTAACTTCTACTTTGTGTTTAATAAAAAAATTTTCATCAGATTTTTCTGATCAGATGTAACAGTGTAGTTGCCTCAGGAGATCAGCAGCGTCACAATACCAATTT
This sequence comes from Rhynchospora pubera, assembly GCA_028095005.1. Classification (NCBI taxonomy): domain Eukaryota; kingdom Viridiplantae; phylum Streptophyta; class Magnoliopsida; order Poales; family Cyperaceae; genus Rhynchospora; species Rhynchospora pubera. Next base: position 204,914,065 of record CM051461.1, on the reverse strand, counting down.
GTGCACCACGCGGTATTTGCACAGTTTATCAATAGCATAATTAACTTTGTTTTTATTAATTTTCTTCTCTTTATTTTCCATTTTCTGATAATTGATAATTTTAAAAAAATTTCTTCATTTTATGTTTTAATTAACATGCTGCAAGATATAATTTTGAATACCAATTCAACCATACAAGAGGTTCAGGCCATCCTGGATATACAGGATACATTGTTTTCAAAGAAATGTTTTCAATGCTAGGTTAGATAATAATCATTACTGCTTTATCATCAATTATAGCATACCAACATAATCATTGTCATTTGTGTCTAATAAAGTAATATTGTCATTTTACCTCATAAAGTAATATTATCATTGTCATTTGTGTCTAATAAAGTAATACTGTCATTTTACCTCATAGAGTTGATACTGCAAACTATGGAAATTTAATTGAGTATGAACACAAATTTCTTTGACATGGTCTAAAATACCCCTCAAGTTGTTTAGTTTCTGCTTCTTTTATTTGTATTCAGATCTTCATTTTTTGGTTTTCCTTAGTCTAAGACTCTAAGTTAATATGTTTTTTAGGAATTTTCTTTTAGCTAATTCAGATTTTCATTTTTTGCTATGTTCCTGGAAAGTTTTAGGTTTGGTTTATGTATTGGTATAAAATTGTATCAGTTTGCGCTTTTTTTAATGAAAGTTTTACCTAAGGACTCGACATTAAAAAAAAAATTTACGCGAGTTCAGTGCTAATAGTAACCCCTCTGATGGGTTTGATTTCGCTTCTGGAAAAAGATCGAACAGAAGCTCATTGATTATAACCAACAAGAATATGTCAATAAATAAATAAATATAACCAACAGGCAGAACGATTTGAAGGTAAAGAGATCATACTACAACCATTTTCATAAGCATATTAGGAGCTTATCTATTTGAGACAGTTAGAAGGAAAGGTTATAATTAATATCAATAATTTTCTGAGGCCAAGGTTGGATGCGTATGTGAACACTTAGATATCCATTGGGTTACATTTTAGACAATTAGTTAAATTAAATATTAATTAAAATATTCTCAATCTTAGACAGCCAGTTAAAAATTTCCCTTAAACTTAAACAATAGTACTGTCAGATAGCTATTTCATAGAAAACAATTACAACCCACAAATAAAAATATGAGTAACTTCAATCTGTACAATGACGTCTTAAATTTTAGTAAATTGGAGCAGAGTATAATTGATGTGTTACATTTTAACTAAAATTTAAAGGCAAATTTCACATGGTGCGTTCAATATAGGTACGTTCAGTATAATTGAAGCATAGCAAATTTTACTGGGTTACATTTTATTTCTTTATTTCAACTAAAATTTAAAGGCAAATTTCACATGGTGCGTTCAATATATAATCTAAAATTTAATTGACGTCAAGAAAAGACATAAATAGCAGAAATATGGAGTATAATGGAAACACATTTATGTTTCTATTATTTTAATGTAAAATATATTATTAAAAAAGGATAAAGTGGAAATTAGGGAATTAGGTGGTGTTTTAGGGTGCCAAAATCATAATTTTCTCAGTTTTAGGTGGCGCATAGAATTTTTTTTTTCTAAACTTCAATTTTACTACTAACACAGTATAAAATAATCCCAAGAAACATTAAATATAAATAACATATAAATTATTCCCATCAGCAAAAAATAAATTAATACATTATCTTTACAAATTCTAAAATGATAAAATATTTTATATTTATTTGTTATTTCAAATATCGAGCGAAGCTCGATTGGCCCCTCTAGTAGTTATAAAATCTTTATTTTTATTTGATTGAATTGAAATTGTATGGCAATTGGATTAATGCAGGGTCTGTTGATCCTGGAGCATCCACAATCATTTTTAAAGTGTATTCCAAATCATTTTTAAGCATCCACAATATATTGTCATCTGAGTTATTCTCGTAAAAAGTGTATTCAATAAAATAAAACCAAAAATTAAATTGACTGAATCTATCGAGTAAAAACAAATCAATAATCCGTAAGCAAAAACTAAAAATAAATAATCGCTATGTTTAATTCTTCTAATAAGAATCCGTCTAATTCTAAAAATTTCCAAAGTTTTTTAGAACTAAGTTAAGGTTAACGTATATTTCTCCTGCGAAGTCCAAAAATCTGTTAAAAAAATAGTCAGTAAAAGCAATGAATGAGGCAATAACAATCAACCATCCGAAGTTCCGAACAATCAATTGCATTGTCAATTGATCTAAGCCGTTCAGTGATCTAACTTGTCAAAACCCTAGATCAACATTCAACAGAGCTGCCGTGCACGTGCTCTACTCTTCCATACAAGACAAACTTCGTAATTAACTAACGCCTCCGTATTTCTTTGATCAGTCGATTTTCTTCACTCTCCTAGTCTCCTCTCTCTCAGTCTCAGACGCTGGTCCCCAGCCGCTTCAGGTCTCTTTCTCTATCTCATATTTAATCTGGGTTTTCTCTGATTTCTTGTAATTAATTTACATTTGTATTTGTTCGCCACCTTTGCTGTTTGCACCACAAATTTGAGACTAGATTACCAACTTATGCTATTCTGAGTCAGAATGTTTCACTCATTTCCTGATAAATTGGGTTACTTGTGGTATTAAATCTCCCACATCTATGAGACATTGTTACAACCTCATACTTGTTCCCAGTGGCGGATCTAGAAAAAATATCTAGGTGGGTCTGACAACCTCTGTTTAAGTCTTCAGCCCCACTTTTGAGTGCTCCAATGGCAGAAAAAATTAGCTGGGGCTAAAGGGGGGCTCCAAGGGCTCGACGGCGTGAGGTGGGGCTCTAGCCCCACCCGCCCCGGTGGTAGATCCGCCCCTTGTTCCTTCGGTACAGCAGAATTGTCAAGAACTATAATTAGTTATGAGCAATCAATAGCATAGAATGCATTGCTGATCTGATTTACTTGTACCACTTAGTATACCAGCATATATACCTAGCATTAGTTGGCATAACATTTGAAATTTCATTTTTTTTAAATTGATCTGACTGGTACAATCCACCTTGTCCCAGCTGGACTCATGATGCTTTGCATCTGTTCAAAATCCTAGAACTACAAATTTTCTGCCATGGAGACAAAGGGAGCTCTAGAAAGGGATTGGTCTTCACTTCTCCCAATGCTGAATCTCATCGTTAAAAAACTCAGTGAAGTTTTTTATTTTGTTCGATTTCATGCAGTTTGCACAGCCTGGCGCTCCTCTAACACGATCAAGGAAACTCTAGAAAGAGATTGGTCTTCTCTTTTCCCAGAATTGCTGAATCTCATCGCTAAAAAACTTGGTGAAGTTTCAGATTTTGTTCGATTTCGTGCAGTTTGCAAGGCCTGGCGCTCCTCTAACACGATCAACGACCTTCCTCCACAATTCCCTTGGATTCTTGAGAACCGTGAAGATCCATATGAATCTGATCTACGTTTCTATTCCATGCCCTTTGGCAAAATCTACACCATCCATGCTCCAAATTCTTTAGGCAATATGCTCAGAAGGCCATCAGATGGGTATTTTCAGCTTTTTCATGGTGCTGATAAGTTTGCTTTTCTCAATCCGTTGAACAATCACAAAATTTCTCTTCCTGCATATGATTTTGATAGCGATTTTTCTTACTGGATTGGGCCACAGAAAAAATAAAATTGGGAAACACGTGGTATATGTAGTTCGTTTTGGACATGAAGAGTACCAAACCCCTAAATTGGTTTCTTGCCATTTTGGCCAGGATAAGTGGTGTGAATCGAAATTAGATTCAGACTATGAAAATTGTGACCTCGAAAGTTACTTCCTCTTTTATCACAAGCATATGCTTTTCAATGTAGAAAGATACAACGGAGGCGGAGTTACCAAAGTTACAGATATGGCTACTGGTACACGGGCTTATGTTATACCACCAATTGAAGGTTCTTTGACAAGAGAAACTGAGTATATTGTGGATGCCTCTGGAGATATTCTAAGAATTTTTCAAAAGTATAAGTATAATTATTCTTTAGATTATACTTTAGATTTGTATTATTATTGGTTTGATGTCTATCAACTGGATCTAACAGGAAGCACTTCACCATGTTGGGTCAAGGTTAACAACATTGGCAATCAAGCATTATTCGTTGACATGGATGGTTGTTTTGCACTTGGTGCCAGTGATTTTACTGGGATCAAAGCAAACTGCATCTACTCGATGAGAACATATCAACTACAGAAAGGAACCTTTTATGTGGTTGAGAAAATAGACATCAAGACTGGTGCTAGGGAAATCCTTCCATGTCCTTTCAAAGAACCAAAAAACTGGTTTGTCCCTAGCTTACTACGTCTTTGAGCCGAATGATCTCTGCAATGAGATATACATATTGGCATTTGGCTACATTTTGGTGGTGAATTGTCTTTTGGTATCATATGGTGAATTATTAGTTTGATTATGCAAGTACACATTTTCTTATCTTTGTTGTTAGTTTAGTTGCTTGCTTGGTGTATGGTGAATGTTCACTTGAATACTTTGCTTACTAGAGTTATGTACTGGACTTTTTTTCCCTCCAGAAATTAGTGGTGTGTGCTTATATTTGGGGTGTATTGTTGATATAATTTATCCTCTATTTGTCTCTGTTCTTTTTCTCGTTTGGGTGGGGGTGATATGGAAAACAAATTACAATCTACAAGAAATATGAGTGTAGTTGTGTAAACAATTAGCAAATTATTTTAGCTTTTTGATGGCTTTGCATTTTCTAATCGCTAAGTGAGTTTTGTCAACATGTATGGTTTCACCTGTTTGCATTATTGAATGTTATGAGATCACACCTGAGGGATGTTCTTGTTTTTAGACGAGAAAAATTATAAAATCCTCATCTTTCATCGAACTAAAATTGTATAGCAAAATGAAAGCAAAGTCTGTTGATCATGGAACTTTCTGTTGCATCAATCAAACAAACTAAGAGACAAACAGGTCTGTTTATTGCCTCTTGAAAAACGAGCCTTCTGGTTTTCATTCATAAAACAATTGTCCGTGCAATGAAGCAAAGATATGTGGATAATTTATCTCGTCGGGTTAAGATCAGGAAGTTCAGGACATCCATAGAATAATGCACAGTCGCACAGACATATAAAGGTGGCATTACCGTTATCAAGAAGAAAAAAAATGCAAAGTGTGTTAGGAAACTTTCCGAATAACGGAATAAGCTTATTCAACTTTCCGAATAAGCTTTTCTCTCTCCTCTCTCCTCTCTCCTAGGGCTGTCAATGGATAGGGTAGGGTACGGTAGAGACATTTTCGTTATCCATATCCGTTATAATTTTTTTTTACCCATATTCTACCAGTACCCATTAAAAAATAACTTACCCGTACCCTACCCTTACCCGTTATGAATTAACGATAAGGGTAAGGTAACGGTAGAAAACGAATAATAATGGTAATAATAATTCAATTAAAAAAATATACAATATGGATAAATAAATAATATCAAATAAATATATTATTAAAGTGCAACAATGAATAATAATTTAAATATAATTAAATCATATAATATCTTCTCATATAAATTATCAAAAAATATATATAACTAATTTATAATTGAAAGTTTTAAATTGAATAATTAATACTTATGATCATGAATTGTAAATTATTAATGTAGTATATTATCTCAGTTAAATCTACCAATTCAATTGCCTTCTTAGTTATTAACATATTAATTAGATATTCTAATCATATATTTTTCCATTAAAGATTATAAATTATATATTATATATATAACGGTATGAGTAAATAACGGTTACGAAATAGCATTATCCTTACCCTTATCCAATACATTAACAAAATTTTTTTTAACCCATACCCATATCCGATAACTTAGCGAAAATTAAACCTTACCCATACCCGTCTTATCGAATACGATACGGATAGGGTAAACGGTTAAAAAGGTACCGTTGACAGCCCTACTCTCTCCTCTCTCTTCTTATTCATTTTTGTTCCAACTTTATGGTGGTATTAGAATAAGGAGTTGAATAAGTTCTTATTCGGAATAAGACTTATTTAAAACGCGTTTGGTTTCATCTTGAATAAGCCCTATTCGGAATAAGGTTTATTTAAAACGTAACAAACACACTTCCAATGAAATAGCTATAAATAAGATGACAATATAAAATAACAATCAGGCATGAGAATCATTCATTTCTATGTTTTGATTTCAATGAGACCTTGGTCAATCCACGACAAAATGTGTATTACTATGCGACCTGCAGCCACACACCTAAATGTAATTATTTAATACAAACAGTTGTTTTGGAAGTTCAATTGCAAGAACAAACAGATGTTATACATTGTGAAGTAGCAACTAGCCAGCGTTCTTGAAGAAAGGAAATATCTGATACATAATTCTATTTTCTCAGTTCACAGTTTTGTAAGTCGTGAGGTGATCTGTTTAATTTTATTAATATTGTTAGCCAAAATTGCAATGCCGGACTAATGTGTAATTTTACATATAACTGTGTGCCAATGCTGAGGAGAGACCTGATGGAAGATTCCATACATGCCAAGTGATGCTGGTGTCTGTTGCCTTGCAAAATGACAAAATCAGCTGCTCTTATGGATTGAATTAAATTCTTCCAATCCATAAATTCTCTGTTTACCGGTACACAGTACACTTGAAATGGTACCCTGTTGGTCAATCTTCACAATAATATGTTTTATGTCTCAACACTTGAAATGGTACCCGGTACACAATAGCATTTTCTTTTATGTAATTATTGCACATGATGTTCAGTCAATTGCTGACGAAAACTTGTCAAAATTTTGTTTCAACACACATCCAAGAAAAGAAAAGAAAAGAAAACACACACCATTGAATCCTTTAGAGGTTCAAACATGCGAGTCACACAAGGAATTCTCACTAATAATCTTTGAAAATAATATTATTATTAATAAAACAAAAACATAAATGCAAGTTTAGGGACAACATTTCTGGTTACACTCACTTTGAGACGAGAAACAAGGAAGATTGGAGTTAAAAGGGCATTCAAAACACTGTTTGCCCTGGTAAGTGCTTTTGCAACAATTGCTGTGGCTCATGTTTTCCTCTCCTCGTACTGTCTCTGCATTTTCGTTCCAACCTATGAACCGAATTCAATTACAAAGCATTCAGAGTGAGCTTCTGTATATTTATTGCATGAAAAATGTCTAATTAAGTAAATAAGAAGCATTTTTGTTCAAAAGCTTAAAGCACAAGGTCAACCGTCAGCACATATATACTAGGTCAGATTATAACTCAAATATGGCATTCTAAACAATGAGACTCGACCGCATTTCCGTAATAATTATTGGTTTGAATCAAAAGAAGAAAGAAAAATGTAAAATTTGTATGCTTAGATAAAACTCACACTCGGTCATACAAATTAGAGTAGCGAGGAGGAAAAAGACGATGGCATGCTTCATGTTAATGGTGAAAGTTTGAATATATTTTAGAAAATATGTTTAAAATTTACAAAACGATAGTCTTTTTATATACTGCTAATGAACTGTATCATTTTAATTAAGGATATTCTAAGTCATAGGGCTGTCAATGAAACCCGTTTATCCAACCCGTACCGTACCGTATAAGACGGGTATGGGTAAAGTTTTATTTTCGTTAAGTTAACGGGTACGGGTATGGGTAAGGAAATTTTTTCATTAATTTAACGGGTACGGGTACAGGTAAAGGCTATTTCGTATATGTTTTCATAACGGGTAATTGCCACAAAAAAAAAAAAACAATTACATATGGCATCTTATATTGCATGATTGGTAAAAAATATTGCTAGATTTTATTTAAGATCTATAATTTTTTCCATTCAGTGTACGAAAAAATAAAAAAGCAAAAACCTAAAATATTCGCCATCATTGTTGCGCTTTATTAATATACTTGTTAATATAATTTATTTATACATAGTGTACAAATTTTATTGTTATTAATATACTTGTTAGTTCTTAAAGGATACGGATAAGATACGGGTAAAACTATTTTTAATGAGTACGGGTAGAGTACGGATAAATAAAATTATAATGGATACAGGTATGAAAATATCTTCTACTGTATCGTACCGTACCCATTGACAGCCCTACTAAGTCAACTACGTTCAAAACTATTATAGCAGGTCATCATTTGGCAAATCTTATAATGTTATTATGAAAGAATCTAGACAATCTTGACAGTGGACACCAAAATTCGAAAGTCGAAACCAAAATTTCAATGATGTATTGATGTGTCACGTTTACCCGTTGAACGTAGGGGGGAAAAATCGCATCATCTTCAATGTAAATAAATTGGAGCTGAAAATTGAAGATGGAGGCATTTTTTAACATCACGAAGCTTATCATAAGACAAATCTTAGCATATATAGTTGATTTTATTCATACATAGAGCCAAGTTACTAGCAAAATTTTAAGAGACAAATCAACATTGGAAAAATTTACAACGCCTACGAATATCCATGTCTTGGCTGAGTTTATAATATAAACTAAAAAAAAAAATTATTGATTCTAAACTTGCGAAAAAAAAAGAAGAGAGAAATCAACTTTAAGTTACAATCCTAATTGGGTTTTTTTTTCCTAAATAAATTAATGTTAATTCTCATACCTTTACGCCAATGATAACTTGGATAGCACATTGGAAATTTTTGTGCGGTGGGAGTTTGTTATGTGAAGTTTTTTTTTGTCTAGTAATGATAATTATAAGAGCACAATGGAGCTCTATCCTTTGATTGAATTTCAATCATATTATAAATAAATAAGCTGGGCATTTTTATTCACATAGTTTTTGACATGTTTAGTTTCTGGAATTTTGAAAAATGTATAATCTATCGAACTTTAAAAATTGATAAATATCCATCGAATAGTTCTTGAAATGTTAGTCGTTAACTAAGTTTTAATATTTTATACACACATGGTCACGCCCAAATGATATTAAAAGTTTTATCAAATTTTGATAGATACCATATATTTGTTATATAAAATTTTGTAGGAATATATCTTTTCAAATATAATTGATAATTAGCCTTTTATCTGGTTGTTATGTTAATATAATTCTTATTATACTAATTCCATGTCTTAATATTGAAAGCCCGCATTTATAGTGAACTTGATGCTATTTAAACATGAAATTTGGATTTTAATGGATTGAATAGTGTCCGTATTAATTGGATTCTTTGATAATACAAGAATAAGATTTGCATGTTTAGGACATACTAGAATAGTTTTGAACCATGTTGACTAGAATCCCACAAAGATACAGTTTTATTGCTAGTATAAAATACTTAAAAAAAAAACATTGAACATATTTTCTGAAATAGATTCGAACTTTAATTTCACCGTTAACTGCTAGGATCTAATTAAGAAAATGTAGCAACGCATTGCCATTGTTTTTTTCCCCAGCTCTCGCTGCGCTCATTTCTGTACTAAAGTAGAAGATGCCTCGTATATGAACAAATAAAAAATAAAAATAATATTATATAATAAAAATATGTTGTTTAATCCATCAGCGATACAAATAAATATGTTTTTCAATATGTTTCTTTATTAGATGAAAAAAATCAAAATATATTGTTACTTGCGATTGATATCCAATCACATATCAAATCGATCGAACGATAGAAACACGTGTTTACCTACTAGATTTAGCATGTTAATATCTCTTAGATCCGTTCGTTTATAGTAGTAGAGATAGAGATAAAGATAGATATGAGATGTGTGTAAGTTATATCTAAGCATATTATCCTTTCCTTTGATTCATACCAATGTCTATACGGTTGCAGTTGACATGTTCTTAGTTAAGCATGGTATCTGTGTTGGATTGATAGGTCAAATTCTTTGATTCATACCGAGTTAAGCATGGTATTCAAAACTACATCAAGCTAATATATAAAGTTCAATTCTGTTATGTTGGTTGTATTGATAGATCAACGTCCAGACACTTTGCTTTTACAGTTCATGCGGTACCATTAGTAAGTCCTGGGATTGTTATAGCTGTGCAACAAAGAAGTTAAAGTGAACCGTGCTACGACACTAAAAAAGAATGCCGCCCCAATTTCCCCTAATTAGTGAACGGCGGATTCATATATATGTTCCGATGTATGTTATTTTGATGCAAATTGACCTGCAAGTTACGGCTCTGCATACTAAGGCTGTGCTCCAGAAGTTTTTAGTAAAGGAATGGAAGAGAGGGGAAGAGAGGGGAGAGTAGAGTAAACCCTTACACTCCAATTTGGAGGGTACAAATTTATATGAAAGTAAACTCTTTCAATTATTCTTGTTTCATTCATATCCTGGAGCAAGTAAAGAGTAAACTTGTCCTTACTTTCCTCTTCTTTCCCCTAAATTTTGCTTCTCTGAAGCAGACCCTAAGTGGTTGGTTATGTAGTAAGGGGTTGCATAAGTTAAAAATGTCTAACTGTTTATGTTGTTTTATGTAATGGAGATGTTTGGTTCTGTAATAAGGATGAGTAACTTAAATTCATGCATATATTCATGTCAACAGAATAAAATGTCCTTAAATTTGAATAATTTAATTTGAATTAATATTATGTATTCAGTATTAATAATACGTTGTGACCTAATTATTGCTAATTATTAATTATTATAAAAATTAATTATTAATGATGATAATAAATCAATTTTATTATTATGAAATACTAATTACTTTTAATTGAATCTGTATACTGTGTAGGATATGATTCATATCAGGTTTATTCAAAAAGATTGTATTATACATGGTAATTACGCATATAAAGTGCAAATAATACAATTCTGAATATCATTTGAGCATTTCAATCGTTTATGGATTAATTCTAAGTCATTTAATCACAATAATCTACATTTAAACTCTTTACAGTGTCCAGACTATGATACATATCCAGTTTAATAAAAAAAATGGATTATATATGGTAATTACGCACATAAAATGCAAATAATGCAATTCTGAGTATCATTTGAGCATTTCAATCATTTCTGGATTCTTTCTAACTCATTTCACCAAAATAATATACATTTAAACCCTTTATCATGTTTCGACTAAGATTCATATCTTGTTTATTAAAAAAGATTGGATTATACATGGTAATTACGAATATAAAATGCAAATAATGCAATTCTGAGTATCATTTGAGCATTTCAATCGTTTTTAGATTCATTCTAAGTAATTTCATCAAATAATATGCATTTAAACTCTTTATATTTTCTAGAGTAAGATTCATATCTTGATTATTCAAAAAGATTGGATTATACAAGGAAATTACACATATAAATTGCAAATAATGCAATTCTGAGTATCATTTAAGCATTTCAATCATTTTTTAATTCATTCTAAATTATTTCATTACAATAATCCACACATATACAATTTTTAGTGTCAATAGTAAGATTCATATCTTGTTTATTCCAAAAGATTGGATTATACATGGTAATTACGCATATGCTATGCAAATAATATAATTCTGAGTATAATTTGAGCATTTCAATAGTTTCTGTATTCATTCTAAGTCATTTCATCACAATAATATACAATTAACTCCGAATTCTGTTTGAAATAAGATTCATATCTTATTTATTCAAATAGATTGGATTACACATGGTAATTATGCATATAAAGTGCAAATAAAGAAATTCGGAGTATCATTTGAGCATTTCAAACTTTTCTGGATTCATTCTAAGCCATTTCTTCACAATAATCTAAATTTAAACTCTTTATTCCGTAGAGAATATTATTCATATCTTATTTATTCAAATAGATTGGATTATACATCTTCATTACGCATATAAAGTGCAAATAATGCATTTCAGTGTATCATTTGTGTATTTCAATCCAATATGGATTCATTTTAAGTCATTTCATCACAATAATCTACATTTAAAATCTATATACTGTCTAGAATATGATTAATATATTTTCATTAAATAAATATGAATTATACATGGTAATTAAGCATATAAATTACAAATAATGCAATTATGAGTATCATTTGAGCATTTCAATCATTTTTGGATTCATTCTGAATTATTTCATCACAATAATCCACATTTATACCCTTTATAGTGTCCACACTAAGATTCATATCTTGTTTATTCAAAAGATTGGATTATACGTGGTAATAACGAATATAAAATGCAAATAATGCAATGCTTAGTATCATTTGAGAGTTTCATGCCTATTAAATTCATGCTAAGTTATTCCATCACAATAATCCATATTTATACTGTTTTTAGTGTCCAGAGTGAGATTCATATCTTGTTTATTCCAAAAGATTGGATTATACATGTTAACTATGCATATACTGCGCAAATAATGCAATTCTAAGTATCATTTGAGCATTTCAATCGTTTCTGGATTCATTCTAAATTATTTCATCATAATAATTTACATTTAAACTCTTTATGCGGTTTAGAATATGATTCATATCTTATTTATTCAAATAGATTGGATTATTGTTACATTAGTGAAAATTAGAAATTACATTTTCTTAAAATATTATTTAAGATATCTATTAAGCTAATTATTGATATGATTAATGTGAAGAGAATTTAATTAAGTATCATTTCATTGCATGACATGAGTTATTTGTACTTTTAATTCAGTCTTTTGTTGTTGGGTGCGTAGTAGGAGATACTTAGCATTTATACTTTAAGTGAAAAAAAATAGAAAGAAATATCCAAACCCACCTTTTCTTCTCCCACCCGTGCAGCAAAAGAGGAAAACTTCCTCTCTCATGCGCACAACCCATCTCCTCTTTATTCTCTTTTACTTCCATTTTGATTCTTACCAAAAACCCATTCAAAAAAATAGAATAAAATCTGGAAAAATCTGGAAAAAATAGAAAATGGAAAGTGGAGGTGAAGAAGAGCACATGCAACTAATTTATTTTCGGTTTTGAGCATTATTCATGTAAGTTTTCATTTTCTTTCTAATTATTTCGGTTTTAAACTTATTAATGGATTTGAACTGTATTTGTGGAGTAAAACTCGAATTTGAGTGGAGAAATATTGCATGCAAGATACTTTCTTTAATTTTCAGATTTTTGATGATTTTTATAGTTGCATGTTAATTATTGGTTCATTAAAGAGTTGATTATGGTTCTTATAGAAGGTGATGAACTTATTTTGAGGTTAAAAAGTAATTTCAATAGGTTTTGTGCATGAAAAATATTTTGGCCGAATTTAATAAATTATATTTCGAATTTGGTTTTTATTTATGGGATTTTAGTTAGTGCATACGGTAAATTAATGAGTGCATTGGAGTTTCTATAAAATCTAGAACTTATATGAGTTAAAAAAAAAGTTATTGGGTTTTAGAGAAAATTTCAGCAAGATAATTTTTAGACAATGGCATCATGATATTGCATTTTCGTGGTATTCTTGTAGTAAAATAATTTGCATTCATAACCTCATTATTGTACATTTTGGACAGCAAATAGTATGTTGTATTTTAATGGATTTTGACATGATAATGAATTATAATGACTTGTTTAGTGTTATGAGATGTTATGTTAATATGTAGGAACACTTTATACACATTTAACACTAAATTTTGTAAATTAGGATAAAAGTTATGAGAGAAACTATATAATTTTCAAATCTAGAATTTGTAACCTAATTATGAATTTAAAGGGGCTTAATCTAAGATTTTGCTTATATTATAGATTTAGGAGACGAGAGATTTAGTGTGGGTGACGTCGGTGCTTCGAGTTCGCTTTAGTCAGGTTCTTTTCTTGTGGAGTTCAGGTGCGGATTCACATGAACTCAAAGCTTTTAGTTAGTAGGAATTATTTACTTTATTTATTTTGCATGTTGATTTATTGTTGATTGCATGACTATCATATGACCGTTGCATTCGAGATTGTTATCTTATGTTATTTTTATGAATTGAATTGCAATTATTTGCATGTTGTATGGTATTCATATTGAGAAACAGAAATGTTGGATTGTGTATTGGTTATGTTACTACTTGTACGGTTGGCCAGTTTCACGAAACATCGTGCAGATGCCGGCTAGCTACCGGTGCACGCTATGTAGTCAGCGCTGTTACATGGGACTCAGATACCCGAGCTAGACGGGGTATGAGGGGAGTGATTCTGGAATGTCAAGTAGGGTATTTTGATATTGTCTCGGATTACTTTTGAGGATTGCATATGATTGACTTGTATCGGATTTGATCTTGATCCTCGTTTGTGAGTAGGAACTAGTTCTGATCCCTATTTATAGGGAGGAACTGATTGACAAGAAGTGACTTGATAGAGATATGAACCAGACTTAGTTGCATTAGTTTGGACCAAATAATATTGCCGACTTTTGTAAACACTTGTGATGTTGAGATCTGTTCTATTTAGACTTGCTTGTCGGCATTGCATTATAATTGTGCATGATTATATATTGTATCTATTTGTTATTACTTGCTTGTTTCTTTTTGCGTGTATTTAATTCCAAACATGAAAGTGGAGTGTTCATGTGCTGGAACTGAATACCGCACTGAGAAATTCTTTTTCTCACTACGCTTTGCGTGTTTCCACGATGGTTGTGGGTTCCAGGTACCGAAGAATCGAAGCGAGGAAGTGAGTTTAGAAAAAGTCCAGCTATCGTGCCATGTGGTGGGAATTCTATATTCTTTTAATACTTAGGCTAAATGTGATCTTATCATGTACTCTCAAAATTTTCACATTTAGTTTAGTATTCGTTTGTATATTTGGGTTATGATTTATATTCTGGTTTAAATTTTGGCACTATATGAATTATGTTATTGGAAATGCATATTTTGTTTTACCGCCTTGTGTATATTTAAGGATAAATATGCACGGTGGGCTGTGCTAGCCCCAGGTTAGGGGTGTCACAGTTAAAATGGTATCAGAGCTAGGATATGCATACCAATAGCATAGTTGCTGGATCGGAAGTGTGTTTTTACGGTTTGTGTTTTGGTTGAAGTGTTGTTGACGAAATCCCCTAATCTAAATACGCCGTTCTTGAAGAGTGCTAGTCGTTGAGTTAGTTGTCTAGAGTTGCTATGAAAAAACTTAACATTCTGGTAGATAGCAAGTTTTAAAATAGTTTAGGCTCTAAATAATTGTTATTTCAGAACTAATCAAATAAATATGTGCCAACTTATTATAAATGTTAAGTTCATATATTATTTACAAATATAAATTGGAACTATGGTATAATGAAAAAAAAGGAAAATAAAAATTCAAGTGTGTTTAAGATTGTCATTGTACTAGTTGCATTTAAAAATATATATATATATATATAATTGGATTGTTGTATTAATTGTTATTGCTTTAGTTTTTTTTAAGATAGTTATTATCTTAAATCTAAACTTAGATGTCTATAAGTGTTAATTTGAGATAAAAAAAGGGGGGCAAAGATATATATCTAAGACATTTATCGGTGGACTGCATTCATAGCAGTAGGTTTAATATAAGAAGTGATTTTATATATTATCTAGAAGTTTAATAATAATTTTGTTATTGTTTTCTGACATCGTTAAGTTTGTTTCAACTGTCATTTTTCTACAACTAATTATGTGATTTAAATAGCTTATGTTCTCATTAGATTAGTTACTGTTAAGGTTAAAAGTAAGTGCATTTTATTTTCTTATTTGAACCTTGGTAGGCGAAGGTTTTATACATATGAAGGGATATAGCATGGTGGGTACTACTTCACCTCTTATGTTGAACATATAGGAATGTAGATTTTAGAATGTTGGTTGGACTAATTTTAAAAGGAACTAGATTTTAGAACTGAAAGACAAATGTATTATAATTGTTATTATAACTAGGTATGAAGATCAAAATTATTTGTGTTAATTATTAAACTAGTTTAGTCTTTACATACATGTACATTTACAACTATTTTGATAAATTTCTTGGTGTGTGAGGATTATTTGCAATTACTCTCCATCCTATTTTAATTGTGCATATAGATGCTAAAAGTTTGCAATATAAACCAAATATCTTTTTGAATTCATATTCATGATTGCATTCTATTCAAAAATATATATATTTAATTATTTATATATAGAGTATGGCATAGTAAGTGAAGCAGGCTTGCATATTTTCTAACATAATTGGACTACGTCCATCTGTTGTCTTGTCTGTAAATGTTATGTTTAAGAGTAGATTAGTGAAAATGAAATAAAGGTGAACATTTTCTCTACTTTAAAAATATCATGAAAAAAAAAACGAGTTGAACATTGTTCTTTTCAAAGGTAGAGGAATATTTTATTAGTAATGAAACATGCTTCAATGTAAGTTTGGCAAGTGGACTACGTTATCAACTGCATTCAATGTAAGGTTGCTAGTAAAATCAAATGTTGCATATATTTTTATACTTAGATTGCATTTTCATAATGTAGACACTAATTGGTTTTGTTATTTAAGATCTGTTGATCTGTTAACACTATAAATGTATATTGCATTTATGTTACTTTTTTTTATTATTATTTAATGAAGAAAAAAGAAATTTCATATGTTGCTCTAAACTATTGAAAATGTGTTGGAAAGAGATTTAGTACAAAACGAGTTTTGATTCTAGAAATCTCGAGGTAGTACCCTAGCTATTTAGAGCTGCCAAATAGTGTAGTGAACTCAAATTTTTTTTTTGTAATTTATTTTGTGAAATGAGGTATCTTCTATTTGACAATTAATGTTGATTAGGATGCAGTATTTCTATTTATTATTATTAATTTTTGTTTGTTTTGTAATTTATATATATAATGCTCAATGCATTCTTAATATTCTTAAGTTTATTCAAGAGTGCTAGATAATGGTGAATATACTTTAATTTTCAGTATGTCTCAACTAGTAATAGGTCTTTAAAGAACTGCACCATAAAGATTTATAAACACTATTGGCTTAATTCTGTCACCTAGTACAGGAATATGACAAAACTAACTAGTCATTAGTTTTGTATACTGATTCCAAGCAATGCAAGGAAATATCATTACTTCTTTGACTGACTACCAAAGAAGTACATAATGCATCCTTGCAATGTGGTACTAGTTTGAAAAAAAAAATTCCCTAATGTAATATTGCTTCTGAAATTTATGGTTTACTTATTTCTGACCAAACATAATGAAATGTGTGATAGTCATAACTACACAATGGTAAAAATAATAAAGTAATAGTCTTAAAATCTGAGATTATATGGAAATATAATAGCACAATTAAAATTAATTAGAGTAGCAACTTTTGACTTTTAAGGAAGAGCGACTCTTTAGAAGGTTGTAATTAGTTTGAGTTGGTGTTGTCTTCCCTTTGAGAGGTAGTGATGAGAGCGATGTTGCCGAGTTGTTCGCTAGTACGGATACATAGCCGTTCAGAGGACTGAACGTTTTTTTAAGGGGGGGAGGATGTTACATTAGTGAAAATTAGAAATTACATTTTCTTAAAATATTATTTAAGATATCTATTAAGCTAATTATTGATATAATTAATGTGAAGAGAATTTAATTAAGTATCATTTCATTGCATGACATGAGTTATTTGTACTTTTAATTCAGTCTTTTGTTGTTGGGTGCGTAGTAGGAGATACTTAGCATTTATACTTTAAGTGAAAAAAAAATAGAAAGAAATATCCAAACCCACCTTTTCTTCTCCCACCCGTGCAGCAAAAGAGGAAAACTTCCTCTCTCATGCGCACAACCCATCTCCTCTTTATTCTCTTTTACTTCCATTTTGATTCTTACCAAAAACCCATTCAAAAAAATAGAATAAAATCTGGAAAAATCTGGGAAAAATAGAAAATGGAAAGTGGAGGTGAAGAAGAGCACATGCAACTAATTTATTTTCGGTTTTGAGCATTATTCATGTAAGTTTTCATTTTCTTTCTAATTATTTCGGTTTTAAACTTATTAATGGATTTGAACTGTATTTGTGGAGTAAAACTCGAATTTGAGTGGAGAAATATTGCATGCAAGATACTTTCTTTAATTTTCAGATTTTTGATGATTTTTATAGTTGCATGTTAATTATTGGTTCATTAAAGAGTTGATTATGGTTCTTATAGAAGGTGATGAACTTATTTTGAGGTTAAAAAGTAATTTCAATAGGTTTTGTGCATGAAAAATATTTTGGCCGAATTTAATAAATTATATTTCGAATTTGGTTTTTATTTATGGGATTTTAGTTAGTGCATACGGTAAATTAATGAGTGCATTGGAGTTTCTATAAAATCTAGAACTTATATGAGTTAAAAAAAAAGTTATTGGGTTTTAGAGAAAATTTCAGCAAGATAATTTTTAGACAATGGCATCATGATATTGCATTTTCGTGGTATTCTTGTAGTAAAATAATTTGCATTCATAACCTCATTATTGTACATTTTGGACAGCAAATAGTATGTTGTATTTTAATGGATTTTGACATGATAATGAATTATAATGACTTGTTTAGTGTTATGAGATGTTATGTTAATATGTAGGAACACTTTATACACATTTAACACTAAATTTTGTAAATTAGGATAAAAGTTATGAGAGAAACTATATAATTTTCAAATCTAGAATTTGTAACCTAATTATGAATTTAAAGGGGCTTAATCTAAGATTTTGCTTATATTATAGATTTAGGAGACGAGAGATTTAGTGTGGGTGACGTCGGTGCTTCGAGTTCGCTTTAGTCAGGTTCTTTTCTTGTGGAGTTCAGGTGCGGATTCACATGAACTCAAAGTTTTTAGTTAGTAGGAATTATTTACTTTATTTATTTTGCATGTTGATTTATTGTTGATTGCATGACTATCATATGACCGTTGCATTCGAGATTGTTATCTTATGTTATTTTTATGAATTGAATTGCAATTATTTGCATGTTGTATGGTATTCATATTGAGAAACAGAAATGTTGGATTGTGTATTGGTTATGTTACTACTTGTACGGTTGGCCAGTTTCACGAAACATCGTGCAGATGCCGGCTAGCTACCGGTGCACGCTATGTAGTCAGCGCTGTTACATGGGACTCAGATACCCGAGCTAGACGGGGTATGAGGGGAGTGATTCTGGAATGTCAAGTAGGGTATTTTGATATTGTCACGGATTACTTTTGAGGATTGCATATGATTGACTTGTATCGGATTTGGTCTTGATCCTCGTTTGTGAGTAGGAACTAGTTCTGATCCCTATTTATAGGGAGGAACTGATTGACAAGAAGTGACTTGATAGAGATATGAACCAGACTTAGTTGCATTAGTTTGGACCAAATAATATTGCCGACTTTTGTAAACACTTGTGATGTTGAGATCTGTTCTATTTAGACTTGCTTGTCGGCATTGCATTATAATTGTGCATGATTATATATTGTATCTATTTGTTATTACTTGCTTGTTTCTTCTTGCGTGTATTTAATTCCAAACATGAAAGTGGAGTGTTCATGTGCTGGAACTGAATACCGCACTGAGAAATTCTTTTTCTCACTACGTTTTGCGTGTTTCTACGATGGTTGTGGATTCCAGGTACCGAAGAATCGAAGCGAGGAAGTGAGTTTAGAAAAAGTACAGCTATCGTGCCATGTGGTGGGAATTCTATATTCTTTTAATACTTAGGCTAAATGTGATCTTATCATGTACTCTCAAAATTTTCACATTTAGTTTAGTATTCGTTTGTATATTTGGGTTATGATTTATATTCTGGTTTAAATTTTGGCACTATATGAATTATGTTATTGGAAATGCATATTTTGTTTTACCGCCTTGTGTATATTTAAGGATAAATATGCACGGTGGGCTGTGCTAGCACCAGGTTAGGGGTGTCACAATTATACATAGTAATTATGCATATAAAATGTAAATAATGCAATTCTGAGTATCATTTGAGCATTTCAATCGTTTCTGGATTCATTCTAAGCAATTTTACTACAATAATATACAGTTTTAATCTTTATAGCGTCCAGACTAAGATTCACATCTTTTTTGTTATTAAAAAAAGATTTGAATATACATGGTAATTATCCATATAAAGTGCAAATAATGCAATTCAGAGTATCATTTGAGCATTTCAATGTTTCTGGATTCATTTTATGTCATGTCAGCACAATAATCTACATTTAAACACTTTATTCTTTTTAGAATATTATTCCTATCTTATTTATTCAAATAGATTGGATTATACATGGTAATTACGCATATAAAGTGCATATAATTTAATTCTGAGTATCACTTGAGTATTTCAAACGTTTCTAGATTCATTCTAAGTCATTTCATCACAATAATCAAAATTTATACTCTTTATTTTGTCCAGATGAAGATTCATAACTTTTTTATTCAAAAAGAATGGACTATACATGGTAATTATGCATATAAATTGCAAATAATGCAATTCTGAGTATCATTTGAGTATTTCAATCGTTTTTGGATACATTCTAAGTCATTTCAAAAATTTAATCAACATTTAAACTCTTTATTCTGTTTAGAATATGATTCATCTATTATTTATTCAAATAGATTAGATTATACATGATAATAACGCATATAAAGCGCAAATCATGCAATTCTAAGTATCATTTGAACATTTCAAATGTTTCTGGATTCATTCTAAGTAATTTAATCACAATAATCAACATTTATACCCTTTATAGTGTCCAGACAAAGATTCATATCTTGTTTATTTAAAAAGATTGGATAATACATGGTAATTATGCATATAAATTGTAAATACTGCAATTATAAGTATCATTTGAGCATTTCAATCTTTTCTGGATTCATTCTAAGTTATTTTATCAAAATAATCTACATTAATACTGTTTATAGTGTCCAGCGTAAGATTCATATCTTGTTTATTCCAAAAGATTGGATTATACATGAAATTTAGGCATATACTGCGCAAATAATACAATTCTAAGTATCATTTGAGAATTTCAATCGTTTCTGAATTCATTTTAAATCATTACATCACAATAATCTATATTTAAATGCTTTGTTCTGTCTGGAATATGATTCATATCTTATCGATTCAAATAGATTGGATTATAAATGGTAATTACGCATATAAAGTACAAATAATGCAATTTCCTGTATCATTTAAGTATTTCAATCTAATCTGGATTCATTCTAAGTCATTTCATCACAATAATCTACATTTAAAATCTCCATGCTGTCTATATGATTATCTTCTTTATTAAATAAGATTGATTCTACGTGGTAATTACGCATATAAATTGCAAATAATGCAATTCTGAGTATTATTTGAGCATTTCAATCGTTTCTGGATTCATTCAAAGTCATTTCATTACAATAATCTACATTGAAACCCCTTATCCGGTCAGGACTAAGTGTCATATCTTGTTTATTCAAATGGATTGGATTAGACATGGTAATTACGCATATAAATTTCAAGTAATGCAATAATGAGTATCATTTGAGCATTTCAATCGTTTCCGTATTCATTTCAAGTCATTTCTTCAAAATTATTCACATTTAAACTCTTTATAGTGTCCCCACTGTGAAAAACATCTTATTTACTAAAAAATATTGGATTATACACGGTAGTTACACATATAAAGTGCAAATAATGCAATTCTAAGTATCATTTGAGCATTTCAATCGTATTTAGACTCATTCTAAGTTATTTCATCACTATTATCTACATTTGAACTCTTTATTCGTTTAAAAATATGATGCATATCTTATTTATTCAAATAGATTGGATTATACAAGATAATTACACATATAAAGTGAAAATAATGCAATTCCGAGTATAATTTGATAATTTCAATCAAATTTGGATTCATTTTAATTCATTTCATCACAATAACATTAAACTCTCTACACTGTATAGAATATGATTAATATCTTTTTTTATTAAATAAGATTGAATTATACATGGTAATTACGTATATAAATTGTAAATAATGCAATACTGAGTATCATTTGAGCATTTCAGTCAAGTGGGAGAGTAATGCAATTCTGTGTTTCTTTTGAGAATTTCATTCGTTTCTAGATTTATTATAAGTCATTTCTTCATATTTATTCACATTTAAACTCTGTATAGTGTCCAGACTATGATACATATCTTGTTTACCCAGAAAGATTTGATTATACATGGTAATTATGCATATATAACGCAAATAATGCAATTATTAGTATCATTTGAGCATTTTAATAGTTTCTGAATTCTTTCTAAGTCAGATAATATCAATAGTCTACATTTAAACTCTTCAAACAGTCTACAATATGGATTAGAAAAAATATTGGATTAGAAATGGAAATTTAAACATATAAAATGCAAATAATTCAATTCTGAGTATCATTTGAGCATTTCGTTCGTTTCTGGATTCATTTGAAGTCATTTTACCACGAAAATCTATATATAAACTCTATATACTGTTTATAATATGATTATTATCTAACTTATTCGAAAACATGGAATTATATATGGTAATTACTCATATAAAATGCAAATAAAGCTATTCGGAGTATCATTTGAGCATTTCAATTATTTTTGGATCCATTCTAAGTCATTTCATCATAATAATCTACATTTTCACTGTTATAGTGTCCAGAGTGAGATCATATCTTGTTTATTCCAAAGGATTGGATTATACATGGTAATTAGGCATATACTGCGCAAATAATGCAATTCTGAGTATCATTTGAGCGTTTTAATCGTTTCTGGATTCAGACGAAATCATTTCATCACAATAATCTGCATTTAATCTTTTTATTCTTTTTAGAATATGATTCATATCTTATTTATTCAAATAGATTGGATTATACATGGTAAGTATGCATATAAAATGCAAATAATGCTATTCTGATTATCATTTGAGCATTTCAAACGTTTCGGGATTTATTCTAAGTCATTTCATCACAATAATTTACACTTATAATCTTTATAGTGTCCAAACTAAGATTCATACCATATTATATTCAATAAGCTGGATTATACATGGTAATTACTCATATAAATTTCAAATAATGCAATTTTGAGTATCCTATGAGAATTTCAATCGTTTTTGGATTCATTCTAAGTAATTTCATCACAATAATCTACATTAATACTGTTTATAGTGTCCAGCGTAAGATTTATATCTTGTTTATTCGAAAAGATTGGATTATACATGATAATTAAGCATATAGTGTGCAAATAATACAATTCTAAGTATCATTTGAGAATTTCAATCGTTTCTGAATTCATTTTAAATCATTCCATCACAATAATCTATATTTAAATGCTTTGTTCTATCTGGAATATGATTCATATCTTATCTATTCAAATAGATTGGATTATAAATGGTAATTACGCATATAAAGTGCAAATAATGCAATTCCCTGTATCATTTAAGTATTTCAATCGAATCTGGATTCATTCTAAGTCATTTCATAACAATATTCTACATTTAAAATCTTTATGCTGTCTATATGATTAATATCTTCTTTATTAAATAAGATTGAATTATACGTGGTAATTACGCATATAAATTGCAAATAATGCAATTCTGAGAATTATTTGAGCATTTCAATCATTTCTGGATTCATTCTAAGTCATTTCATTACAATAATCTACATTGAAACCCCTTATCCGGTCAGGACTAAGAGTCACATCTTGTTTATTCAAATGGATTGGATTAGATATGGTAATTACGCATATAAATTTCAAGTATCATTTGAGCATTTCAATCGTTTGAGCATTTCAATCGTTTCCGTATTCATTTCAAGTCATTTCATCAAAATTATTCACATTTAAACTCTTTATAGTGTCCCGACTATGAAACATATCTTGTTTACTAAAAAATATTGGATTATACACGGTTGTTACGCGTATAAAGTGAAAATAATGCAATACTGAGTATCATTTGAGCATTTCAATCGTATTTAGATTCATTCTAAGTTATTTCATCACTATAATCTACATTTTAACTCTTTATTCGTTTAAAAATATGATGCATATATTTTTTTATTCAAATAGATTGGATTATACAAGATAATTATACATATAAAGTGAAAATAATGCAATTCCGAGTATAATTTGAGAATTTCAATCAAATTTGGATTCATTTCATCACAATAATCTACATTTAAGCTCTCTACACTTTATAGAATATGATTAATATCTTTTTTATTAAATAAGATTGAATTATACGTGGTAATTACGTATATAAATTGTAAATAATGCAATACTGAGTATCATTTGAACATTTTAGTCGTTTCTGAATTCATTCTAAGTCATTTCATCACTATAATCAACATTTAAATCCTTTATCCCGTCCAGACTAAGATTCATATCTTATTTATCACAAAAGATTGGATCATACATTGTAATTACGCATATAAAGTGGGAGTGATGCAATTCTGAGTTTCATTTTAGAATTTCATTCATTTCTAGATTTATTTTAAGTCATTTCTTCATATTTATTCACATTTAAACTCTTTATAGTGTCCAGACTATGATACATATCTTATTTACCCAAAAAGATTTGATTATACATGGTAATTATGCATAATAACGCAAATAATGCAATTATTAGTATCATTTGAGCATTTTCATTGTTTCTGAATTCATTCTAAAGCAGATAATATCAATAATCTACATTTAAACCCTTCAAACAGTCTACAATATGATTCATATCTTATTTATTAAAAAATATTGGACTAGAAACGGAAATTACACATATAAAGTGCAAATAATGCAATTATGAGTATCATTTGAGCATTTCGTTCGTTTCTGAATTCATTCGAAGTCATTTTACCACAAAAATCTATATTTAAACTCTATATACTGTTTATAATATGATGATTATCTTATTTATTCGAAAACGTTGAATTATACATGGTAATTACTCATATAAATTGCAAATAAAGTTATTCAGAGTATCATTTGAGCATTTCAATGGTTTATGGATCCATTCTAAGTTATTTCATCACAATAATCTACATTCTTACTGTTTATAGCGTCCATAGTAAGATTCATATCTTGTTTATTCCAAAAGATTGGATTATACATGGTAATTAGGCATGTACTGCGCAAATAATGCAATTCTGAGTATCATTTGTGCGTTTTAATCGTTTCTGGATTCAGACGAAATCATTTCATCACAATAATCTACATTTAATCTTTTTATTCTTTTTAGAATATGATTCATATCTTATTTATTCAAATAGATTGGATTATACATGGTAAGTATGCATATAAAATGCAAATAATGCTATTCTGATTATCATTTGAGCGTTTCAAACGTTTCGGGATTTATTCTAAGTCATTTCATCACAATAATTTACACTTATAATCTTTATAGTGTCCAAACTAAGATTCATACCATATTATATTCAATAAGCTGGATTATACATGGTAATTACTCATATAAATTTCAAATAATGCAATTTTGAGTATCCTATGAGAATTTCAATCGTTTTTTGATTCATTCTAAGTAATTTCATCACAATAATCTACATTAATACTGTTTATAGTGTCCAGCGTAAGATTTATATCTTGTTTATTCGAAAAGATTGGATTATACATGATAATTAAGCATATAGTGTGCAAATAATACAATTCTAAGTATCATTTGAGAATTTCAATCGTTTCTGAATTCATTTTAAATCATTCTATCACAATAATCTATATTTAAATGCTTTGTTCTATCTGGAATATGATTCATATCTTATCTATTCAAATAGATTGGATTATAAATGGTAATTACGCATATAAAGTGCAAATAATGCAATTCCCTGTATCATTTAAGTATTTCAATCGAATCTGGATTCATTCTAAGTCATTTCATAACAATATTCTACATTTAAAATCTTTATGCTGTCTATATGATTAATATCTTCTTTATTAAATAAGATTGAATTATACGTGGTAATTACGCATATAAATTGCAAATAATGCAATTCTGAGAATTATTTGAGCATTTCAATCGTTTCTGGATTCATTCTAAGTCATTTCATTACAATAATCTACATTGAAACCCCTTATCCGGTCAGGACTAAGAGTCACATCTTGTTTATTCAAATGGATTGGATTAGATATGGTAATTACGCATATAAATTTCAAGTATCATTTGAGCATTTCAATCGTTTGAGCATTTCAATCGTTTCCGTATTCATTTCAAGTCATTTCATCAAAATTATTCACATTTAAACTCTTTATAGTGTCCCGACTATGAAACATATCTTGTTTACTAAAAAATATTGGATTATACACGGTTGTTACGCGTATAAAGTGAAAATAATGCAATACTGAGTATCATTTGAGCATTTCAATCGTATTTAGATTCATTCTAAGTTATTTCATCACTATAATCTACATTTTAACTCTTTATTCGTTTAAAAATATGATGCATATATTTTTTTATTCAAATAGATTGGATTATACAAGATAATTATACATATAAAGTGAAAATAATGCAATTCCGAGTATAATTTGAGAATTTCAATCAAATTTGGATTCATTTCATCACAATAATCTACATTTAAGCTCTCTACACTTTATAGAATATGATTAATATCTTTTTTATTAAATAAGATTGAATTATACGTGGTAATTACGTATATAAATTGTAAATAATGCAATACTGAGTATCATTTGAACATTTTAGTCGTTTCTGAATTCATTCTAAGTCATTTCATCACTATAATCAACATTTAAATCCTTTATCCCGTCCAGACTAAGATTCATATCTTATTTATCACAAAAGATTGGATCATACATTGTAATTACGCATATAAAGTGGGAGTGATGCAATTCTGAGTTTCATTTTAGAATTTCATTCATTTCTAGATTTATTTTAAGTCATTTCTTCATATTTATTCACATTTAAACTCTTTATAGTGTCCAGACTATGATACATATCTTATTTACCCAAAAAGATTTGATTATACATGGTAATTATGCATAATAACGCAAATAATGCAATTATTAGTATCATTTGAGCATTTTCATTGTTTCTGAATTCATTCTAAAGCAGATAATATCAATAATCTACATTTAAACCCTTCAAACAGTCTACAATATGATTCATATCTTATTTATTAAAAAATATTGGACTAGAAACGGAAATTACACATATAAAGTGCAAATAATGCAATTATGAGTATCATTTGAGCATTTCGTTCGTTTCTGAATTCATTCGAAGTCATTTTACCACAAAAATCTATATTTAAACTCTATATACTGTTTATAATATGATGATTATCTTATTTATTCGAAAACGTTGAATTATACATGGTAATTACTCATATAAATTGCAAATAAAGTTATTCAGAGTATCATTTGAGCATTTCAATGGTTTATGGATCCATTCTAAGTTATTTCATCACAATAATCTACATTCTTACTGTTTATAGCGTCCATAGTAAGATTCATATCTTGTTTATTCCAAAAGATTGGATTATACATGGTAATTAGGCATGTACTGCGCAAATAATGCAATTCTGAGTATCATTTGTGCGTTTTAATCGTTTCTGGATTCAGACGAAATCATTTCATCACAATAATCTACATTTAATCTTTTTATTCTTTTTAGAATATGATTCATATCTTATTTATTCAAATAGATTGGATTATACATGGTAAGTATGCATATAAAATGCAAATAATGCTATTCTGATTATCATTTGAGCATTTCAATCTTTTCTGTATTCATTCTAAGTTATTTCATCACAATAATCTACATTTATACTGTTTATAGTGTCCGTAGTAAGATTCATATTTTGTTTATTCCAAAAGATTTGATTATACATGGTAATTAGGCATATACTGCGCAAATAATGCAATTCTATGTATCATTTGAGCATTTCAAACGTTTTCTGGATTCATTCTAAGTCATTTTATCGCAATAATCTACATTTAAACTCTTTATTCTGTTTAAAATATGATTCATATCTTATTTATTCAAATAGATTGTATTATACATGGTAATTACACATATAAATTGCAAATAATGCAATTCTGAGTATCACTTGAGCAATCGTTTAAGGATTCATTCTAAGTCATTTCTGTTAGAGTTATGTCCTAGAAGTCAATAATTTAATGACTTAATTATTAGTTTATGTTTTGGATGAGATTTTATCATCTGTTCCTAGGTTTATTATTGACAGATCATTCAGGTTGAGGATCTGAATTGTAGATCTCTGTTGATCATTCTTTAGAATGACAATAATAAATCTAAACGGTCCATAATCTTGATAATTAACAAGGAACATTAATTATCTTATAAGATTAGTATGCAAGTTAAGTGATGATTAAGTTCTACTAATCATAGGTAAAGAGTTACCAACTTAATTACATATGTGTATGTTATGGAACATAGCACAGGACTTGACCCATCGAAATAAACATATGGATTGTGTTATGTGTCATTGTTTATTTCGTTATGATTTTGGTTCTAAGTTTGAGATGTTTATCTTTTCCACATGAGGATAGGTTCAATAAATATCGTCTACCGCTGATTCCCGATAAGGGCTGCTATACGGACTTTATTTATGTTCTCTTGAATTGTGCGGGGAAAAGCTAATCATCAAGAAAACCGTATGTCCCTCATTAATTCACTTAGTGAGTGACGGTATCTGTTTGGGCCCCTTGATGGAGATAGATTGTTTGCATGCAACTTTATACAATTATCTCTAGATCAAGAAACGTATAATCTGCAAGAATGACACATTCCTATCTTGGATTATACGATGATATCGTGAGACATAAGAATCAAAATAGAGAAACTGATTATTCTCTTATGCAGGATTGAAATATTGTAGCAGTACACTATTTATGCGAATTGGGAGTCATAACGTGTTGCTAGATACCGCTTATGATTATTGGAATTAAATAACGATTTAATTCCATGTCCAACGTAGCATAAATCCTCAAAGGGTCACACAAATAGGACTTTGACCATACGTGCATTATTTATTTATTTGCAATAGTGAGTATTGCAAAATATGATAAGTTGATTAATTAATTAAATAACGTTATGGACCGTTATAATTAATTAAGTCAAATGGATCATATAGAAATAAATTAATGTACATGCTAATCCTAAATTGATTATCAACATATTGATAATTAATTTTATTCAACACACTTTAATTTAATTGAGTGAATTAAATTAAAGTATAGACTTTTAATTGAATAGTTTATTTGAGCCTAAATAGAATGCAACTTGAAAGGCCTATTGAATAATGGATTCAATATGGACTAATAAAGATTACACAATTAAGTGTAAATGGCCCAATTTAGGCCTTTTAATTGGCCGGCCAAGAAAGTGGCAAAAGGGTAATTTATGAGGTAGGAAAGTTGGACTTGGTCTCTATATAAGTGCCACTTAGAGAAGCAAAACCTAACCTTCTCTCCTTGCCTTCTTTCTTCCTCTCCTAGCCGCCACCACCTTCTTGGGCAGAATTTTGATTCTCCCATGGTGGTCTCTCTCTCTCTTGCATTCTCATAGGTCTCATGTGTTGAGAATAGCTATTCCAAAAGGTTAATTGCTAGAATTACTTGAAGAATGGTGAAAAGGATTAGCTATCTCCTTTCTCTTGCTAGCACAAGAATTGGGACATGGCCAAATTCCTTGGTGGACTCGAGGGCGCCATGGAGGAGGCGAAGGAGAGCACCCCATCGATTCCCATGCCGTAGGATCGAGCCCCGCGAATACGATTTCGCGGGAGGTACATTTTCCACCTATCACTTTGTATCAAAATGGCTATGTACTAGATCCTCTTGCTCTTTGTGTTTTAATTGGATTAATTAGTTAGTAATTAGTCACAAAATTAAAATTGAGCGATTTCCTAACAGTGGTATCAGAGCCTTGGTCGTACTTAAGCTATTTTGACACTTAATTAAGAGAAATTGGCTAATTAACGGATTAGTAGAGATGATGCGTTTGTTTGCTGTCTGGAAATGGTATTTTCTGTGTTGTTTCGCGTTTTTCGATGTGATATGTTCTCTGGAAGATCTTTCCATCTACATGAAAGTTGTAGATCTTTGGATTGTGATTCGTTTGGCGTTGGATTCACATTTTTCTGAATTAGTATAGATTTATTGTGAATAAAATGGCGACAGTGCGCAGAACCAGTTTCTGCTCGTACTGTCCTGTTTGAATGGCTTGAAAGATTTATATTTTGAATATAAGTACCAGTGTTCTATGGCTAGAAATAAAGAGGACTTGAAGCTCTTTCTGAGCATGTATAAATTGTTGCATGACTTGGATTAATTTGTGGGTTTTCAAGTATGAAAAGGAAGATCTTGTCAGATCCAGTTTGTTGAGCAAATCGATTGTTCTAATAAACTGTACCAACTGAGAACTCCTTTAAAAATTCTGTTTAAATGGAGTTGTTCTATTTTGAGTTAGAATTCCAGGAAAATTAAATTCATAATTTTTCGTGGAAGTTTGGACCTTCAACTAGGTTAAAACATTTCGATCGACAGTCTGTTCCAGTACAGAATTTGTTGATTGTTTAGCATGTAACTTAATATTATTGAACTGAACTTGGTTGTTTTCTTTTCATGAATGGATAGCCTGTAGTCTAAAGAAGTTTTTCTATGTATATTGTATATATAAAAACTGGATAGAAGGTGGTCTAACAGACCAAATGGTTGAGAGGATAAGCTGAAAATCTCATAACGGTGTTTCGTGCACTTGTAAGAGATTTGTCTTTTTTTTATTCTCCCAGATGGTTTAAGATCTCTTCTTGAAATTTTTACTGGTAGTCACAACTATGATAAGGAGCTTAAGTAATTTATTTGAGAATTTTTGGAGACCGAAAACTGTTGTTTTTGTTGGATTCCATTAGTTACGTTTTTTGGTAAATTACTGTTTTTCTAAGTATTCAAACTAGTTGAAATTAATTAGAAAACTCCTTGTTTGATCTCCTTTCAGTTATGGGATGTTGAAAGAACTTTCTAAATGAATTTAAACAAGTTTGGTTGTTTAAAATTGAGAATTTGTACACGGAATTTACTTATAGCAAACGATACGCAAAGATGCTTGAAAATCGTTAATTGGAAACAAAGTGTTTGTATGTGCTAACTTTGTTTTGTAGGTGGATAGTGGGTTTAGTATGGCTCAAGACTCAATGCCTTGTGGTTGTAAATTGAATGCATGTGTGAATGTTTGTAATGCGGCCTTTGGTGCCATTAATTAATTAATTTGTTGATTAATTTTTTATGTAACTTGTGAGGCTTGCATGCCCCTAAGGCTAGGATGGGAGTAGGATATTTTTCACATGTATTTTGTTCCTTTATTTTATAGGATTTAGATCCTTATAGAATTTAGTGGGAGGGACAAGGATTAGATTAGTTTTGCTCCATGGATGATGTGGCGAAACTAATGCAAGCGGGAGCCATACAAACCCACAACTATGAGATGCTTATATGTGATTGCTTGTGATTGCTATGAATTGTCATAGGCTAGGTATGGGTGTATGCTTACATGACCACCAAACAAGTGTCACTTAATTGATTGTCCCAAACAAAACATGATTAAGTTAAATCGCCCTCCTTCTCTCTATCCCCTTCTAACGTGTATGATCGTTCATTGATGCATTCTCGCCGACGCGGGACATCGTGTTCCATCATCCGTGTCGGGTGTAAATCGGATTTACTAGGAGCAAATAGAGAAAGGTTACTTAACGATGTTTTCTAATCGGATTGGACATCGGGGCAAAGTTTGTGGATGTACATGTGATATTTCACAAACCAAGAATCATATGGAATGATTGGTTGGAGAACCTACTCTATCTAGTTGTTTTTGGTGTCACGCCGACGCTAGCACCATCTCAACGAAAATAGGGATCTTGGAAAACCTATGATGAAGGGGCTTAAAACCTAGGAATCAAATAAATTTATAGACCTAGAGCTAACCTCACTAGTCTTTTGGAGTACAGCTTTAGGGTCGAACCCAAGGGACGGATTAATGAGTACCGGACTTTACTTCCTCACGAAAGCTAGACAATTATATTTTTATGGAGTTTTTGGTTGATTAAATCTAAAGGTGCAAGTAAATAAATATTTTTGGGTGTTTTAACAATATAAAAGTCGTCTTAGGTTCAGGTTTCACATCGGTTTGGACTCTAGAACACAGAACTTATCACTTTCGTGCATCAAACGTTGTTTTTCAAGCATATACCGCTCTGTTCGGTCCGAACAAGAATCTGTTCAATCCGAACAGGAGTCTGTTCGATCCGAACAGATGGTATAAGTGTGTGATTTTGAACTTTTATGATATTTTATGCTTTGTGCTAGGGTTTGTTGGTCAAACCTAGATATTCAAAACCTCAGCTATCGCTTGTTGGACTAGAAACTGGTTTAATCACAACCTAACCTAATTAACTCGATTGGTTCACAACTTTTGGTATAGAATTCAATCAACTTAAACTTGTTTGTTGGAGTTCATAAGGATATCTAGAGGTCTTTTGGACTTGTCTAAAAGTTACACTTTTGGTGTCAACTAATCTCCCCTTTCGGATCTACGATTTATCCCAAATACTTTATCTAAATTATCTTGATTAACCTAACTTTAGAACTTAACTAAATGTGGCCATTCATCTA
This sequence comes from Rhynchospora pubera, assembly GCA_028095005.1. Lineage (NCBI taxonomy): Eukaryota > Viridiplantae > Streptophyta > Magnoliopsida > Poales > Cyperaceae > Rhynchospora > Rhynchospora pubera. The sequence continues at coordinate 204,881,587 of CM051461.1, read as the reverse complement.
GAAGTTAATTAGACTTAACCAAGCAATTTAAACAAGCAATTAACATAATTCTCAACGAAACAAATCAACAGAACATATCATAACATAACGAGTCAAATCACAACATCCAAACCTAAGTTACTACCTTACCCCTAAGACTACATAAATCTAGCCTAACATGAAAGCAAAATAAGATACAAGCTCCATCAAATCAAAATATCAAGAGAATGGAAGAAATAAACCAAATATCGCTTCTAACTCAAGATACCGAACGTCCAGAGCCGTGGTTGGGTTGATTCTATCGCCGTCGCGCCTAGAATTGCTCCAAAGATGATGCCATGGTCGTGCTATGATGCGGGAGGTGGAATCCCACGCCTTTCGGCGTGAGAACGGTGGTGGAAAGGTGCCAAAACGTGGTGGGAGGTGGAATTTCGTGTATGGTGGCTTGCTCCTTTTTCTTCTGGCCTAGGGGAGCATAAATAGTGATATTCTGAACTTGGAAAGGAGGCTAGGGCGTCATGGCAAGAATTCATACCAAAATATTGAGTTTCCATGCTTGAAAACTTGCCAAATGCACTATGTCGGCTCTCAACTCGGACCGAGTTGGCTCCAACTCGGACCGAGATGGCAATTTAGCAGTTTTCTGACTTTCAACTCGGACCGAGATGGATCCAACTCGGACCGAGTTGCCTCCAGACCGAGGAGAGGTAGTATTTCGGCCATAATTCCTTCACCCGAACTCCGATTGAGGCGATTCAATAGGCGTTGGAAAGCTTAGGATGAGCCCTTCAATGCTATTGATTCCATTTGACCAATTGTTTCTCTTAAATCCACCATTTTATGCATTAATTGAGTTTGATCCACCGAGTTCCTGCAATTCAATACAAAAACCACAACAGTACCTAATTCTAGACAAATATAGCACGAAGCACAATGAATATAGGGGTTTGAGTAACTATTTAAGTGTAAAGTCCGGTCAAAAAGCACATATAAATATGAGATATCAAATCCCCCCAAACTTAAACTTTGCTCGTCCTCAAGCAACGCCCTAAGTTCATAATTTTGGACTGTACTTAAACCTTAAACATCGAGTTGCATCTCAAACCAAGAAATGTCATGAAACCAATTGCTACGCCTGAAGTTTTCACACTTCAATCAAATAAGTCAAACAAAAATTTAATTTCAAGAACCAAGTTTAGTGTTCTACAAATTAATTCATGCATCTCTTGGTCCTAATGAAATCTTTTCTCAAATTCAAGAACTCTAGCTTCACTTTGTCAATTCAAATGCGATCTCAAATTCAATTACCCGTTCTTTTCCATATTTCACAAAAGTTTGTAAAGAATTTTATCAAAATTGAAAAGTCTATAATGAACCCTTCTTAAGAACAATTTCAATTTTCACCAATTTGTTCGTGCAAGTCGAGCCGTGGAGCTTTACACCCTAGAGGATAATGCGGTATCATCGGCTTTGAGTTTGCTACTAGCACATGTCGCGCTAGGGAGGTTAGACGGGTGTTGCTCGACTATGGCCACGGTACACTTGGGCCATAATACTCAACAACTCCTTTACCAATGCTTTCGCACCGGGTCCGGTAGAATTAAGCATGAACTATCCAATTATTTCTCGCTTTCTTTGAGTTGTAATTCCTAACAATTCATGCTTAACCCAATACCCTCCAATTTGTGGCTAAGTTGGTGGAAAAAGGCCTCAGTGCGTCCTCGTTTTCACAGCTATTTTGATTTATTTTCCAATTAAGTTTGCTTGTTGGTGATTCAAGCGATTAAAAGCATTTTCAACAAGACAAGGTTCATCTTTTAATTTCCAAAGTTCATAAAATCCTTTTTAAACAAAAATTTGTCAAATACAAATTCGTTCACTCGGCAAAAACTTTTGAGAATCGACTTAGAGTGTTTTGACAATTTCAAGCATCCAAATTCGAGTTCTATTTTTGCAAAATATTTCAATTCGGCCCATTGGCGCAAAAATCAACAAGAGATATCAAAACATTCTAGGGTCCATCGAGAAAAAATTTTATTTGACTTCAAAACAGTTTAAACTGTGTGAATTTATCATTTAAAATTCAAATCGAGAGAGACTAGGCACATCCAATCAATTTTCAAACAAAAACTAGGCATGAATAGTGCAAAAAAAATGATCAATTTCAATCAAAAGTTCGATTTTTCTCCTATTCCCTCCCCCCAAACTTAAATCAAACATTGTCCTCAATACATTCAATCACAAAGAAAAGTAAATAGGAGGAAAAGAGAACTTAGCCAATTTTTGCTTCCACCATTTCGATTTGCTCCTAGTTTGTTCTCTCGATTTCCAAGATGGCTCTACTCCTTTCTTTGAGTTGTTGTGCAATTCGTATGAGGTCGATCGGGGTTAGTTGGTTCACGTAACCCATGGTGCTCTAGCACGAATCGCATCTTTCTTCATTTGTTCCTCAAAATTTTCCAAATCAAGGCATGAATTTCAATATGAATTCGTCTCTATTTGGCGTGGGGCAGCAACGCTTCAGCGTGAGTAAATCGTGGCAGCAATGTAGGAGTTCAGAGGTAGCAACGGGACAAGTTTTCTTGTGGCATGCAACTCACATGAGGTCGTGCGAGTCTCTCGTTACTAAAATAAATTCCAATATCAACACCGTCCCCGGCAACGGCGCCAATTTGATGAAGGGGCTTAAAACCTAGGAATCAAATAAATTTATAGACCTAGAGCTAACCTCACTAGTCTTTTGGAGTACAGCTTTAGGGTCGAACCCAAGGGACGGATTAATGAGTACCGGACTTTACTTCCTCACGAAAGCTAGACAATTATATTTTTATGGAGTTTTTGGTTGATTAAATCTAAAGGTGCAAGTAAATAAATATTTTTGGGTGTTTTAACAATATAAAAGTCGTCTTAGGTTCAGGTTTCACATCGGTTTGGACTCTAGAACACAGAACTTATCACTTTCGTGCATCAAACGTTGTTTTTCAAGCATATACCGCTCTGTTCGGTCCGAACAAGAATCTGTTCAATCCGAACAGGAGTCTGTTCGATCCGAACAGATGGTATAAGTGTGTGATTTTGAACTTTTATGATATTTTATGCTTTGTGCTAGGGTTTGTTGGTCAAACCTAGATATTCTAAACCTCAGCTGTCGCTTGTTGGACTAGAAACTGGTTTAATCACAACCTAACCTAATTAACTCGATTGGTTCACAACTTTTGGTATAGAATTCAATCAACTTAAACTTGTTTGTTGGAGTTCATAAGGATATCTAGAGGTCTTTTGGACTTGTCTAAAAGTTACACTTTTGGTGTCAACTAATCTCCCCTTTCGGATCTACGATTTATCCCAAATACTTTATCTAAATTATCTTGATTAACCTAACTTTAGAACTTAACTAAATGTGGTCATTCATCTAGAAGTTAATTAGACTTAACCAAGCAATTTAAACAAGCAATTAACATAATTCTCAACGAAACAAATCAACAGAACATATCATAACATAACGAGTCAAATCACAACATCCAAACCTAAGTTACTACCTTACCCCTAAGACTACATGAAAGCAAAATAAGATACAAGCTCCATCAAATCAAAATATCAAGAGAATGGAAGAAATAAACCAAATATCGCTTCTAACTCAAGATACCGAACGTCCAGAGCCGTGGTTGGGTTGATTCTGTCGCCGTCGCGCCTAGAATTGCTCCAAAGATGATGCCATGGTCGTGCTATGATGCGGGAGGTGGAATCCCACGTCTTTCGGCGTGAGAACGGTGGTGGAAAGGTGCCAAAACGTGGTGGGAGGTGGAATTTCGTGTATGGTGGCTTGCTCCTTTTTCTTCTGGCCTAGGGGAGCATAAATAGTGATATTCTGAACTTGGAAAGGAGGCTAGGGCGTCATGGCAAGAATTCATACCAAAATATTGAGTTTCCATGCTTGAAAACTTGCCAAATGCACTATGTCGGCTCTCAACTCGGACCGAGTTGGCTCCAACTCGGACCGAGATGGCAATTTAGCAGTTTTCTGACTTTCAACTCGGACCGAGATGGATCCAACTCGGACCGAGTTGCCTCCAGACCGAGGAGAGGTAGTATTTCGGCCATAATTCCTTCACCCGAACTCCGATTGTGGCGATTCAATAGGCGTTGGAAAGCTTAGGATGAGCCCTTCAATGCTATTGATTCCATTTGACCAATTGTTTCTCTTAAATCCACCATTTTATGCATTAATTGAGTTTGATCCACCGAGTTCCTGCAATTCAATACAAAAACCACAACAGTACCTAATTCTAGACAAATATAGCACGAAGCACAATGAATATAGGGGTTTGAGTAACCATTTAAGTGTAAAGTCCGGTCAAAAAGCACATATAAATATGAGATATCAACCTACTACATTAGGGACATTAAATAATTGTAGTGGGAGTTTTATTTGTTATAAATAAAACAATTGCATAAACTAAATGACCGTAAATTGATTTTGTTATAGATGTTTAAATTGTTAATTTTGTTGCGATCAATCTTTGAAAATAAACAAACTCGTTTCTAAAAGGTAGTTACTTGAAAGAGTAATACCGATTCCTAAGACACGATCTTAGTGAAGAGAAACTTGAGTATGTCAATTCCCAAAACTTTCCTCAAACTACCCGAACGTAGCATCGCGATGATTGATTGACTTTTGGCGAAAAGTTATTCAATAAAGCGTATGGCTAGTATCCTCATTCAAAATTTCTAAACCTTTGAATTAGAGAATTCATATGGACTAGATTTAACTCGTACGCTCTCATTCGCTTACTCAAGAAAGTGTTCTTGGAGAAAGTAGATATTAACTCCATCATTTATGATTGAGTATAAAGAATATGAGTTGACCAAGAGATTATTCTTTTTATATGAATGTTTCATTAGCTTACAAATCGAAAGATTGAAGTAGCTAATTGATGACTAGAGATATTAATCTCCGATATCAAGGATTGTTGATATTGTCATTCGATCTCTTTGGAATTATGAAGGATATAATATTACCTTTATGCACGCTTGTTGATGCAAAAAGGTGATTGGTTAAGTATTCAAGAAATACTTCACCAATGTATGAGTTGAAATTTCGAGACTCTCATTGATGACCATGTGTCACATGAGATGTTTCATTTGCCGTTTTATGGGAGGCATTTGAAAGGTTGTCCGAAATACCATGATTGTGACGATTAGAAATATTCTAATCCTAAAGTGTATTTGTCGTTCAAATTATCTCACTATCTTTAATTCACACTAGTAACTTGATACTAGTTCATATGCTCGCATTTAAAGAAATGTGTTAGCAATGAAGAATAAGAGAATGTTCGAGAGATGCAAAGTTAACTCCGTATAGGAAATGACTTATTCATTTAAGTCATTACCATTGAATACGTAGAGTTATTTTATTAAGAGTTTGTTTAGGAATTGAAGGTTGCATACCTTAATTCTAAAACCTCTCATATTATCTCCATTTCATATACAATGATGGATGATTATGTTTTGTAAAAGACAAGATCTTTTATTATAGATTTGTTTATATGATCTCATGCATCTTGATTGAATTTGCTTGAAATAGATAAACAAATTTTGAATGACAAATAGGATGCGTAAGACTTAACATAAAGTATTTTGACTTTCATGTTATATATAACCGCTTAGTCACATACATAAACGAGAATCGCATTACGAGAGTCTACGTAACATAGAGCTCGTAATTCAATTCGATTTCAAATCGATTGGTATGCGAATCATATTTGTTAAATGACATAAGCGCCTTTTAACCTATGAAGGTTTAAGGACAAGTGAACTAATTAGGACTTATACATATCGATGTATAAAGACCTATAAGTACTTGTGTAATGAAAGGTTATTGATACTTTACTACTTGACCAACGATCATTGTAGATATTAACATATCTATATGATAAGGTATAAGTATGAACCTTTTGACTAGTTCAAAGGAGTTCAAGAGTGAAGTTTAAAAGACCGTTCAAGAAAAATGGAAGTCTTACAATTAATTGTGGTAAATAAATAAGTAGTTAAGTCATATGATTTGAAATATTATCTAAAGAGTATGAAAGTAGTTTCACAACTCGCTCCATGAGGAATAATATGTCCAAGAATGGAGGTATCGAACAATATTTTGTATAGTTCGATCGGTAATAAATCAAATGGACTTATTCGACTCGTATTAGGGAATCATGTTTGAGGACAATATTGTTTACACTGAATAATGTTCCATCGAAGTCTATTGAAGAAGATATCTTACGAGATTTTGATCTCTAAGTATAATACTTCTCGAGATTTGGTGTTGAGAAGCTTATTTTAAGTATTGATGACTTGTAAGCTTAAACCAAATAAGACACTGTGAATTTGTAGGATGCTTTACATTAAGGCACTACTTTCACGAATATGATAAGAACAAAGTAGTTGTTGCTAATCATAACGTAATCTTGTAGAATGATATTCTCAAGAAGAAGTAGTGGGAGTAAAGTGAGCATTAAAGGAGTTTATGCGTCACTACAAGAAGTACTCTTATAGGAAACTTGTCACCCCATACATAGTACTTAGTGGGAGTTGAGCAGAACTTCATTCACAAGTTGTTTTGAAAGAAGTTTAATAGTACGCTCCTTCCAATGAGGACTCAACCATCTCACGAGTTGATGATGTTCGAGAAACTCATGGAATATATATGAGGAGTCAAGAACTCGTTCAACAAATCGTTGTAGAAGAAGTTCATGAACCTCAAGTACCAATCCTACAAAAGATCAACGAGAGTTGATTGCCTAAGCCGTTTGGTGCATTGGCTTCACGACATTCTCAAACTTAGCATATGAGAATCCGTTGATAAACAAGAAAAACGATGGAACGATCCGATTCCACATATATGGTTTGAATTCATATGATCTTTAAATAAAATCCATGTATAACAACAAGGTATAGACCTTGGTTGATGTTCATGAAGGAGCAATTCATCAAGAACGTTTTAGATCTTCAAAAGGAAAGATCGACATGGATAACAAATCGACTATGTACAAAGCGCGGCTTCTCGCTTGTAGCTATGTCTAAGTCGATGACTAGTTGACTACGTACAAAGCACAACCTCTTGCTTGTGGCTATGTATAAGTCAATAAAGATCATTCTAGCAATAGTTGTATTTCATATATATCGATATATGGAAAAACACATAAAACCGCCTTCTTCGTATGAATGAAGGAAGATGTTGTGCATTTGACACAAATCGAGGTTTATGTATTGCTAAAAACATACGCATGCTTCAAGGATCCATTAATGGATTAAAGCAAGTGTTGTGGAGATTGGAATAAAAGTTTTGACAAGGAAGTCAAGGAGTTGAACTTCGTCAAAAATATCTTATATATAAACAAGATATTCAGTGGGAGCATAATTGTATTACTTGTGTTGTTCAAGATAACAATTCGTTAATTGGGAATAACATTAAGAAAATGAGTATTGTCAAGATCTCTTTGGAGAATGCTTTCTCAAATGAGAACTTGGGCGAAGTCACCTAATCCTAGGAAACAAAATCTATAAAGATAGATTATGATGGATGTTAGGTTTGAGCAAATATGCATATATTGACGAAGTGTTCTAGAAACACGAAAGTTACACTCCAAGAAAGGATGTCTAACTATACGTCACATGGCATGACTTGAGTGTTTTAACTCGGTCTATTGCAACTCGATTCGAGAAAGTGCATGAAATAGTTCAAGCATTCTTTCATTATGAGTTTCATTGTGTACGCCATATTTATGCATATGCCCCAATGTGTAGTATCCAAAGGATATGACAAATAGTTGTCAAATGGATACAAGAGAGACACATTTGGATGATAGTCAAGGATATCCTCGAGTACCTTATGAGAAAGAGTGATATAATGTTTCATCTCTTAAGATGAAAGAGAGCTCGTGTAAATTAATTACACTAATGCTAGTTTTTCGAAAGATTGATATAATCACAGTTGAACTACATATTTTGCTTAAAGGTGGTGTTGTAAGTTTAGAAAGTGTTCTAAATGGAATATTACAACCGTTTCCGTCACCAAAGCAAAATACATAGCAACTTGTGAAGCAATAAAAGAAGTTTATTTTGGATCGAGTTCTTAGTCGAGCTAATATGGTTCTATGCATCTCGAACCACAACTTACTCCTAAAGAACCCAATATTACATTGGAGATTCAAATATGATCTATAACGATATCACTTGATATCATATGATGATGATCAAGAACATATATATAGGAGTATATATATATATATGGTCGAACAATTTTTTGGATAGGTTCGCGAACACAGCGAACACTCTAGCATGACCTCTACCTTGAGCAGTATACGAGATGCAGTTATGCATCCATACGTGGTGGACGTATGAGTAACTAGCTATAAGCGTATTATTTATTTTGAGGTCCGAAACATGTATATATTTAGATATATGACATCGTTCTCAATTCTTCGTTGGCTAGAAGTCACTATTGATTGACTCTAGGCCAAGTGGGAGATTGTTAGAGTTATGTCCTAGAAGTCAATAATTTAATGACTTAATTATTAGTTTATGTTTTGGATGAGATTTTATCATCTGTTCCTAGGTTTATTATTGACAGATCATTCAGGTTGAGGATCTGAATTGTAGATCTCTGTTGATCATTCTTTAGAATGACAATAATAAATCTAAACGGTCCATAATCTTGATAATTAACAAGGAACATTAATTATCTTATAAGATTAGTATGCAAGTTAAGTGATGATTAAGTTCTACTAATCATAGGTAAAGAGTTACCAACTTAATTGCATATGTGTATGTTATGGAACATAGCACAGGACTTGACCCATCGAAATAAACATATGGATTGTGTTATGTGTCATTGTTTATTTCGTTATGATTTTGGTTCTAAGTTTGAGATGTTTATCTTTTCCACATGAGGATAGGTTCAATAAATATCGTCTACCGCTGATTCCCGATAAGGGCTGCTATACGGACTTTATTTATGTTCTCTTGAATTGTGCGGGGAAAAGCTAATCATCAAGAAAACCGTATGTCCCTCATTAATTCACTTAGTGAGTGACGATATCTGTTTGGGCCCCTTGATGGAGATAGATTGTTTGCATGCTACTTTATACAATTATCTCTAGATCAAGAAACGTATAATCTGCAAGAATGACACATTCCTATCTTGGATTATACGATGATATCGTGAGACATAAGAATCAAAATAGAGAAACTGATTATTCTCTTATGCAGGATTGAAATATTGTAGCAGTACACTATTTATGCGAATTGGGAGTCATAACGTGTTGCTAGATACCGCTTATGATTATTGGAATTAAATAACGATTTAATTCCATGTCCAACGTAGCATAAATCCTCAAAGGGTCACACAAATAGGACTTTGACCATACGTGCATTATTTATTTATTTGCAATAGTGAGTATTGCAAAATTTGATAAGTTGATTAATTAATTAAATAACGTTATGGACCGTTATAATTAATTAAGTCAAATGGATCATATAGAAATAAATTAATGTACATGCTAATCCTAAATTGATTATCAACATATTGATAATTAATTTTATTCAACACACTTTAATTTAATTGAGTGAATTAAATTAAAGTATAGACTTTTAATTGAATAGTTTATTTGAGCCTAAATAGAATGCAACTTGAAAGGCCTATTGAATAATGGATTCAATATGGACTAATAAAGATTACACAATTAAGTGTAAATGGCCCAATTTAGGCCTTTTAATTGGCCGGCCAAGAGAGTGGCAAAAGGGTAATTTATGAGGTAGGAAAGTTGGACTTGGTCTCTATATAAGTGCCACTTAGAGAAGCAAAACCTAACCTTCTCTCCTTGCCTTCTTTCTTCCTCTCCTAGCCGCCACCACCTTCTTGGGCAGAATTTTGATTCTCCCATGGTGGTCTCTCTCTCTCTTGCATTCTCATAGGTCTCATGTGTTGAGAATAGCTATTCCAAAAGGTTAATTGCTAGAATTACTTGAAGAATGGTGAAAAGGATTAGCTATCTCCTTTCTCTTGCTAGCACAAGAATTGGGACATGGCCAAATTCCTTGGTGGACTCGAGGGCGCCATGGAGGAGGCGAAGGAGAGCACCCCATCGATTCCCATGCCGTAGGATCGAGCCCCGCGAATACGATTTCGCGGGAGGTACATTTTCCACCTATCTCTTTGTATCGAAATGGCTATGTACTAGATCCTCTTGCTCTTTGTGTTTTAATTGGATTAATTAGTTAGTAATTAGTCACAAAATTAAAATTGAGCGATTTCCTAACAATTTCATCACAACAATCTATATTTAAACTCTTTGTACTGTCCAGACTAAGATTCATATCTTATTTATTCAAAAAGATTGGATTAAGGTAATTACACATATAAAGCGCAAATAATAAAATTTTGAGTATCATTTGAGCATTTCAATATTTTCTGGATTCATTCTAAGTCATTTCATCACAATAATATACATTTAAACTCTTTATTCTGTTTAGAATATGATTCATTTCTTATTTATTCAAATAGATTTGATTATACATGGTAATTACACATATAAAGTGCAAATAATGCAATTTTGAGTATCATTTGAGAATTTCATTCATTTCTAGATTCATTCTAAGTCACTTCATCACAATAATCTACATTTAAACTCTTTATACTGTCTAGAATATAATTCATATCTTATTTATTCAAAAAGATTGGATTATACATAGTAATTATGCGTACCATTCAGAGATGTTAAATGTTAGTAATTATGTGTACCATTCAGGGATGTTAAATGTAGATTATTGTAATGAAATGTCTTAGAATGAACGCAGAAAAAACTGTTGAGATGTTAAAATGATGCCGGAATATGCATTATTTGCACTTTATATGCGTAATTACTCGGTATAATCCAATCTTTTTGAATAAGTGAGATCTGAATAATTTTCTCGATAGTATAGAGAGGTTAAATATTGATTATTAATTTATTATGATCTAATAATTTAGAATTAATGCAAAATCGTCTGTAATGCTCTAATGATGCTTAAAATATGCATTATTTTTACATTATATGCTTAATTAGTATTATTTTAAAGCAATCAAAATCATATTAATAACATACTACTGTAATCTACAAGATTATTTTCAACACAAATTAGCTTATTATTTTTAAACATTGTGTCTTTTGTAATGTTTTACAACCATCCACAAATTCTGACAATTTTTTTTTTTAGTTTGGTGCAAGTAATAAAATTAAATTATACAAACTAAAATATATAGATAACTTATAAAAACAAAATAAAAATTTAATTTAAAAAAAAGTTCATGTATGCTCGATAAACCCCCCTAGTGTCAATAAAGTGTTGAAGTTGACAATAATTTTGGTACAATTTTGTTCTCTTAGAGCTGTTGCTTTTGTAATTGCATTATTTATTTCTCATTGCACAAAACAAGCGACATTAATCCGAGATTGGCTAAAATGCTTTGTAAAGCATAGGAGACCTGTGCTTTAGTGTTTTAACTTTTAACCCTGTTGGATCATGTCCATTTTGGTGTGCTCATTAAAATTGATGGTTTAGAAAGAGAGCGCTGCCTCCGGATTTTTCTCGGTTAAATTTAAAATTTTCCTTCCGTTTTTTTTTTCCGTTAATTCATTAGTTGAAGCCTCCCCCCCCCCCCCCCCCCCCCCCCCCAACATCAGACCAACGAAAGAAAGAAAATCCTTTCTCCCAGTCTCCCTTCAAAAGAGTAACCATCTCTTAAAAGCGCTCTCCAAAAGAAAGAAAAATCTTAGATGTGACCATGATTGAGACGCGACTCGGATCTCCCCACTCTTCTCTCTGTCCGACCTCCCTCCTCTCTGAATCACGAACCCTAGCTAATTTTCGCTCCTGACATTAGGCACGTCCATCGCAAGAATCAAAGCATGAATTTCACGGTTTCTAATTTATCAAGTTTGGTTATGTTTCGAGTGTGGTTTATTTTCTAGTTTAATTTCTAGTACGAGTAATGTAAACAAAGTTCTGTTTTATTTTTAGTGTGGTGACAGATAACATGGTATTTTATTTCTAGTAGGACTAAATAAATATAAATTAAAGAATTTCTTATTTGAACCAGAAACTTGTACGTCTACATTGGACTAAACAACCAGAATTATTTACGAATTTAAACCAAAAATAATAACATTACTTAAAGATCAGATTAACAAACTCAAGTTCTAATCAACCAGTTTGGTTGCTTTAAAAGTTCTGACACGAGAGGAAGTACATTGATATATTGGTCATAGTATGAAATTGCTCAAATAGCACAAGAGATACAACTAACATAGGACTGGTAACAAACTTGATATATTACATACTGGAATTTCAAATTCAAAATATACATACTGCTATCGACATTTATAACTACCATGCTGAGACTAGCTTTCACCATCAAATAACTAAACCAGTACATATAAGTGCTGAGTAATGTTTTGAAAAGATCCGATATCACCCAAGACTCTATAAAAATTCTAGTAAATAAAAAAGGGCAGTGTCAATAATTATAGCAACCAGTACAAGACTATAGAATTTCGAAAATGATTAGCCCAGCTCACTATACCAACATAATTAGCCACAATAAGCAAACTATAATTAACATAGCACAATTAACCAACAGATTTAAATTTATAGCACTAGCTTAGTAATACAGTAAATGAAAAATAGCACAATTAACCAACAGATTGAAAGTTAGTAGCACTAGCTTAGTAATACAGTAAATGAAAAATAGCACAATCATCACACATTTCAATTAACAGCTCTAGAAATAGAGCTCTAAAATTAGGGATACATATACAACCGTAAATTATAATTTTATCAGCATCAGAAAACCTAATAAAAAAATTAATTCTTTTCATAATAGGAGGATTTCGACAGGACTGCACCATCGCTCGCAAGGCGGGTTTGCTGATTCCATCAAGTACAATCCAATGATTACATTCTGTTGCTTGAACCACAAACTAATTGGTACCAATTGGTACAACTCTTTTTTTCTTGCTAGTATGCCTCATAGGCGATATGGTTTATTTGTGGTTAAAATAGTTAACATCATGCATTTAGTATCTCAAAGGCGATATGCCTCATAGGCAATTGGTACCAATGGTTTAATCTGACATCAGACAAGAAAGAAACGTATAGAAACCACAATTATACAGCAATTTTTCACTATTTTAATAAATTACACAAGAGAGAAAACGTCTAAAGACCACAATTAATAAATCATCCCTTACAACTAATAAATCAATCTCATTCCTCCTGTTACTCATTTACAAAGGGACCAAACATACCGAATGCGCCACAAAACGCAACGCTTTTTGAAAAAATGTAAAATTGCAATCAGGGGCGGAGGGAATAGGGGTGCGGAGCAGGGCATTGACCCCCTGTGATTTGAAAATTTTATGAGATACTACGTTAAAATAGTGGATTCAACTTGTGTAATCAATATTCAGCACCCCCGTCATCGAAAGAAACATTGCTATTAGCCCCCCTTGTCATTCAAAGGACCTCAAAAAATCAATATGCTAAAGTCCAATTATTAAATCTCTCGTTTCTCTTACTGGGACACGTAAGAAAAGCAACTGTAGAACCCAATATTTTAAAGAAACTATTTCAATCCGGCCCTCAGAATTATAAAAATTATTCATTGTACCAATCAAATTGTCATATTTGTGCTGTAAAAATTTTAAACAAGAAATCTATGTCCCCCCGATCCTAAATTCCTGCCTCCGCCCCTGATTGCAATGACCAATCAGTTAACAGAAAGAAAAAAAAATCAGTTAATTTCCCCAATTCCGGAAAGCTGAAAAAGAAACTAAAGAAGAATTTACAGTTTAACTGAGACATTTCATCAAACACTTGACACCCTCTCCAGTCTCCAATCTCCGATCTCCAATCTTCAATATCCAATCCCAGCACGACAGTTGAGTTGACACCATGTCTCCAACTTCTCACTCCACCTCTTCTTCTCTAGAACCCCACCACGACTCCGACGAGGACGAACAGCGAGTTGATCGAATCGGTGCTGAGTCAGGACTCAATTTTGAAATCGAGTACCTTGCAAGAGCCGGTTTATGCGGCTGGATTGGCGACGAAACGAGTAAGCTAGGATTTTCTTCGAAATTGGTCGGGAGGACGAGAAGAAAGCGGAGACAAGTGAGGCGGAGACGAGACAACAAATCGAGAGAAAGATGAGGCAGAGACAGTCGAGAGAAGAGGAGGCGGAGAGTGCGTGGAGGTGATCCTAGGTGCTGATCCAGTAGAAGGGAGAGAGGATCGCCTCCTCAGATTGGTGCGTAGGTTTTTCTAATTTTCTTTCGTTCGAAGCAGAGATAACGGAGAAATTTAATCAGAAGAGATAACGGAGAAATTTCGCCTCCTCCACGCGTCAGCGCTCTGCATCTGAGCCATCAAATTCGATCTCAGCTCGAATCTGAACTCGATCCAACGGTCTTAAAGTGCAGAGCACAGGCCTCCTATGATTTGCAAAGCATTTTAGCCGATCTCACAATAAAAAATCTTAGACGGTAATCGCGAGGTTTGAAAGACTGAGTAGTCTTGATCTTTTGCGGACGAAATCTGATATCTCTCGTACATTAGGTATTATTTGTACAGACAAATGACGCATTTTAAGTTTTTAACCCGCTTTAATTTACATCTTAATTGCCTCAGGCTACCAAAAATAACAAAAACCACTGTTGTTGCGGATCTATGGTCAATACCACGGTTTAGTATACGTAAAATTTCTCTATTTTATGTCATTTTGACAATATTACGTGGGAAATATTACGTCTAAAATTTTTGGTTCGAATATTTTCCTAGGATTTAGAGTGACGTGTTTAGTTCAATGAGAAACGAATAATGAAATTACAAAATAAATTAACAGCTTTGATGGATCAAATAAAAGTATGTTAAAATTGCCAATATTGACTTGTTCTATTAGGGGCCGTTTGAATCACTTAGGAATAAGAGGAATAGTCTATTCCTAGACGGAAAATATTGAGAAATGTGTAACTTTGTGAAGAGTTTGGATGGATTAGAATAAATTTCTGTCTAGAAAAAGGCTATTCCTCTTATTCCTAAGCGATCCAAACGGCCCCTTAGATAATGCTTCAGCACTTAGTTGACATGACAAAATTCTTCATCTATTATGTAATTATTTTTCCTTATGCTCTTCAGCTAATTGGAAATATATAAGGCTAACTAATTATAATTTTAATGAACATAACAGAAAAATGAAAGTCACACAAATTAAATTCTTATTTGTTTTTCTTTCAATCTTTAGCAACAATATTAATAATATGACAAGAACATAATTAAGTGTAGCATAAATTAGGAGCAACACTCCTGGTTACACTCATCTTCAGATGAGAAACAATGAAAAGTTGGCTTAGCAGGACATTCAAAGCATGGTTTGCCTCTCTCATCGGAAGTCCTTTTGCAAGCAGAACAATAATCTTTGATGTTGCTCATCTTTTCCTCCCTTAGTAATGGCTCTGCATTAATACTCCAACCTATGAATCAAATTAATTTCAATATTACAATGCAGAGATCAGTGAGCCTCCGTATAATAAACATTCGTATGAACAAAATAAGGAAAAAAAAAATACATAGCATAAAAATAAAAATTATATGTTCAGATAAAACTTAATTACAATCAGCTGCACAAATGAGAGCAACGATGAGGAAAATCCATGGCAATGCGTTGCTTTGCATACATCTTGTTCTTAGTCAGAGCGATTAATCAAAAATTTGAAACAATTTCAGAAATGATGTTCAAAAGTTTGCAAAAACAATAGTCTTTTTATACTAGAAATTATATATAAAGTATATATAAACTGTATCTGTTTAGGATTCTTGTCAACTGTAACAGTCAAAACCAAAATAGTGAGTAAATCTTTTTCATTTACCTTGTGTATTGTCAAGCAAGAAAGGCTAAATATTTAATTCAATGTTTAATTTTTAATAGCCGATCGTTAATTTCAAGCACAACTTTTCCTAAGAAACACTGTTTTTTCTCATTGCCAGGGCCGGGGCCCAGGGATAACCCCTTGATTTGATGACATGAGAACAGCGGTAAATGTCGACATTAGTAAAATAAAGTTATATATTATATTTTTTCTAATTTAGAATCGTGGATTATATTTGATATAATTTTAAATATTAATTTAATTATTAATCAAGTGTCATTCAAAAAAAATAACAAGTACTTTTTTCAAAAAATGGTCCATGAATTATCAGTCCATTTTCAAATAAGAGTACTTTTGACATCCAATTTATTTCATTTGTATGGAACATAATGTAAAATGAATATCTGCATAATGATTTTCAAAATTTGCTCTGCTTATGATTCCTCTGTTCTCAATATATAGTCTCCTCTCCAATTGTAGTGATTTATTTAACTGTTAGTTATAATTTGGAATACAGGGAGGCCAAATTTATTTTTTTTCTAAGGGCATTTGAGCTTAACTTATTAGAATGGAAAAAATGAGCTATTTCAGATATTGCATAATTTTCCTTTTTATCAATTCCCTCGTGCATCTCTTATCAATTCCTAGATTATTGCTTTCGTTTTAGGGTACCAGTTGGTAGGCCTGCCAACGGAAACAAAAAAAAACGTTATGCCGTTTTGTTTTGTTGAAACGGAACCATACATTTTAGTATCGTACGATTCACGTTACGAATCGCACGGTACGGTACGAGTCAAAGCCTAATCGAGACGTAACGTGCCTTTGTATCGGAGATGGAGGGTATCGTCGGAATCGTGCGCGATTCAACGAACGATACATGTATCGTATCGAATCGTGCGATACGAACGATACGGTAGTGACCAATCAGAACACGAGATAGATGCGACGATTCAATTTCTCCAATAAAATATTAGGCACCGCTTTTCTTCACGCACCAGAGGAGAGGAAAATGTGAATGGGAAAGGGAAGGGAAGACACCGACAGGTGGGACCCATATTAATTGGACATATGAAATGGGCTCAGGTGGGACCCATATTTACTCCCTATGTTTGACTGTTTGTCTTTTCCTTATTTCAGCTAAAGAATTTAAACGCTAAAGATAATAAATAATGATTATATCAATTAACTTATAGATATTCATATTATATAATACACATTATTAATTATTAATGATTATACTAATTATAAATTTATAATTTATATAAATTACATAGTATGATAAATTAAAAATATATATAATACAGTATAATGCTTATGGATTTGGGATAATTATAATCTATATATATATATATATATATATATATATTATATAGTATAATATTTTATAAAAAATATAATAATTAGTAATGAATATGAAAATTATATAATATAAAATTATACAAGTACAATATAATGTTTAAAATGACTACAATATTCATATTTTATATAGTAAAAATGATATAATAATGTTTATAAATATACAGTAATTTACAGTGTAATTTTATAATTTACGCAGATGATGATACTCAAATAAATTAGACAAATTATACAGTAATAACCAATACTCATAGACTACGCCTAATGATACCCAAATGGATGAATGATTATAATAACATTGTGCTTTATTTAAACTTCCTTTTAATGACAATCTTCCAATATATGTTTTAACTAATTATTCTACTTGATTTCAATGATAGCTTACCGTATCTTTGACGATTCGTTACGATACACGATACACGGTTCGATACTAAATCCATCGATACACGATACATTTTACGATTCTAAAAGTATGAACGGAACGGTAAACGGTAGAGATATTTGTTTCGTTTCCTTAATGAAACGGTAAACGGAACATGAAATGGAACGGTTTAACATGTTTTAATGTGTTTTTGTACATGCCGTTTAGCGAAATCATTTCGTTTAGTAAGTGGAACGGTAAACGGTAGCGAAATCAATTTCGTTTCGTTAACGACACGATAAACGGAACACCCCATTCCCTGTCCGTTTACCACGTTAATCAGGTATACCAGTTGGTACCATTGTGATCTTTTTGTGCCAGGTCAATGTGGGATAATGAGCACATGTGAATTAAACAATTCAATCATTTGACTGAAACCAGTCAATTTATGGTTAACTGGTATTGTCTGGCGTGGTGATGTATCCGGTACTGAACTGGGAATAGTGTACCTAATGGAGTGGTGATGTATATCCGGTACTGAACTGGAGCAGCGTACCTAAATGACCTGCAAATCATAATAAAAAATTGTACATGAAAACTAGACCAGTGTGATATCCAGTTTTTAGAATTTTAATTTTTGCATGCTTAATTATTTTAGTTACTATGTAAAATTATTTTAAGCATTGTTTTCATGTTGGGTGCCTTTGGATGGGTGTGGGAAGAAGGGAAAAAGGGAAGAAGTGGGAAGAAGTATTGGGAAGTGTGTAATTTTGTGAAGAATTTGGATTGTTTATAATTTTTTTTCTTCTTCCTTCTTCTTCTTCTTTCTTCCAACAATCCAAACACACCCGTTGAGTACAAAATTTCTATTGTTTAAATGGGTCTCAAACTTATTAGAATAGTGCCTTAAATCTAAAATTTAGGTGAACCAATGATTTTAGAGGAAATGAAGGACCCTTTTGGTAAAGTCCACCATATAATATTTACCCCATTTTCATCTTTTCCCCACCAGTCACTATTTTTTTTCTCTCTCTCCCACCCACTTCTTCCTCCAACAGAAAATTTCTTCCTTCATCTTCCAAGTTCAAGCTCCATAAACACCTACCCAATTAAATTGTTAAAAATTCTGGAAAAATCATATTTAGAAAGAGGAAGGTGAGGAGAGTACATGCCAGCCCAAAAATTTCGGATTTGAGTACCATTTTGGTAAGAACTCGTTTTTCTTCAAATCATTTTGATTCTTAAACAATATCTGGGATTTATCTTAAATAAAGAGGTTGAAAATGATATTTTCTATTAGTATTAGTTGCATGCAAGGTTTTGTTAGCTACATTTAGTGTTTTATTTTATTTGTGTGAGGTTTTGCTCATGCATGAACTAAGCTTCGATTGATTTGTGCATTAAATTGGATTTCAAAATGAGGTATAGTTGCATATATGGTACATTAGTGAAATTTGGGTTTTATACTAAATTTTTGGTATGCATGCAATGTTTGATTTAGTAATTTCTGTTTTGGTAAAGTTTTGTATATGCATGAGGATTTGGTTAAGCTATAAGGTTGCATGTAATGATTTCCTCACAAGTTGCATTTCATTCTTTGTTTGAGAGTTGGATTTAAACCCATTAATTGTGGATTCAAACATATTTATAGTAATTTTGGTACTTTAACTTATTTGTTAAGTTAGATGGTAATCTCTGAGAGTTTCAATAGTTTAAGTGGTTAATTTTTTTGGTTGAATGTGCTTGGTTTAAGCCATTAAATTAGTATTTGGTACCAAATTCTATCCTTGTTCAGTATTTTAGCCCAGAGACTGGAATTCGGTCCGGATTAGTTCAAATTCGGTCCGGATTGGTTCCTTTGGAAATTACAGCTTCTGAAATTCGGTCCGGATTAGTTACAATTCAGTCCGGATTGTTTTCTGTGAGAACAAATTTTGTTTTGACCATAACTTTGTTATCCGGAGTCCGTTTTAGGTGATTCAAAGACCGTTGGAAAGCTTGTGAAGAGCTCTAGAACTTCTTAGGTATTACTTGGTGGTTTGAATATTATAAATATATGGTTTAGGTCTTAAATTTACTTGTGTCTTGTTTGTTTGTGTTAAGTTGTGGTAAACCTTAACCGACCACATATTGTGTCTAATTTGGGATTGTATTTAAGTTTTTGTTGCTTGTATCTTCTTGTTGCTTGTTTGATTTATTAAAGTAAGTACTTAGATATGAACTTTGTTTGTTAGACTTGGATAAACGTATCGGAGCAAGAAGGAACCAATACAAATGAAGTACTACAATTGCTTGTCTATGCATGATGTTGTTTGCTACTTGCTTGCTTGCTTTCTTATAAATGCTTTTGTTGTCAGGTGCAGATTCCACACCTAACTTGAGTTATTGTTAGAACTTATTACTTGCATTGCATATTTGAATTGATTGAATTGCAAGCATATTTGAATGTTACCATATTGTTATTATGATATAAATAATATGTATGCATATTGAATGGTTATCCAATTGATGTGAATGGAAATGGCATGGATGGTTAAGTACTCTTGTACGGTTGAATGGCACTGGTTCCGTTTGTACGCGGGCTCGCTACCCGGCGTGTCAATCGGTGTTGTTAAGCTTAATCCAAGGTCTACAGTATTACGTCTTGAGGTACTTGTTGAAAGTCCGATTTGTCTGAATTGAATCTGAATTGTACTCTGATCCCTGTGTCTGGGGAAGAGTAGGTTTTGATCCCTGTGTCTGGGGAGGAACCAGTTGACTCTGAATTTTACTCTGATCCCAGTGCCTGGGGAGGAGTAGGTTCTGATCCCTGCTTCTAGAGAGGAACCAAATGACTCGTGATATCTGTAAACCAGACTTGCATTTGAACAATACCAAACTGAGTCGACATTTGCATTGTTACTTGATGGTTGAGATTGTCTTGATACTTAAATGAATTGCCGAGCTCATTGCATTGCATGAATTGTATTTATATATGGATTTACATGAATGTATTTGTTAATGCAATTGTTATTTTGTTATTATCGTATCTTAAAATATGTATTGCTTAATTGTTGCTTTCAAACTCGGTCGGTAATTAGTTCCGAAACATGAACTCAAGATTCGTGTGGCTGGAACTGAATACCGCACTGAGATAATTGTATAATTATCTCATTCTCTGCTTGTTGCATTGTTTTCACTTTGGTTGTGGGTTCCAGGTTTTGGATCAGAGTGACGCAGCGGAAGCTTGGCGACTAGTAGGCCATCGTGTTTTTGGTTGGTGTCCAATACCTTATGACCATACTGTTGCTTATGTACTGTAGTTTTAGTTAATAATTCAAGTGACATATTTAAGATTAGACTTTGATATTGTACTTTAATTGGAAATACTAAATGCTGTTTGTATATTAGAATTGGTTAAGCCTTGCGGGTGCACGGGTGGTAGTGTGCGCTCGCGGCGGCTGCGACATCCCCGTGGTTCCGGGGTGTCACAAACAGGCTGAAAAATATAGTTTGATTTTCATAGGACACGATAGAAATAAATGTTACGCAACGTTATTAACTTGAATACTTGTCTTAGGACTGCAATTGGTCTAGAATTTTGACCTTCTCGTTTCAAGTTCAAGGTGCTCTCCAGTCAATCGGTTCAACGAAAATCTGTAAAAAAGAAAAGGATACTGAAATAGGATTATAAATTGTAAAAAATAAAGTGCTCTGCAATTAGGGAACCCAATTGCAAAGTTGATCACAGTTAAATTAGAGGAGCCGAAAATGAACACTGCCATTTTTACATCATCCATTTTTTTTTCTCGAGTTGCCCATGCAGTTCTGAACAAGGACTATTTTTACAAGTTTTGCATTTCTTTCAAGGGACATCAATTATGAAGACATTTCTGTTTTTTTTTTTTTTTTTTTTATGAAAGGTCTGTTGGCAAACTTCATTAAACTGAGAAAAATACCAGTACTCTTACAACATACCAGAGATAGAAATAGTGAGACAAATTAGTTCCTACCTTCCTGAATAGTAGGCCCAAGTAGCTAACCATAAACTCCCTAGAACAAACCCGAAAAAATAAGGAATTTCGATTTGCGTGCTTATTTTTATTCTTGTATAATCCAAATAACACAAGAATAAGAAATTTTGGTTTGCGTGCTTATTCTTATTCTTGTACAATCCAAACAACACAAGAATAAGAAATAAGGGCCCTTATTCCTATACTAACAAAACCATTGTATAAGAATAAGGAATAAGGATAAGCACGCAAACCAAAATTTTTTATTCCTATTCTCTATTCCCGACTCATCCAAACACACCCAAAAAGAAAAAGAAAACTTACATAAGACTTAAACTACCCCTACCATCAACTAATGCAATTTTTAAGGGGCTGGTTTACCTTGCACCTGCTGTGTAATTGAGGATTTGAGGACATTGTGGGCCCCTGTAAGAGACATGGCATTTTCTTGCATGGTTTGCTAGCACATTGGCTGGTTTAACAACCTCTCTTTTGACATGTTTGATCTCCAAGCTCCTGGAAATTGAGTGAAAGCACTGATTGCTGTTGCAACCGTGTGGTGCTACCCTCCACAAAGGCTCCGTTTGGATAGGTGTGGGAAGAAGGGAAGAAGGGAAGAAGTGGGAAGAAGTATTGGGAAGTGTGTAACTTTGTGAAGAATTTGAATTGTTTATAATTTTTTTTTCTTCCCTTCTTCCTTCTTCCTTTTCTTCTTCTTGCATCCAAACGGAGCCAAAGGTAGGTTTTCCATATTCTGCTCGATAACAGCAACCATGGTGCTAGCCCTCCACAAAGGTAGGTTTTCCATATTCTGCTCGATAACAGCAACCGTGGTGCTAGCCCTCTACAAAGGTATGTTTTCCATATTCTGCTCGATAATTGCATCCATCAAGTTCAGGCAATCGGTTAATAAGACCACCCTTGACACTGGATTCCAGTCTAAATGGTTTTGTAGGTAGTGTGTTGCATTAAGCAGAGCTATTGATTCTCCCCAAAATGGATCTACCCCCATCTGGTAATTCAAACCGAATCCAATAAGCTACCAGAAAAGCTGTACCTGCTTGGCCCTGACTGAAGGTATTCCTCTTAACTAGGCACATAACAGAAAGCCTGCTGCAATGGGGTTCCTACTTCAGTCTATACAGAAATCATGTTGTCAATGCAGTTTCCCTTTTATAATTCTGTGTCTGCATATCAATTCTCTTTCTCCATTTTATGCTCGAACTCATCTCACCAGACTGATCAAAGTACAATAATAAAACATAACATTTGAATAGGACCATCCATGGCCACACGAAAACTTCTCCGTTACAAATTGCAGTAATTGGTCCAGAAGAATAACAATTTCTCTGTTACAAATTGATATCACCAGTTAAGAATGGTTTGACCATTCACTAGATTGAATTAAGAGGAAATAAAAGACAAAAAGGAAGAGATGATGACAAAAAACTTGCATAATAGGGACACTACTGAATAGGACCATCCATGGCCACACGAAAACTTCCTACATACTAAATTGATATCACCAGTTTACAAAGATCGCTACAAAACTGTTTTTTGTCAGAGGACTAAAAGAACAACACACTAAAAAAATGGTTTTTCCCTGTAAACAAAACTGTTTTTGACAAAGAATGGTCTGTCAGAGGAGAGAGGAGAGTAGTAGCAACTTCTCAAAATAAACTTGACGGAGAGGAGAAAACCAGCCTTCACAATTACTTGCTTGGAGCTCTGCGAAGAGAGAGGGATGATCGTGTGCAAATCTAGTCAAAATAATCTCGTTTTACCTGATTTAATCTATCGTAGTAAAGTTAAGGGTCGAACCACAGAGACGCTGTTGGAATATCGGTCTTTTATTTTAATTAATTAGCTAGACGAGTTCAACTATTTTGGGTGTTCAAAGTATTGAAGGTGGGTTCAAATACTAAGTCTAAAATCAAGATCAAACTAGAACTAAACGGGAGATAATCAGCAAATCTGAATTCTAGGATTTCTGATTTCAACTTAATCTGTTCAGTTCAATTCCCAAACGGTCCGTTTGATATCTCAGACGGTCCGTTTGAGCCGTGAAACTATTTACCGTTTAGCTATTCCTAATATGTGTGGAATCATATTTTAATCCTAGGTTACCAGATACTAACCATCGTTATAGTTCTGGTTTCGTAGGTTAATCTACTACTTCCCTTAAAAACTCTAAGATTTGGTCATCACTATTGGCTTAAGTTTTCTAAGTCTATCTTTCAATTCGGAGGATATCTCACAACCATCGTTGCGAGAAAGGTTCACCTATCGGCTACTAAATGCTGGTTTCACTCATCAGCTACTACCATCTTCAAGTTGGTCAATCAATTCATACAAAGGTATAGATTATTATTATCATATTAGACAATGGTATAATCAATTCTACCCTAGCAATCAATGATATCACATAATAATCAATTAAATCATAAAAGATAAAAATATATAAAGAAATAACTAAGCAAATAAACAACTAAACAAATAAGTTTACAACCATAACTCTAGAACTACAAATCAACAACTCAAATATATCGAACAAACAAGAGAAAAGGAGAAATAAGAGAAGTTACAACCAATTTTCCTTGCTTTCCCTTAAACTTGTCGAAATTCTCTTTTAAACGACTCGTTGTTGTCGCAAACGACCCGTCTAACGCTGCCACGATTTGATCTTGAGACTAATCTCTCGGATTTTTCTATATCTAACCCTAAAATTTGACCTTGGATCTAAACATGCACCACCTTGTATGCTCTTGTGTGCCCTTATAAGGCTTTGTATGGGCTTCTCTGGCCTTGCATCCTTAAAATCTCCTCCAAGTCCTCTTAAATAGGCATTGGAATTGTTTAGAGACGCAGGAGGTTTGTTCTGGACGTGTTGGGAGTTGAAAATAACCACCCCACCAAGAATAACCACCAAATCGGACACTTTCTGCTATTTCTGGAAAGTTCCAGACGGACCGTTTGAATCTCCAGACGGACCGACTGAAATCTGGCTGAAAATAGCAATTTTTTCCTGCGAAAGTCAAACGGTCCGTCTGAATTTTCAGACGGTCCGTTTGGAAATTTCTACACTGCGCACTGTTATTGTTCTGCACATATCTCCTTCATCCGGACTCCGTTTGAGGCGATTCAAAAACTAGCGGAAAGCTTACGAGGAGCTCTACATCATCATTGATTCATCCAAGCTATGTTTTTGTCCAAAATCTGCATTAAAGTTGGAATTATGGTAGTAACTCATTTTTAACATAAAAACCTAATTACAATGACCCTAATTAATCTAACTCAAGTCAAATGGTTTAGTTTGGAGTCAAAACCCTACCAAAATATGTATATAAAATCATCTCATCAAGGGAGACAGGGAAAAGCGCAAGGCCGCGTCGCAGGGTGTCGGCTTCGTCCAAGGCTGCGTTGCGGCTTGTCGGCTTGGAGCAAGGCCGCAGGGGATTCGCATCCTGAGCGGCCGAACTCTTGGCTGTACCAAACAACCAATTTTTTTTTAATATTTCAACATTTTAAAATTTAAATGTTAAATTCAAATCGTTGATCTTGTTCAATTTTACTGGCGATGCGTTTTTATATAAGTTTTATAAAATTTGGAGTTGATTTGATACTAGATCAAGTGGTAAACAAATGAACGAATCTGGTTAACTATCACTGATTAATTCTAATACGTTCATTATTTTGTCACTTAATCAAAAATCAAATTGACTCCAAATTTTATAAAATTTATATGAAAACGCGTCGTCCGTAAAATTAAATAAGATCAACCGTTTGGATTCAATATTTGAATTTTAAAATATTGAAATATTAAAAAACAAATGATTGGCTGTTTGGTACAGTCAAGAATCTGGCTCTTGAGGATGCGAATCCAGACCGCAGGGCGGGCTGTCGGCTTAGTCCAAGGCCGCGTCGCGGCGTGTCGGCTTGGAGTAAGGCCACAGTTCGACGTGTCGGCTTAGTCCAAGACCGCAGTGCGGGATGTCGGCTTGGCACAAGACCGCGTCGCGACGTGTCGGCTTACAGCTAGGACGCAGGGCGGGGTGTCGGCTTAGCACAAGGCCACACGGCGGGGATTCGGCTTAGTACGAGGCCGCGTCGCGGCGTGTCGGCTTACAGCTAGGACGCGTCGCAGGGTGTCGGCTTGGTGACAGGCCGCAGTGCGGGGATTCGGCTTAGTGAAAAGCCGCCCCATGGCGTGTCGGCTTATTTCGGCCTGGTAATCCCAAAGAATAGATCAGACTATCAGAGCAACAAAATCATTTCCTCGTCTCTCCTTTCTTTTCCGCCCTTTATTGCTCGCCGTAGTCCGTAGCCGACGTCCAGCTGAGTTCTTTCTCCTCCGTGTTTCCTTCTCTTTTCGTCGATTTTATAGAGTCAAATGTATGCTTTACTTCATTATTTCTGGAACTAAAGTTCCAATTCGTCTTTTTCCCAACGTAAGTAAGTTTTTAGAAGGACAGCGGGTTTTCTGAAACATAAAAAATAAAAGTGAAAAGCAACATGTTAGATATTTGAATTTTGAAATATGTGTTCAGAAGATAGCCATATTTTCATCATTTCAAATGGCTAAGATGTATGTGCAAGGAGCAACAAAAACCACAAACTATTTTTTCCCCCCAAATTCTGATCTAAACGTTGAATAATGAAGGATGGGAAAACTTGTCTGTACCAATGAAGCCATAATTTTAGAAAAATTGAACGCATTTGTCAAGTTTTGCTTGAATTGACAATGAAAAATTTGATCTAGTAACAATTATACTGCTTTAGATCTTCATTATTGATCAATTTTAGGTACATATGCTGGACACAAGGCTGCTACTTGGCATGTGCTTGCCTCAATAATGGAGGAATCAGAATATACCCATTCGGTTTGGAGTTTATAACTTCCTCTGAAAATAAAGGTGTTTATGTGGTTGGTCATAAAGTTCATTGTCCTTCAGTTTTAAATATTTGGGATCTTTTTTTTTAACAATTTTAATAGAGAAGGAATTGTTTCACAGCTTGAGAGTGTCAGCACTTTAATATAAAGTTGTTATCCTCTTCCCCAAGCTACCAGAATACTTGCAATGAATTTCATTGCAATAGTTTTTTGGGTGCAATGAAAGGAAAGGACTAACAAGACTTTTAGGGACACAAATGGTGCTTCTTTCCAAGATTTAATTTACAATATTTTCGACTCTTGTTTTGGACAGGTAGAGATACTGGAATGGAAAGCAATGTCTCTGAGTTCTCTACAACTGTTATTCGTATTCTGGATAGACCAATGGGCAAACACTGATGCAGGGGCTCCACAACAGGCAGAGAATATAATTGCAACAGGGGCAACACAGAGAGAGTCTGGGAACAGGTAGAACACTCGTACTGGTTTCGAAGCTGCACAGGACGTTCTAGATGGTTATGTGGAGAGTGAGAGGACCTTTTGGATTAGTGTCTTGTTTTGATTTTAAAATCTAGCGTTGCCAAGGCCTCAAAACTGTTGGATTGGCAGTACTTATAGGGCTTAGTAGTATTACTCATTTACTCTGATGAAGGATTATAGGGCTTAGTAGTATTACTCATTTACCCTTAGTGTTATTGATTTGAATCTCTACATCGAGTTTAACATGTTGCAAACAAATAAAATAAATCGGAGCTGATAACTGCAATCAGTCTCTAAGGCAATCACGCAATCAAATTCCATTTTGGATAAGTGCCCTGCAATTCAACCTTTCCGAAAATGGAAATCACTCTCATCCGTTCCCTCACCCTCTCTCACCCCGCACCCCTGGCTCCCTCACCCTCTCTCCCCGTCTCATCTGTGCGTCCCCTCCCTCTCACTCACATGCCTCCTGGCTCAGCCCCTTCTCCCCACTAGCCCTCTATCTCCGCCCCCTCTCCCCCACGCGGCCTCTCACCGCGCCCCTTCTCCATCGCCGTCGCACACTTTGTCGTCCTCAACCGTCGAGCCCTTCCGTTGTCGTCGCGCCCTCCCGTCGTCGTTGCGTCCTTCCTTCTTGCTCTCATCGCCGTCAGCCCTCTTGTCGCCGTCATCTCTCCCGTTGCGCCCTTCCGTCGTTGTCAACCCTCTCGTTGCCGGCGACCCTCCTTTCTCTATGACAAAAACATTATCAGAATTAGAAATGAATGTTATTTACTTCCTCACATATATTAAATACTCCCTTGTAGTTATTTAGTTACTCCCAAATAATAGCAGAATCAGATATGAATGTTATTTACTTCTTCACATGTATTAAAATACTTCCTTATACTAATTATTTACTCCCTTCTAGGTATTTAGTTACTCTCAGTATCATAACTGAATGTTTACTCTCTCACATGTATGAAATACTCTCTTATACTTATTATTCACTCCCTTAAATTATTTTAGTTACTCCTGTACGTATATTATTTACTCCCTACAGATATTAATTACTCATTTTAATTAACTACAAATTTATACATATTAGTTACTCTCTGTTATATTTCTTATTTACTCTCTTACAATATATTAGTTACTCCCTTACATATATTATTTACTCCCTGTAAATCCTGTAAATATTAGGTACTCATTTTAATCAACTATAAATTTAAACATATTAGTCACTCTCTATTACACTTCTTATTTACTCCCTTAAAATTTATTAGTTACTCCCGTACGTATATTATTTGCTCACTGCAGATATTAGATACTCATTTTAATCAACTACAAATTTAAACATATTAGTTACTCTCTTACAATATATTACTTACTCCCTTATTCTTTATAAATATTCTCTTCTACTATTTAAGTTACTCCCCTATACTTGTTATTTACTCCCCCTCATAGTGTTTAATTACTCCCTGATAAAGTTACACAAATATTTATTACTTACTCTCTTATTCTTTATAAATACTCCCTTCTACTATTTAAGTTACTCTCCTATACTTGTTATTTACTCCCCTCATAGTGTTTAATTACTCCCTGATAAAGTTACACAAATGATTATTACTTACTCTCTTATTCTTTATAAATACTCCCTTCTACTATTTAAGTTACTCTCCTATACTTATTATTTACTCCCCTCATAGTGTTTAATTACTCCCTGATAAAGTTACACAAATAGTTATTACTTACTCCTCTGTTAGTTATTTATTTCCTTATAGTTATTTATTTACTTCCAAATCGTAGTAGAACTAGATCAATATGTCTTCTCTCTTCTCAACTTCTCGATCTTCATTTTTTTCTTTCTATACCAGATCTCATCGGAGAAGGGAAATAAGAGGGAAGGGGGAGATGCGAGTCAGAGAAGGGCAAGAGTCGGAGAAGAGCAAGAGTCGCGTGTGGAGAGGGAGACGCGAGGGAAGGGGAAGGATGCGAAGAAGGGAAATAAGAGAAGAAGGGATGAGGAAATCAGAGGGATCAGGGGAAGGATGCGAGTCGGAGAAGGGCAAGAGTCGCGTGTGGAGAGGGAGACGCGAGGGAAGACACGCGAGAGGAGGGGAAGGATGCGAGTTGGAGAAAGGCAAGAGTCGAGTGTTGAGAGGAGAGGAGAGAGGAGGAGGAGTCAGATCTGAAGGTTCAAATCGGAATGAAGGAGAGCGAAATAAGAGGTAAAAGAAGAAGAGGGTGAGGGAAGAGGAGCGACTCACGTGAGACTCAGGAGATGCGCGCTGTGATTGTTTGATTGCGCGTCTCCTGATTGTCTTAAGTAATTCTCTAAAATAAATATGTAGAGTTGTACAGACTAGAGACATTGGGCTCTAATTAGCAAATGAAGTGGGCTCAAAGCCTCCCCGTTGAACTCTTGGATCTTTTGTAGTTTTATAAAGGCCTTAATAATTGGGTTGGGCTTACTACTTTTTGTGTGCTTAAACGGGCCGAAAAAATTAATAATGACGTTACTGTTCATATTAATTTTGATAATAACAAAAAAAAATCGAAATTTTAATACTAACGTTGCTGGATCGTCATCCCAGTTGACGAAAGCCCAATACCTTTGGATCGTCATCCCAGTTGACGACCCAAGCTTGGATCGTCATCCGAAATGACGATCCAACGATCCAACAAAAAACAAATATTAAAAAAAAGATTGTGAAATTATTTTGTTTGGATCGTCATCCCAAATGACGATCCAAACAAAAAAATTTCAGAATCTTTTTTTTAAGGCAAATTTTGCATTTTAGCCCCCAAAGTTTTTATTATTACAAAATATATAATTTATAATTAAAAATTAAACATAATTAAAACATCTATTATAAAAATATAAGTATATAATTAAATTATTGCATGTTAAATGCATAATATTTTATATTTTTTAAATATTTATTCATACATATATATATAATGTATCGTATATTTTATATATTAAATACATATTATTGTATATAATTAAAATATATGATACATATTATTATGTACATATATTTCTATGCATATTTATTTATACATTAAAAAAATTATATATTAATATCTACATTTAATGTATAATAAATTTTTTTATTGGACTACTATGTAAAAATAATAAT
Source organism: Rhynchospora pubera (assembly GCA_028095005.1). NCBI lineage: Eukaryota > Viridiplantae > Streptophyta > Magnoliopsida > Poales > Cyperaceae > Rhynchospora > Rhynchospora pubera. The sequence continues at coordinate 204,851,444 of CM051461.1, read as the reverse complement.
TTTAGTGTCATCGGCGAATAAATTTTAATTATATATAATAATATGTGCGTGTTGGCACGACACGATGTGCGTGTTGACACGACGCGACGCGACGCGACACGAATACAAAATTGGCACGACACGACATGTCATGTCATAATTGTGTCGTGTTGGAACATTAGAAAGTTTGACACGATTCAACACGACACGATTCGACACGCAACACGACACGAACACGAATTAACACGACACCTCAACACAAATCTAATTATTAATGTTGATTATTTAAGCAAAATTAATAATTTATTTTCAATTTATAATAGCACATCATATTATTTACCATCATTTAAATCATAATATTGTTCTAATTTAATTATTATTTTTTATAAAAAATATTAATAAAAACTTTAAGCTTAATTACATAATAAATTATAACGTTTTGTAATTTTTTTCTTAATTTTTTTTTAATTTAAAAAATAATAAAATAATCTGACACGATTTGACACGATTAACACAACGTTTCAACACGACACGACACGACACGATCGTGTCAGTCGTGTCGTGTTAGAATGCGTGTCATGTTGACTCTTCTCACCACTAAGCACGACACGACACGGTTAAAAAAGTAGTTCGTGTCAACACGACACGAGACTCTAACACGATCGTATTTGACACGACATGACACGGCACGCACGATGTGTAAATAAAATATAATAGATGTTTTAATTATGTTTAATTTTTAATTATATATTATATATTTTGTAATAATAAAAACTTTGGGGACTAAAATGTAAAATTTGCATTAAAAAAAAGAATCTGAAATTTTTTTGTTTGGATCGTCATTTGGGATGACGATCCAAACAAAAAAATTTCAAAATCTATTTTTAATATGTGTTTTTTCCTTAGATCGTTGGATCGTCATTTCGGATGACGATCCAAGGGTATTGGGCTTTCGTCAACTGGGATGACGATCCAGCAACGTTAGTATTAAAATTTTGATTTTTTTTCTGTTATTATCAAAATTAATATGAACAGTAACGTTAGTATTAATTTTTTCGGTTAAACGGGTTTGGTTAGATTGGCATAATGGCATTGTATGAATTTCAAGCGTTATATAGTTTTCTAAAGATACTTTTAGGGTATGTATGTATGATGAGAAATTGGATTCAAGTCGAATATGTTAGATCATAATATTATCTTTTATAAAAAATTGAAAACAAAGGCTTATTTTGATAACATAGTTGCAAGTATTGATGTGGAATTAAACTTTTATCATCGGTTACAAAATTAAGCTAGTTTCTGCTGAAAGGGAGCAAGAAATAAGGAGATCTTTTTAGGCTGAATGCTTCCTCATTTTGTTTTCGTACTTCTATTTATTACATGAAAGATTAAAAAGAAGAGATAATTCCTAAAAACAATGTCAAGCACCAAATAACAGAAAGGTAAAACAAAAGGAAAAGATAAAACGAAAATGAATTAGAAGAGCTTACCGCTGTATTTATTTAAATTCCCAAAAGTAGAAATAATTTTACTTCTTATTGGAAAGAAAAATACGTTCGTTTTCCATGCTTATATTTTTTTCTTTATTTATATTGTTTATAGCAGAATCATCTTTTTTTCACCATCAACTGTGTTTTATCGGACACTATTAAAAATTTTAAATAGACTAAAATGATAACATTTTCTAAAATAGCTATCTTTCCCCCTTATCATAATCTCAGAGGAAAAGCACATGCTAGAAAGTCCGTTTCGGGCACAGAGGATCCAAACTATTAATCCTGGATGAGGATTTACTCGAAGACCTTGACTTTAGATTCTCTGCGGCAGATAGAGACAGGACATCATGTGCGCTGAACTGAGCTTGGGAGACTATATCCTATAACAAATAAAGCATGGGTCCCACGTCCAGTGACAGACCTCATAACTTCAATTATTCCCTAAACAGAGGATCCGACTGAAACCTGAGATGTTCGTCGGAAGATTGATTGATGAGTGCAAAATTGGCTTCATTTCTAATTTCTAATAATTTTCTCCCTTTCGCTTTTCTTAAACCCCACCCATACCGCGATCCGATCTCAGCCTCTTCCTTCGTCTCCTCCAATCATCAACTCATCACATCGATTTTCGAAGAATTGGTATGAAATCGGCGCTACTAGGAATCAACTAGCTTGAGATACCTGGTAAGGTTCACTTCACCCCTTTCCTCTTTTTCAATTGAAGCGATTGTGTCGAGGAAATCGCCGAATAATCGGATTCGGATCGAATTTCCAAATCATGGTAGCAACATTAGACTAGTGTTTGCCATGATAGTTTAGAATTTTGGTTTTAGTTGCTTGATTACACCAATTTATGCTTTCGTGTTGTTGGGGAAATACTGGGTTTTAGTGTTACCAAATTAACTTGTGTTAAATTTAGTTTGAATAATATTTTCAATAATATTCTCTGGATAATATGTTTATTTTACAAACAGAACAAACCTACATATCTATTAATCTAGCATGGAGGACTTACAGCAAGAAGTAAAGCAACAGACTGAACTACCGACAACCATGCCGCCAGTTCGGCCTCCGGAGAAGCAAGAGGAACCTTCTAGAGTCCAAGAGGAAACTCCTGGATTATTCTCATGGGCGAGAAATCTCAAAATCCCCCAGCCGTCTGCCACGGGTCCACAGGATTCGCCGACTGGAAAGTCAACCTTTTCCCGTTTGACCAGTGGCCTTGGTCTTCGTCTCTCTCCGAAGGGGACGCAGGCAGAGGAGCCCAGTGCTGAAGGGACAAGCACTGGTTCACCAAATGGAGGCGTTTTTGGGACTCTTACAAAGGGTATAGTTGACACTTCTAAAAATGCAGTGAAGGCAGTACAGGTTAAGGCGCGACATATGGTTTCTCAAAACAAGAGAAGATACCAGGTTACTAATTGTGAATTTGCATTTCCTTCTTATTTCACTTATTTTGTTCATTTTGAGTCACATAGTCAATTATTTTAGTTAGAGCATTACTACTGTTAGTTGTGAGCTGGTCCCACCCTCCTTTGAGTTATTAGTGATCTGTGTGGGTACCATTCAGAACATTACTAGTATTGTGATACCTATATCTTAGGCCTTAGGGTTTTTCCTGGGTGCAGCAGTGCAGCTTGACCTGAATGATATAAACAAGGGATTGTTGATGGACCAACTGAATAAGGTACAGAACTAGGAAGGTACGGGATTGCTGCCTTTACGATATATGATTTTAATATTTTAACCTGTAAATTTATGTCTAAAATTTTATTTAAGCCCAAAACTTGGATGTAATCTAATTGAGCAAATACCAGTATGAAGAATTAAAATAATGGCTTACAAGTTGTTATTATACATAGCCAAGTAGTAAAACCCAGATTAGGGTATCAGTTGATAGAAATGTCATATTAATGTATTTGACCTTGTTAATTTATTTCTATGGCAGGAAGGGGGTTTTGATCTTGATATGACTTATATCACTGAAAATATAATTGCAATGGGTTTTCCTGCTGGTGATATGAGTTCAGGGTTTTTTGGATATGTTGAGGTAAAGAAAATTAAATAGATATTTGTAATTGCAACTTGTTGAGATATTTTGTATATTTTTTGTATAAAGGAGTAATATGAGTAAAATGCAGGGTTTCTATCGCAACCACATGGAAGAAGTAATAAAGTTTTTTGAGACACACCATAAGGTACTTCTGTTAAAATTTGTTTGCACATTTCCATTAATTTGATGATTTTTGTTAGGTTGGTGGTGAACCTTTCATGTTTCATCTTATTTTTTTAAGTTTACTTTAAATCCATTGAAAAACAACATAACAATGCTAAAGATGTCATAATATATACTGTGAGTCTATAAATGAATTAAATTTCTGGGTTTTCTTCTTTTTCTCATATGTGATTAATATTTTGCAAAAGGAAAAAATTTTATTATCTTTTCCAAAGGAAAAAAAAAGAAGTTAGAAGGAGATAATTTTTTATATTTAGTAGACAAACATTATTATGTTTCCAAAGTGCAATGTTTCTACTATTTACCTGAATTTGCCTATTGGAAGCATTGCAATAAGGGCAAAGTGTCATCTTTATTATTCTTTTCTCTAAAATCCACCATGGTTTTTCTTGCCCTTAATACTGCTGTATTTCTGGGCTTTTTCCTGTAAATTGCTTTTTCCAGTAAATTGTAATAGTGAATAGGTACCTTTTTTATTCTTTCTAAATATTTTATTCAACGATATGATTTTTGTTTACTAGTCAAACCTCCATTTATCGATAATATTCCATAAGGTGACCCCATAATTTTGATATTTCATGATGTTTGTCTATGTTAACTTCTTTCCAGGGTAAGTACAAGGTCTACAATCTTTGCTCTGAACGGCTTTATGATGCCTCCCTCTTGGAGGGGAAGGTAAGCCATAATACATGTTTGTCTTCCTACCATTCTGTATCATGTGACTGAGCTATTGATAATTATTACAAGTAGGACATTCCCAGCTTGCTAAAGATCCCTGATAATAATAAAGAAATTCTAACAAATTGTCCTTGCAGTTGGTTATCAATTAGTCCCATAGGGCCAATTAGATTATTACATGGTTTAAGAATAAAGCAAAGAGAATATTTAACTACATGGAAACAATGTATCATTAATGTTGTAAATAACATTACTTCCAGAGCAGAACCTATCACATATTTTCCGAAAATCAGAGAATCCAATTATTTAAGTACTTAGTTATGAGATACTTGAAATGAACTGGTTTTCGTCAATCTTAAGTGTATCATCTTAAGCCTCAAAAAAGTGCAGGTAGTCTTTTGCAAATATATAAATGAAGGGCTCTTTGAAAAATTGATAATAATCATAATATTGTTCTGTTGTTCTGTTGAATTGTTTACATTTCCATTGATTAAGTCCACATTGTTGTATTGATCATCATCATATTTTTATTTTATTTTGCAGGTAGCATGTTTTCCATTTGACGACCATAATTGTCCTCCAATCCAACTTATTATATCATTTTGCCATAGCGCTTACTCTTGGCTGAAAGAGGATATTGAAAATGTTGTTGTTGTTCACTGCAAAGCTGGTATGGCAAGGACAGGTCTCATGATCTCTAGTCTTCTTCTCTACTTGAAGGTATAGTAATGTTTATGTTCCTATTAGCCTTTCAGAATATATTGATTACAAGAATTTTATATTCACTTCTGTGATTTGACTGCTATCTTCTCTAATAATATGGGCATAAAAAATTAAAATTATGCGAAACTTTCCAGCCAATTAGGATTCTGAAAACAAATGTCCAAAGAATGATTCCCAAGGAAAGGATGAGAGCATTTGGGATAATTTGCTTGGTTTCCAGGGTTTATGAGATGTTTATTTTTTTTTGTAAGGACATATTTGCTGCTTCTTTGCGGTGTATGCAACTTGTATGATATTTCCTAGATGTCTAGGAAACTTGTTTGGAACAAAAGGCTTAGTTGTTGTAGTTATTGTTGTTCAGGAAGCTTACATTTAATTAGTATCTGAAAGTTTTGATTTTATATTATTTACTGTTTTCTTATACCTATACATTGTCAATTCATGCGATAACCAAAACTATTGGCTCCTCCTATTTGTGAAGAAAGAGCTGCGAAGATTGGCATAGTTGGGTCTCTTTTTCATGGGTTTGGTCCTAGGCCTATAGATTTATAAGTGTATAGTGACAAATGCCATTCATATTGCATAGTAGCACATAAAATTATCACATTTTGATTGGCATATGAAATACAATTTGATTAATTTACATATATGCAGTTTTTCCCTACTGCTGAGGAGGCAATGGAATACTACAATCAGAAAAGGTGTATTGATGGAAAAGGCCTAGTTCTACCTAGTCAGATTGTTAGTGGCTTTCTATCTGCTCTGTCGCTTTTTCTTATTTGTCAGAAAGGACAGAATATCCCTGATGGTGTATTAATTTCATTTTTTTTATTTTTCCTAGAGATATGTGAAATATTTTGAGCGCATCTTGACCTACTTCAATTGTGAAAACCCGCCTAGCCGCCGGTAAAAATTCCTCCTCGCAATTTTTCTTTGATGATGACCATTTGTAGTGCATCAATAAAGATTTTGCATTATCTTTCAGGTGCATGCTTAGAGGTTTCCGTCTTCATAAATGTCCTTACTGGATAAGGCCTTCTATCACTATCTCAAATCATAATGGTACTAACACCTTAATGCCATTTCCCCTCTCCAATCTAAACTTTTTGTTCCGGTTTGTTGTTTGTATTAAAACATTATTGTTCGCTTAATTGAGCAGGAGTTCTTTTCTCTACAAAGAAACATCCAAGGACCAAAGATCTTATGGTAAGCATCTTATGTAAATCACTCCTCTCTTTTTTTTTTTTTTTTTTTAAACTAAGATATTTCAATTTACTTTTACTAGAAGTTATAACTTAGAAGAACTAACTTATCTTTATGTTATAAATTTAGCCTGAGGATTTCTGGTTTAGTGCTCCTAAAAGGGGGATCATGGTGTTTGCTTTACCTGGAGAGCCAGGTCTAACTGAGGTTGTGGGTGATTTTAAAGTTCATTTTCATGATCGTCAAGGAGATTTTTACTGGTAAATTAATTATATTCCTTCAAAATTTTCTGTTACTTTCAGCTGTAATCAATAGGTGACTTTGCTTTTGGTGGGTTTCATATCTGGCGTACCCCGAATTTTGGGACTAAAGGCTTTGTTGGCATTAAAAATTAATTATATATGCAGGCCAAGCACCTTAGTAGTGCTTATTTTGATAATTCCAAAACTTTTTTGTTTATTTTAAATTTTTAATTGAAACTACTAGTTAACTACTTACCTTTTTCCATCCTTAGAAAAAAAAAATGTGCATATAACATTTTACGGATTACACTTTTTGTACTCCAGTAAAAAATAGCCAGAAGTCTGTTGCTCTTTCTCCAGTTGGAGATAATTGAAATGAAGCAAATCACATTTATTATCCTTAAGATATCTCAGCCAACTTGTTGCAAAACTGGAGCCACAATTATTCTAGTGGTTACTGACTTGATGGTACTGGTTTCTGGTACAGATCCAAACCTCCTACCAGCACCAAATGAATCAGACTACAATATAGGAACTACAAGTTTTAACAACATAAAAACTGTTTGATGTCTCTCATTAATTAAACTGGATTTGAAAAAGATATTTTATCCTACTTTTGAATAGAAATGCTTATGTTGGAATTGTACATATTTTTGGCAGTTGGTTGAATACGACAATGATGGAAAACAGAACAACCTTGGGCACAGCTGATCTAGATGGTTTTGACAAGGTGTGTAGTTTTGATAATATATACTTGTATTATTGTAAATTGTTGCTTCTCTTGTGCAAACTATAACCAGTATTTTATCTTGACCAAATATGTGCACAGTTTAAATATCGATGCATAATATGGATTAAATACACGCCACCTGTCCCTTGAATTTCTAGTAATGAAGTTAGATTTGTTAAAAATGTGAGTCCTTTAACATTTCATTGTGCAAGTCTAATCTTTGAGCAAGCTCATTTGCCAAGTCTGGTCGTTAGGGATGTCACTGGAACCTGTTAATCCAATTACCTGTACTGACGCGTATGGATAAGGATTTTTTTCTTTTTTCGTGAAAATTTATCCTGTAAAGCTTAAATAGTAAAAAAATTTCAATAATTGGGCAAGGGTACATGTAAGGATGATTTCTTACCAGTTATCCTATAGTATAATTGATAATTACAAAATCACATACATTAATTTATTAATCATTTGTGCAGTTGAGTATATTTACTGTTAAGACATGATTGATTTATGCAACATTTATATACTTTTGTTTAATTAATAATTTGCTTTCTTTTTAAATAATTAGACCAAGGAATATATAATTTTTGGTTCTACGATATGTCGATATTAGATACATGTTGTGTTTAAAGTAATATATTCATTTGTTTGCTATTTATTTGGGTTATATTATATAAATTATCATTATATTCAATAATTACATATTGCCTGTCCATTACATGTTAATTTTTAATGGGTAAAATTAGGGTCTGAATAAGACTAATTCTTAATGGGTGTGGATTTGAAATACCTTTACCTAGCCTGCTTGAACCGTTTGAGTTTGCATGAATTAGTCACAAACAGCAAAAGAAATCCTAGTATGCTAAATTGTGTTTCCCTTGGAATGGAAACTGGTGTAATAAATATCATCTGTTTAAATGATTAAGAAAGTTAAAACTAAAATAACCTGCTTGATACTTGCAAACTGGAGAAACAATAGGTTGCTTTTTCTGGATGCAATAAATTTCTGGTCAAATTTATGCATAAATGCATGCATGCCATGTTTGGTTAGTGTGAAAACTACATCACATATCAACATCAAGAAAGCAGTGCTACTCATTTATGTAGGTATGACGTCAGCTTCTCATATCATGGTTCTTATGCAATTTAGGTTTTGTTTTGAATGTGACCAATGGTAGAAAAAAAATTTCAGTATTTTTGATACAAGTATACTAGAATATATCATATATTCTAGAAAATCAAAATAATATTTTAAACATGATTGCTATACTTTAAAAACTTAGAACAAAAAGGATGTTAATTGGTACGATTGTTGTACTGACTAAAACGTAATGACCATGTTAATTGTAGGAATTATTAAGTGATTTGATTCTTCTTGTTATTTCTGTTACTATTGCAGAGAAAATTGCCATCTTCAGGTTTTGAAGTTGAGGTAGTACTTGTAGATTATAATGGACCTGCACCCGCATCACCAACACCTGCACCCACAACTGCAACTCCAAAACCTGACGTCGTCACGTCCAGTGCCACCACAAGGGAAGCTCCAGCAAGTCAAAATCCTGCAACTCCTGAACTTTCCAGCAAAGAAGTAACCACCTCTAAAGAGAACAAAAATGATGTTTTCTCAGACAATGAATCTGAAGAAAATAAAAGGTCTGGAAAGGATTCTAGCACATCGAATGTGTCGCAAGCTCTTGAGAAAATCACACTGAAAAAGGAGGATAGTGCTACGAAATCAACTGATACTTCTGCTCCAGTGGAGGCAACAACTGGAGACTCTGGTAAGAATGCTGCCTCAGCTTCTGTGCCAGTGCATAGCAATTTGGATTCGAATAGCGTGAGTGAATTCAAGGCAATTGCAGCTGATGCATCAGTTTTCTCATTTGGTGACGAGGAAGATTATGAGAGCGAGTGACCATACTTTGTTTTGTGTTGGTATGTGTAGATAGACGGGTTTAAAAGAATTTGATTCATTGTTGTATTTTGTTCCCTTTTAACCAAATGTTGCTGCTTCATCTACGAAATCTGTACACCTTCAATTACATCAGACAAATAATGTATCATTTGACTTTGTTTACATTTTTTTTCCCCTTCTTACTGCGGTTACACCAAATGGCGATCACCCCGGTAGCTATTGTATATCTACCTGCTTTATTAGGCTTGAATACGAGATATCAAAGATGTATCCAAGTTTATCTAGTTTATTGGGAAGCTAAATAACAATTGCACGCTGGCACAGGTTGTAGTTAACAAATAGTGTTTTCTGTTCGTTTGATATGTTGGTCGGTTGGTCGTTATTTTGGCATAGACACCCCCCGAGAACTCTCCCTACTTGCTATCGTCTCCCTCCTCTCCATTTCTATGGGCATTACATAGTTCTGCCAAGATGGTTCAATACAATTTTGTAGGATACTATTTCCGACAGTTAAGAGTGTTATATCAGAGCAGACAACGTACGAGTTAATTTTTCTAGTTTTTTTTTTTTTTTGAGACAGCAGCTGTCAAGAAGAATTTTTCTAGTTTAATCTAAGAACTTTTTTTCACGAGAAGCAGTCTTTAAGACGGTAGTTAAAGGGAAAATTTTTAACAAAGACAAAATTACCTTTCATAATTTTAAATAGAACAAAGTAGTAACTTTTTTTTTTAATAAAAGCACACCTATAGCAGTATTATCATTGCCGGTATAATCCAGCCCTATAGCGGCAATGAAAGTGCCGCTATAGGATTTTTTTTTTTTTTACGGGGTTGATCTGTTTAGAGGGGTCAAATTGCTATGGAAACAATAAAAAAAAATTGAGGGAGGGTCAAAGAATTCCTAATATTAGAGGCCACTTGATCTAGTGCAATTAATGTTAGACACGCATTTTTAGGAATCGAATTTGATTTAAATTTGCTTTTAAGATGAAGTTGATATAGCAAAGAATTGTAACACATGAAAAACGGAATTTAAATTGTTTAAAGTATGATGCGAAATAGTTGTTTTATGTGTTGCGAATATATCATTTTTTTTTTGGCTGCTACTTAGGATTCTTCAATCATGCATGTCGTACTGTGTCGTGTCAAACACAATCGTGTCGAAGTCTCGTGTCGTGTCGTGTCGTGTTAAATGGTGAAAGGAGCTAATACGACATGCATTTTGACACACATCGTGTCGTGTCATGTTGTCGCATCATGTTAGTCGTGTCAGATCATTTTATTATTTTTAAAATAAAAAAAAATTAAAAATAAAAGTAAAAGAAAAAAATTTACTCAATGTAATAATTTATTATTTGGCTGAGTTTAAATTGATTTTATATTAAAATTCAATTTATAACCGTACTTTCTTTTTTCAACTTATATTTAATTTTTTAAATATTTTATTTTTGTAAATCTGTTAGAAATGAGCTACCAAAAAAATAAAATCATCAATTAATCTTTTAACAAAAATATTTTGGCAATTTAGTACTGATATATATATTGAATTTGAATTGTAGAATAGTCAAATAAACTACAATAATATTTTTTTCTTCATTTTAATATTTTAACATTTGTAATAAATTATTATAAAAAATAAAGAACATTTTCTAACACGATGTGTCAACACGACACGATCATGTCGCATCAAAAAATTTTAAGTGTCGTTTTGCGTGTTGGCACGACACAACATTCGTGTTGGCATGACACGACATCCGTGTTGGCACGACACCACACAACACGAGTACGGAATTAGCACGACACGATCGTGTTACGTGTCGTGTCATAATTGTGTCGTGTTGGCAATCTTGAAAAATTAACAAGATTTGACATGATAGACTAACACGCAACACGACACGAACACGAACTAACACGACATGACACGTATTTAATTTTTAATATTATCAATAATAGCATCATAAACCTACTTCTTCTAAATTGTTTTTATAGAAAAATATTTAAATTGATTTTATATTAAAATTCAAATTTTAACTTTACTTTTTTTTAATGTATATTTACTTTCTTAAAATATTTATTTTTTTAATCTATTGAAACAATAAAGAAATGAGTTAGCAAAAAAAAAATCATCAATTAATCTTTTAATACAAAAAAAAGAAAAATTTCTGACACGACGTGTCGACACGACACGACTGACAAATCATATTACGTGTTAGTGTCATGTTGATTCGTGTTCGTATTGTGTGTTAGTCGTGTCGTGTCAGTTAATTTTCAAAATTACCAATGCGACACGATAACACGATCGTATCGTGCCAATTCCGACTCATGTAGTGCCAACACGCATTTCGTGTCGTGTCATTTTGAAGAACCCTATATACAAATAAAATTGAACAATTTTAAAAATATTAATTATACATATACTTAAAAATTATATAAAATTACATTAACATTTATTCATATAATAAACAAAAATAAAGTAAACGAAAAAAAGAAAAATCAACGACATTAATTAAAATGCAAAGTAAAATGAAAAAAAAGGAAAGTCCTATAGCTGCATTAGTATTGCCGCTATAGGCAAAGTAAAATGAAAAAAAAATAGTTGCTATAGCGGCAATACTAGTGTCGCTATAGCTGTGCTGTTATTAAAAAAAATGGTACTCGTTTGTTCTTTTTAAAATTATTAGGGATATTTTTGTCTTTGATAAAAATTTCCCTGGTTAAAGACGATGGTAGTTCAAATCGGCTAAAGATTCTTTTAAGTATATAAATTGCAGTCTTAACTCTCGTAATTATCTAAAAATAAAAATAAAAGATTTTGTGCTAACGAAGAGGACCAGATTCCATTTAAGCTGGTTACGCCGACACTGACATGGGTATGACTGTTAGTACGACACAGTGACATGTCATTTTTGGCATATAGGAGCAGTGTGGGGGTAAGAAAATTTCAAAACTATATCTTTTATACAATATTTACTTGAGAAAAAATACATAAAGGGGCGTTTGGATTCCCATGGAATTTTGGAGAATTTCATCTTCCTACCATAAATTTATTATAAACAATCCAAATTCTTCACAAAATTACACACTTCCCAATAAATTTATTCCTAGGAATTGCAACTTTTCCAAATTTTTCAAATTTCTAAGCGATCCAAACGGCCCCAAAAGTATTTTCATGACTCCATGAATTTGGGATATTATGTCCCATTTTGTTAATTTTCCCCACCCTGTAAAAACTTAGACTGGACTCTAATCTGTTTAATTTCTACTAGGACATTAATGGCATTGTCGTGTAGGACTGGTAGGACAAAGCCTAGTGTTCGTACTCGCTATATAAAATACAGTATTGTCCTTTTCTTTTTCGTAAGATACATATAACTTTCAAGTTGGCAATGGCAAATGTGAATTAATTGATACAATAACAATTTTATGCAGTTAAACAATCAATTAGCTAGTTAAAGTGTGAAAAATTTGCCCAATGTTTTTGTCTTATTGCCATGACCACAAATTAGTATTAGTTTTATTGTTGTTATTTCAAATGGGAGCGTTTGGATAGTTGGAAGAAAGAAGAAGAAGAATGAAGAAGAAGAAGAAAAAAATTATAAACAATCCAAACTTTTCACAAAGTTACACAATTCCCAATACTTCTTTCCACTTCTTCCCTTCTTCCCTTCTTCCCACACCTATCCAAACGCACCCACAAGAAATTGACTACAGCATCTATCACAATGCAAACCTAAGATGTGAAGTGGTCTTATTTAGTAGAATTTCTATTTAAAAGCAGGAACATTGTCAATTTCATATTTATTGTTAGGAGCACTATATGTGCCGTAGAGGACGGAAAGGTCCCAAGAAATCTAATTAATAAGTAAACCTCAAATTTGACACCAAAACTCCAAAATGTTCTTATTTGGAGACCTTTGCTTTTTGAAGAATTATCCATAATTCAAAGAACTTTAGTAAAATTTCAGAGGCACCTAGATTGAACAAAGCACGAACTTATGTGAACAAGTATCATTTTCCTGTTCCTAGGTGGTCGCTACCTAGTTTTCAAAAAAAAAAAAAAAAAGTATCATTTTCCTGACAAAGAGATCACACCAGTGCAGGGACAAAAATAGAAGGACCATTTGATAGAAGAAGTATTATTAAATAATTAATACCTTAATTATTGAACTTCTAATTAAGCCCCTTACCTATTTGTACTTTTCGAGATATATTGACAATAAATGATGAAATACTAGAATTAGAGCATACTGATTCCTTTTTTAATATTACTCAGTCGTTTTGGTACATAAAAAGAATGCACTTTATAATTCTTTTAAAGGACTCTGCAATTTTATCTGGATTATGAATGCCTGACGATACTTGATAAAAAAAATGAAAATAAAAGAATGCCTGATGACGATCATAAAATTGCATATGCATTCTTTATAATTTACATATATTGTGTAACTCGTTTTTAATAAATTAAAAATTATTCGGTCATCCTTAAGCAGTTTGAAATTTTAATTGTTTTGATTAAACAATTTCTAAATTGCACAAAATGCGTTACGAAACTTAAAACTATAGAGAACATATATGAAATTTTATTTCTTTTATTTTGATAATTATTTTACCGGTTGTTTGTGACTGTTAAAAATAAAAACATAATAACAATAAACTGTTTATACATTTAGAATATCTCTTTTTCTTTATTTCATTTTCCCCCTTCTAATTAAGTTTAATGAAAAGATCAATGAGCGTCATTAAATATATAGGAGATAGCTAAATGACGCTATCGCAATTAATTTATATGAGGGACCAAAATTGAGCCTCACCTAATGCTACACAATTGGTGACAGGTCACCACTCAGGCATGAGGAGCATGACCAGAATTTGTCATTTTCTGATTGGAATTACTAAATAAGCAAAATAGTAATCTTTAATTTAAGAATTGGCGACTTGTAAGTAGTCTCAAGCAATTCGTTACTTGTGAACTGATTTATTATCCCAAATTGCTGAAATAATCTTAAAAAATAATTAACCAGCTATTTCAATCGCTAAATATCGCTAAATAAATCATCGTTGTTGTATGTTACAAATGTTTAATTTAATAATAAGAAGTGTTCAGTTAAATGCGTCAGAGTCGCGCGCGCGTGGGTCAAGAGGTACGCTAGGAGGCAGGGATAGAGCCGGAAAAAATTTAATTTGAACCAGATCGGTTCATGACCCCTTCTAATTTTTTCATGTGTTTTTTGTCCGATTTGTGACTCCTTCGCTTGATTTTTTTGTTATAACAGTTATATTTCCTGTTGCAACTAATTGAACATTTCTATACTTATTAAACTGAACATTTAGATACGGCGAAAGTACGCTGGGTGATGGACCTTCGCTGAGGCGCTGTGTAGCACGATGACGCGGATGGTAATTAGTGCGAAGACACTAATCAATTTCCATAATTAACTGTTCATTAGAATCGGCCTTTAGTCTAAAATTTATAATAACATTTTTCCGAGTAGTGATTGTAAATTTGTAATTTGGCTAGAAATTTTCGTACACAAAAAGTGAAGAATCAATCACCATTTTTTATCTAACAAAACAATTAAGCATTCATTCTGCAAAGATAAATTTAATCCTGGCTCACAAATATCTCTCAACATATATCACCAGCACTTGATTGTGTAAATAACGATATATATCTTCACAAAAAGTTCCTAAAGACGAGCGCCTTCAACCAACATACGAGATATGTATAATGTATGCTCTTCCGTATAAATTGAATATGCATGCTAATGTGAGTAAGGTCCGAAATTTTGTTTGCAAAACGGGGCTAGGTACCAGCACTCCAGAAGCACATGCAGACAGCATGTTCGTCAGATGGTGCACTCGACACGCAACACATATTAGCACAGACCCACTCATATTTTTTTTATATTAATTGCGTATCATGTTTTATTGGTCCAAAAATCCGAATTTATTCAATTCAAATTTTTAGCACATGTATCTAGTACGTAGCCCCTACGCCTATTGCAAGTGATACATGACCAATTGCCAAATTGGCAATAATGTTTCAGATTTTCAATACATGGTGTGACCAGCAAATTTCCTTCTTTTTTTTTCGGAGTTGGATATGTTAAGAATTCGAGCGTCTACGCAGCAGAAGTTAGATTTTAGGTTCGATGAGGCACGATCCAAGTGCAACTTGCACAAGAACCGTGCCCCTTAGGGCTAGTCAGCACGAGGATCTCAATACAGCAATCACACAATTTAGATACAAGAGAACACGAGAATTTAATGAGGTTCAGCACCAACTTGGTGCCTACGTCCTCCACACACACGCACACTCTTTTTTTTTATTTTTATTTTCTGTCAATGTCTGAGATACATATTACATGGAGAAGATGAATATTAAATAGGAAAACTATCCTATAGAGGCACATACCCCCTTTCCATAATTCCCCATTATTTCTTTCTTTATTTGTTACATTTGGCATTTTATTTACAAGGAAACTATCCCAACATACTAGAACCACACCCCTGGACGTGCCATACACGTATTTCCAACTTTGGTGCAGCCTGGACCTTTCCTTGTATGAAAAACGCGTCTGTTCTGCCAACCATTCGGCTGGACCTGGCCGAACACCTGGCCGAATGCCCTATTTTGATCTTCTATGGCAGCACATACTGCCACACTTCATGTTTTAACACTCCCCCTCAAGTTATACAACTTGTAAGGACAATTTGTCTATTTTTCTTTAATAATTTGTGCCATGCATTCGATCCATAACTTGATCTTTTGCAGCACTTTCTCACACTCCCCCTGAAGTGGACATGTACTGATTTGTCATGTCTCACTTGCATGGAGTGCTGCACACCGGTACACACCGTGTTCTAAGGCACACACCTTTTGTCTTCATTGGCACACACATGCCTTCAAGTTCTTCATTCAAACTTTCCATGAGTCGCACACACGACGACGACACACATCGCTACATGGATCAGTTTATTCACTTGGCACGAGTCACACTTCTTGTGCTAGACCCTAGCGCCTTGCAACAAACCATTTTGCTCGGTCCGTGCCCTTCTGGCACGCCCCGTGCACCACAGCCAAGTAATCATTTATCTCAAGCCACCTACCAGTTCATACCATCACACATGAGAGATATTATTTACTAACCTTATTCCAAATAGATTACTCTTAGTCTTCTTCTATCGCATCATATCTTCAACTTTACTTTTAATGGCTTTGAATTCTTTGACCTGTCACATGTTAGACTTGAGCATCCTTTGCTTGACTCGCACATGACTTGATCGTTACCTTCTTGGCCATCTTATAGAGCTCATTGCATGACACGATATCCACCCGACTCGAGCACACTTGTGCTCGACCCGAGTATTCCTTGAGTATATCTTCATTACTTGGATTAAGGTCTAAGTCTTGACTCGCCTTGACCACTTGATCCAACCTGGACCATATGACATGACTAGAGCCTCTCGTCCATTGATCTCTCATGCTTATTCACTTTATATCCAACTTGGACACCAAATATTTCTCTTACTTCAACTCTCCCCCTGAGAGGGATATTTGGTGGCTTGCATACTTGATTAACTCTTGACTTCACATGCCCTCGACTCAAAGACATTCAACTCCCCAACTTGAAGAGCCTTTCAGACCTAACTTAGGCCTTTCTTCTTGACCCGTCATGGGCCACAACTTGATTGATACCAAAGATCTCTCTCAATTTTGCTCTCCCCCTGAGAGAGATATTTGGTTACACATGTAACTTGCCTTTTGTGTTATTGGACCCGACTTGGGTCCTCTTGTTGAACCCGATTTGGGCACTCTTACTAGACCAGATTTTGACCACCATCATGACCCATCTTAGGCCTTCTCCTTGGATCCGACTTGGACCACTTTCGTTGTTTCAGAACAGACCATTTTAACACCCATTCGGCCATCCATTCGGCCGAACACGTGGCCGAACAGACCCATCATGGACATTTGACCTATTCTAGATTTTCGATTTGGACCCGACTCGAGCCACAACCAATACTTTTGATCAATTGACATGAGACAAATCATTTGGCCTACCATTCTGCCTACCATCCGGCCGAATATACAGCCGAACAGACCTTAAATTCAACTACGATTACATTCTTGACTCGACTTGAGCCTTCAATCAAACCCGACTTGGGTTACTTTGATGTTCTGACTTTGGTCATTTCATCTATTGTCATATTCTTTCTATACCCAAACCATGTAATCAACCATACAACAAAATCAATTCTAAGCAAACCACAACAAACTTGTTTTATTCTGGATAAATCATGGTCACACAACCAACCAATATCTAATCACCTTGTTGATTCAATCTTCCAGAAAACAAATAAGATACCTTATTTTTATTGTGGCTAGACAGATCTGCTTCTTTATGGTAGATTTGGACTCCAATCACCGCTCACAGGCCACACAACCCAAGCGATACCTTCGTGACAACTTCATATGACTCAGAAACACCATTAATCACCAGGGACGTGACGGTTCTGCCTCCCGTTCGGCCGAACACACAGCCGAATGTCTCTTTTCTGGTCCCGTTTGGCCGCGCACACAGCCAATAACCCAGTTCTTGATCCTGTACGGCCGTACACACAGCCGAATAGTCTGTTTTCAACAGTTATGTCGCTGCTCGTGCTCCAAAGTCGATGTAGAAAGCCACTCGAACGGTTGTCTATCTCCATACACCTTTTTGGTTGAAGAAACACCCGTCTTGCACTTGCTTCGAGTCGTTCTTCGCCTTCCATCGCCTTCGTTTTGTCCTCTCATCTTTGAACCACGCTCTGATACCATGTTAAGAATTCGAGCGTCTACGCAGCAGAAGTTAGATTTTAGGTTCGAGGAGGCACGATCCAAGTGCAACTTGCACAAGAACCGTGCCCCTTAGGGCTAGTCAGCACGAGGATCTCAATACAGCAATCACACAATTTAGATACAAGAGAACACGAGAATTTAATGAGGTTCAGCACCAACTTGGTGCCTACGTCCTCCACACACACGCACACTCTTTCTTTTTATTTTTATTTTCTGTCAATGTCTGAGATACATATTACATGGAGAAGATGAATATTAAATAGGAAAACTATCCTATAGAGGCACACACCCCCTTTCCATAATTCCCCATTATTTCTTTCTTTATTTGTTACATTTGGCATTTTATTTACAAGGAAACTATCCCAACATACTAGAACCACACCCCTGGACGTGCCATACACGTATTTCCAACTTTGGTGCAGCCTGGACCTTTCCTTGTATGAAAAACGCGTCTGTTCTGCCAACCATTCGGCTGGACCTGGCCGAACACCTGGCCGAATGCCCTATTTTGATCTTCTATGGCAGCACATACTGCCACACTTCATGTTTTAACACTCCCCCTCAAGTTATACAACTTGTAAGGACAATTTGTCTATTTTTCTTTAATAATTTGTGCCATGCATTCGATCCATAACTTGATCTTTTGCTGCACTTTCTCACAGGATAAGCTTGAGTTCCTGGACATGTTGGAAAATCCGATGCAATTTCGGGGAATGATTCCAATGAATGTAAAATTAAAATGGATTGTTCAAATTAACAATTTGGGGACTAAAGATTGAGTGAACTAAAGTTTAATCTCAATGTTAAATATATTTGAATGGTGAGGACTAGTCCCTACTTCAAAATATTAACTATTATCTAAAATTGAATTAGTGTTGTTTTGCTAATCGTATGAGAATAAAAGTAGGATTAGTTATTCAGGATTAAAATTGTTAGTCTCGATCCAATTCTTAAGAATAATGTTAATCTCAGAATAAAGATTTTTGTTTGGATGATGTAGGAATAACAATGACCTTTATCTTAGATCATTAACAAACCAAAATTTTAATCTCACTTCTTATTCTAACATCTAGTCAGATTAACCAATCTTACTCTGATTCGGAATAAGCTCTTAATCCTAGACTGTTTGGATTGTCTCTTAATCCATAATTAGCTATTTAGTCCAAAATAACTCTTATTTCTGACTATCCAAACAGAGTCTTATAAAGAATAGAATAAATTTGTTTAACGATTAACACTTCTTTCGCTATTATAACCCTTTCTTTACACTGAATAACTCCAACATGATCATATCTTACACTCGCAGCTTGTGCTAAAAAAATCAATCATTGACATAATGATGAGTTACAAATAGGGGTGAAAACAGGGCGGATAACATCCACTCCAAACCGTATCCATATTCGAAAAATAACATATTCAGATATTAATATCCATATTCGAACGGATACGGATGCGGATATGGATTTTTTTAAATAGATACGGATACGGATATGGAAAGCAATGTTGATATGGATTCAGATTCGGATACTAATACGAATAAATATCTGTATCCGGATTTTTATATAAAACAGGTATCCAAATTGACAATTTTGATCTACAAATGTTGGACATATATAGTATTTTTTTGTGTAAATCTTAGAATATATTACCATGCTTACTCTATAGAAATTTAGAAAAAAAAATATTTTGTTATCAATTTTGTTGAATTAATGAATTTATTATATTTTTATGGTTTTATTTTTGCTTAGATGCATTAAAAGATATAAATATATTATTTTTTCTTTAATTGTTTGCCAATAATTATGATATAAAATGCTTGAGATTGAAATTTTTGACGGAAAATGAATTATCAATCAAGATGTTTTTTGTTTATATAAAAAAATATCGTGTAAAATAAAATCCGTATTAGATAATCATTCGAACCGTATTCGTATTCATATTCGAATTCGAAAAAAATATATAAATACATATATGATATGAGCACTGCATGCGCAGTATCCGATACGTTTTCACCCCCTAGTTGCAAATCGATGATGGCAAGAATTAAAATAACAAAAATTAAATAAATAGATCCCTTAAAACACAAGTGGCAAAAGCCCAAGATGGTGGCGACTCGCCACGCCATACTGGCTAGTAACTACACTCCATAAGCCCAATATGGGATTTACACTCGTTAAATAAGTGGAGCTGAGTCATGGGTCCCGGTTGTCATTCATAGGAGAGAGTATTGAACCTTGGCGTCAAAGAAAATTTCCCAATTGAAAATTATGGTTAAAAGTGTTAATCTTGGCTACTGGCACTACGGAAAAAAAGACCTTCTGTAACGGGACTTCTGTAACGGTTTTTGAAATAACCGTTACAGACTAGTGAGGCACAAGGAGGGAAAATTGGTGCCACAAATCTGTAACGATTATTATTAAAAAACCGTAATAATATTTCCGTCATGTAATAGGGAAAAAGTGCGTCCACCTTCTGTAACGGTTGTTGGATAATAACCGTTACAGAAGATACTAGAAAAAGAAAGAATTAATAATAATCTTCTGTAACGGTTATATATAAATAACCGTTATAGTATCTCTGTAATTTTGTAACGGTTATTTCCTAATAACCGTTACATAAAGGCAAATAATTTTTTTTAATGATTCTGTAACGGTTATTAGGAAATAACCGTTACAGAAAGGTTCTGTATAAATATATCTTCCTCCCTCATTAAGTCTCATCTAACTCTCAGCCGCACTTCCCCCTTTCTCTTCTTTTCATTTATTGCGAATTTTGTGGTGTCCACTTCACTCCAAAAAATAGCAAAAAATTCTAAAAATTCAGAAAAAATAATAATTAGAAAGAGAATAAGAAGGAGAGCAGATTTAAGGTAAAAAAATTAAATTTGAACCGTATTTTTTATTTTTTACATTTTTTCCTTATTTATTTCGATTTTTTCATTAATTTATGGTTATTTTATGTTTTTTTATATATTTTAAGATCTCATTGAATATGAGAAGATCTTACATCGGCCGGATAAGTCGCACGATTCAACGGATCAAAAGTCACACGATTGAAAGTATATTTTCATGAAATCCTCTTTTTTTAAATTATTTGCATTTCGTTAATAATTTGCATATATATATATAGGCATGAATTTCGTATTGTCATATAGGAACCAAATACCGGAACTCAACTGAATTTAGGTCATTGCCCGTCCGAGATTAATCCATTAGGGATTAATCTCGGATAGTACTCCCGGTCGGGAGTACTGCTCTTTGGATACGATCTGTCTCATTTAGGACAACGAGTTGTACGTTAGATGCAATGTGTTGTTTGAGAGAAATTCGGCGGCATTTCCCTTGTGTTCCCACGGATACGAACGCACGAGCAATCGTGTGTTGGCGTATTCAGGAAACATAAGGGAAAATACTGTTGAATTTTTCTCAGATAGCACATTGCATCTAACGTACGCTCGCTAATGAGACAGAGTATCCAAAGAGCGGGCTAGGATGGTGACCGGTCCGAAAATCTAGTATGACAAATTGGTCCGAAACCCTAATAATTTGCATAAATTTTATTGTTCAGATGGATCGGACGTGGATGTACTCAAGTAATCGATGCTCGTCTACATTTTGGGAGAGGACTTGAAGAATTTATGGTTTGTGCTAAAGAGAATTTGAAAATGAAAGAAGATGATAAAATGTATTGTCCTTGTCGTGTTTGTCAGAATTTGTTGAAGTGGTAATTTGAAGTGAAAGCTCATTTGATTATAAATGGATTTCAACCGGATTATAGTCGGTGAACTCTCCATGGAGAGAATGGGGGAGATTGTTGTAATAGCACAAATGTATTGGATTGTGTGTATGAGGAAGAAAATGTATCATTGGATGATGAAATTGATGATGTCAATGTATTTGATGATGAGAATGTAGATGATGATAGAAATGTAGATAACTCAGAATTTAATGCTGATTTTGATGAAATTGTGAAAATGTGGATTAAAATTTTGTTGATAATGTTGAAATTTTTTGTATGTTACGTGAAGAAGATAAAATAGCTTTATATCCTGGTTGTGAATTGTCAAAACTTCATGTTGTTTTCAAACTGTTCAATCTTAAAGCCAAAAATGGATGGAGTGATACAAGTTTCACATCTTTGCTCAAACTATTACATAAAGAATTTCTTCCAAAAGATAACCAGTTGCCAGATTCAATTTATAAGCCTAAAAAGATGTTATTTCCTTTAAAAATTGGAGTTGAGAGAATTCATGCATGTCCAAATAACTGCATATTATTCCGGAATGAGTACGAAGACTTGCATAAATGTCCAAAGTGTAATGCGTCACGGTATAAACCGAGGGACAATCAGATTGGAGATGAAGGTAGTAAGGGACCAGCTACGAAGGTGGTGTTTTATCTCCCAATAATATCAAGATTCCAGCGACTTTTCTCTAACGCGAAGGATACCAAATTGTTAAGATGGCACGCAGACTGCAGAAAAAAAAGGCGATGGCATGCTCAGACACCCAGCAAACTCTCCAGATTGGATAAATATAGATAGGGAATTTGAAGATTTCGGCAGTGAACCTAGAAATCTCAGATTGGGTTTATGTACAGACAGGATGAATCCTTAGTGCAACATGAGTAGCCGGCAGACTACGTGGCCGGTCTTATTGTGTATTTACAATCTTCCTCCCTGGCTATGCATGAAAAGGAGATACATGATGATGTCCTTGTTGATTTCTGGTCCCAAACAAATAGGTAATGATATAGATGTGTACTTGGCTACATTAATAGATGACCTTGGTAAATTGTGGCAGAATGGAGTGAAAATATATGATGCACACTCTAGAAGTGAGTTTAACCTCCATGCCATGATATTTTGCACAATCAATGATTTTCCTGCATACGGAAACCTGTCAGGGTATAGGAATAAAGGAGCGAAAGCGTGTCCTATTTGCATGGAAAACACCCATTTTGTGTACCTGAAAACTACAGAAAAAATGTTTACTTGGGACACCGGAGTTTTATTAAGAACAGCAATCACCCTTACCGTCGAGACAAAAAAAGGTTTAACGGTGTTGTGGAAAAAAACAAGGCCCCAATACCTCAGGGGTGTATCGACAGGTGAAAGACATTAATGTAAAATTTGGTAAGAAATTTGCAAATGAGATACCCAAGGGGATATGGAAGAAGAAGTCTATATTAAGGAATCTTGAATATTGGCAGAGTTTGGAGATTAGGCATTGCTTAGATGCGATGCACATAATAAAGAACATATGTGAAGCTTTTATTGGTTGCATGTTGGAAATTCAAGGGAAAACTAAAGATGGCGTAAGTACGAGGAAGGACATGGTTGAAATGGGAATTCGGCAAGAACTAGCGGCACAAGATAAGAAAAAAATCGAGCTTGGCTACCTGCAGCACAATTTAATTTATCAAAGCAAGAGAAAAAAAGCTTATTAGAATGCCTGAAATCTATTAAGGTTCCTACTGGTTATTCCTCGAATATATCTAGAAAGGTTTTTATTAAAGACAACAAATTACTTGGTATGAAGTCACATGATTATCACGTCCTACTGACGCAGTTATTTCCGGTCGCAATTCGAGGAATTCTAAGGGAAGAAGTGAGGAAAACCATCACTAAATTGTGTTTTTTCTTTAATTCCATTTGCTCTAAAGTGATTGATCCGAATAGTTTGGACAAGTTACAGGAAGGTGTTGTACTAACCCTATGTGAGCTGGAGATTTACTTTCCGCCATCGTTTTTTGACTCCATGCTGCATTTGACCATTCATTTAGTTAGAGAGATAAAAATGTGTTTATACATGTATTTCTAAGTACATGTATCCTTTTGAAAGAGTCATAGGTCATGTATTTCTACGGTTACACCGATTATTTGCAGGATGTATAACCAATCGGTCTTCCAAAGTCTCGACATGAGGGTAGACTTGAAGGAAAATGTTATATATTAACTTCCAATGTTAATCTTATTTAGCACAAATGTTCACATAAATCACCTTATTTAGCACAAATGTTCACTTAAAGCACAATATTTGTTCACCTTATTTAGCATAAATTTTCACTTTTCAGGTACAATTGGAGCTAGTAGTCATATACCGGATCTTGCAATGAGAACCAAAGCACATATAAAAGTTCTCCAACATCTTGCTATTGTGGCGCCTTACATCAATAAAAATCTAATCGAGTTACGTGAACAATACCCTTCTTACACTGAAAACTTGATTACCATAGAGCATGAAATAAAATTTGTCCAATGGCTTGAAGATAAAGTACAGTCCCAGTTGCAAGAAGGATCAAAGGTCGATGAAACCGTGAAATGGTTATCAAGACGTCCTAATGTCGTGGTCGAGACATACTAAGGGTATGACTTGAATGGATTTACCTGGTACACATGGAAACATGATGGTTAAAGTGCCGTGCAAAATAGTGGAGTCACTGTTGTAGCTTTATGTAGTGATAATGTTAGGTCGGCTACTTATTATGGGTGGATCGAGGAGATTTGGGAACTAGATTACCTGAAATTTAAGATACCCTTATTCAAGTGTGCATGGATCGACAACGGTCACGGTGGAGTTAAAAAAGACAAGATGGGGTTTATAACTGTTGACTTCAATAAAAGGGGCTTATCGAGACGATCCTTTTATACTTGCAAATAATCAAGCAATGCAAGTTTTTTACATTCAAGATCCGGCAGATAAGAAAAGACATGTTGTGCTTCAAGATAAATGTTCATCTTATTTTAAGTACAAATGTTCACCTTATTGAATACAAATGTTCATCTTATTTATTACTTGCCACTTTCAGGAAAAGGACGTATTGTCGGTGTTGGTGATGTCGTAGATGAAGAAGCATACGACCACTTTTAGGAAATACCTCCTTTTTCTATCGGTATCGACGATACATCACAGCCAGTATCGATCAGTTGTAGGCGTACAGATAACACCGAAAGCGTGTGGGTTGATACGCGGAGAAAAAAAGAAAGTAGCTACATAATCACATGTGAGTTAAAAAACTAATATAAATTATTCTTAACATATATGTATTATTTTTATTTTTTATAGGTCATTGATTGGTGAAATTTAACATATATGTGCTAATTTATGTGCTAATTTATGAACAAATTTATTTTTAATTTTTGTTTAACATTCTAAATTGTTGAACTTATTATTTAACATTTTGTTGAACTTATTATTTAGCATTTCAAAATTATTATTTATTGAACTTAAATGTAACAGTCAGTCAAAATTACTTAATTAAATTTTCCAAATCACTTAACCAACACCGAAAATCAGTCAAAATCACTTAATACCGAAATAAAATTCACAGGAAAACCTTCTGTAACGGTTATTAGCTAATAACCGTTACAGAAGATGATGAAGGAATTTATAACCTAGGATATCAATAAATTTATAACCTAGAACTAACCTCACTAGTCGTTTTAGTTAAGCTTTAGGGTCGAACCCAAGGGACGGTACAACTGATTACTAGGCTTTACTTACTCACGAAAGCTAGACAATTAATTTTTGGAGTTTTATGATTTTAAAAGACAATTATCTAAAGTGCAATTAAATTAATTACTTTTGGTATTTTCTGGACTAAAAATAAATGCAAATAATATCCTAGGAATTTGTGTTCAATTAGTTTAGCTCCAAAGCACCTTTGTCTACAATTTTCACCGAGACAGAGGCATATTTCGGACCGAAATGAATGGATTTCGGACCGAAATCCATACTGTTTCTGTCCAAAACTTACTTTAGACGTCTTGTTTCAACTTGATATCTTTACACAATGTTATGTGAAGGCTACTGGACGACCAGACCTAAGTCCTAACCTCAGCTGTCGCGATTTCGGTTCTGACTTGACTTGGAACTCGGTGTTTGCCACATAAACAACTAAACCTATACTTTCGTTCTGATTTAGCTATTTAAGTATGTTTAGTTGGATTTCTAGAGGTATTTAAAGTCCTGTCGGATCAGTAAAAGTTACACCTTTCGGTCGCAAACTAACCTCCTCTTTCGAGCGATTGGCTTACCTCAAGTGCTTAAATAACTAATTATTTGTTCTAGTTTAATGTCCTAATGGTGCTGCAGTTCATCAATAGGTAAACAGTCAAACAAACAATTAAATAAACCAAGCAAGATATAATTCTCAACAAAACATATCACATATCATAATATAAAGCAATCAAGTCATCACAAAATACTAAATTAATCTACTAACTACTACTAAGACATCATTAATTATTCTAACATGCAAGAAAAATAAGATACAAACTCCATCAAATCAAAATATCAAGAGAAAAGGAACGAATAAACCAAATATCGCTTCTAACTCAAGATATCGATCGTCCGAAGTCGTGGTTGAATCGGTTCTATCGCTGTCGCATCCAGAATCGCTCCAAAGTTGCTGCCATGGACGTGCTCCGCTGCGAGAGGTGGAATCCCACGCCTTTCGGCGTGAGAACGGTGGTGGAAAAGGTGGAAATTATTGTATGGAAGGTGGGATGCGTCTCTGGTCGAAATTCGTATTTAAAAACACCTAGGGAAAAACCAGGAGGCGGCTAGGACAAGAGGGGATCCTTCCTTCTTTGAAAATTACCAAAAATCACTTTCCATAAAAGAAATTTCGGACCGAAATCTGGAAATTTCGGTCCGAAATTTATAAATTTCGGATCAAAATTCCAGAATCGAGCATTGATAGTATTTTGACCATAATTTCTTCATCCGGACTCCGATTGAGGTGATTCAAAGATCGTTGGAAAGCTTAGGATGAGCTCTACAATTCTATGGACTCCTTGCAGTCATTTTCTTCTTTAAAATCCACCTTTTTATGCAATTATTGTGTTCAATCCACCAAGTTCCTACAAAACAAGTCAAATTCCATGGCAATGTCCAATCTTGCAAAATATAATGCAAAAGTGCAGTGAATATCATTGGTTTGGGTAGTATTTTGGTGCCAAGTATGATCAAAATATATATATAAATAAGAGATATCAGAAGAGTTTAATCTGTAACGGTTATTAGCTAATAACCGTTACAGAAGGCTTACGTTAAAACAA
Organism: Rhynchospora pubera; assembly: GCA_028095005.1. Classification (NCBI taxonomy): domain Eukaryota; kingdom Viridiplantae; phylum Streptophyta; class Magnoliopsida; order Poales; family Cyperaceae; genus Rhynchospora; species Rhynchospora pubera. The sequence continues at coordinate 204,824,341 of CM051461.1, read as the reverse complement.
ACAAAAAGTTAAAAAAATTGAACTAATCTGTAACGGTTATTAGCTAATAACCATTACAGAAGAGGTGTAATCTGTAACGGTTATAGCTAATAACCGTTACATAATGTTATATATATAAAAACGTTTGAACTTCTGTAACGGTTATTAGCTAATAACCGTTACAAAAGATGTGAACGTTTTTTAATATATACCATCCTAGCAGCGTCATTCCGTCACTTCTTTCCAAACTCGAAAACAGTTAGATTAAAACCCTAGCCTCTCGCCTCTCTCAAGCACTCGCGGCCTCCCTCTCCCTCTGAAGCACTCTCGCCTCTCTCGCCTCTCTCAAGCACTCTCGCCTCCCTCTCAAGCACTCGCGCCTCCCTCTCAAGTAATCCCTCTCCCTCTCCCTCTCCCATTCCCTCGCTCTCTCGGACTCCCTCTCACTCCCTCTAACTCTGTGTCTGATCCTTTTATAGATCCCTTTTACAGATCTTCTCCGTGCCTCCCTCGCTCTCTCTAACTCCCTCTCAAGTAATCCCTCTCTCTCTTTTTATTTCAATATAATTTGGGGCATAAATTTGGACTGAAATGTAAAATTTGGATTGAATTGCAAAATTTGAACTGTTTTGGGGCTGATTTGGGGCTGTGGCTCATAAAGTAATTATTTTAGGGACAAATGTGCATAAATTTGGACTATTTTGGGGCTGATATGGGGCTATTTTGGGGCTGTGGTGCATAAAGCACAATTTTAGAGACTAATGTGCAAAATTTTGAACTGTTTTGTTGCTGTTTTGGGGCTGTGGTGCATAAAGCACAATTTTAGGGACTAATGTGTAAAATTTTGAACTGTTTTGTGGCTGTTTAGAGGCTGTGGGCATAAAGCACAATTTTGAACTGTCTTGTGGCTGTTTTGGGACTGATATGGGGCTGTTTTGGTGCCTAATGCACAATCAATTTTAAAATGTTTAGAAGTGTTTATTAGAAATGTTTATTAGAAATTATTATTAGAATTGATTATTAGAATTGATTATTAGAAATGTTTAATAGAATTGATTATTAGAATTGATTAATGGAATTGATTATTAGAATTGATTAATGGAATTGATTATTAGAATTGATTAATTATGATTAAATTAATTATTAGAATTGAATCAAATTATTAGAATAAATGGACAAAGCCGAAGGTAGCAATCCTAAGGTGAATAAGGAAAAAAATGTGACAAAGGACAAGAAAAATACCGAAGTGACCAAGAAGGAGACGGAGACGAAGCCGGATACCAAGCCGGAGTTCGATGTCACTCGTTAGAGATATGTGCCTCAGTGGATGCGAGATAACCCTCTCCCTAGGCGGTCTGTATCTGCTGTGAGGCGCTATCCAGTCGGTTGCGGACGGACTCCTGCAGATGGGGAGGAGGGACCAGAGGAGGTGCCAGAGGAGATAGTGGAGGAAGAGAAGGAGTGAAATTAGGGTTTACTTTAGAGTTTAATAATTATCTATGCTATTTTGTATGAACATTTCCAAATTTGTAATTTTTGAACCTTACGCTATTATCTATTTATCTAAATTATTGTCTATGATGTGTGAACCTTAATTTGTGTAAGAATTGATGTTTTATCTATGTTTTAATTATTATCTCAATTATTTTATATGGTGTGATTCTTTATCCATGTTTGAATTTATTAATTAGGTAGTATGAATTATTTTGCGTCAACATTAATATATATTATATATGGCGATTTAATTAGGTAGTAATGGAGAAAGGTGAAGGAAGCAATTCAAAGGGGAAAAAGCCAATCGAACGAGTGTACGTTAGGCGCAATGTTCGTGCCAATCCATCCTCTCAAAACCAAACGAACCAAAACCAAGGCCAACCAAGCCTCTCAAAATATGAACAGCGTGCAATGTTTTTCAAGCTTTTGATTGACAAGCTTGTGGCACCGTACACAGAGTGGAGAGAAGAAGTCATTGAAATATCAGATGATGAAGTCATTGTTTTGTCGGATGATGAACACTAGTTTTAGGATTTAGATTTATGTCTCTGTCGGATGAAGAACACTAGTTTTAGGATTTAGATTTATGTTAATGTATTTTGTTATTTGAGATTGAATTTTTCGTTTAATGTTTATGTTTATGTTAATATATTTTGTTTATGTTAATATTAATGTTTATGTTTATGTTTGTTTATGTTTATTTATATTTATGTTAACTTGATTTGATTGCTTTCATTGTTGTTAATTATTTGTTAATAGATATGTCTGGAGATTTACAGGGTGAACAGACTGGTACAGAATCCAGCGATGAGGAGGTCACAACGTTTGAAATAAAGAAAAGGAGCAGAACGACAATGGAAGAGTTTAGGAGAAAAAAAGCTGCTGGGAAAAAGTATGAGATTAAATTTGACAAAGAAAATGTGCCAATTGATAATGAAGAGTCGGTGAACAAATTTGCATCATATTGCGGATATTTGGCTAGAGCAAGAGTGCCAATCACAATTAATGATTGGCGGAAGGACGTTTCAAAGAAAACCAAACTTGAGTTGTGGTTGGACATCAAGGTGAATAAATTTTCACTTAAATCATCTAATTTAAATTTCTATGCTACCAATTAACTAATGTTTCGTTATGTTTCAGAAAATGTTTAACATCGAAGATGATTAAGCCATGAACAATACTCTCAAAGCGATGGGAATAAGTCACAGGGCTTATAGAAGTAGGATTGCTGACGAGTACTTCACAAATGTCGATCCAAACAATCCCCAAATCCATGCGATAAACACCCAATCTCACAAAAAGAATGGGAATAATTTTTCATGAAAATGACGGGTGCAGATTTTGTACAAAAGAGAAACAAAGCGAAGGAGTTGAGAAAGAAATGGAAAGAGCCTCATAGGATGGGTTTCACTGGCTATAAAGAAAAAAAAGGTTCATGGAAACCTACAGATAAGATTGTCATACCCGGAGATTCTGAAGGGGCCGGTTCCACGAGCATTACCATCGGCGATTTGGAACCGAGGAGTCAAAGGTATTTCATGGGAAGGACTGTGGCTACGAAGGATAAAGGCACTTACACATGTAAAGACTTATTATATATGCTAACTTCAAATTCTGTTTTGTGATTATTAATAAGATTTGTTTGTTTCTTGTTAGATACTTACACGTTTCATAACTCTGATTCGTGGACTGTTGAGGCATTCAGTCGGTTGAGTGCCATGTCTGGTGAAATCAATTCCGGGTCAATACCGGAACAAGAAGTCTTAAATCAGGCGGTTGACAGGCCGGAACATCCAGGAAGAATCAGGGGATATCCTTTATGGACCAAGAAGAAAGATGTGTATAAAAGAAAGCCTAGAAAGGATGCGCATGAAGAATGGATGGCACCAGACCAGATTGAAAAATTGATGAGCAGGGTCGCAGTTGAAGCCGCTGAGAAAACCAAAAGGGACTTGATTCACTCTGAGGAGATAATGAATGCGGCGAGACAACAAGCTTTTCAGGTAATCCTTTTTGACAATCAAAATGTAATCAAAATGAATGAAAACTATTCTTCATTATCCGGTTGCTTGATAATTTTCAGGAGGTGAAACAATGATTGGCCAGTAGCGGATTGCAGTTTCAAGCACCGTAGCAATTTGTGACGCCGTACCAGCCATTCGTTGAAGCTGAGGTAGACTCAGGAATGCCAAACGAGGAGATATTCCGAACGGTTGCCTCAAGCTATATGCCTCCGGATCCGAGAAGCGTTGTTCAGGTTCATATTGATCACTTTTATCTTTTCTATTTAGATTTTTGTTTGGCTTAGCATTAGGGTTTCTGATTGAACTGAATTTCAGGAAGAAACGCCGTGCGATCTCTTTTCCCTTGATCACCTTAACCAGAAGATTAAGGTGGCCGAGGGAAATATTATTCCGAGTGTTATTGGTCAGATCGTACACGGCGTGCCACTGACTGATCAACAACTCTATATCCATCTTCTCCGAGTAGGAGATGATTTTCGTCAGTGGCAAGTCCCTGGTAGGTCAAATGAGCTATTAGAAAATAATATAGGAGGGCAATTCCCATGGCCGTCATTTATGGTGGAGATAGGCCACAAGGTATCGTTTTATTTAATTATGATAATTTATTTCATCCATCTCTATTAGAACTCAATAATTAATTATGTGTTGACATTGAATGCAGAGTTTGATAAAAAAGAAGCCAGATGCTAGCAAGGCGGTGGCGAAAAAGGTGATTGAGAGTCCAAAGGTTCCAAGTGCAGGTTCATCCAAAACCTAATTAGTTCAATTGATTGTTTCAGGGTAGATTGTTGCTCAACATTGAATAATCTATTCTTTTGAGACTGATTATTTCAGGGTCGATTGTTGCTCGCGATCCGCTACTTGAGTAGGATGCGATTGAAAAGCTTACCCATCCTAACGAGAATTGTATGAACTAATAATGCTCCAACCAGAGCTTCAAAAAAATTTTGAGTTACATAAATGTGATGTTTGGGGTACACACAGCGGCGAGGTTAAGTTCAACGTTGAATTGTGCGACATCCTCCAATGCTTTAGAAGAGAATCTCTAAACGTGTCGATCGTCAAGTTGTACTCTTGGTATGAATTTTCAACCTTTAAAATATTTTTTTAAAGTACCATATTCAATTGGAGGTGAAAAACGTATGAATTAATATCCGTGAGTGTAGGTTGTGGATGAATGAACTTTCAGAGGGAGAAAACAATATCACCGTATTAGATCCAGAGATGTTGGCTGCTACTAAAATCAAACAAGAACAAAATGCTGTTGCGGACTACTTGATGAAGTCATTCGCGCAATATTCATCCAATTATATGGTTCTGCCTTATTTACAAGAGTAAGGACAATTATAACTAATAAAATATCAATTATCTCGTTTACATGTTTGGTTTAATTTCATGAAAATAATAATCTCTATTCTTGCAGCTTTCATTGGGTCCTTCTTGTTATTAATGTCGAGAAGCGCACCGTTCAAATAGCAGATTCTATCGAGCGCAAGAATCCAAAGATATTGCTTAAGGGATTCATAACCCAGTAAGTTTTCGTCTCTAAATGAGATTCTGATATTGAGATAAGGACTACGTACGGTTCTATCTAAGCTATTAATGATATTGTATGCAGGATATACAAGCGATACCTTATGGAAAATGGAAATATAACGCAAGGACCCGAACAACATTTGATTGGTACAAAATTCAGGTACGAGACTTAAAAAATATATTAGCTACCTAGGGTTTCTGAAACTATGCAAAATATTAACTGTCTTTCTTGTTGGATCTTAATTAGTGTCCGATACAAAAGGACAGCACAGAATGTGGATATTTCACAATGCTCGCCATGAAAAACGTATTATCTTATTGGATAGGAATTTAGAAAATACCTCATGTAAGTAACTTATTCTTTTAACTAATAACATTTGATCAAACAATTAGATTTTAGAATTTCATGATCTAACTAATAATATTTTTGACTTGTTTATCATAATATGCAGACGATCGAGCCGGTTGGAGTACCATACAACAAAGAATGATTGATGGTATCATGACAAAAGTTATGAACTTCATGCAAGGGGTATTATTTTGATTAAAATGTGTTATTTGATGACTTGCCATGTTTGATTATACTTGTGATATATGTAAATATTTTGTTTATTGTTTGTGTGATATGCATGATTATATATATATATATATATATATATGCTGCATGTGTTAATGTAAATTGGGTACCAATTTGGTACCAATTCGGCTAGCAAATTGGGCTAGCCAATCAAACAGGTGAAACAAAAAAAAAAGAATTTTGTAACGGTTATTAAGGAATAACCGTTACAGAATATTATAATTTTATTTTTTTAATTATAAACATTATCTGTAACGATTATTACCTAATAACCGTTACAGATGTTCTCCAAATACCGTACATGTTCCGTCTACAATACCATAATGGTTATTAGATAATAACCGTTACAGAAGACTGGCTTCTGTAACGGTTATTAGGTAATAACCGTTACACATGTTCTCCAAAAAACTGTACCAGATTTCCCTTGCATAATACCATAACGGTTATTAGATAATAACCGTTACAGAAGAGGGGGCTACTGTAACGGTCATTGTCTAATAACCGTTATAGATATGTAACGGTTATTAGACATTCTGTAACGGGGGCTACAGTAACGTTTCGTGTACCGTTACAAATGTCTTTTATTAATCGTTACAGAGGCCAAAATTTCGCGTAGTGTGGTGTATATGAAAATAGGTAGTTGTTAGAGAGTCGGTGATCAACAATTAATCATTCGTAATTAATATATTATATAACCATATAAATCATTCACGTACGGACTTTTTAAATGCGTCATTATTATTAATAACCTCAGATGCGAAAACAAATGCAAAAAAGTAAATATAGTTACAGCCAATCATCCATAACATTTTTTCCTTTCAATTTTGCAATCAGTAGTAAGCTGTTGTATATATAGAAAATATTTAATTAAATGTACTTGCAAGTGGGTAAACAAAGGTCTTTTAATTTCTAGTGGCTATTTCCTTGAATTGTACGGTGCAACATTTGGTAGATGATAAAGAAGGATCCTTTGCATTAAATGAGCGTAAACTTTCACCTTTTGGGGTTGGCATTACTCTGGTATCTTGTGATCTGTTCAAGCAAAAGAAGCATAAAAAGAAAAGAAAATGGTCCTTTAAGTTTCAAACAGTGGTCCAATAATTAAGTGATTTATTTTATCTTTTCATTAATGTTTTGATCTTCACTTAACATGCAGTGTACAGGATGTGCCTTGTGGTGATTGATGTTAACTTGTTTATGTTTCTATTGCTTTATTTGAAATGATTTGAGCTCCTTCATGATTTCCCATACAAACGACCAATGATAATAGTAGAATTTTGTCTGCTGTTTTTTTGGTAATAAAAAAGAATTAAATAATTAATCATGTAAAGTGGAAGTGCAACCAATGTAAATACTTAAAAACAAAAATGAAGTAAAACACAGCTGACTTTTGGAAAGGACCTATATATATATATAGAGAGAGAGAATGGCTAACGCGCCATCGATGGCACGTGCCATCAATTTTCTATCGGCTCGTTTTTCGAAATTTAAAAGTCAAACGGTCGATCCAAACTGTTCAAGTTGATCAAAATATTGAAATACCTTTGGAGACCAAGTTTTACATTTTTTCGAATTTTTTTGCTATTTATTATGATATTTTCAAATTGGAGGGCCTGAAAATACTCTAATCATAATGTTTTTAAAAATATCATAATAAATAGCAAAAAAATTCGAAAAAATATAAAATTTGGTCTCCAAAGATATTTCAATACGGAGAACAACTTGAACGGTTTGGATTGACCGTTTAAATTTTAGATCTCGAAAAATGACTTGATGACACGTTAGCCATTCTCTCTCTCTCTCTCTCTCTCTCTCTCTATATATATATATATATATATAGAGAGAGAGAGAGAGAGAGAGGTGAGCTAAAGTGTCATAGATGGCAATGCCATAGATGTCTTTCTTGAGACATTTTTTTAAGATCCGAAATTCAATCGGTCAATCCAAACCGTTCAAATTGATCAGCATGTTGAAATACCATTGGAGATCAAATTTTACATTTTCTTGAATTTTTTTTATATTTATTTTGATATGTTCAAATTGGAGGGTCTGAAATACTCCAATTATAACGTTTTTTTTAAAAATATCATAATAAATAGGAAAAAAATTCGAAAAAATATAAAATTTGGTCTCCAAGGGTATTTTAATATGGTGAATAACTTGAACGGTTTGGATTGAGTATTTGAACTTTGGATCTCAAAAAACGACTCTATAGCACGGGACCCTCTGTGCCATCTATGGCACATTAGTCATCCTCTATATATATATATATATATATATATATATATATATATATATATTTTACCTGGTGACTTATGAAAGGAACTGTAAGAGAAAAGGAGGTGCAAATGGGTCAGAATGGTAGATGATACATGACAGAAAAGGAAAAGTGAAAGGTCACTAGCATTCAAGTCACCCTATATATATGCCTTCTCACTCTCTCATGAAACTCTTGTAGGGCCTTACCTTAAAAGAAGAAAAGACAAAGGAAACAAGAGATGAACAAACGATAAGAAAAAACAGTAGAGAGAGAGAAAGAGATTGAATAAGGTCATAGCTAGCTAGATCCATGGGGAGGCCTCCATGTTGTGACAAGGTTGGCATAAAAAAGGGGCCTTGGACTCCTGAAGAAGACATCATTTTGGTCTCATACATACAAGAGCATGGCCCTGGAAATTGGAGATCTGTCCCTACTAATACTGGTTCGTAATTTCATCCTTCTCCCCTTGTCTCAATCACACACTACTCAAGCATGCGGAAGCACTTAATTAGTTTTATTTGGAAAACTAATTAGTTTCCAACTTCATTTTCTTTGTTGGGGAAAGGGGAGGAGGGTTGCTTTTTATTTGGCAGAAATGAAAAAATGGATTCAGTGTGCTTCTTCTGGCCAATATATACAATTGGAGATGTCTATTATTATTGTGTATTCTCTATAGTCTATACTGTAAAATGTATGAAGAATTCAATTTTGATACAATGTAGGTCTCATGAGGTGTAGTAAGAGTTGTAGACTGAGATGGACAAATTACCTTAGGCCAGGGATCAAACGAGGAAATTTCACACCTCATGAGGAAGGGATTATAATCCATCTGCAATCTTTGCTAGGTAACAGGTACTTGTGTCTTCATATATTTTGTTTATTCGAAAAGCTCCAAATCTAATATATAATCATTTTCATTTTTAGAGTACTAGCATTTAGTTGATTGTTCTCTGCGTCCTACATTAGAATTAACTTACTGAAATAAAGGAATTCAGTTTAAAGATCAAGATGAATGTGTACTAATTAATTGCTTTATTAATTGTCGACATACATCGCCTAGTCATCTCATCACAATTATACAACAAGAAATTTTGTAGAATTACATTTTCCAGCAACTATATATATAATTATATTTTCTCCGCATTATACAGATGGGCGGCTATAGCCTCTTACCTCCCTCAAAGGACTGATAATGATATAAAGAACTACTGGAACACTCACTTGAAGAAAAAGCTAAACAAACATCAATCCTTAACAGCTTCTAGTGGTAGTGGCAGCCATATGACCTCCTCTGACCCTTCCTCCACGTGTCATGCTCCCAAGGCCACATCAAAATGTTCCTTTGAAGAAACAAGTCAAACAAGAAATACTGCAAACCCTAATTTCTCTGCAACTAGCAACAATGCAGCTCTCTATGCATCCAGCACAGAGAACATATCCAGACTCCTACAAGGCTTCATGAGTTCTACTCCAAGGATTATTGAAAGCCCTTCTAATGAGGAAAAGAAGTACCAAAATGAAGCAGTAGTCCCTGATGCATTGATTAATACCTATTGTCTAAACCAAGAAATTGAACCCTTACTTCGTTTTGACTCAGATGTATCTATAACTCAGCCCGTCTTAACTGACTCTGATGAGTTTAAGCCGCCTTCACTTACTCAACTTGAGAAATGGCTTTTTGATGAGCCAGGAACGGGTCAGGCTGATCTAATGGATTTATCTTCGGATATGTTTTAGGCTTCTAGTAACTTTCTTGAAGTCATATATATTGCTTTTGTTTGCACTAGCTATGCATGGCTTGAAAAGAACCCCATGCAATTCCTGATAGTTACTAGAGAAGAATAACAAAGCTTGGAAAGAATGAGACTTGTAAGAAAAGATAGTGACAAAGATAAGATAAGCATTGTTGTATTGGTAATACTACATAATTAATTAGTTACTTAATTATGCATGTATAATGATGTATGATAGATGTGTATCTTTCAGCCTTAAATGTTGTGCTTTTTGCGTTTACAATTTATGGTGTTGCACTGTCCCCTTTATTGCTTTTACTGTAATTGTATGTGTACCAGTCATTATCGATTCATCAATAAACATCATGTTCAACCTTTTTTTTTTTTTGGTGAATATAGTTATTACGCATTTAGTCGAGATTAATTTTTGTAAATCAATAAAATTGTAGGAAATTGCTGTGGGCCAAAATCACTAAAAGCAATGAGCAAGCGTCCGCGGTAGGTTGGAAGAAAATTCAATTATTAAATTATAGCGAAAGTAGCAGAAGCTCGCCAACAAACGTTCAATACCTCATAAGATCTCATTCTATTTTATTATATTATATAACTGAAGTTGAAATTATTCATCTTATCTATTAATAAAAAAAATACTCCAGTATTCTCTAGTCGTCTAGATAAGACATGAATCAAATATAGTGGCAAATATTTTTTATGGATATTTCATAATGGGATGCACTAGAAGTACAACTTTGAGCCTCCTACAACTGCAAGTAATCCTTTTTGAAAATTGATTCATTGTCAAATAAAGTTTGATGGTTTTTTTTTTCAATAAAAAAGAAAGAAAAGAAAAGACGAAAGAATAATAACGAGTGTCTGAACAGAAATTCATCATGTATACATAGTTAGGGGTGTCAACGGCAGCTACTTCGCTGTTATGTTGACACGTTACCGGTAAGTGGCAATAAAAATTGTGACGTTTCGATAATGGAACGGAAAACAAAATGGGTAGTGAAACAGAATAGCACATGCCGTTTATTGAAATCGTGTATTTTTGTACATGTCGTTTAACGAAATGGTAATTGGAACGATAAACGGAACGTCAAAATTATGTCGTTTCATTAGTGGCACGGCAAGCGGAACACCCTGTTCCGTTGCCACTGTAAGTTAGGCACCCATATACATAGTTACATACATACAATCTTCGTCTCTATCACGACAGAAACTGTACAGAATTATTTCGACACATTGTACAAGATCAACGGTTGAATTCAATATTTAATTTTTAAAAATTTTAATTCACTACGGGAAAAAGGACCTTCTGTAACGGCACTTCTGTAACGGTTTTTGAAATAACCGTTACAGAATAGTGAGGCATTAGGCGGGAAAATTGGCGCCACAAATCTGTAACGGTTATTATGAAACAACCGTAATAACATTTCCGTCATGGTCAGGAAAAAAATGCATCAACCTTCTGTAACGGTTGTTGGATAATAACCGTTACAGATTTATTATATTTTGTAACGGTTATTATCCAACAACCGTTACAGATATGAAAAAAAGAAATATAAAATATCAACCATCTTCTGTAACGGTTACAGAAGGTTAACGTTTTTTTTTTATTTTTTATTGATTTTGTAACGGTTATGTACTAAAAACCGTTACTGATATGGGACGAATTTTTATTAATTTTTTTATGATTCTGTAACGGCTATTTTTTATTTTTTTATGATTCTGTAACGGTTATTTATTAATAACCGTTACAGAAAAGTTCTGTATTTAATTAGGTCTTCTTCCCCATCCCAACAAACTCACAGCTAGCGCCGCACTTAACTCTTTTCTGATCTTCTCATTTATTGTGATTTGTGGTGTCCACTTCACTCCAAAAAAATAGCAAAAATTTTCTAAAAATTCTGAAAAAATAATAATTAGAAAGAGAATAAGAAGAAGAGCAGATTTAAGGTAAAAAAATTTAATTTTGAACCGTATTTTTTATTTTAACATTTTTTTCTTATTTATTTCGATTTTTTCATTAATTTATGGTTATTTTTGTTTTTTTATATATTTTAAGATCTCATTGAATAGGAGAAGATCTTGCATCGGCCGGATAAGTCGCACGATTCAACGGATCGGAAGTCACACGATTGAAAGTATATTTTTATGAACTTCTCTTTTTTTAAATTATTTGCATTTCGTTAATAATTTGCATATATATATATAGGCATGAATTTTGTATTGTCATATAGGAACCAAATACCGGAACTCAACTGAATTTAGGTCATTGCCCGTCCGAGATTAATCCATTAGGGATTAATCTCGGATAGTACTCCCGGTCGGGAGTACTGCTCTTTGGATACGATCTGTCTCATTTAGGACAGCGAGTTGTACGTTAGATGCAATGTGTTGTCTGAGAAAAATTCGGCGGCATTTCCCTTGTGTTCCCACGGATACGTACGCACGAGCAATCGTGTGTTGGCGTATTCAGGGAACATAAGGGGAAATGCTGCCGAATTTTTCTCAGATAGCACATTGCATCTAACGTACGCTCGCTAATGAGACAGAGTATCCAAAGAGCGGGCTAGGATGGTGACCGGTCCGAAAACCTAATATGACAAATTGGTCTGAAACCCTAATAATTTGCATAAATTTTATTGTTCAAATGGATCGGACGTGGATGTACTCAAGTAATCGATGCTCGTCTACATTTTTGAGAGGACTTGAAGAATTTATGGTTTGTGCTAAAGAGAATTTGAAAATGAAAGAAGATGATAAAATGTATTGTCCTTGTCGTGTTTGTCAGAATTTGTTGAAGTGGTCTAATTTTGAAGAAGTGAAGGCTCATTTGATTATAAATGTATTTCAACCGGATTATAGTCGGTGGACACTCCATGGAGAGAATGGGGGGGATAGTACTAGCACAAATGTATTGGATTCTGTGTATGAGGAAGAAAATGTATCATTGGATGATGAAATTGATGATGTCAATGTATTTGATGATGAGAATGTAGATGATGATAGAAATGTAGATAACTCAGAATTTAATGCCGATTTAGATGAAATTGTGAACAATGTGGATGAAAATTTTGTTGATAATGTTGAAATTTTTGGTATGTTACGTGAAGAAGATAAAATAGCTTTATATCCTGGTTGTGAATTGTCAAAACTTAATGCTGTTTTCAAACTGTTCAAACTTAAAGCCAAAAATGGATGGAGTGATGCAAGTTTCACATCTTTGCTCAAACTATTACATAAAGAATTTCTTCCAAAAGATACCAGTTGCCAGATTCAATTTATAAGGCTAAAAAGATGTTATGTCCTTTAAAAATTGGAGTTGAGAGAATTCATGCATGTCCAAATGACTGCATATTATTCCGGAATGAGTACGGAGACTTGCATAAATGTCCAAAGTAATGCGTCACGGTATAAACCGAGGGACGATCAAATTGAAGATGAAGGTAGTAAGGGACCAGCTGCAAAAGTGATGTTTTATCTACCAATAATACCAAGATTCCAGCGGCTTTTCTCTAACGCGAAGGATGCCAAATTGTTAAGATGGCACGCAGACTGCAGGAAAAAAGGCGATAGCATGCTCAGACACCCAGCAGACTCTCCAGATTGGATAAATATAGATATGGAATTTGAAGATTTCGGCAGTGAACCTAGAAATTTGAGATTGGGTTTATGTACAGACGGGATGAATCCTTACGGCAACATGAGTAGCCGGCAGACTACATGGCCGGTTTTATTGTGTATTTACAATCTTCCTCCCTGACTATGCATGAAAAGGAGATACATGATGATGCCCTTGTTGATTTCTGGTCCCAAGCAACCAGGTAATGATATAGATGTGTACTTGGCTCCATTAATAGATGACCTTGGTGAATTGTGGCAGAATGGAGTGAAAATATATGATGCACACTCTAGAAGTGAGTTTAACCTCCGTGCCATGATATTTTGCACAATCAATGATTTTCCTGCATACGGAAACCTGTCAGGGTATAGGAATAAAGGAGCGAAAGCGTGTCCTATTTGCATGGAAAACACTCATTCTGTGTACCTGAAAAACTCCAGAAAAAAATGTTTACTTGGGACACCGGAGGTTTATTAAGAACCGCAATCACCCTTACCGTCGAGACAAGGAAAGGTTTGACGGTACTGTAGAAAAAGACAAGGCCCCAATACCGTTATCCGGTTCAGGGGTGTATCGACAGGTGAAGGACATTAATGTAAAATTTGGTAAGAAATTTGCAAATGAGATACCCAAGGGGATATGGAAGAAGAAGTCTATATTCTGGAATCTTGAATATTGGCAGAGTTTGGAGATTAGGCATTGCTTAGATGCGATGCACATAATAAAGAACATATGTGAAGCTTTGATTGGTTGCATGTTGGAAATTCAAGGGAAAACTAAAGATGGCGTAAATGCGAGGAAGGACATGGTTGAAATGGGGATCCGGCAAGAACTAGCGGCACAAGATAAGGAAAAAAGTCGAACTTGGCTACCTGCAGCACAATTTAATTTATCAAAGCAAGAGAAAAAAAGCTTATTAGAATGTCTGAAATCTATTAAGGTTCCTACTGGTTATTCCTCGAATATATCAAGAAAGGTTTCTATTAAGGACAACAAATTACTTGGTATGAAGTCACATGATTATCACGTCCTACTGACCCAGTTACTTCCGGTCGCAATTAGAGGAATTCTAAGGGAAGAAGTGAGGAAAACCATCACTAAGTTGTGTTTTTTCTTTAATTCCATTTGCTCTAAAGTGATTGATCCGAATAGTTTGGACAAGTTACAAGAAGGTGTTGTACTAACTCTATGTGAGCTGGAGATGTACTTTCCGCCATCGTTTTTTGACTCCATGGTGCATTTGACCATTCATTTAGTTAGAGAGATAAAAATGTGTGGTCCTGTATTTCTACGATACATGTATCCTTTCGAAAGAGCCATGGGTCAATTGAAGGGGCTTGTTCGTAGCCGATCTAAACCAGAAGGAAGCATAGTGGAAGGATATGTGGCCGAGGAGGTTATTGAGTACTACACCGATTATTTGCAGGATGTACAACCAATCGGTCTTCCAAAGTCTCGACATGAGGGTAGACTTGAAGGAAAAGGTTATATATTAACTTCCAATGTTCACCTTATTTAGCACAAATGTTCATTTAAAGCACAATATTTGTTCACCTTATTTAGCACAAATGTTCACTTAAAGCACAATATTTGTTCACCTTATTTAGCACAAATGTTCACTTAAAGCACAATATTTGTTCACCTTATTTAGCACAAATGTTCACTTAAAGCACAATATTTGTTCACCTTATTTAGCACAAATGTTCACTTAAAGCACATATTTGTTCACCTTATTTAGCACAAATGTTCATTTAAAGCACAATATTTGTTCACCTTATTTAGCACAAATGTTCACCTTTCAGGTACAATTGGAGCTAGTACTCATATACCGGATCTTGCAATGAGAACCAAAGCACATATGAAAGTTCTCCAACATCTTGCTATTGTGGCGCCTTACATCAATGAACATCTAATCGAGTTACGTGAACAATACCCTTTTTACACCGAAAACTTGATTACCATAGAGCATGAAATAAAATTTGTCCAATGGCTAGAAGATAAAGTCCAGTCCCAGTTGAAAGAAGGAACAGAGGTCGATGAAACCGTGAAATGGTTATCCAGACGTCCTGATGCCATGGTCGAGACATACCAAGGGTATGACTTGAATGAATTTACCTGGTACACAAGGAAACATGATGGTAAAAGTGCCGTGCAAAATAGTGGAGTCACTGTTGTAGCTTTATCTAGTGATAATGTTAGGTCGGCTACTTATTATGGGTGGATCGAGGAGATTTGGGAACTAGATTACTTGAAATTTAAGATACCCTTATTCAAGTGTGCATGGATCGACAACGGTCAAGGTGGAGTTAAAAAAGACAAGATGGGGTTTATAACTATTGACTTCAATAAAAGGGCTTATCGAGACGATCCGTTTATACTTGCAAATAAGCAAGCAATGCAAGTTTTTTACATTCAAGATCCGGCGGATAAGAAAAGACATGTTGTGCTTCAAGGTAAATGTCCATCTTATTTAAGTACAAATGTTCACCTTATTGAGTACAAATGTTCATCTTATTTATTACTTGCCACTTTCAGGAAAAAGACGTATTGTCGGTGTTGGTGATGTCGTAGATGAAGAAGCATACGACCACTTCGAGGAAATACCTCTTTTTTCTATCGGTATCGACGATACATCACAGCCAGTATCGATCAATTATAGGCGTACAGATAACACCGAAGGCGTGTGGGTCGATACGCGGAGGAAAAAAAAGAAAGTAGCTACATAATCACATGTGAGTTAAAAAACTAATATAAATTATTCTTAACATATATGTGCTAAATTGTTATATATGTTAATATTTTTAATTTTATTTTTGCAGGTCATTAATTGGTGAAATTTAACATATATGTGCTAATTTATTTTTAATTTTTGTTTAACATTCTAAATTGTTGAACTTATTATTTAACATTTTGTTGAACATATTATTTAACATTTCAAAATTATTATTTGTTGAACTTAAATGTAACAGTCAGTCAAAATCACTTAATTAATTTTTCAAAATCACTTAACCAACACCGACAATCAGTCAAAATCACTTAATACCGAAATAAAATTCACAGAAAAACCTTCTGTAACGTTAAACAAACAAAAAGTTAAAAAAAATAAAATTAAACTAATCTGTAACGGTTATTAGCTAATAACCGTTACATAATGTTATATATATAAAAACGTTTGGACTTCTGTAACGGTTATTAGCTAATAACCGTTACAGAAAAGGTCTAATCTGTAACGGTTATTAGCTAATAACCGTTACAGAATGTTATATATATAAAAACGTTTGGACTTCTGTAACGGTTATTAGCTAATAACCGTTGCAGAAGAGGTCTAATCTGTAACGGTTATTAGCTAATAACCGTTATAGAATGTTATATATATAAAAACGTTTGGACTTCTGTAACGGTTATTAGCTAATAACCGTTGCAGATTAATTGAACCTTATTAAAAACTCATCCTGGCTTGCGTCTCTTCGTCATTATCTTCTAAAAATCGATCGAGCGCCTCTTTATTCTTAAGCCCCTCATCTCTCGACAGAAGCAAAACCCTAGCCTCTCATTCTGTCGCTCTCCTCCCTCTCTCGACAGCTCTCGCGCATCTCCCATATACCTCAGGTAATCCCTCTCTCATCTTCCTCTACCTCTCCCTCTCATTCTGTCGCTCTCTCTGACTCCCTCTCTCCCCTTTATAGCTCTCTCTCTCGATCGGTCTCTATATCCGATATCGAGCAACACTACTCGGCTCTCTCCCCTCTCTCTCAGGTAATCCCTCGCTCTTTCTATTGTTCACTCGATCTGTCTCTCTCCTCTTCACCCTATTCACTCGATGTGTCTCTCTACTCTCGCAGGCAACTCTATCTCGGCTCTCAGGCAATACTCGACTCGGTTCTCAGGTAATCCCACTTTCTTTTCTCTCAAATTTTAATTTTGGCTTGATTGTGGCTGTTTGTGCAAAATGCAAAATTGTGCTGAAATGCAAAATTGTGTGCTGAAATGCAAAATCGTGGTTGATTGTGGCTGTTTGTGCTTGATTGAAATATGTGCTGAAATGCAAAATTGTGGTTGTTTGTGCTTGATTAATATGTGCTGAAATGCAAAATTGTGACTGTTTAATTTGGAAAAATGCTTAATTTTAGGGACTGTTTTGCAACAATATGTGCTGTTTTGGGACTGAAATGCTTAATTTGGGGTTTAATATGTGCTGAAATGCAAAGTTATGACTGTTTAATTTGGAAAAATGCTTAATTTTAGGGACTGTTTTGCATAAATATGTGCTGTTTTGGGAGTGAAATGCTTAATTTGGGGTTTAATAGGGACTGAAATGCTTAATTTTGGGCTGTTTTAGGGACTAATATGCTTAATTTTGGACTTTTTTGGGGCTAATATGCAAATGTTATTACTAAAATTGATTATAGAGACGTGCATGTTATTTCTTGATAATTTAGAATTTAATTTAATTAGATATATATGCATTGTGAATTGATTATGAATAAGGAGTTAAGAAATTTATTTAAAATGAAAATTAGATGGAGAAGGATCAAAACGTCAATAAGGTGGGGGAGGAATCCAAGGTGGGGGAGGAAACACCTAAGGTGGTGTCAAAAAGGGTCCCGTTTTACGGACCTCTCAAAAGAAGGGTTGTCTCGGCTGTACGTCGTCTTCCTCCAGGCTGTGAAAGGGGCCCTGATTTTAGTATGGGAGTTAAAATAGATGAGGGATCCAGTGAGAATAAGGAGGTGGAGAAGAATAAGGAGGAGAAGAATAAGGAAGAGGAGAATAATTAGGGTTGAATTGTCTTAGGAATTAATAAAATTATCTATGTTATTTTGTGTGAACTTTATTTATGTAATTTGAAGTTTATGTTATTTGTGTATGAATTCATGTTTGAATATTATTTTGTTTTAATTAAATGAATTTCAAATTTATGTATTTTTAATTATTTGAATTTTAAACTTGTTCATGTTTGAATAAATTGAACATTGCGCCAAACATTAATATATATTATATATGGTGTTTTAATTAGGTAGTAATGAAGAAAGGTGAAGGAAGCAATTCAAAGGGGAAAAAGCCGATCGAACGAGTCTATGTTAGGCGCAATGTTCGTGCCAATCCATCCTCTCAAAACCAGACGAACCAAAACCAAGCCTCTCAAAACCAAAACCAAGCCTCTCAAAATCAGGGGCAACCGAGCCTCTCAAAATATGAAAAACATGCAATTTTTTTCAAACTTTTGATTGACAAGTTTGTGGCACCGTACACAGAATGGAGGGAAGAAGTCATTGTTTTGTCGGATGATGATGATGAAGTCATTGTTTTGTCGGATGATGAAGACTAGTTTTAGGATTTAGATTTATGTTTGGTTTAGTATTAGGATTTCTTATCCAACTGAATGTTTATGTTTATGTTAATGTATTTTGTTATTTGAGATTGAACTTTCTCCAACATTTAATGTTTATGTTTATGTTAATATATTTTGTTTATGTTGTTAATGTTTATGTTTATGTTTGTTTATGTTTATGTTTATGTTTGTTTATGTTTATGTTAACTTGATTTGATTGCTTTCATTGTTGTTAATTATTTGTTAATAGATATGTCTGGAGATCAAGATAGAGATTTACAGGGTGAACAGGCTGGTACAGAATCCGGCGATGAGGAGGTCACAACGTTCGAAATAAAGAAAAGGAGCAGAACGACAATGGAAGAGTTTAGGAGAAAAAAAGCTGCTGGGGAAAAGTATGAGATTAAATTTGACAAAGAAGGAGTGCCAATTGGTACTGAAGAGGCGGTGAACAAATTTGCATCATATTGCGGGTATCTGGCTAGAGTAAGAGTGCCAATCACAATTAATGATTGGCGGAAGGACGTTTCAAAGGAAACCAGACTTGAGTTGTGGTTGGACATCAAGGTGAATAAATTTTCACTTAAATCATCTAATTTAAATTTCTATGCTACCAATTAACTAACGTTTCGTTATGTTTCAGAAAATGTTCAACATCGAAGATGATAAAGCCATGAACAATACTCTCAAAGCGATGGGCATAAGTCACAAGGCTTATAGAAGTAGGATTGCTGAGGAGTACATCACAAATGCCGATCCAAACAATCCGAAAAATCCATGCGATAAACACCCAATCTCACAAAAGGAATGGGAAGAATTCTTCAAGAAAAGGACGGGTGCAGATTTTGTACAAAAGAGTAACAAAGCGAAGGAGTTGAGAAAGAAATGGAAAGAGCCTCATAGGATGGGTTCCACTGGCTATAGAGGAAAAAAAGGTTCATGGAAACCTACAGACAAGATTGTCATACCCGGAGATTCTGAAGGGGCGATTTGGAACCGAGGAGTCAAAGGTATTTCATGGGAAGGACTGTGGCTACGAAGGATAAAGGTACTTACACATGTAAATACTTATTATATATGCTAACTTCAAATTCTGTTTTGTGATTATTAATAAGATTTGTTTGTTGCTTGTTAGATACTTACACGTTCCATAGCTCTGATTCGTCGACTATTGAGGCATTCAGTCGGTTGAGTGTCATGTCTGGTGAAATCAATTCCGGGTCAATACCGGAACAAGAAATCTTAAATCGGGCGGTTGACAGGCCAGAACATCCAGGAAGAATCAGGGGATATCCTTTATGGACCAAGAAGGAAGATGTGTATAAAAGAAAGCCTAGAAAGGATGCGCATGAAGGATGGATGGCACCAGACCAGATTGAAGAATTGATGAGCAGGGTCGCAGCTGAAGCCGCTGAGAAAACCAAAAGGGACTTGATTCACTCCGAGGAGATAATGAATGCGGCGAGACAAGAAGCTTTTCAGGTAATCCTTTTTGACAGTCAAAATGTAATCAAAATGAATGAAAACTATTATTCATCATCCGGTTGCTTGATAATTTTCAGGAGGTGAAACAATGGTTGGCCAGTAGCGGATTGCAGTTTCAAGCACCGCAGCAATTTGTGACGCCGTACCAGCCATTCGTTGAAGCTGAGGTAGACTCAGGAATGCCAAACGAGCAGTTATTCCGAACGGTTGCCTCAAGCTATATGCCTCCGGATCCGAAAGGCGTTGTTCAGGTTCATATTGATCACTTTTCTCTTTTCTATTTAGATTTATGTTTGGCTTAGCATTAGGGTTTCTGATCGAACTGAATTTCAGGAAGAAACGTCGTGTGATCTCTTTTCCCTTGATCATCTTAACCAGAAGATTAAGGTGGCCGAGGGAAATATTATTCCGAGTGTTGTTGGTCAGATCGTACACGGCGTGCCACTAACTGATCAACAACTCTATATCCATCTTCTCCGAGTAGGCGATGATTTTCGTCAGTGGCAAGTCCCAGGTAGGTCAGATGAGCGATTAGGAAATAATATAGGAGGGCGATTCCCATGGCCGTCATTTTTGGTGGAGATAGGCCACAAGGTATCGTTTTATTTAATTATGATAATTTATTTCATCCATCTCTATTAGAACTCACTAATTAATTATGTGATGACATTGAATGCAGAGTTTGATAAAAAAGAAGCCAGATGCGAGCAAGGCGGTGGCGAAAAAGGTGATCGAGAGTCCAAAGGTTCCAAGTGCAGGTTCATCCAAAACCTAATTAGTTCAATTGATTGTTTCAGGGTAGATTGTTGCTCAACGTCGAATAATCTATTCTTTTGTGTCTGATTATTTCAGGGTCGATTGTTGCTCGCGATCCGCTACTTGAGCAGGATGCAATTGAAAAGCTTACCCCATCCGAACGAGAATTGTATGAACTATTGATGCTCCAACCAGAGCTTGAGAAAAATTTTGAGTTGCATAAATGTGATGTTTGGGGTACACACAGCGGCGAGGTTAAGTTCAACGTTGAATTGTGCGACATCCTCCAATGCTTTAGAAGAGAATCTCTAAACGTGTCGATCGTCAAGTTGTACTCTTGGTATGAATTTTCAACCTTTAAAATATTTTTTTAAAGTACCGTATTCAATTGGAGGTGAAAAATGTATGAATTAATATCCGTGAGTGTAGGTTTTGGATGAATGAACTTTCAGAGGGAGAAAACAACATCACCGTATTAGATCCAGAGATGTTGACTGCTCCTAAAATCAAACAAGAACAAAACCAAGCTGCAGACTACTTGATGAAGTCATTCACGCAATATTGATCCAATTATATGATTCTGCCTTATTTACAAGAGTAAGGACAATTATAACTAATAAAATATCAATTATCTCGTTTACATGTTTGTTTAATTTTCATGAAAACAATAATCTCTATTCTTGCAGCTTTCATTGGGTCCTTCTTGTTATTAATGTCGAGAAGTGCACCGTTCAAATAGCAGATTCTATCGAGCGCAAGAATCCAAAGATATTGATTAAGGGATTCATAACCCAGTAAGTTTTCGTTTCTAAATGAAATTTTGATATTGAGATAAGGACTATGTACGGTTCTATTTAAGCTATTAATGATATTGTATGCAGGATATACAAGTGATACCTTATGGAAAATGGAAAATATAACGCAAGGACCCGAACAACATTTGATTGGTACAAAATTTAGGTACGAGACTTAAAAAAATATATTAGCTACCTAGGGTTTCTGAAACTGTGCAAAATCTTAACTATCTTTCTTGTTGGATCTTTAATTAGTGTCCGATACAAAAGGACAGCACAGAATGTGGATATTTCACAATGCTCGCCATGAAAAATGTATTATCTTATTGGATAGCAATTCAGGAAATACCTCATGTAAGTAACTTATTCTTTTAACTAATAACATTTGATCAAACAATTAGATTTTAGAATTTCATGATCTAACTAATAATATTTTTGACTTGTTTATCATAATATGCAGGAGATCGAGCCGGTTGGAGTACCATACAACAAAGAAATGATTGATGGTGTCGTGACAGAAGTTATGGACTTCATGCAAGGGGTATTATTTTGATTAAAATGTGTTATTTGATGACTTGCCATGTTTGATTATACTTGTGATATATGTAAATACTTTGTTTATTGTTTGTGTGATATGCATGATTATATATGTTTGATATATGTGTGCTTTGTGATATATATATATGCTGCATTTGTTAATGTAAATTGGGTACCAATTTGGTACCAATTCGGCTAGCAAATTGGGGCTAGCCAATCAAACAGGCAAAACACAAAAAAAAATTAAGACTTTTGTAACGGTTATTAGATAATAACCGTTACAGAATATTATAATTTTATTTTTTTTAAATTATAACATCTGTAACGGTTATTAGATAATAACCGTTACAGAATCAAGTCTTCTGTAACGGTTATTACCTAATAACCGTTACAGAAGTTCTCCAAACACCACACCTGTTCCGTCCACAATACCATAACGGTTATTAGATAATAACCGTTACAGAAGACTGGATTCTGTAACGGTTATTATCTAATAACCGTTACACATGTTCTACAAAAAACAGTACCAGATTTTCCCTTGCGTATACCATAACGGTTATTAGATAATAACCGTTACAGAAGAGGGGGCTACTGTAACGGTTGTTGTCTAATAACCGTTATAGATCTGTAACGGTTATTAGACATTCTGTAACGGGGGCTACAGTAACGTTTCGTGTACCGTTACAGAAGTCTTTTATTAACCGTTACAGAAACCAAAATTTCGCGTAGTGATTATTGATGAAAAATAAAATTATGATATTTTATGACACTCTGAAATTGTGGCACCGGAACCTTCCTCTTGATTATGAAGTAATCCATCTATTGTTTGAATGTGGCCTTCTTTTTTTTAGAAAAAGCAGGTAGCAGCCGGCTACCAAGCTATTGTTTGACTGTGACTTAATACGTGTATTTTATATCTACTATAAGACGATCTTTCCTGGATGTATTACTGGGTGCTTAAATTAATCCTTTACCAAAAGCAATTTGTCGGCACATATTAATTAGTTACGAATTTAATTATATTTTAACTCAGTTTATTACGTAATTGAAACTTATTAATTTAAAAGGCACTATTACATATACTACAATAGATTTTCATCATAACGTTGTCACGCATGCTGGTAATTAAATAGTGGCTTATTCTTCTTTGCCTAAAATGTATGTTTGCCCAGATATATAGCAACTAAATTTGTTAGTTTGCATTTGGACGTTTTGATATTTGATTTGTCAGTTTTGACGAAGTTCCGTTTTTCTCATGCTATTTGGGTCAAATAATAATTGTAATTTACTACGTGCAGATTTCTATGGTTCGAGGTTCGGATAATTTGTTTTTAATTATATATTGCTCAGGCAATATTGACTTTAAATAACAATTAAGATTTTTTTAGGATTAGCACTGGCCAGATTGATTTTGCGGGCTATTATACCAAGTTAGGTAGATCTTTTTTTAATTAAGAAAAAGTTCTTATTTTCTTAATTATTTACTAATTTTTATTAACCAACTTTCTGAAAAGAAGAAGCAGAAAAGGTAAGCATTCATATGGCATAACTAAATATGCATTAAAGCAATATAACGAATTGTGTTAGTAAAAAAAAGAAAGCAGAACTTTCGTTTAGTAAAAAAAAATATCTTACCCGAACACAGTAAAAAAAAATAGAGATAATTAGATTTATGCCACTATAAAAATTGCTTACTTGAAATATATGCCATTGTTAGATTACTAATTACATTTTTGCCACTATTAAATTGCTAAAATTAAATTCATGCATGCCATTAATTTTTTTCCCCAAAAATATAATAAATTATAAATATGCCATTCAGAAATTTATCATTATTTTCAAAAATTCCCAAAATACCCATTGTTTCTTCCTTGCTCTACTAGCGCTAATTATAAAACAAATATTTATGCTTAAGCTATAAGGTCTATCTGCAATCCAGGAAATTCATACGCTCCGAGGACAGAGCAAAAAGTGGGTGTTGGTCAAAGCTAGCCGCCTATTTTTGTTACCCTTCTTCATTTCCTTCTTCTCGAATCCATGGGGGACTTCTCATATTTACAATCTTTCTTCTGGACAGAGAAGAATTGTGCATCAATAAATAAAATAAACTCAAGCGCGCAGCAAGAGGACGAGAATTTTTTTTAATAGAATATACATTTTTTTTTATTATGGGGCAAACCTAAGATGCAAGTATGCAACTTCATCTATGGGAAGGATTGTTATTTTTGTATTTCTCGTGTATATGTGTTCTGATAGAATAAAACGGTTGTGAACTTCAAACTATGTTTGGACACCATTTTAACTGTCTACGTCGTACTCTCAGAGACGGAGCTAGAAAATTTTGATTGGGGGTTCACCTGGGGCGAAGTCAAAAAATTTTGAAATTTTTTTAATAAATTAATAATATTTAAATAAAAATATTATTTTTTTATATAAAGAATTTTTTTTTTCGACATTTGTCATAAGAAGAATATGTTTCACGTGGGGCCAAGCTACAAATTAGATATGTTTCAAATTTAAATTTGACTCAAATTATAATTTCAGTATGTCATAAATTAACTAGAAAATAAAACAATTGATTTAATAAATAAAAGGGTAAATTTTTTAGCAGCAGTACCTTTCATTTTTTTAGTATTAGTATTAGTATTTGTTAGTACAATTTTATTTGTATAATTTTTTCTTTTTTTGTCAAATTTTTATTATTTGTTTTCATGGTTGTTCGGCTAGGATGCTTATGAGGTTATCCATCATAGTTTATGTTTGGCCTATATTGTGGACCTATTTAATTAATTAAAAGACCCACTAACAAGAACTAAAAAAAATTAACTACAATTCTCCTTTCGGTTTATAAAAATGATCTTTTTGTATGGCAATAATTCTTTACAAATAGAAATTGTTAATCAATCCAAAAAGACCTCACAAAAAAATATAGTAAAAAAATTGTATGGGGTTCACTAATGAAAAATCATCTAAATATTTATGGGCTTCAAATATAGAATACATATGACAAATTTATATTTTATAACTATAAATATTCATATGTAGTAATATTATTTCAAAAAATAGGGGTGACATTGACACCCCTTTGTTATACCTAGATCCGTGCGTACTCTCCGATTGGGCCCTCCTGTACAGTCGTTGTTTTTAACACTGGTATATTTAAAAGGGTAGTATAGTAATATCAGTTCATCAATGCCAAAAACTAATTTCTATTATTTTGTAGTGGCATAAAAATAATTTATCATTTAGCAGTGACATATCTCTACTTTTATTTTATTTTCAGTGGCATAAATCTAATTTATCCGAAAAAATAAAGTCATAAATGGCTCATATTAATGCATTATAAAAATAACGATGGAGAGGATTAAATATAAATATATAGATAATTTGAATATTTAATCACAAAATAGATGGAGATAGATTAAGCCCACTAGGCACCACATGTGTCACGTCTTAATTATTAAAATTTAATCTAATAAAGGTATATACAAAAAATATTACTACAATTTTTACTTCCATATAGCTCGCCGTTTGAACTACTAAAAAAAATATAAATATTCGTAGCTAACTAATCTGGACTGCGACTTTAGAAACTAACTAGTTCCTCAATGACAAACAACAGAGAGAAATGTAACATTAATTATTTGATTAAATAATATATATATACTCCAAATAGAAAGTTCCACATTTATGTAATTAATGATTTGTAAGAACTTTTCACGAAACAGAGGCGAGTTTAAAATGTTTCAATAAGCATATATATATGGTCGCTAGCTATGTGATTTATTGAGGATTGTAACGACATGTCAGCTTGCATGGCATTTTCATTGAGGTTAACTAGCAGTCCGTCTCAAAATAAATGCTTATTTTTTTCAAAATCAATAATTACCAATTAAAAAAAAATCCCATTTTGAAAATGACGAGACGGATCTATTCCAACGGGCCGTCTGTCCAAGAAAATTAATTCCAAACATAGTACATTGGGCTCCTCTTTTTTCATGGTTTGAAAATGAAGCAATTACAAAAGAACAAGACAAAACAAGCATAGTCGGTGATGTATTCTTGTGTTACTTTCAGTGAGGATTCCTCTAGGCATGCACCATAAATGCTAGTAGCTATATTTGTCGCCCTTATATTTGGGTGGTACATATTATACTGATATGCAGGAGTTATGTTATCTCAAGAAATAATTTTATTAAAAAAAAACAACACTTTTGCTTGGGGGTGATAAGGATCATCCAAGATCTATCATTCCCATTATTCTAATTGGGAACACATTTTAATTTTTCTATTTTTAGAATATTTTCGGTCCCCATTGTTTCTACAATCAACAGACAAGCTTAAAGGGGTATTCGCTCAGGCTCACTGAATTCAGGTAAATCAATTATGATCTGATCACTCGATCCATGGCATCTAGCATCTTGCGCTAAATGTAGATTGGAAAGGACGCTGTTTGATTTTTATCAAAACTTCAATGGGTCTGGCTACATGAACCATTGCAGCTTGGAGTCCTTAAATACGTATTTCAAGCGGAACATCCATCAAAGAATAGACCACTAGCAACAAGAGTTTTAAAGACCTACGGAGACAGACTTGTGCTAATAACTGAACTACAACAATTACTCATATTAACTACAACAGTTAGTATCCAAATTACAACAATTATTTATATTAACTACTTCAGCTACATATATAACTTCAACAGCTACATATTTTAACTTCAACAGCTACATATTTTAACTTCAACAGTTACAAATATAACTTCAACAGTACATATATAACTTCAAAAGTTATATATATTAACTTTAACAGTTACATATATAACTTCAAAAGTTATATATATTAACTTTAACAGTTACATATATAACTTCAACAGTTACATATATTGAATTTGTATATTTTGTTATTGCATGTTACGGTTCAGAATTTCAATGAATTATCTAACATATTTTTTATTAATGAAGATATGTTAGATAATTAATGAAGATTTGGGAATGATGGAGATGATAGAATCTATGGGATGATGGAAAGCAATTCCCAAAGACTTGATCTAAGCAAATTCTTTTTTTTTTAAGAAAAAGTGCAACTTTAATTATTTTTTCAATAGAAGCAAGTACTGCTAGATTTTATTCTCTCGAATTTAACTTTTGGGAATCTGACAATTTAGGTTAATTGTCAAAAAAAATTATTCTATAGCTTGAAGTTTTTCAAAAAATAATAATTAAATTTCATATTGCAACACAAGAATATATATCTCTTAAAAAATCGCCAAAATTTGCTTTTTCCTTCCTTTTTTTTTTTGTTGGGATGTTACAACCGTTATATTGAATTACTATTCGCGCGAGAGTACAACAACGTAGGACGTTCCCAAAAAAAAGTATTACTAATAGGGATCCCAAAAAAGTTTTACTGAATCCTCTCTAAAATCTTCTGATTCAGATTTCTAAATTTTGATTAAATAAATCAATATTCCCTATTTCTTTTTATTTGAATGATTAAATTACGATATTTCATGTAAAAAAAGATCACTCTGCGATAATGTGTGAATTCTGACACTAGAAAAAATAAAGCACGTTCATATCAGAGAAAAGTAGTGCTGCATCAACAGAGAAAAAGTATGATAAAGTTAAATCTCCTAAAAACAAAATATCTTTAACATATAATGTCTCACAAAAATTTAAGACTCAACCAATCCAACTCGACCCAAATCAAAGTAAATGTCATATGAAAATTTGCATAGAGCATCTGACTCGGGCGAATTTTAGAAGAGGATAAATTGACTTCATAAACTTCATATCAGTTCATGCAGTAGGTGGGGACCTAACACATGTAAAAACAATAAAAACCATCACCAAAAAAAAAAGTTAATGATTTTTGGGTCAGTGAGAATGAACTATTTGCATCAACCATCGTCCAACAAATTAAAGTCAAATTACTCATTCCTGCGTGGCAAGCACTTTGCTAACTCCTTGACCCTTCGTAACTCGTTAACTACTTCAATACGGGTGCGTTTGGATCGTTAAAAGAAAGAAGAAGAAAAAAAATTACAAATAATCTAAACTCTTCACAAAGTTACACACTTTCCAATACTCCTTCTCATTTCTTTCCTTCTTTCCTTCTTCCTACACCTATCCAAACGTACCCTATAATAATTTTTTTGTTATGTAATTCAGACCCAACTCAATCTCACCTGACAAACTACGGCCCACTGTAACTAAGTGATTTATTAGAAGATTAGAACCGATTGGAAACCAGATGCATGCGCATAGAACGAAAAGTTTTCAAGTATTCATTATTGTCAAATTTCATGTATATTCAGAATCTAAAATTTAACATTCTCGAAAAAGGGACCTCAACGCCCTAGACCCAGATTATCAATTGGCGAATGTTGCTTGGCGGTCAACGACGGACTATATGCCGTATGCCATGGCAAGAATTAAGCCTGGCGAAAGAGTATGAAGAAGACGGAAAGGGACATTTGAGTCAATATGAAAAATTGAATGAGCAAACTATACACCAAAAGCGGGTTGGTAACTACAATCAAAGAGTGAAGTAATAAAACAATCAGAATGTCAAGAAAAGAAAAACATGTTTTTCTCTCTATCAAAAACGAAAACCGCGTCTCCCTCACGTGCATCTCTTGCGTTCTCACCCGAACACCTTCTACCTCTTTCTCTTTCATTTCCTCCATTCCCCTCCTATTAGCGCCTCATCCTCTCATCACATCTCACCTCCTAACTAGTCCGCGATTCACCTCTTCCTCTATGCGTCCTTCCTCTCTTATCAGTGTCTCACCCTCTCATCCCACCTCACCTCCTAATCCACGATTCACCTCTTCCTCCCCCACATCACCATTTTCTCATGACCCTTTCCTCTCCCAATGCACATCTTCCATTTTTTTCCATTGCCACTAACACATGAACAAATATATACTTCCGTTCTAGACTATAAATATTCACTCATAGTTATAAGTTACTTTTTTAAAATAAACTACATATTTAAATTTATTATTTTCTGCTTTTATAATAATTAGTTACTCTTTTATATTAAAATAATTACTCTTTTATAATTATTAGTTACTCTCTTAAATAAAGTATGTATTTAAATTTATTTTTTCTTTCTTTTACAGTAATTAATCCCGTAGGTTTTATTATTTACTCTTTTATAATTATTAGTTACTCCCTAAATGAATTGCATATTTAAATTTATCATTACTCCTTTACATTTATTTATTTACCCCGTATTAACATTAGTTACTCTCTTAAATAAATTATATATTTAAACTTACTAGATACTCTCATTTTTTGCCCTTATTAATTACTCTCTTATAATTATTATTTTACTTTCTTATAGTTAATAACTATGTTACCCAGATACTTCCAAACACACACGAATTTCGTATCCGCGTCAAACACACACGAATTTCGTATCCGACGCGAATTCGCGTGCGATTCGCACCCGAGGCTCCACGTGACGTATCCTATAAAGTCGAGGTGTTTGTGTTAGAGTTATGTCCTAGAAGTCAATAATTTAATGACTTAATTATTAGTTTATGTTATGGATGATATTTTATCATCTGTTCCTAGGTTTATTATTGACAGATTATTCAGGTTGAGGATCTGAATTGTAGATCTCTGTGGATCATTCTTTAGAATGACAATAATAAATCTAAACGGTCCATAATCTTGATAATTAACAAGGAACATTAATTATCATATAAGATTAGTATGCAAGTTAAGAGATGATTAAGTTCTACAAATCATAGGTAAAGAGTTACCAACTTAATTGCATATGTATATGTTATGGAACATAGTACAGGACTTGACCCAACGAAATAAACATATGGATTGTGTTATGTGTCATTGTTTATTTCGTTATGATTTTGGTTCTAAGTTTGAGATGATTATCTTTTCCACATGAGGATAGGTTCTATAAATCTCGTCTACCGCTGATTCCCGTTAAGGGCTGCTATACTGACTTGATTTACGTTCTCTTGAATTGTGCGGGGAAAAGCTAATCATCAAAAAAACCGTATGTCCCTCATTAATTCACTTAGTGAGTGACGATATCTGTTTGGGCCCCTTGATGGAGTTGGATCGTATGCGCGCAACTAGGCGATCAACTCTAGATCAAGAAACGTATAATCTGCAAGAATGACACATTCCTATCTTGGATTATACGATGATATCGTGAGACATAAGAATCAAAATAGAGAAACATATTTATTCTCTTATGCAGGATTGAAATATTGTAGCAGTACACTATTTATGCGAATTGGGAATCATAACGTGTTGCTAGATACCACTTATGATTATTGGAATTAAATAACGATTTAATTCCATGACCAACATAGCATAAATCCTCAAAGGGTCACACAAATAGGACATTAATCACACAGTGCATTATTTATTTATTCACAGCAGTAGGTTCTGTGGAAATATGATAAGATTGATTAATTAATTATATACCGTTGCGAACCGTTATAATTAATTAAGTCAATGGATCATATAGAAATAAATTAATGCATTAACTAATCCTAAAATAATTATTAATGAGTTAATAATTAATTTAGTTCAACACTTATCAATATAAATGGTTATATTGATTAATTGGGCCGTTATTTAAATAGCAAATATATAGCCCAATTAAAGAGCAAAGTTTAGGGACCTTAATTATATGAATTAATGGTCCAAATGAAGGGGTTTAATGGCCCATAAAGGCCCATTTCGTGGCAGCCATTTATGGTGGTAGGTTGGATGGCATAGTTGTAATTATGCAAGAGGTCAATTAGGTTTTGTGCTCTATATAAGGACCACTTATGAGAGCCTCCACCTAGAGCTTTCTCTCTCCTCTCTTCCTCCCATTCTAGGCCGCCACTTTTCTCTTCTCTCCCTCTCTTTTGCTCATGTGTTGAGCTATTTTCTCTCCACTAAATCAAGGTTGTTGATTGATGCAAGAGAGAAAACCATAGGGATTAGGCTTGTTCTTTGGGTATGCTAGCACGTACCTTGTAGAACGTGATTAATCCTCCTTGGTGGACTCGAGGGCGGTTACGAGACGTGGTGGAGACGGTGGAGAAGGCACGCCATCGATTTCCATGCCTTGGTCGAGCCCCGCGAATACGATTTCGCGGGAGGTATCGATTTCTCCTCTTTCTCTTTGTGTCTATTGCTTTAAGTACTAGATCTCGTGTTGCTTGTGTTTTAATTGGATTAATTAATAGTAATTAGTCACAAAATTAAAATTGGGCAATTTCCTAACAGTGGTATCAGAGCCAGGTTGTACTTAAGCTATTTTGACACTTAATTAAGAGAAATTGGCTAATTAACGGATTAGTAGAGATGATGCGTTTGTTTGCTGTCTGGAAATGGTATTTTCTGTGTTGTTTCGAGTTTTTCGCTTTGATAAGTTCTCTGGAAGTTTTTTCCATCTACATGAAAGTTGTTGGATTGTGATTCTTTTGGCGTTAGATTCACATTTTTCTGAATTAGTATGGATTTACTGTGAATAAAACGGCGACAGTGCGCAGAACCAGTTTCTGCTCGCACTGTCCTGTTTGAATGGCTTGAAAGATTTATATTTTGAATATAAGTACCAGTGTTCTATGGCTAGAAATAAAGAGGACTTGAAGCTCTTTCTGAGCATGTATAAATTGTTGCATGACTTGGATTAATTTGTGGGTTTTCAAGTATGAAAAGAAAGATCTTGTCAGATCCAGTTTGTTGAGCAAATCGATTGTTCTAATAAACTGTACCAACTGAGAACTCCTTTAAAAATTCTGTTTAAATGGAGTTGTTATAATTTGAGTTAGGATTCCAGGAAAATTAATTTCATAATTTTTCGTGGAAGTTTGGACCTTCAACTAGGTTAAAACATTTCGATTGACAGTCTGTTCCAGTACAGAATTTGTTGATTGTTTAGCATGTAACTTAATATTATTGAACTGAACTTGGTTGTTTTCTTTTCATTAATGAATAGCCTGTAGTCTAAACAAGTTTTTCTATGTATATTGTATATATAAAAACTGGATAGAAGGTGGTCTTACAGACCAAATGGTTGAGAGGATAAGCTGAAAATCTCATAACGGTGTTTCGTACACTTGTAAGAGATTTGTCATTTTTGATTCTCCCAGATGGTTTAAGATCTCTTCTTGAAATTTTTACTGGTAATCACAATTATGATAAGGAGCTTAAGTAATTTATTTGAGAATTTTTGGAGACCTAAAACCTTTGTTTTTATTGGATTCCATTAGTTACGTTTTTTAATAAATTACTGTTTTTCTAAGTATTCAAATTAGTTGAAAACAATTAGAAAACTCCTTGTTTGATCTCCTTTCAGTTATGGGATGTTGAAAGAACTTTCTAAATGAATTTAAACAAGTTTTGTTGTTTAAAATTGAGAATTTGTACACGGAATTTACTTATGGCAAACAAATCGCAAAGATGCTTGAAAATCGTTAATTGGAAACAAAGTGCTTGTATGTGCTAACTTTGTTTTGTAGATGGATAGTGGTTTTAGTATGGCTCAAGACTCAATGCCTTGTGGTTGTATTTGAATGCATGTGTGAATGTTTGTAATGCGGCCTTTGGTGCCATTAATTAATTAATTTGTTGATTAATTTTTGATGTAACTTGTGAGGCTTGCATGCCCCTAAAGTTAGGATGGGAATAGGATATTTTCACATGTATTTTGCACCTTTATTTTATATAGGATTTAGATCCTTATAGAATTTAGTGGGAGGGGCAAGGATTAGATTAGTTTTGCTCCATGGACGATGTGGCGAAACTAATGCAAGCGGGAGCCATACAAACCCACAACTTTGAGATGCTTATATGTGATTGCTTGTGATTGCTATGAATTGTCATAGGCTAGGTATGGGTGTATGCTTACACGACCACCAAACAAGTGTCATATGATTGATAGTCCCAACTAAAACTCGATTAAGTTAAATCGCCCTCCTTCTCTCTATCCCCTTCACGCCGATTGTCACTCATGGCGCGGTCCGCCCAAGCGGACGTCATGGTTGCCAATTCGGTAGTCGGGGTGCAAATAGCTAAGATTTGCAAGGAGCAAATAGTGAGAGGTTACTGTTGGTTAAACATTTTCTCTCGATTTGCCGATTTGCAAAACAACACCGAAACCTTTGAACTAACATCTCTCTTTAGTGTTTTATAGCTAAATTTATTGAAGAATGGATTAAAGCAAGTGTGGCACTTAGTTTGGAGCTTCAAGAGATTGCTTTGGTCTAGTTAGAGTCAATAATTAAGGTTTAATTAATCTCTAAACTAATCTCAATCAATTTGCTGGTAAAATGCTCAGTTTTTCTGTCCAGCGTCATACAACGCCAGTGGCCGTTACACAACGCTGAGTTAATTCGATTTTAAATTGCAAAATCTCTGACAAGGTTGGAACAGCGTTACACAACGCTCAGTAGCGTTGTGCAACGCTAGTTCATTTGTTTTTAAACCAGTTAAATCCTTTTTCCCCTTGTCAGAACGTTGTGCAACGCTAAGTAACGTTACACAACCTTTCCACCTCTACGTTGTGTAACGCCACTCAGCGTTGTACAACGCAGTATGCAGCAGGCGTCTCTGCATTGCTCAGACATCGATCTGCATCGATGCTGCATGCATGATGCCATGTTCCATACATTGTTGCGTTGTGTAACGCTCTAAAATTCGCTCAGACTTCGCTTTTCCGCCCTGGTCGCGTAGAGCAACGCTGACTAGCGTTGTGCAACGGCGACGTTGTGTGACGCCAGTCAGCGTCGTATGACGTTCTGACAATATTGTTTGAGTTTGTCAGTTCTGCCTTGTTCTCCTCTTGACTTCGTTGTGCAACGCTACCTAGCGTTACACAACGCTCTGACAAGTTCCAACGGAACTGTCGAGGTTCTGCTTTGGATTCTGCTAAAGCGTTGTGCAACGCTATACAGCGTTACACAACGTTCTGACAACTCATAACGTTATTGTCTGTGACCGTTTGATTTTTCAACGGCTATTTCAGCGTTGTAAAACGCCATATAGCGTTGTATAACGCCAGAGTCTGTTTTGACTGGTCTTTGGAGCTGTTGGCGCCCTCTATAAATATGGGGCCTCTTGGAACTGTTTAGACACTTTTGAAACCTTTGAAACTCCTCCCTTTTGAGCTCCAACCAGTTAGACATTATACTCTCTTGTGTTTGAGCATTATTTTAGCAAAATCATTGAGATTAGAGTGTGCTAAACCAATCCACTAGTGTTAATTGCTAGATTAGTTGAGTGATTTGGTTAGAGCCTCAATCCTTTGTGTGTTTGAGATTGTTTAATCGAGTTAGGCCAATCCACCTTGAGAGTGTTTGTAACAAGGTGATTTGGTTCGAAGTTGTAGTCCCGTTCGTGTGGAATTGAACGGAGCGCGCCCATTTCGAGGTTGCGAAACTCCCGGAGACGTACGACTAAGGCTAGCTCTTCCTAGCGGGTCGGAACTCCGTAATACATCGCGTGTTCAATTTCTCTCTCTCTTTCTCTCTTTATTATCTTGCTACTTGAATTGCTTGTGCTTTGATTGTTTGTATTAGACCAAATTTGAATTGAACCAAATATTGACCATACCGGTTTAGAAATTCGTTTTTGTGCCTATTCACCCCCCTCTAGGCCTATTTTTAGGGACAACAAAGTGGTATCAGAGCAGGGGTTATCTTTTGACCATCTTGTTAGGTAGATAACCTCGATTCATGGCCTCTAGGGTGATAGAAAAACCGGACAAGTTTGGTTCCACTTGCAAGAACTTTCGTTATTGGAAGAGATGTATGGTTGTATACCTTAACTTGATTGACCTTTGGGAGGTTGTTGATAAACCATACACACCAATTTGTGATAGTGAAGGTAGAGAAACCCATGCCTCTAAGACCATTAGGACCAAGAATGATAATGCCGTGAATGTCTTGTTAAATTCGGTACATGAGTCCATAGCGGCAATTTTTGGTAGTTCTACTAGTGCACATGAAATGTGGGTTTCTCTCTTGAACCGTTATGAGGGAAATTCTCTAATCAAAAGCTCTCGACAATTCGAGTTAGAGTCTAGATTGGATAATTTCCGCATAAGGGAAGGTGAATGCATCGAGGAGATGTATACTCGGTTTATACAATTGCTCGATGAATTCACTAACATAGGAGAGACCCTTTCTAATAGTCGTGTTATAGGAAGATTGCTTAGGGCTTTGGTGGGAAGACCTCAATTCGACACTCTCATCTCGACTCTTGAGACACAACAAAGGTCCCACAACAACCTCACACCGGAGATTATCTATACTCATTACCGGTGCGTGGAGGAGAAGCTCAAGCAACTTGGAGAGTTGAAGTATGAGCCCAAGACCGTGGCATTGGCGGCGAATGACAACAAGGCATCTCCCTCCAAGAACCGCCACAATGACAACCACCAAGGGAGACACCGCCACTCAAGTGACAAGGCCAAAGGCATCATCGACCTTGATGAGGACAAGCAAGGAGCCGTTCTCTCAAAGATGTTTCGAGCCATCATGATCTTTGAGAGAAAGTTCAACAAAGAAAGGCTTGAGAATGACGAAAGAGCTCTTTGCTTCGTGTGCCAAAAAGAAGGTCATACCATGTACTCTTGCTTCAAGCTCTTCCCTCACTTGAAGAAGGACAAGGAAGACGGTGGCAAGAGAAGAGGTGATGGCCGGTTCAAGTCCAAGAAGGGACACTACAAGAGCAAGAAGAAGGGTGAGAGAGCCATGCAAGCCACTTGGGACAACGATTCCGATTCGAGCTCATCCTCTCAATCCGATTCGGAATCCGAGTGCGACTTTGACAACCTTGCTCTTGTGGCTCAAGTGAATGATGTGGTGATGCCGGTGGATGACGACCTAGATGACTTGGTGAAGGAGGTCTTCAACGAGTTCAACCGAGGCAAAATCTATGTGCATCCATTGAGCAAAGCTAGCCTTGATGAAGCATCATCCTCTACATCAACTCTCACACAAGCTCCAACGACTACTCAAGAGGAACCGTTCACAATTGCCATTGAAGTGCCCAAGGTCACAAATGAGGTACTTCTAAACTCATTCTCTAGTAGTGATAGCGATTGTGATAGTGAGAATGACTTGAGCTTGAATGATGATGCAAACTTGCAATTTGATAGGTTGAATGATTATCTTGATGAGTCTCTTAAGACTATTGCTAGTCAAAAAGAGCAAATTAGTCTTTTGACGACTAAGGTGCATGATCTTGAATCTTTGGTGACAAGGTATAAGGGTATGATTGAAAGCTTTGAAAAACCAAATGTTTGTGAAAAATGTCAAACTCCTTTGAGTGAGACAAATGTTTTGAAAAATGAAAGGGCTTCAAGTTCGTCTAGTGCTTCTCATAGCACCAAGATGAATCTTGATAAAATGTTTGTGGGACAAAAACCCAATGACAAAACGGGTCTTGGCTTCAAAAAGAGGAATCAATCCTTTTCTAGACCAAGAACCATGTCAAGCCCAACACAAAATGAGAGACTTTATCACAAGAGCACCAATGTTAGGAACACACACGGGCAAGGGCAAAAGAATTTTGTTGGCTCTCAAAATGGTGCTCAAAAGAATTTTGGTAGGAATAGAAATGGGTCTCAAAGACCTCAAAAGAACTTCCAAAACAATCGGGGCCCAAACAACTTGTATTTCAAGGGACCCGATGGGTGTTTTCATCCTTTTCAAAACAATGGTGGGAATAGGAATAGAACACACACTAGACCTCAAACCAATGGAGGAAATCAAAAAGTCTCTCAACAAAACAAAAGGAATTTTCAAAAACCAATTTTGAGAAACTCTCAATCATACACTTTTTCTAAGGATCCAAAGATTAGGGCCATGGAGCTTAGGCGTCATTTTCAAACCCATTTTGTTAGAGAAAGTTCACAAGTGAACAAGCCAACTTGTGCTTGTTGCAACTATTGTGGTAAGAATGGCCATGTCACACTAGAATGCAAAGTTAGGAAAGCAAATCATACATCCGGTTCAATTAACATGATTTGGGTTCCTAAAGTCACTTCCACATCCGTTTTGATTGGTGGAAGTGGTTCGAGTGTGGCTTAGTTAGCCATCTTCTTTCCCCAAGGTTATTCTTGTCAAATCTTAAGGGGGAGAGATTACAAGAATATATTAGTTGTTTGTTTCTAACTAATATGCATTCTTGTAGGTTTGTTTGTTATCATCATTCAAGAGAAGTGCTTGGATCATAGATAGTGGTTGTTCACATCACATGACGGGTGATGAATCTTGTTTCAAGACACTTGAACCTTTTGATGGTGGTGAGGTTACTTTTGGTAATAATCTTAGGAAGAGCTCTATTATTGGTATAGGCTCGGTTGGAAACCAAAATTTAACGGTTTTTAATGTTTACCTTGTGGATGGTCTCAACTACAACCTTTTAAGTGTGAGCCAATTATGTGATGCGGGATATTATTTGAAATTTGATCACTCCTCTTGTTTTGTGAATCAAATTTCGGATAATTCTCTTGTTTACACGGGACAAAGGAAAAAGGATGTCTATTACTTAAACTTTGATCACTTCACAAATGGTGAACAATGCTTTAGTGCCATAGCTACCGGTTCATGGTTATGGCATAGAAGACTTGGTCATGTTTCCCTAGACTCCATTAAGAAACTTGTGAAATTGAAACTTGTCCGTGGTCTTCCATCACATAAACTTGACTTAAATGGGTTGTGTGAAGCTTGCATGAAAGGCAAGCAAACCAAGTCTAGTTTCAAAACCAAAGAGATCATCTCAACCACTCAACCTTTGCAATTGCTTCATATGGATTTGTTTGGACCAATCAATGTCTTGAGTATAAGTAAGAAAAGGTATGTCTTTGTGGTGGTAGATGACTATAGTCGCTTTACTTGGGATTTCTTTCTTGCTCACAAGGAAGAAGCATTTGACCATTTTGTTAAATTTAGCAATCGGGTTGAAAACGAAAAAGGGTTGAAAATCTCTAGAATTCGTAGTGACCATGGAAGGGAATTTGAAAATGCTAAATTTGATGAATTGTGCATAGAAAAAGGATATAAACAAGAGTTTTCCGCTCCACGCACCCCTCAACAAAACGGTGTAGTGGAGAGGAAGAACCGAACCTTGCAAGAATTAGCACGCACCATGCTACATGAATTTGCCGTACCCAAATTTCTTTGGGCCGAAGCGGTAAATACGGCATGTCATGTAGTAAATCGTGCATGCATTCGTTCTCAACTCAAGAAAACTCCTTTTGAATTATGGTTCGGTCATACTCCTAATATATCCTATTTCCGTGTATTTGGATCCAAATGTTTTGTCCTTGATGAATCTCCTAAAGTAACCAAGTTTGATGCCAAGTCTTTGCCCGGTATTTTTGTTGGTTACTCAACCACAAGCAAAGCGTATAGAGTCTATTTGCCAAACTCAAAGGTAATTATTGAGTCCATTAATGTCAAATTTGATGAAAAAGTCCTTGAGGAATCCAAGGAAGGTAATTCTATTGTAGGTACACAAATGGAAGAAACTACACAAGAAATTGAGTCACAACCTCAAGCACAACCACCGGTGATTATTGAGGAGCCTTTGAACCGGGTTGATGACATTTTGATAGGGGGAGAGACTCATGAGGAGGGCATCTTAGACACAACTCAAAATGAAATGCCTCATGATGATCCTCAACCTCAACCGTCTCCCCAACCGGTTCATGAGCCTCCCGAAGTGCTTAGAGAAGTTTCCTCTCATCCTCTTACTAATGTCATAGGTGATCCTAGGGAAGGTGTTAGGACTAGGTCTAGTTTGCACCAAACTATTGGTCATTGTGCCTTTGTTTCTCAACTTGAACCAAAATCCTTCAAAGAGGCCAATGTTGACCCAAATTGGATTGTTGCCATGCAAGAAGAGTTGAACCAATTTGAGAGAAATCAAGTTTGGGAACTTGTACCATTACCAAAAGGTAAGCAAGTTATTGGTACCAAATGGGTTTTTAGAAACAAGCTAAGTGAGGATGGTATTGTGGTTAGAAACAAAGCCCGTTTGGTTGCACAAGGTTTCAAGCAACAAGAAGGTATTGATTTTGAGGAGACCTTTGCACCGGTTGCTCGTCTTGAATCCATTAGAATGCTCTTGGCTTTTGCCGCTAACAAAGGCTTTACCCTATTCCAAATGGATGTCAAGAGTGCTTTTCTAAATGGTTGGATAGATGAGGAAGTTTTTGTCCAACAACCACCCGGTTTTGTTGACCATTTCAAACCGGACCATGTGTATAAGCTTCACAAAGCTTTGTATGGTTTGAAGCAAGCTCCTAGAGCTTGGTATGGTAGACTTTGTACCTTTCTCCTAGACAATGGCTTTAGTAGAGGCAAAATGGATACAACTCTTTTCACTAAGAAAAGAGATGACCATTTGCTACTTGTGCAAATTTATGTGGATGATATTATCTTTGGCTCTACTAATGCAACTCTTGCCCAAGAGTTTTCTTCTTTGATGAGTAGTGAATTTGAGATGAGCATGATGGGAGAACTCACTTTCTTCTTGGGGCTTCAAATCAAACAACTCAAGGATGGTATCTTTGTGAACCAAGTCAAATACGCCAAGGAGTTAGTGAAGAAATTCGGTGTTGAAGATAGCAAGAGTTTAGACACACCCATGGGCAAAAGTGCGAATATCGATGCGGATGAGAAAGGCAAGCCTATGGACATAACTCTCTATCGGGGCATGATCGGTAGCCTCCTCTATCTCACGGCTAGTAGGCCGGATATTATGTATGCCGTATGTCTATGTGCTAGGTACCAAGCCAATCCTAAGGAATCTCACCACAAAGCGGTAAAACGTATCTTGCGATACGTCAAGGGTACTCAAAACCTAGGTCTTTGGTATGGTAGACAAACCGAACTAGACTTGTTAGGTTATACCGATGCCGATTTTGCCGGTGACCGTATGGACCGCAAAAGTACTAGTGGAACTTGCCAATTTTTTGGTGGTTCACTTGTGTCTTGGTCTAGTCGCAAGCAAACTTCGGTTGCTCTCTCCACCGCGGAAGCGGAATATGTAGCGGCCGGTAGTTGTTGTACCCAACTTCTTTGGATGATGCAAACCCTTAGGGATTTTGAGTTAGATTTCCAAAAGGTACCAATCTTGTGTGACAATACTAGTGCCATCCTTATATCCAAAAATCCGGTATTGCACTCTAGAACCAAGCACATAGAGATACGACATCATTTTATCCGTGATCATGTTGAGAGAGGTGATGTGGAATTGGTCTACATCGACACAAAGGAGCAAATCGCCGATATCTTCACCAAACCTCTTCCAACACAACAACATCTTGAACTTAGGTTCAAACTTGGTATGCTTGAACTCAAAGATTAAATTTATGCATGTCATGGTGTTGTCTTTTGGAGCTTATTTCAGTTTAAATTGGTTTTGAAAACCTTGAAAAATAAGTTTTTAACTATTTTTGTCTCAATTTTCTGAATTTTCTGGTTTTCTGAACTCTGGCGTTACACAACGCCATTCAGCGTCGTGCAACGCAAGAGTAACGTTAGTTTAAAATGAATTTTGAATTCTGTCGAGTTAAACGTTGTACAACGCTGCATACCGTTGCACAACGCTGGTTTGATTTTCTCTTGTAACGTTGCACAACGCTGCCTATCGTTGTACAACGCTGGCTTTGTATTTTCATTTTCCTTCGCTGAATTTTAAAATTCTGTCGAGTTCAACGTTATACAACGCTGATCACCGTTGTACAACGCCAGTCTGTTTCTTTTTACTGAACGTTGTACAACGCTGTCCACCGTTGTAAGACGTTGGTTTGTTTCTTTATTTTATTTCTTTTTATTATTTATTTATTTGGCTTTAGTGTTGTACAACGCCCTTTAACGTTGCACAACGCTGGGTGGTAGCGTTACCCATCGCTACTCAGCGTTGTACAACGGAGCAGTCAGTTTCTGCTCATTTTTCGCTGTTTTGCCTCCTGCGTTGTACAACGCCCTTTGGCGTTAAGTAATGGTGGACGCGTTTTTTTTTTAACTGTTGCGACCCCACCTCTTCTTCTTCTTCTTCCTCTTTTCTCTCAAATCCGAGCCCCTTCTATTTTCTCTCTCTTCCTCTCCAACTCACACCCCTTCATCTCTCTCTCTCAATACTCTCTCAACTCTCTCTCTCCACTCCAACCAATACCACCAAAATACTCCTCTCTCTCTCCTCTCCACTCTCATACCCTCAATTTTCTCTATCTCTCTCTCTATCCCTCAATCCACCGAAACCCTAGCCACCGCCATCACCGTCAATTCCGGCGATCCGACCGTCGGATTTTCGATCGGCTTCGGTTCTGTGCTCTCCAAGGCCATCTCATCCTCTCCGGCTCTTCAATTTAAAGGTTTAGCCTCATCCTTTCTCTCTCAATTTTCTATGGCACCGAAAACCGCAACCAACAAACGGTCTAAGCGCAACCCCAAGGGCGCTTCCTCCTCCAACCCACCGGTTCAAACCGATCAAAGCGATCAACCGATCCCAATGGATATACCCCCGGTACCCGTGGATTGGACCCTCTCATCCTCCAACAATTACCTCTTCAAGGACTCGGTCTCTTACATGCACTTTTGCCAATACCGCGATGTCAATCGCGAGTGTTCCGAGTGCTTCTACTTCGAGCACCCGTATGGGGTCTACCACTTGAATCCAAGAGAATTAACTTGGATCAAAGAAAGGATCGAATATTGGAACATGGCGGGTCTTCTCGCACATTCTCAACCATACAACCCGTCATTGATCAAGCTCTTCTATGCCAATCTCACAATGACGTGGACCGAGGGCCACCCAACCGCCAACTCTTATGTCCTCGGTCGCCACATCTCCATCACCGAGCAAACATTGGCCAATCTCCTTAGCCTCGACAATGACAACTTGGAGATTTACATCCATTCCACTTGGCCACGTGAGTTGCCTCCTTATGATGAATTTCACCGATTCTTTTATTGTTGGAGGAACTACACCGCTCGTCAATTCACCGCCACCGAGCTCCCGGCTTTGCACCGCCTTCTCTTCCTCTTCATCAACAATCATCACTCCGAAGGCAACAATCAAAACAAATGTGGAGCAATTCGCCGTGTTTCTCCTTCGGTCTCTCCTTGAGATGAATCAAAAGGTGAATCTCCCTTATATCATGCTTGCTCATATGGCACGGGTCGATACCTCTTCTCGCTTCTCATTTCCATATGCCCACATCATTCAATCTATTCTCATCGAAAACGGCATCCCTCATGACACACCCCTTTGGGGCGAACCCGTGCCCGAGAATGCCATTGCCACTCCCGAAAACCTCATGGCATATCTCAATGTTACCGGATGGATGGCTCAAGATGATGACTCCATTGTGCCCGGTCCTTTCCACCGCAACAACTACCTCTTCCGGCCCAATGCCACTATAAACCAATATGAAGAGATAGGCAATGAACCATTGCATGTGCCCGGCGGACGGGTGGAGGGTCAAGGCGCACCGCAAGACTTCCATGCTTACCTTGATGCCAAATTCGCCGCCTTGACCACTCACATTGACACGCGGTTCAACACAATTGAAGAAAACTTGACCGCTTACCAAGCCAAGACCGATGCCTCGATCACTCATCTCAAGGATGAGATGATCAATCTTTGGGGAAGGATGGAGCTTCATCTCAAAAGAGGATCCGGTAGTGGTGCGGGGGATGATGATGAGGAGTGATTCTAGCCAAAACCCTCTCCAAGCCTTAGTCCTCTTTTTATCTTTATTTGGACTTTTGATTTTCATAGTTTCTTTGCCTTTCGTCTCTCGTTTGTGATTTTTCGTTGTTTTGAGTGTCTTAGTTATGCTAAATGGATTTGGTTTGTTGTATGGATGTTGCATGAATGATGTCTTATTTTTTAATGAATTATGTTATGTATTAATGTCTTTTGTTTGTGCTAAATGGTGTTGTTTTAGCCTTTCTCCTTTATTATGCATGCATGGTATACAATTGTTAGTTTAAGCCCTCTTTAAACCTTGTTAGATACCCCTAATCAAATGAACTTAGTGGCCAAATTCTTTTCGAAAGGGGGAGGATTCTTATGGTTTGTCATCAAGGGCATTTTGGGTATTCTTTTCCCTAATTGCAAAAAGGGGGAGAATTAGGTAATTTGGGTTATTCCGCCTTGTTGTATCAAGTCCCAAATATACCTTAGGTGTTGTTTTGCAACTCGGCAAAAGGGGGAGATTGTTGGTTAAACATTTTCTCTCGATTTGCCGATTTGCAAAACAACACCGAAACCTTTGAACTAACATCTCTCTTTAGTGTTTTATAGCTAAATTTATTGAAGAATGGATTAAAGCAAGTGTGGCACTTAGTTTGGAGCTTCAAGAGATTGCTTTGGTCTAGTTAGAGTCAATAATTAAGGTTTAATTAATCTCTAAACTAATCTCAATCAATTTGCTGGTAAAATGCTCAGTTTTTCTGTCCAGCGTCATACAACGCCAGTGGCCGTTACACAACGCTGAGTTAATTCGATTTTAAATTGCAAAATCTCTGACAAGGTTGGAACAGCGTTACACAACGCTCAGTAGCGTTGTGCAACGCTAGTTCATTTGTTTTTAAACCAGTTAAATCCTTTTTCCCCTTGTCAGAACGTTGTGCAACGCTAAGTAACGTTACACAACCTTTCCACCTCTACGTTGTGTAACGCCACTCAGCGTTGTACAACGCAGTATGCAGCAGGCGTCTCTGCATTGCTCAGACATCGATCTGCATCGATGCTGCATGCATGATGCCATGTTCCATACATTGTTGCGTTGTGTAACGCTCTAAAATTCGCTCAGACTTCGCTTTTCCGCCCTGGTCGCGTAGAGCAACGCTGACTAGCGTTGTGCAACGGCGACGTTGTGTGACGCCAGTCAGCGTCGTATGACGTTCTGACAATATTGTTTGAGTTTGTCAGTTCTGCCTTGTTCTCCTCTTGACTTCGTTGTGCAACGCTACCTAGCGTTACACAACGCTCTGACAAGTTCCAACGGAACTGTCGAGGTTCTGCTTTGGATTCTGCTAAAGCGTTGTGCAACGCTATACAGCGTTACACAACGTTCTGACAACTCATAACGTTATTGTCTGTGACCGTTTGATTTTTCAACGGCTATTTCAGCGTTGTAAAACGCCATATAGCGTTGTATAACGCCAGAGTCTGTTTTGACTGGTCTTTGGAGCTGTTGGCGCCCTCTATAAATATGGGGCCTCTTGGAACTGTTTAGACACTTTTGAAACCTTTGAAACTCCTCCCTTTTGAGCTCCAACCAGTTAGACATTATACTCTCTTGTGTTTGAGCATTATTTTAGCAAAATCATTGAGATTAGAGTGTGCTAAACCAATCCACTAGTGTTAATTGCTAGATTAGTTGAGTGATTTGGTTAGAGCCTCAATCCTTTGTGTGTTT
Source organism: Rhynchospora pubera (assembly GCA_028095005.1). Lineage (NCBI taxonomy): Eukaryota > Viridiplantae > Streptophyta > Magnoliopsida > Poales > Cyperaceae > Rhynchospora > Rhynchospora pubera. The sequence continues at coordinate 204,779,778 of CM051461.1, read as the reverse complement.
GAGATTGTTTAATCGAGTTAGGCCAATCCACCTTGAGAGTGTTTGTAACAAGGTGATTTGGTTCGAAGTTGTAGTCCCGTTCGTGTGGAATTGAACGGAGCGCGCCCATTTCGAGGTTGCGAAACTCCCGGAGACGTACGACTAAGGCTAGCTCTTCCTAGCGGGTCGGAACTCCGTAATACATCGCGTGTTCAATTTCTCTCTCTCTTTCTCTCTTTATTATCTTGCTACTTGAATTGCTTGTGCTTTGATTGTTTGTATTAGACCAAATTTGAATTGAACCAAATATTGACCATACCGGTTTAGAAATTCGTTTTTGTGCCTATTCACCCCCCTCTAGGCCTATTTTTAGGGACAACAGTTACTTTTCGATGGACCCAACTAGAGTTTGGACATCGGGGCGAAGTTTGTAAATATACTTAGATATTCACAAACCAAGAATCATATGGTCGATATGATTGGTTGGAGAACCTACCTTGTCTAATTAAGTAGGGTGACGTGCCATAGCAGGCTCTACTTGATGAAAACCGGGATCTTGGAAAACCAACTACATTTGGGACATTAAATAAATGTAGTGGGAGTTTTATTTGTTATAAATAAAACAATTGCATAAACTAAATGACCTTAAAATTGATTTTGTTATAGATGTTAAAATTGTTAATTTTGTTGCGATCAATCTTTGAAAATTAACAAACTCGTTTCTAAAAGTATTTACTTAAAGAAGTAATACTGATTCCTAAGACACGATCTTAGTGAAGAGAAATTTGAGTATGTCAATTCCCAAAAACTTTTCTCAAACTACCCGAACGTAGCAACGCGATGATTGATTGACTTTTGGCGAAAAGTTATTCAATAAAGCGTATGACTAATATCCTCATTTGAAATTTCTAGACCTTTGAATTAGAAAATTCATATGGACTAGTTTTAACTCGTACGCTCTTATCCACTTACTCAAGAAAGTGTTCTTGGAGAAAGTAGATATTAACTCCATCATTTATGATCGAGTATAAAGAGTATGAGTTGACAAAGAGATTCTTCTTTTATAAAAGGATACATGAACGTTTCATTGGCTTACAAATCGAAATATTTAAGTAGCTAATTGATAACTAGAGATATTGATCTCCGATATCAAGGATTATTGATATTGTCATATGATCTCTTTCTAGTATTAAAGGATATGACGTTACCTTTTACGCACACTTGTTGGTGAAAAAGGTAATTGGTTAAGTATTCAAGAAATACTTCACCAAGGTATGAGTTGAAATTTCGAGACTCTCATTTATGACCATACGTCACATGAGATATTTCATTTGCCGTTTATGGGAGGCATTTGAAAGGTTGTCCGAAATACCATGATTGTGACGATTAGAAATATTCTAATCCTAAAGTGTATTTGTCGTTCAAATATCTCACTATCTCGAATTTAGACTAGTAACTTGATACTAGTTCATATGCTCGCATTTGACGAAATGTGTTAGCAATGAAGAATAAGAGAATGTTCGAGAGATGTAAAGTAAACTCCGTATAGGCAATGACTTGTTCGTCTAAGTCATTACCATCGAATACGTAGAGTTATCTTTATTAAGAGTTTGTTTAGGAATTGAAGGTTGCATACCTTAATCCTAACTTCTCAAAACATCTCCATTTCATATTCGATGAAATGGATGATTATGATTATTAAAAGACAAGTTCTTTTATTCTGGATTTGTTTATATGATTTCATGCATCTTGATTGAATTTGCTTGAAATAGATAAGCAAGATTTGAATGACAAATAGGATGCGTAAGACTTGACATAAAGTATTTGACTTTCATGTTATATATAACCGCTTAGTCACATACATAAACGAGAATCGCATTACGAGAGTCTCCGTAACGTAGAGCTCGTAAATTCAATTCGATTTCAAATCGATTGATATGCAAATCATGTTTGTTAAATGACAAAAGCGCCTTTAACCTATGAAGGTTTAAGGACAAGTGAACTAATTAGGACTTATACATATCGATGTATAAAGACCTATAAGTACTTGTGTAATGAAAGGTTGTTGATACTTTACTACTTAACCAACGATCATTGTAGATATTAACATATCTATTTGATAAGGTATAAGTATGAACCTTTTGACTAGTTCAAAGGAGTTCAAGAGTGAAGTTTAAAAGACCGTTCAAGAAAAATGGAAGTCTTACAATTAATCGTGGCAAGTAAATAGTTAAGTCACATGATTTGAAATATTATCTAAAGAGTATGAAAGTAGTTTCACAACTCGCTCCATGAGGAATAATATGTCCAAGAATGGAGGTATCGAACAATATTTCGTATAGTTCGATCGGTAATAAATCAAATTGACTTATTCGACTCGTATTAGGGAATTATGTTTGAGGACAATATTGTTTACACTGAATAATGTTCCATCGAAGTCTATTGAAGAAGATATCTTACGAGATTTTGATCTCTAAGTATAATACTTCTCGAGATTTGGTGTTAAGAAGCTTATTTCAAGTATTGTTGACTTGTAAGCTTAAACCAAATAAGACACTATATATTTGTAGGATGCTTTATATTAAAAGGCACTACTTCCACGAATATGATAAGAACAAAGTAGTTGTTGCTAATCATAATGTAGTCTTGATGAATTGAAACTCTCAAGAAGAAGTAGTGGGAGTAAAGTGAGCATTAAAGGAGTTTATGCGTCACTACAAGAAGTACTCTTATGGGAAACTTGTCACTCCATACATGGTGCTTAGTGGGAGTTGAGCGGAACTTCATTCACAAGTTGTTTTGAAAAGAAGTTTAATAGTACGCTCCTTCTAATGAGGACTCAACCATCTCACGAGTTGATGATGTTTGAGAAACTCATGGAATATATGAGGAGTCAAGAACTCGTTCAACAAATCGTTGTGGAAGTAGTTCTTGAACCTCAAGTACCAATCCTACAAAAGATCAACGAGAGTTGATTGCCTAAGCCGTTTGGTGCATTGGCTTCACGACATTCTCAAACTTAGCATATGAGAATCCGTTGATAAACAAGAAAAACGATGGAACGATCCGATTCCACATATATGGTTTGAATTCATATGATCTTTAAATAAAATTCATGTATAACAACAAGGTATAGACCTTGGTTGATGTTCATGAAGGAGCAATCCATCAAGAACGTTTTAGATCTTCAAAAGGAAAGATCGACATGGATAACAAATCGACTATGTACAAAGCGCGGCTTCTCGCTTGTAGCTATGTCTAAGTCGATGACTAGTTGACTACGTACAAAGCACAACCTCTTGCTTGTGGCTATGTAAAAGTCAATAAAGATCATTCTAGCAATAGTTGTATTTCATATATGTTGATATATGGAAAAACACATAAAACCGCCTTCTTCGTATGAATGAAGGAAGATGTTGTGCATTTGACACAAATCGAGGTTTTATTAATGTATTGCTAAAATCATATGCATGCTTCAAGGATCCATTAATGGATTAAAGCAAGTGTTGTGGAGATTGGAATAAAAGATTTGACAATGAAGTCAAGGAGTTGAACTTCGTCAAAAGTATCTTGTATAAACAAGATATTCGGTGGGAGCATAATTGAATTACTTGTATTGTTCAAGATAACAATTCATTAAATTGGGAATACCATTAAGAAAATGAATATTGTCGAGATCTCTTTGGAGAATGCTTTCTCAAATGAGAACTTGGGCGAAATCACCTGATCCTAGGAAACAAATCTATGAAGATAGATTATGATGGATGTTAGGTTTGAGCAAATATGCATATATTGACGAAGTGTTCTAGAAACATGAAAGTTACACTCCAAGAAAGGATGTCTAACTGTACGTCACATGGCATGACTTGAGTGTTTAACTCGGTCTATTGCAACTCAATTCAAGAAAGTGCATGAAATAGTTCAAGCATTCTTTCATTATGAGTTTCATTTTGTACGCCATATTTATGCATATGCCCCAATGTGTAATATCCAAAGGATATGACAAACAGTTGTCAAATGGATACAAGAGAGACACATTTGGACGATAGTCAAGGATATCCTCGAGTACCTTATGAGAAAGAGTGATACAATGTTTCATCTCCTAAGATGAAAGAAATCTCGTGTAAGTTGTTACACTAATAAAAGTTTTTCAAAAGATTGATATAATCACAATTGAGCTACATATTTTGCTTAAAGGTGGTGTTGTAAGTTTAGAAAGTGTTCTAAATGGAATATTACAACCGTTTCCGTCACCAAAACAAAATACATAGCAACTTGTGAAGCAATAAAAGAATATTATTTGGGATCAAGTTCTTAGTCGAGTTATTATGGTTCTATGCATCTCGAACCACAACTTACTCCTAAAGAACCCAATGTTACATTGGAGATTCAAATATGATCTATAACAATATCACTTGATATCATATGATGATGATCAAGAACATATATATAGTAGTATATATATATATATAGGGTCGAACAAATTTGGATAGGTTCGCGAACACAGTGAACACTCTAACTTGACCTCTACCTTGAGCAGTATACGAGATGCAGTTATGCATCCATACGTGGTGGACGCATGAGCAACTAGCTTTAAGCGTATTATTTATTTTGAGGTCCGAGACATGTATATATGTAGATATATGACATTGTTCTCAATTCTTCGTTGGCTAGAAATCACTACTGATTGACTCTAGGCCAAGTGGGAGATTGTTAGAGTTATGTCCTAGAAGTCAATAATTTAATGACTTAATTATTAGTTTATGTTATGGATGATATTTTATCATCTGTTCCTAGGTTTATTATTGACAGATTATTCAGGTTGAGGATCTGAATTGTAGATCTCTGTGGATCATTCTTTAGAATGACAATAATAAATCTAAACGGTCCATAATCTTGATAATTAACAAGGAACATTAATTATCATATAAGATTAGTATGCAAGTTAAGAGATGATTAAGTTCTACAAATCATAGGTAAAGAGTTACCAACTTAATTGCATATGTATATGTTATGGAACATAGTACAGGACTTGACCCAACGAAATAAACATATGGATTGTGTTATGTGTCATTGTTTATTTCGTTATGATTTTGGTTCTAAGTTTGAGATGATTATCTTTTCCACATGAGGATAGGTTCTATAAATCTCGTCTACCGCTGATTCCCGTTAAGGGCTGCTATACTGACTTGATTTACGTTCTCTTGAATTGTGCGGGGAAAAGCTAATCATCAAAAAAACCGTATGTCCCTCATTAATTCACTTATTGAGTGACGATATCTGTTTGGGCCCCTTGATGGAGTTGGATCGTATGCGCGCAACTAGGCGATCAACTCTAGATCAAGAAACGTATAATCTGCAAGAATGACACATTCCTATCTTGGATTATACGATGATATCGTGAGACATAAGAATCAAAATAGAGAAACATATTTATTCTCTTATGCATGATTGAAATATTGTAGCAGTACACTATTTATGCGAATTGGGAATCATAACGTGTTGCTAGATACCACTTATGATTATTGGAATTAAATAACGATTTAATTCCATGACCAACATAGCATAAATCCTCAAAGGGTCACACAAATAGGACATTAATCACACAGTGCATTATTTATTTATTCACAGCAGTAGGTTCTGTGGAAATATGATAAGATTGATTAATTAATTATATACCGTTGCGAACCGTTATAATTAATTAAGTCAATGGATCATATAGAAATAAATTAATGCATTAACTAATCCTAAAATAATTATTAATGAGTTAATAATTAATTTAGTTCAACACTTATCAATATAAATGGTTATATTGATTAATTGGGCCGTTATTTAAATAGCAAATATATAGCCCAATTAAAGAGCAAAGTTGAGGGACCTTAATTATATGAATTAATGGTCCAAATGAAGGGGTTTAATGGCCCATAAAGGCCCATTTCGTGGCAGCCATTTATGGTGGTAGGTTGGATGGCATAGTTGTAATTATGCAAGAGGTCAATTAGGTTTGGTGCTCTATATAAGGACCACTTATGAGAGCCTCCACCTAGAGCTTTCTCTCTCCTCTCTTCCTCCCATTCTAGGCCGCCACTTTCCTCTTCTCTCCCTCTCTTTTGCTCATGTGTTGAGCTATTTTCTCTCCACTAAATCAAGGTTGTTGATTGATGCAAGAGAGAAAACCATAGGGATTAGGCTTGTTCTTTGGGTATGCTAGCACGTACCTTGTAGAACGTGATTAATCCTCCTTGGTGGACTCGAGGGCGGTTACGAGACGTGGTGGAGACGGTGGAGAAGGCACGCCATCGATTCCCATGCCTTGGTCGAGCCCCGCGAATACGATTTCGCGGGAGGTATCGATTTCTCCTCTTTCTCTTTGTGTCTATTGCTTTAAGTACTAGATCTCGTGTTGCTTGTGTTTTAATTGGATTAATTAATAGTAATTAGTCACAAAATTAAAATTGGGCAATTTCCTAACAGTTTGACTGCAGGATTTGGCGTATCCTATAAAGTCGAGGTGTTTGACTGCAGGATTCGGTCATAATTCATATGGATACCGCTTCAATTCGTTTGAGATACGAATCAGATTCGTTTTTAAAATTATTCCGACGTGGTCCAGCGCTGTAAGAACACCAACTACCAGGTGCGCCATGTGCATTTCGTCCATCTGATCTATACCGTGTGGTAAATCAAGGTTTATATACTATCTATATATAAGATGAAAACTCCTTGTGGGACTAACTTGTCAACCTAAAACCGGACAGAATGTTTATGCCTTATTGGGTCGGGCTGTGGATGGTAAAACAATTCAAATAAGGCATTTTTAAATCAATCTTGTGTGTGTATATATATATATATATATATATATATATAGAGGTGGGCTAAAGTGCCATAGATGGCAATGTCATAGATGTTTTTTTTGAGACATTTTTTTAAGATCCGAAATTCAATCGGTCAATCCAAATCGTTCAAATTGATCAGCATATTGAAATACTATTGGAGACCAAATTTTACATTTTTTTGAATTTTTTTGGTATTTATTTTGATATGTTCAAATTGGAGGGTCTGAAATACTTCAATTATAATGTTTTTTAAAAATATCATAACAAATAGCAAAAAAAATCGAAAAAATGTAAAATTTGGTCTCCAAGGATATTTTAATGTGGTGAATTACTTGAATGGTTCAAATTGAGCATTTGAATTTTGGATCTTGAAAAATGACTCTATGGCACGGGACCCTCTGTGCCATCTATGACACATTAGTCATCCTCTATATATATATATATATATATATATATTAACAGTTAATAATATAACGTTAATAACATCATATTAATAAAATATATAATTAGTTTTTTTTAATTAAAATATATTATTTTTATTATTTTATATATACTGTCGTATCCTAGTTTTTTTTAAAATGCCGCATCCCCGCACCCGCATCGTGTCGGATACGACGCCTGCACCCGCACCCGTGCAACATAGGTTATTAGTTACTCCCTTCAAGTGTTAGGAACTCAAGTCCACGTGCAATTTTAATTTTTATTAATATTTAACAAAGAATTAATACGCACTATTAACGAATCTAGTTATTCAAGTGATTAATATCATAAAAGGAGAAGCGGTAGGAGGTTACCTCTTCCGAAATCGTATCCGGAAGGCTCGAATTCAATCTCTTGGAGTCGGTGGCGTGCTCGTCACCCTCGCGACTGCCTCCGATTGCCTCGAGTCCACCTAGAAGATTAACCAAAGTCTCAAGACAAGTGCTAGCTTGTCCGAGACGATAGCTAATTCCCTTTTGTTCTTCTTCGCACGATTAACCGATTAATTGGAAGAAGAAGCGCTCAACTCATGAGCAAGAGAGATGGATGGATGCACAAGCAAGAGGAGAACCAAATTTCTTCGCACGATTAACCGATTAAAAACTGGATAGAAGGTGGTCTTACAGACCAAATGGTTGAGAGGATAAGCTGAAAATCTCATAACGGTGTTTCGTACACTTGTAAGAGATTTGTCATTTTTTATTCTCCCAGATGGTTTAAGATCTCTTCTTGAAATTTTTACTGGTAATCACAATTATGATAAGGAGCTTAAGTAATTTATTTGAGAATTTTTGGAGACCTAAAACCTTTGTTTTTATTGGATTCCATTAGTTACGTTTTTTAATAAATTACTGTTTTTCTAAGTATTCAAATTAGTTGAAAACAATTAGAAAACTCCTTGTTTGATCTCCTTTCAGTTATGGGATGTTGAAAGAACTTTCTAAATGAATTTAAACAAGTTTTGTTGTTTAAAATTGAGAATTTGTACACGGAATTTACTTATGGCAAACAAATCGCAAAGATGCTTGAAAATCGTTAATTGGAAACAAAGTGCTTGTATGTGCTAACTTTGTTTTGTAGATGGATAGTGGTTTTAGTATGGCTCAAGACTCAATGCCTTGTGGTTGTATTTGAATGCATGTGTGAATGTTTGTAATGCGGCCTTTGGTGCCATTAATTAATTAATTTGTTGATTAATTTTTGATGTAACTTGTGAGGCTTGCATGCCCCTAAGGTTAGGATGGGAATATGATATTTTCACATGTATTTTGCACCTTTATTTTATATAGGATTTAGATCCTTATAGAATTTAGTGGGAGGGGCAAGGATTAGATTAGTTTTGCTCCATGGACGATGTGGCGAAACTAATGCAAGCGGGAGCCATACAAACCCACAACTTTGAGATGCTTATATGTGATTGCTTGTGATTGCTATGAATTGTCATAGGCTAGGTATGGGTGTATGCTTACACGACCACCAAACAAGTGTCATATGATTGATAGTCCCAACTAAAACTCGATTAAGTTAAATCGCCCTCCTTCTCTCTATCCCCTTCACGCCGATTGTCACTCATGGCGCGGTCCGCCCAAGCGGACGTCATGGTTGCCAATTCGGTAGTCGGGGTGCAAATAGCTAAGATTTGCAAGGAGCAAATAGTGAGAGGTTACTTTTCGATGGACCCAACTAGAGTTTGGACATCGGGGCGAAGTTTGTAAATATACTTAGATATTCACAAACCAAGAATCATATGGTCGATATGATTGGTTGGAGAACCTACCTTGTCTAATTAAGTAGGGTGACGTGCCATAGCAGGCTCTACTTGATGAAAACCGGGATCTTGGAAAACCAACTACATTTGGGACATTAAATAAATGTAGTGGGAGTTTTATTTGTTATAAATAAAACAATTGCATAAACTAAATGACCTTAAAATTGATTTTGTTATAGATGTTAAAATTGTTAATTTTGTTGCGATCAATCTTTGAAAATTAACAAACTCGTTTCTAAAAGTATTTACTTAAAGAAGTAATACTGATTCCTAAGACACGATCTTAGTGAAGAGAAATTTGAGTATGTCAATTCCCAAAAACTTTTCTCAAACTACCCGAACGTAGCAACGCGATGATTGATTGACTTTTGGCGAAAAGTTATTCAATAAAGCGTATGACTAATATCCTCATTTGAAATTTCTAGACCTTTGAATTAGAGAATTCATATGGACTAGTTTTAACTCGTACGCTCTTATCCACTTACTCAAGAAAGTGTTCTTGGAGAAAGTAGATATTAACTCCATCATTTATGATCGAGTATAAAGAGTATGAGTTGACAAAGAGATTCTTCTTTTATAAAAGGATACATGAACGTTTCATTGGCTTACAAATCGAAATATTTAAGTAGCTAATTGATAACTAGAGATATTGATCTCCGATATCAAGGATTATTGATATTGTCATATGATCTCTTTCTAGTATTAAAGGATATGACGTTACCTTTTACGCACACTTGTTGGTGAAAAAGGTAATTGGTTAAGTATTCAAGAAATACTTCACCAAGGTATGAGTTGAAATTTCGAGACTCTCATTTATGACCATACGTCACATGAGATATTTCATTTGCCGTTTATGGGAGGCATTTGAAAGGTTGTCCGAAATACCATGATTGTGACGATTAGAAATATTCTAATCCTAAAGTGTATTTGTCGTTCAAATATCTCACTATCTCGAATTTAGACTAGTAACTTGATACTAGTTCATATGCTCGCATTTGACGAAATGTGTTAGCAATGAAGAATAAGAGAATGTTCGAGAGATGTAAAGTAAACTCCGTATAGGCAATGACTTGTTCGTCTAAGTCATTACCATCGAATACGTAGAGTTATCTTTATTAAGAGTTTGTTTAGGAATTGAAGGTTGCATACCTTAATCCTAACTTCTCAAAACATCTCCATTTCATATTCGATGAAATGGATGATTATGATTATTAAAAGACAAGTTCTTTTATTCTGGATTTGTTTATATGATTTCATGCATCTTGATTGAATTTGCTTGAAATAGATAAGCAAGATTTGAATGACAAATAGGATGCGTAAGACTTGACATAAAGTATTTGACTTTCATGTTATATATAACCGCTTAGTCACATACATAAACGAGAATCGCATTACGAGAGTCTCCGTAACGTAGAGCTCGTAAATTCAATTCGATTTCAAATCGATTGATATGCAAATCATGTTTGTTAAATGACAAAAGCGCCTTTAACCTATGAAGGTTTAAGGACAAGTGAACTAATTAGGACTTATACATATCGATGTATAAAGACCTATAAGTACTTGTGTAATGAAAGGTTGTTGATACTTTACTACTTAACCAACGATCATTGTAGATATTAACATATCTATTTGATAAGGTATAAGTATGAACCTTTTGACTAGTTCAAAGGAGTTCAAGAGTGAAGTTTAAAAGACCGTTCAAGAAAAATGGAAGTCTTACAATTAATCGTGGCAAGTAAATAGTTAAGTCACATGATTTGAAATATTATCTAAAGAGTATGAAAGTAGTTTCACAACTCGCTCCATGAGGAATAATATGTCCAAGAATGGAGGTATCGAACAATATTTCGTATAGTTCGATCGGTAATAAATCAAATTGACTTATTCGACTCGTATTAGGGAATTATGTTTGAGGACAATATTGTTTACACTGAATAATGTTCCATCGAAGTCTATTGAAGAAGATATCTTACGAGATTTTGATCTCTAAGTATAATACTTCTCGAGATTTGGTGTTAAGAAGCTTATTTCAAGTATTGTTGACTTGTAAGCTTAAACCAAATAAGACACTATATATTTGTAGGATGCTTTATATTAAAAGGCACTACTTCCACGAATATGATAAGAACAAAGTAGTTGTTGCTAATCATAATGTAGTCTTGATGAATTGAAACTCTCAAGAAGAAGTAGTGGGAGTAAAGTGAGCATTAAAGGAGTTTATGCGTCACTACAAGAAGTACTCTTATGGGAAACTTGTCACTCCATACATGGTGCTTAGTGGGAGTTGAGCGGAACTTCATTCACAAGTTGTTTTGAAAAGAAGTTTAATAGTACGCTCCTTCTAATGAGGACTCAACCATCTCACGAGTTGATGATGTTTGAGAAACTCATGGAATATATGAGGAGTCAAGAACTCGTTCAACAAATCGTTGTGGAAGTAGTTCTTGAACCTCAAGTACCAATCCTACAAAAGATCAACGAGAGTTGATTGCCTAAGCCGTTTGGTGCATTGGCTTCACGACATTCTCAAACTTAGCATATGAGAATCCGTTGATAAACAAGAAAAACGATGGAACGATCCGATTCCACATATATGGTTTGAATTCATATGATCTTTAAATAAAATTCATGTATAACAACAAGGTATAGACCTTGGTTGATGTTCATGAAGGAGCAATCCATCAAGAACGTTTTAGATCTTCAAAAGGAAAGATCGACATGGATAACAAATCGACTATGTACAAAGCGCGGCTTCTCGCTTGTAGCTATGTCTAAGTCGATGACTAGTTGACTACGTACAAAGCACAACATCTTGCTTGTGGCTATGTAAAAGTCAATAAAGATCATTCTAGCAATAGTTGTATTTCATATATGTTGATATATGGAAAAACACATAAAACCGCCTTCTTCGTATGAATGAAGGAAGATGTTGTGCATTTGACACAAATCGAGGTTTTATTAATGTATTGCTAAAATCATATGCATGCTTCAAGGATCCATTAATGGATTAAAGCAAGTGTTGTGGAGATTGGAATAAAAGATTTGACAATGAAGTCAAGGAGTTGAACTTCGTCAAAAGTATCTTGTATAAACAAGATATTCGGTGGGAGCATAATTGAATTACTTGTATTGTTCAAGATAACAATTCATTAAATTGGGAATACCATTAAGAAAATGAATATTGTCGAGATCTCTTTGGAGAATGCTTTCTCAAATGAGAACTTGGGCGAAATCACCTGATCCTAGGAAACAAATCTATGAAGATAGATTATGATGGATGTTAGGTTTGAGCAAATATGCATATATTGACGAAGTGTTCTAGAAACATGAAAGTTACACTCCAAGAAAGGATGTCTAACTGTACGTCACATGGCATGACTTGAGTGTTTAACTCGGTCTATTGCAACTCAATTCAAGAAAGTGCATGAAATAGTTCAAGCATTCTTTCATTATGAGTTTCATTTTGTACGCCATATTTATGCATATGCCCCAATGTGTAATATCCAAAGGATATGACAAACAGTTGTCAAATGGATACAAGAGAGACACATTTGGACGATAGTCAAGGATATCCTCGAGTACCTTATGAGAAAGAGTGATACAATGTTTCATCTCCTAAGATGAAAGAAATCTCGTGTAAGTTGTTACACTAATAAAAGTTTTTCAAAAGATTGATATAATCACAATTGAGCTACATATTTTGCTTAAAGGTGGTGTTGTAAGTTTAGAAAGTGTTCTAAATGGAATATTACAACCGTTTCCGTCACCAAAACAAAATACATAGCAACTTGTGAAGCAATAAAAGAATATTATTTGGGATCAAGTTCTTAGTCGAGTTATTATGGTTCTATGCATCTCGAACCACAACTTACTCCTAAAGAACCCAATGTTACATTGGAGATTCAAATATGATCTATAACAATATCACTTGATATCATATGATGATGATCAAGAACATATATATAGTAGTATATATATATATATAGGGTCGAACAAATTTGGATAGGTTCGCGAACACAGTGAACACTCTAACTTGACCTCTACCTTGAGCAGTATACGAGATGCAGTTATGCATCCATACGTGGTGGACGCATGAGCAACTAGCTTTAAGCGTATTATTTATTTTGAGGTCCGAGACATGTATATATGTAGATATATGACATTGTTCTCAATTCTTCGTTGGCTAGAAATCACTACTGATTGACTCTAGGCCAAGTGGGAGATTGTTAGAGTTATGTCCTAGAAGTCAATAATTTAATGACTTAATTATTAGTTTATGTTATGGATGATATTTTATCATCTGTTCCTAGGTTTATTATTGACAGATTATTCAGGTTGAGGATCTGAATTGTAGATCTCTGTGGATCATTCTTTAGAATGACAATAATAAATCTAAACGGTCCATAATCTTGATAATTAACAAGGAACATTAATTATCATATAAGATTAGTATGCAAGTTAAGAGATGATTAAGTTCTACAAATCATAGGTAAAGAGTTACCAACTTAATTGCATATGTATATGTTATGGAACATAGTACAGGACTTGACCCAACGAAATAAACATATGGATTGTGTTATGTGTCATTGTTTATTTCGTTATGATTTTGGTTCTAAGTTTGAGATGATTATCTTTTCCACATGAGGATAGGTTCTATAAATCTCGTCTACCGCTGATTCCCGTTAAGGGCTGCTATACTGACTTGATTTACGTTCTCTTGAATTGTGCGGGGAAAAGCTAATCATCAAAAAAACCGTATGTCCCTCATTAATTCACTTATTGAGTGACGATATCTGTTTGGGCCCCTTGATGGAGTTGGATCGTATGCGCGCAACTAGGCGATCAACTCTAGATCAAGAAACGTATAATCTGCAAGAATGACACATTCCTATCTTGGATTATACGATGATATCGTGAGACATAAGAATCAAAATAGAGAAACATATTTATTCTCTTATGCATGATTGAAATATTGTAGCAGTACACTATTTATGCGAATTGGGAATCATAACGTGTTGCTAGATACCACTTATGATTATTGGAATTAAATAACGATTTAATTCCATGACCAACATAGCATAAATCCTCAAAGGGTCACACAAATAGGACATTAATCACACAGTGCATTATTTATTTATTCACAGCAGTAGGTTCTGTGGAAATATGATAAGATTGATTAATTAATTATATACCGTTGCGAACCGTTATAATTAATTAAGTCAATGGATCATATAGAAATAACTTAATGCATTAACTAATCCTAAAATAATTATTAATGAGTTAATAATTAATTTAGTTCAACACTTATCAATATAAATGGTTATATTGATTAATTGGGCCGTTATTTAAATAGCAAATATATAGCCCAATTAAAGAGCAAAGTTGAGGGACCTTAATTATATGAATTAATGGTCCAAATGAAGGGGTTTAATGGCCCATAAAGGCCCATTTCGTGGCAGCCATTTATGGTGGTAGGTTGGATGGCATAGTTGTAATTATGCAAGAGGTCAATTAGGTTTTGTGCTCTATATAAGGACCACTTATGAGAGCCTCCACCTAGAGCTTTCTCTCTCCTCTCTTCCTCCCATTCTAGGCCGCCACTTTCCTCTTCTCTCCCTCTCTTTTGCTCATGTGTTGAGCTATTTTCTCTCCACTAAATCAAGGTTGTTGATTGATGCAAGAGAGAAAACCATAGGGATTAGGCTTGTTCTTTGGGTATGCTAGCACGTACCTTGTAGAACGTGATTAATCCTCCTTGGTGGACTCGAGGGCGGTTACGAGACGTGGTGGAGACGGTGGAGAAGGCACGCCATCGATTCCCATGCCTTGGTCGAGCCCCGCGAATACGATTTCGCGGGAGGTATCGATTTCTCCTCTTTCTCTTTGTGTCTATTGCTTTAAGTACTAGATCTCGTGTTGCTTGTGTTTTAATTGGATTAATTAATAGTAATTAGTCACAAAATTAAAATTGGGCAATTTCCTAACAGTTTGACTGCAGGATTTGGCGTATCCTATAAAGTCGAGGTGTTTGACTGCAGGATTCGGTCATAATTCAGATGGATACCGCTTCAATTCGTTTGAGATACGAATCAGATTCGTTTTTAAAATTATTCCGACGTGGTCCAGCGCTGTAAGAACACCAACTACCAGGTGCGCCATGTGCATTTCGTCCATCTGATCTATACCGTGTGGTAAATCAAGGTTTATATACTATCTATATATAAGATGAAAACTCCTTGTGGGACTAACTTGTCAACCTAAAACCGGACAGAATGTTTATGCCTTATTGGGTCGGGCTGTGGATGGTAAAACAATTCAAATAAGGCATTTTTAAATCAATCTTGTGTGTATATATATATATATATATATATATATATATATATAGAGGTGGGCTAAAGTGCCATAGATGGCAATGTCATAGATGTTTTTTTTGAGACATTTTTTTAAGATCCGAAATTCAATCGGTCAATCCAAATCGTTCAAATTGATCAGCATATTGAAATACTATTGGAGACCAAATTTTACATTTTTTTGAATTTTTTTGGTATTTATTTTGATATGTTCAAATTGGAGGGTCTGAAATACTTCAATTATAATGTTTTTTAAAAATATCATAACAAATAGCAAAAAAAATCGAAAAAATGTAAAATTTGGTCTCCAAGGATATTTTAATGTGGTGAATTACTTGAATGGTTCAAATTGAGCATTTGAATTTTGGATCTTGAAAAATGACTCTATGGCACGGGACCCTCTGTGCCATCTATGACACATTAGTCATCCTCTATATATATATATATATATATATTAACAGTTAATAATATAACGTTAATAACATCATATTAATAAAATATATAATTAGTTTTTTTTAATTAAAATATATTATTTTTATTATTTTATATATACAGTCGTATCCTAGTTTTTTTTAAAATGCCGCATCCCCGCACCCGCATCGTGTCGGATACGACGCCTGCACCCGCACCCGTGCAACATAGGTTATTAGTTACTCCCTTCAAGTGTTAGGAACTCAAGTCCACGTGCAATTTTAATTTTTATTAATATTTAACAAAGAATTAATACGCACTATTAACGAATCTAGTTATTCAAGTGATTAATATCATAAAAGGAGAAGCGGTAGGAGGTTACCTCTTCCGAAATCGTATCCGGAAGGCTCGAATTCAATCTCTT
Source organism: Rhynchospora pubera (assembly GCA_028095005.1). Taxonomy (NCBI): domain Eukaryota; kingdom Viridiplantae; phylum Streptophyta; class Magnoliopsida; order Poales; family Cyperaceae; genus Rhynchospora; species Rhynchospora pubera. Next base: position 204,763,530 of record CM051461.1, on the reverse strand, counting down.
GGAGTCGGTGGCGTGCTCGTCACCCTCGCGACTGCCTCCGATTGCCTCGAGTCCACCTAGAAGATTAACCAAAGTCTCAAGACAAGTGCTAGCTTGTCCGAGACGATAGCTAATTCCCTTTTGTTCTTCTTCGCACGATTAACCGATTAATTGGAAGAAGAAGCGCTCAACTCATGAGCAAGAGAGATGGATGGATGCACAAGCAAGAGGAGAACCAAATTTCTGCCCTTGCTTGAGCCGTCGACTAGAGGAAGGAGGAGAAAGAGAATTAGATAAAGACCGACTTGTTCCCAAAGAAACAATCAATATATATGCAGTCTTTCTCTTTTCTAATTTTTGTCTGGACAAAAATACCCCTCAAAATCCGAAATTTTCAGAGTTTTTGTGGGCTAATCCATATGATATAATGGCTCATTAATTCGCTCTATTAATCCATCTCAAATCGGACTTTTAATTAACTGATTAAACAAAAGACCGATTAGCTCAGTATAATAAAACTGCATTGAACGAATTTAATTATTAACATATTAATAATTAATTTGGAATTAGCATATGCATTACATTATTTCTATATGATCCATTTGAGTTAATTAATTATAACGGTTCATAACGATATATAATTAATTAATCAACTTATCATATATTCTCAGTACTCGCTACTGCAAATAAACAAATAATGCACGTATGGTTAAAGTCCTATTTGTGTGACCCTTTGAGGATTTATGCTATGTTGGACATGGAAAATAAATCACCATTTATTTCTAATAATCATAAGCGGTATCTAGCAACACGTTATGATTCTCAATTCGCATAAATAAATACTGTACCAATACAGTACTTCAATCCTACATAAGAAAAAGTATATTATTGTTTTGGTTCTTATGTCACATGATATCCTTGTATAATCCAAGATAGGAATGTGTCATTCTTGCAGATTATACGTTTCTTGATCTAGAGTTGATCGCCTAGTTGTGCGCATACGATCCAACTCCATCAAGGGGCCCAGTAGATATCATCACTCACTAGGTGAACTAATGAGGGGCATACGGTTGTCTTGATGAACAGTTTCTCCCCACACAATTCAAGAGAACATAAATAAAGTCCGTATAGCAGCCCTTATCAGGAATCAACGTTAGACGATATTTATAGAACATATCCTCATGTGGAGAAACTGAATCATCTCAAACTCAGAATCAAACACGTATGAAATAAATAATGATACATAACACAATCCATATATTTATTTTATTGGGTCATGTCCTGTGCTATGTTCCCGTAACATACACATAAGCAATTAAGTCGGTAACTCTTTACCTATGATTTGTAGAACATAATCATCACTTAACTTGCATACTAGTCTTATATGATAATTAATGTTCCTTGTTAATTATCAAGACTATGGACTCTTCAGAGATATTATTGTCATTCTAACGAATGGTCTGCAGAGATCTACAATTCAGATCCTCAACCTGAATGATCTGTCAATAATAATCTCTAGGAACAAATGATCAAGTATCATCAATAACATAAACTAATATAATAGCTACCAATTGATTGGCTTCTAGGACATATCTCTAACATTAAGGTCTTTTTTATTTGTAAATTTTTTTTTCTATCGCACTATATCTATTAAATGCTCTCAAATTATTTTTGTAATTTGTTGTAGGAAGCATTCAAAAGATTGGCAGTCAAGAAAATTTGGCAACTGTTTGATCGATTTGAGGAGAGGCGTGCGTGAAAGTGACAATAGAAGGAAGGTGTGTCGTGTGCGTGAGGGTAAGGGGGAGAGGAGAGGCGTGCATGAGGGTGAGGGGAGAGGAGCCCAAACAGAAGAGATATCAGCAAGGCATGCGTCAGGATAAGAGAGAGGAGGCGAGGGCAGAGGGGAAAAAGAGGGGAAAGGGTTGGCAGATAAAGAAATTGTGCATGCTTGATTATCTGATTGCACGAATAAGACCTTAACATATACTTCTTTGTAAACTTTCTCAGTTTTAAAGTGGCATAAAACTAATTTTTCATAAATAAAATAAAATAAATATCTTTTGATTTCTCATAACGAAAATGTGGACTTTGGTCCATTATGGCGCTATTTACCCAAAACGATTAGGCATGTAGTATCGAAAACTTTTGATTTACTAATTTCTTTTCTTGATATAATGTATATCTTTGTCCCTACTATTCTTGATACTTACAAAAATATCATTTTCATAGGAGGCATAAGCAATTGTTATATTAATTATGAATCACTAATTTGTAAAATTTGATTGATATTTGGTCTAAATTTTGATTTTATATAAAAGGTAAGACTCTTTATTAGAAAATAGTAAAGTCAATGCTATTAAATTGAAATTTTTATTTTAAAATGAAAAGAACAAAATTATTGATTTTACAGCATTTTTTATTATCTAACATATATACAGTTCCATGTAAAATAAAAATAATATTAATTATTTTGTTTTTTTTTTATTTGTCGATATATTGAAGGTATTCTTGATAGTATGTTAATGAATCTTCAGGTGCTAACTTTAAGGCTTAAAATCATAATCACAATAAAATGTTCAGATTTTACATGTACCGATAACCCATTACGGGTCCAAAATCTGCTGTCCTTGTACACTCCGATAATCCATTTGTAAGATTGGTCAGTTAGTCGGTTAAGAATAAAATATTGAGATTCTAAAAAATGTATATACTTGTTTGTAAACTTTTGTCGACTTATTCGTGGCTCGCCACTAGTCAAAAAGGACAAAAGTTCAATTAATGTCTTAATTGGTGATGATGTACGCCTATAACTAAGATTAGTAATAAAATACAATGATTAGAGGCAGAGATAGGGTTTATGTGGAGCTCTCATTCACTTCGCCATTTTGACAACATTTGTGATCAACAGTTCAACACCACAAATTGTTTGCAACTCGCTCTCAAAAATCTTCATTACTCATTTTGTATTTTTGTTTGAATAAAAATTTTCTCTGTACTTCAAAATTTTTTCCTGTTCTAGTGTAAATTTTTTACAAAGTTTTCCTTTAGTAAGAGTTGATTTCATATGACGAAAGTTTGGAAACTGATTTGATCATCTGGGAATAATTTTTTGCGACTTCGTCCACAATGTTACATCGCGTTGGTACCATATACAATTTCGAATTTTCGATAACAATGAATCATGGCAAATTTAAAGTTGAAAATGGTTCCCATTTTCGGGAGGGATGATGCGGTACAACTTACAATAAGTTGGTGGGCTTATTTAGATTAATTTTTTTGTAGTTATGGTAATTAGTATTAGTTTATCTTTTTCTTTCTCTTTCATTTGAAATCTCTGTGTCTAACCAAAATTTGCATTTCTTTTTTTGGAAATATTTTACTATTTTTTCGGTATTGTAAAATTCTCGATCTAATTAGTTATGAATCCTTCAATAACAACTGTTTAAAAAAATTAAAAAAAATTCAAAAATATAAAATTTGGCCGACAATAAGATATTAAAAAAAACACACATTGACTAGGTTTGATCAGTCATTTGAATTTTTAAATTTAAAATCTAATTGGAATTGACGGAGAAATTATGAAATAATATATGTTGAATCTTAATTACTCTTCTCGAAAAAAAATTGAATTTGCAAATCCTCGTCTAACTGGAAAGCTCAAAGAACAAAAAAAAAAAAAAGGCATTTGTGCGTAATGACATATTTCTTAATTAATTATTGGACCGATTTTTTTATTAATATTATTTTCTGTAATTGCTGGAATTTTTAAACAAATGATTATGACATATATCAAGACTTAATTCTAACATTATTGCATTAATTTATGTTTTGTACCCGGAGAATTAATTATTGTGACCTTGATTATTGAAAGAGACAAGAGATGTCAGATCAGTCCAGTGTACATATGAACATCATATCACATAAATGACTTCCTATAAGGATTTTTTTTTTTTTTTGGAGAAAAACTAAGAGTGGTTGTTAAGTGAAAATAAAAGAAAACAATATAAAAAAAAAAGTGAAAATAAAAGAAAAGAGTACCAAAAGAAGTCCCAAATAAAACCTCCCTGTGAGAATTATTACCATAACTAGTTCAATCACCAGTTAGAGCGATTATATCCAAACATTATATGATCTAGCTATACGATTAATTACTAGCATGCTTATAACAGTCAAGTTACTTTCAACTATACATGGAATATTATGAGGTTCATTCTATCGATTTACAAATCCAATTGCGTCTTTATTTATCTTCAAAAATATCTGGTGCAAATTAAGAGAGAAAGATTTCGAACCTTTTTCTGGAAAATATAAGAAAAAGAAAGAAGAACATTCTCGTCACGTATAATTTATGTAGTAGTTAAAAGTCGGGGCTGATAAAGATCATTCTCAAATCTCGTTATCCACATTATCCTTCCACGCGTTTTTTCTTTTTTGAATGAGGAGATGACGCAATTTTTTTTTTTTGGATGAGCGGATGAGGAGAGGGAGGGATGAGCGACACAGAGGTGGGGAGGGAAGTATGAGCGAAGAGGGAGGGAGCGACACAGAGGGGTTGAAGTGACGTAGATACAGAGAAAAGAGAGGCCTCTGTTTTGCTCCTCATCCTCCCGTTTACCCCTGATCCCACCCCCTCCAACCATAATGGTTCTAGTTATAAGAACAAATTTTCTAGTTATTATATTAACCGTTCTAGTTAATATGCATATAGTTCTAGTTAATATGTATAAAGATTCTAGTTAATATGCATAACGGTTCTAGTTAATATGCATAACAGTTCTAGTTAACATGCATAACAGTTCTAGTTAATATGTATAATAGTTCTAGTTAATATGCATAACTGTTCTAGTTAATATGCATAACAATTTTATTTAATATAATAGAAGTTTTAGTTAATATGTATAAAGGTTCTAACTAATATCGTAAAAGTTTTAGTTAAAATACATAATTGTTCTAGTAAATATAGTGTTCTACTTAAATATAACAGTTATATTAAGTATAATTGTTCTAGTTAAATATATAACTAGAACAGTTATATACATCTCTTTACTCCCCTCCCCCTCCCCTAACGCTCATTCTCCAGCGACTCTAGACTCCCCCTTTATCTTTTTCTGTTCCGTTATCCCATCATTCCTGGACTTCCGAAAATAAAAAATGTGTTTTCTAAAAATGAAAGGGAATAATGGAAATGATAGAATCCAGAGAATGATCTTAAACAATTCTAGTTAAAAGTTATTGAAGAAGAAATAATCGTACAAAATAAAAATACTTTATAAATACCAGTTCCTCGACAAAGAGTCAGAACAAATAATAACAAAGAGCGGTTCCGCTGCCACAATTTTTTTGCTGCCACAGTTGCCACAGATTTGCAACCGTCTGATTAAAACAAATTGACGGATGTGATTGGATCAAAATAAAACTAAGTATTAATTACTTTCAATAGCTTTTGTCTCTTTCCTACTCAGGAATACGAAACGACCAACTTAACTCTCAAGCCTTAACCCTTCTCCCTCTCTCCTTGCGCTCTCTCTGCTATGGTTCATACGCTCTCTTCTCTCTCGCTCTCGTGTTCTCTTTTCTTGGCTTGGTAAATTACTGGACAAGTTTGATGCAAGACCATGATGTGGAGACAAATGGAGATGAATGGGTATTGGTACCACACTCAGTGTTACTGGTACAGGAATGATGTAGCAAACTTGGGGGGGGGGGGGAACAAGACAAATCCGAAAAAATAATAAGACAAATGCACACTGCTTCCTTCTCATTGCTCATTTTGTGGTTTTTGTGCGTTCTTAGAAGCAATTATTTATGAATTTTTGTATTGTTTTTTATAATGAAATAAGTAGTCGAGAGACTTTTTTTGTCAAAAAAAATGTAACTAGTTTGAAAATTGTGTGTGACAGTAAATAAGAGATGATGCTTGTAAAGAGACATGAAACTTGTTCGAACAAAATTTCATTGATGTTTCTATATGCTCCGTCCCTTTTCTCTTCTTCTTTCTCGCAATTTTTCTTTTTACCCCCTCCACTATTTCAATTTACCAATAATTTTACAACTCCATCTCAACACCCCTCCTCTTTTCGTTTAGTCTTGAGTTCATTGATCGAATGAAACTAGTACAAATATGATAACAAATCTTATCAAGTAAATTCATGGCGTCACAAGTATAACTTTACTGGCTTGAATTTGGAGACATGCTCATCGTCTTACAAGAGAAAAATTGGACGGGAAGAGAACTCAAGTGCGAGAGAGGAGAGCACAAGAGCCAAAGAGAGGAGAGCATGGACACCAAAGCGGAAGAGAGCGCTGGAGAAAAGAGAGAGGTTAAGAGATTGATCGATCGTTTTGTTTTCACTAGGCAGAGAAGTTACGAGAGAGGAGACAGAGCTATTGAAAGTAATTAATACTTGGTTTTATTTTGATCCAATCACATCCGTCAATTTGTTTTAATTAGACGGTTGTAAATCTGTGGCAACTGTGGCAGCAAAAAAATTGTGGCAGCGGAACCGCTCTCATAATAATAATAGTTAGTCATGATTCTTCCATGTATCACTTTTACACAGAAAATTGATGCAGAAAAAACTTAATGAATGTAGTTATAAAAAACACGTGTGCTTATTGCAAATTGCAAGAAGCCAAGAAGGGTTAAGCATGCCAAGTCACAGTCTTTAATTCAATAGCAATCGGTGGTGTGAAGTCTCCAGTCTCAACCTCCTTTTCCAAAAAAAAAAAAAGTATATATAGAAATAAAAATTAATAGTTTTTCTCTTTCTCAGTAAATTTTATGTGATCATCTTTGGTCCAGACTAGATCTGTTCATAGCTTAATTGAAGGATTAATTAATGATCAGGCATGGAATCAGGGACCAGCCCAATTTGGTGTTTTCCATTAATTAGCTAAATGTTGAAATTAATTACACCATGGTGTCCCAGTTGTTCCAATGTCACACAACAAGCTAGATGAGATTTGAATATGGACTGTCAGTGCAGAACTCTGAGCTGGTAAAAGAAGTATATTTTAACCGAGCAAGTAGCATCCATGCCCAGTCACAGAATGGTCCTTTTTTTTCTTTTATATTGTTTTCATTTTGCATTTTTTCACTGATTCAGGTTTTAAGTTTTACATCGATTATATTATGATTGCTAAATTAAGAGTTCCACGTAGCATGGAAAGAATAATAAATAGCCCACTTTGTCATTTAATATTTTTTCTTATTGTAGATCACTAGCAACTTCACATCACTTCTTTTTTTTTCTTTTTTTTTTTGAGGAAAAAATGGAGATCTTGTCTCCACCTTTTAATTAACAAAATAAATTAAATTACAGGATTTAGCCAGCAGCTAAACTTCACCTCACTTTTTACCTTTGTTTTTTTAAGGTACTACCATACCTCAATCACCATACACTTGCTTCATCTTCTCAATTTTTCCTATGTTGTCCAGAATTTGGGATTACTTTGAATTCAATTCAGTACTCAATATAGCTGGGGTTAATAACCAGGCATGAAAGGATTAACATGGAATTCTTTTATGGGTTTCTATTCTTTTCATTTTATTTTTATGAATTGTTTTCTCTCTGTTATTATTTCAGTAACCCTACACACTAAAAAAAAAATTTCTCATTTCAAATATCTCAAGTAAATTTAATCATGGAGGGATTAACATTTTTTTTCTCTTTTCCTGTTTTTTCCAGTTCTTTTTTTTTTATTTTTCCTTTCCTCCACTGTTTCCTTTTTTAGTTATTGAACTTAACGATATTTGTTACCTCTCATTTCTCAACTGATAATCCACTTTTATAGGCTGTACTTTGACTTCTCAAATATCTAAGCATACTCAATAAAAACTCGCAAGATGGACTCGCATTTTCGAACACAACAAAAAAAGCTAATTCAGTAATTGCCCCAGAAAACCCAAATTATACTTAGGAGACAATTGCATTAACTAAACATTGTTAACAATTTGATAACTAAATTAAACATACTAACCAACATGATACAGTTATGGCAATTAGTTTAGTAACTTTAGTTAGTTCTATATTCACTCTATCAGTTCTGATTTGTGTTCCTCCTCCATTGTTCAGTGTTAAAAAGAACTAGAAACGTAACCACTCTTAAAGTAGGTTAGGTAAGCTCCAAATATTATAATTTACAAATACACTCATTCTTGATACCCAAAATTAAGTTCACTTGAAGGACGTTAATATTTAATACAGAGAACCTAAAAGCCCTCTTCTGTGCCCAAAGGATGTGACCTCTCACCATTTTCTATCCCAGACATACATACAGTCATACGGATGAAATGACACAGAGCCTATCAAGCACACTTAAACATTAATACAATATAGTGAATTTGACTCCCACTAAATTAATTTATATGTTCACTGGATTTGTCCCACTATGATTTTAAGACGCTGAAAATGATACAAATCCTATCAGGCCTGCTTAAACATAAATGCAATATTATTGAATTCGACTACCATTAATTTAGTTCCTGTATATGCAGAAAATTATCTGGAATTTGGCAGTAACTGATTTATTTGTCATCCTATTATTTGCTCACTGTTCTTATTTAAAAAAAAAATTTACAGCACAAGTGAATTGGCTCGATAGAAAGCAAAATGAATAATGACTATTGGAGCTCAATAGAGGGCTTTTCTGTAATTTTCTCCAGTTCTTGGATTGGAATCATTTCTCTTTGAATACACACGGACAATAGTCAATTTTTCTTTAGAATAACCTTATAGTGCATATTCATATAAATTTTTTATAAAATTAACTACAGTGCAAATGCTTTATGAGAGCGTCAACTGAGGCTGAGCACGACAATCAACATTAGTAAGAAGGAAATCGCAAATCAACCCAACCTGAAAGTTCCTTTCCTTCAATCCAAACATTGTGTACAAGTGTTTGAATGAAGTAAAAACAGCGAGCCTTAAACTTGAAAAGCCCATTACAGTAGAACTTATCACACCGTATAGCTGAATTAAGATAAAATATTTACTTATCTAAAAATTAATGAGAAATTCATTATTAACTAGAAGTCGATAAACAGTTTTTTTTTCCCGATTTTGGTTATCATAAACTTATATAAGGACAAGGACCCTTCCTTTTGAGTTTTGACGCAGTTAAATCAAACTTTATCGGGATATTGGCACATTTAATCCTACGCATGGTCATTTTAGATTTCGGAAATGACGTATGATTGTTTTTGGCACTGTAAGTCTGTAACCTGTTTGATGAAGAACGGTATGAGGTATCGATTATATATTTCTGACTCTGTAGCACTTATTTAGTTTTTGGGCTTTTGTGAAGGCCGTTAATTATGGGAACTGATCCTTTAGAAGCTTCCAGGAATAAAATCAGCCTTATATTTTGGTTCAATTAGATTTAGAGTATCTTAGGCAATTTCCTTGCAAGACGTTTTTTTTTAAGATAAATTAGTCATAGTATTTGTACAGTCTTATTCAGTTATTTGCAAATTTAAGATTTCGCCGTTTTTTCAGTAAATTTGTAACAGGTAGATTTTGATAGCAGCAGTCTTTCTAAATTCGACAGGAAATGTCACTACAAAGCTTAGATAGGTTATACAAGCCTTAAACCAATGCTTAGGAATGAGAAACTCCAATAACTGGCATTACTAATCGAACATAGCAAAACGGTATTCTCACAAGTAGGTCTCAACTCTCAACGCATTCAAGTAACAGATAACTATACTTATCACTCAGCATTCAATTACAAGTACAAGTTTAGCAATAAGCCCATAGCTAAATCAACAAAGAACTACCAGCAAAAAGTAACTAGCAAGTTTAATTAGAATTACAAGAAACAAAGTTTTATCAACATTTTTTTTTCAAAAAAAGAATTCTAAGAGATGTCAAATTCAATTTTGCACAAGGCAGTACAAGTACAGATTGCACAGTTCATTTCCAATAGGGTGATTGCAGAGGCTAAAATGTGCCTCAAATACTCTTGCCAAGTTGCCATGGGAATTTTTTCACTAGAATATACTGCATGATTGGTAACGGGTCCATGCCCATTAAGATAGATCTGTACTGGTACAAACAGGTATGATTGTGGTCTGCTTGCTTGTTTTGCAATTGTGCTGCTTATCAATTTTATGGAGCATATGGTTTCCATGGTTTCAGTTTGAGGTTCATTCCAATTTATGGGATATGGCTTTCGGTAAAACTGTTTATTTAATTACTAAGCAGCCAATGCTTTGCTGTTCCTATTAAAAAAGGAGGAAAAGGAGCTAAGGGTAATTTTGCTAAGAGCAGGAAATGACTGCAGAGGATCTTTGCCTTTTAAATTACAGCTTTTCAATTTAAAACAAATCAAAGTTGTTCATGCTGGCATAATCAGGGCTAGATCCAAGTGTTGGAGGAAACCTAAGGAACAGATTCAATTCTGCAGATATAGATTACAGAAACATAATTCAAGCTACACCAATTTTTTTTCTTCTGATCAACATTCAACAAGCAATCATATCTATCTCTGAAAAATAAATAAAAGAAATTAAATCTGAAGAAGAATTCACTCACAAACAAACTAGAAGAACCAATTCACGTAAATCAGATACCAAGTCAGAAGAATCAGCATTGTAGTTCATCCATTCCCACCCCTATTCAATTGATTTTCACCCAAAAGACTGCCAGTCGTGAAAATCACAGAAAAATTGGATCATGGGCTGCTGATAGGTACCACAGCCAGTTATCGAAAGGTATGAAACAAACAATATGGAGGTCAGGCCTGCACTGGCCACCCTCTTGAGATGTCTCTGTGTGCAAATAATTTGTACAATAGGAACAAAGAGAAATAGCAAGTAAACGGTCACTTATCAAACAATTAATTTTTCCAATTGCAGAACATTAGAAAAAGAAAAAAGCACACGTAATTTTTAAATCAGAAGTAAATACCCAACAATTGGACAGCAAATTAACCTAAACTCAGAGCATCTCAGTTAATCGAATCATGAAAGACCCCAGAGCCAAGGCATCAATCACAATGCAAGAGCTCTCAAACAGCTCCTCAAAACTCTCTGCCCCAAATTCTTGGGCTGCTGCCTTGAACACAACCCCAAATTCATTCCCTTTCACAGCCCCAATTCTGGGCTTATTGCAGACCCCTACTACCAAAACTCGGTTTACCTCCTTGGCCATGCAACAGCAAATAAGCGGCTTCACCTTTGCACCTCTCTCTTTTAAAGCATCCAGCAGAAAGTAGGAAAATTTTGTTAGAGCCAGAGGATGCCCTAGTTTCTCCACATCTACTGGATCCTCCAGTTTGACCCACCTAAACTTGCGTCCGCTTCGAATGAACCCGCTTTTGGTAATTGCCTTGCTGCCTTGACTTAATATAGCCCTCTGCACCTCAATTGCAAGTTCCATACCTTTTTTCAACTTATCTAAATTATTCAGAGACAGTGCTGAATATGCACCCCAGAAGCTGCCAGTTTTGGATTCTAAAAGGGCAGTCACACCATACACCACATCAGCAGCTGACAATTTAAATCCAAACCCATGAACCCGCATAAAACTCCTATAATACAGATCAGTTAGCCCATATTCTGGCAAGAACCTTTGGAACTCATCCCGCATCTTAGTTTTCACCTCTTTACTCATGTACAGAAATTTCTTCTGGCAATCCATCAGCGGAAACCCCATCCGGGCCAGTAAAAGCTTCAGCTTTTTCAACCCATTATCACTCCAGGTTCGCAATTTTGTTGCGATGTAAGATGAATAGAACATCGAATCGAAGAGGCTCCACTCACGAAGCAGTATCAGCCTTGGCTCATCTTCATAGGCTATGCGTGAATTTTCAGGTGCATTGATTATTGTCCCATCTTTGAGCTTGATTTGACTAACAGTTTCCAGGTTGCCATAACTGTTAATGTGCTGTTCCAATTCCATGACCGAGGCCTGGTACCGTTCGTTTGTCAACCTCTCATGCACAAATTGGTCAGTGAGAGAAACGCATGCCAACCACAGTAAATCATTGGTGCTTTTTCTAAGAGAGTGTGCAAGCTCAAACAGCAAGCAGCCAGAGGGTTTACCATGAAAGGTGCCTATCTTGTAGTACTCTCTCTTAAGCCTTCTGTAAAACCTCACCGGGTCGGATTCAGCATCCTGAGAGACCCGCCTCCGCTTCGTCCTCCTCCCTTCTGCATCTTCCTCCAAATCCGAATCGGATTCAGATTCACTGTCCGAACTCGAATCCTCCTCCAATTCATCGTCAGATTCCAGATTAGAGCAATTCGCCACTGCCGAGATTTCAAAATCGTACGACAGATCAGCTTGATTCTCGTCATCAGCAGTATAGAGAACAACCACACGATCATTCTGCTCGCTCAAATTGTGGAGATGGACCGGGCGGTGGCTATCAACTACAAAAACACGGGTCAGGCAATCGGGTCTGAGATCCAAGATCCGATTGAGGTCGTGGGTGGATCCCCAATTGATGAGCAAGAGACAGAGGTTCTGGTCTTTGTGAGAAGAAAGAAGCGAGTTCTTGGCTATGTCGGCGAAAGAGGCGACCGGGTACACCGAGAAGAGAATCGAATCGGTGGAGAGGATGTGGGTTATAATCTTGAGCGAACAAAGCGAGTCGGTGTCGGAGGCAGAGGGGAAGATGAGGAGAGGCGAGGAGGAGGCCGCCGCGGCCGCCGCTTTGAGGTCGGAGTAGAACGACTCGGCTTTGAGCGACCTCACCATGGTTTCTCTTTCATGGAATTGGGTCGGAAAGGAAATTGAAGGAGGCGAATGGAGAAGAGAGCGAGAGGAGAGAGAGAGAAGAAGAGAGAATTGTGTTTCTTTTGTTCTTGAAAAGAAAAGAAAGGAGGGAGATCTGAAATTTTGGAAAGGATTTCGAAATAGTTCGAATTTTGGCGAGCTCCCGCGAAAAGAGAGCGGTGGAGGGAGGCGAAATTTGGTGGAAATGAAATGAACGGTGCTTTTATAACTTTTAAGCATGTGATCGCTGTATCTGATTAGATTAATTAATTAATTAACAGAAGTGGAGAGTTTTTTGGGCTTTCTGGACTTGGGCCTGATATGATTTGGGAAAGAAATTGTAACAGAAAGAGTGGGAAGACTCCAAGAGGTTCGTAGTTGAAGTTCAGTTCCGTGACCGTGAGTCCATCCCGGTTCGACTGAGTCCGGCTTTTATTTATTTATTAAGAGAGATGAAAGATCTTATGCGGCTAGTACGATTGCGATATAGTGTAGCGATCACTAGATAGCATATTTAAAAAATTTGATTGTTCATGCCAGAATTTTTCCTACGATTTTCTGTTTTTTGAATGATGGTAATTTTCTTTTATTTAATTTCTTTGTTATTTGTTCGTTTTTTTTAATTGATTTTCAAAACACCTTTGGCGAGTTCTATTTTTCCCTCTTGGTGATACTTATTTACCTATCTTTTTGTTTTTTTTACATTGTGATGTGTGGGATAGTAAACATATAATATGACACGTGGCGTACATATGAGGACGTGTGACAATAAATTAAATGTATGTTGTCACTTTTGAGGCGTGGCACTTTGTGTGGGACACGTGTTTATTTTATATGACAAGTGGTGTACTCGCAACGACATGCCAATATTTACCTCTCTTTTTGCTTATATTTCTTTTTTATACTGTGACGTGTGGGATAGTAGACATATAATATGACACGTGGTGTATTTATGAGGAGGCGTGATAATAAATTAAATATATGTTGTGACACGTGGCACTTGTGTGGGACACGTGTTTCTATTCATGGGAACTAATAATACCAATCACATGACGTGTGGATTTCTTGTAAGTAAATTTTCTCTATATATAGGGTATAGCTCTCATAATTGTAGTTATTTTCTATAAGAATGTCTAAAGGTTTTTGTAGTTATTTTTGCTATGAGAGAATGAAATTGTGGATTTTCATTTTCATAACTGTGGTAGGAGAATCTTTCATGGAATTTTTGGCTGATTCGTTATACTCCACGTTCCAATTAAGGTATGTATTAAATAAGTTCTCTAAGGCGTGATATATTTTTGTGAATTTCGAAAAAAAAATTAGACATTGGAAATACTTGGGCACAGTTACTCTTGATTTTAGAATAGTAAATGCACTATTATAATATCTTTTTTTGTTATGCAATTTGAGGCAGCCAAACTACCACCACCAATTTCTCTGCTCTGATGATGCCTCACTATTGCCTCATTTGCATCGTATTACTTTATGCTTCTTGTAGAATTGAATTTGATAATTAAATCAATGCATGCAAGGATGGTTATATCAATTTATTTGATAATTACGATTTAGTTTGTTTGTGTTTATATGGGGGTTTAAGAGGAACAGTGCATTGGTATAAAGGCCTGATGCATGCAATTGTAATAAAAAACAGCATAGGTTACAAATATTCAACATGCTGGTAATTATTTTTGGCTCAAACATTGTTTACATCACTAATTTTATAATTTTCAGGGACTACAATGTTGATGTGGAGAGCATCTACATTGAAGAGAGCCAAATACAGAGAGGCCTCCAAAATTTGCGCACATCGCATCCTACCATCCAGAGAATGTGGAGATTGTTCTGGCTGACAAAACAACTATGAAATTCAAAGTAAATGGAAAGCACATGTGGGCCTGCCGGTTCATACCTATAAGACGGAGGAGGCGGGGACAAAATAGTAATTCAAATGCCAACCCCATTCTTCTCTGGTTATGGCAGCTGCATTTCTCGTCTAAGGGTAATTGCAAGTAATTTCATTGTAGAGGTATTCTGTGCTGCCAGTGGCATGCCTTTTTTGTACTAAAAAGTAAACAAATGTATGAGATAATATCTTTGCTCCAGGATTTTTAAGAAGAGGGAAAAGAAAGGGACGGAAGAGGAAAGAATGCAAAGGAAGTTTAGAGGAATGAAGATACATGCTCCATTTAAAAAAAATCATATTAAAAGTTACTGTAAGTAACCTTATTGTAAATATATAGAGAATGACAATTTAGTTCTTGAGTTTTCAATAAAGAATAGAGATGAGTCTAATGGGGTATGATGTCATCGGCTCATATAAAAAGGGCATTATTGTTAGAGAGATCTAATTTTTGAGGAAACTCGAGTACACCCCAATTTTGGGGTTTACTCATTTTCTTCCCAAATCACTTTCTGGAAATCTTTCGTTCCCTTCTATTTTTTTCCGTGTCACCTTCTGGCAGCAATTGAGCACAGCCTAAACCGTTGGATGAAGGACTGTATATAAAAAAAAAAAAGAATTAAAACTTAATTATTCAAATCAAGTAGAATCTTTGGTATAGTAGCTATGGTTAATAAATCCTGAGTGAAGATGATGGACTTGAAACCTAATTGAAGAATAAGTTGTGCTTATTTAATTTTTTTTTTGAAGCAATGATTATTTAAATTTAACAAGTTGAAAGGCATTGACTCTTATTTTTCTGAAAATAAAAGTTAAAATGTACTGTAAAAGCAATCCCACCTATCATTGAAACTAGTAAAAGAAATTTTTGGAATCCTTTCCAGACAATGCTAATTTGTCTTGAAATTTTATAAAAATTCCGCCTGATTATTATGCTGCAAAGCGCAAATGTAAGGTCATTGAAATAAGTCGAAAAGGAAAGGTGGTGCTAAAGTATGTTGTAGTTATTATCTGTCTTGGTTTGTTGCTAATTAAACATATGCACCTTGTATAATCCACAAATTGGGGAGGTGTTTGGCCAACATATTTTTCACTTGGAGCAACATCAATTTTTTCTAAATGACTAAATTAACCCGCCGAACTTTTGAACTCCTTTAATGTTCTTTTTTTTTTATATAGAAAAATCATGTTTTATTTTTTTTATTCAAGCAAATATTTGAACTTTTCTTTTATGCTAACATGCCCTCAATATCAATAAACTTCCCTAATAATTTTTCCATCGGAATACATCCAAATCCTAGCAGTTAAAATCAATTGATTTTGAGTGCATCCAATTTTCTCTCTTTGAAATGCTAAAATTAATTATTGTTCAATTGAATATCGGGGCTGATAAGGATCATTCTCGATTTCTATCATCCTCATCATTCTCAAAACGCGTTTTCCATTTTTAGAAAATGCGTAATTTCTATTTTCAGAAATGTCTCTCCCAACGCTCATCATCTCTCTCCCAACGCTCACCCCTTCTCTCCCAACGCTCATCCGTTCTCTCCCTCTCTGTTTCGCTCACTTCCCTTCCCCCTCTGCCTCCCTCCCTCTCTGATTCACTATCCTTCTCTGTTCTAATTAAAACGTATAACTGTTCTAGTTAAACCGTATAACCGTATAATTGTTCTAGTCAAAAGGTATAATTGTTCTAGTTAAATATATAACTGTTCTGGTTACGATATTAACCAGAACATATATATATATATAGAGAGAGAGAGAGATTGGCTAAAGTATACTCCAGCATACAGATCAAACCCGTATGCTAGAGTCGTTTCTCAAAATCTAAAATTCAAACAGTCGATCCAAACCGTTCAAGTTGTTCTCCATGTAAAAATATCCTTCAAGACCAAATTTTACATTTTTTCAAATTTTTTTGCTATATATTATGCTATTTTCAAATTGAATGGCCAGAAATACTCCTTTACAACTCCTTTATAGTGTTTCTTCAAAATAGCATAATATATAGTAAAAAAATTCGAAAAAATATAAATTTTGATTTCCTAGGAGATTTCAATATGGAGAACAATTTGAAAGATTCGGATCGACCGTATGCATTTTAGATTTTGAGAAACGACTCCAGCATACGGACTATCTGTATGCTGGAGTATACTTTAGCCAATCTATATATATATATATATATATATATATATATATATATATATATATATATATATATATATATAAACTAGAATGGTTAATATACATAACTGTTTCGCTCCCTCCCACCTCTCCCCTTCCCCTCATCCCCCAGTGCTCATCCTCTCCTCCTCTATTTTATCTCTGCGTCATCCTCCCTCTTCTATCATCCCTAGACTTCCGCATTTTGCTAAAAATAGAAAGAATTAACGCTTTGGTAGGCCTAATCTTAAATTCTGAGGTCGGTAGTTCATAATTTATGAATATAATATGAAAATAATTCGTTCAAAGGAAAGGTGCTAGAATTATATATATATATATATATATATATATATATATATATATATATATATATATATATATATATATGAAAAGAGTTTGTAAGTTTGGAGGGATAATTTAGTCGTTTATGAAAAATTAATGTTGCTCCAAGTGAAAAACATGTTGAAAGCACCTCCCTACAATTTGACAAATAGCCTGAGTATAGACAAATTCATCACAATCATACAAATTGTTTTTCCAAACTAGAGAGAGTTATAGGCAATTGTGAATAAGTAGAAATCAAGGCTACATTTCAAGTCATCCCGGAGAACATAAGGACAAATATTGGCTTGAATTTGGGAACAAGGTCGTGGAATAGTACAAAACTGATTGATATACTTTTTTTTTTAAAACAAATTATACAAATAGCATTAAAGCATAGTCCTACAACTCCATTTTACTGCAGACAAAAATTAGTATATAATATAACCATAAATTAATATTCTATCCTTTGTCATTATATAATATAACCATAAATTAGTATATAACAAAAATTGATAACATATTACCGGTTCCAGTGCAGTTTTGTTATCTATCCTTTGTCATTACATCAACAGTAATTAATATTCTGAAGGAGCGCCCATAAGGTACCACAAAAAAAAAAAACTCCAATAATTGACAATTCAGTTTAAGAGGGACCCTTGTGGGGGAAAAAAAAGTAAGAAAATATCTCTCCTAATACAACCATAAATTACATTTGTTTGGTTAGCAACTTTCTAGAGTTCGGCTGCCCTATTTGCAAGGTGTTGACGTGGCCTCTGACTACTCCGTGCGGCCAGAATTTCAGCAAGGAATGCTTTATGGGGGCCGCCCCTATACATACAAGTCGATGCGTTAGAGAACATGTAAAGGAGACGGGACACTCCGGGCACAGAAGATTGTCAAAAAAAGTCCTCTCCTACCACCCTGTACCAGAAAGTTTTTAACTCGTCAATGCTAATATAATGTATAGTGAATATTTTAAATAAAATACATAGGTTGTATCCTAGATAAATGCTCTCTTTCTTGATTAGGCTAGTGGCTACCCCAAATTTGCCTGCTTAAGCAAAAATTTTAAAAACCATACTGTTACACATATTGTGGCCTGTAGCTCTAAAGCTCACAGGATTTATGGATTATAATTTTGTTCAACTTTTTTGCAGAAAGATTTCAAATTAAATTGTTAAACCTAAAACTTCAAAATACAGTCAAACAAACAAGTTAGCATAGAGAGGTAAAGAGAGGTCTAAGCATGATAGCCCATATTCAGTAGAGAAACAAGAGAAAGTTTAAATGTTTGCCCCTTTTTAAAATATTGGTTGCTGAGGGAATAAAAAAAACGAAATGATAACTTACTTGAGGATAACTTCACGGTTCTTGCAATTGTCTGGACGATAGAAAGAAAATGGTGGTGGTGTTGAGAATGAGGCAAGGGAGGTGATCGAAGAAGAAGAACAAGAAAATGAAAAAGATGATATGGAACTGTAATTTTCTGGTGCCGCAGAAAATGATTCCATTTGAAACCCAAAGCAACTGCACTTACAGGAAAATCAAGATTGAATGAAGGTTAGGTAAAATGGGAAGGGGTATCCAATTGGGGAAACAGGTAAGTGTGAGAGCTTATACAAAGAATCTCATATTCATTCTTTTGTGATTTCTGTGTTTAGGCTGGAAGCTAAGAGCACGATTATGAGCCATCATTGTACTTGGTGGAATATATATTTGAATAGGGCAATAGTGTGAAAATGGTACCTGGTAGGGTGAAAAATTTTCTACTATTTTTATTTTGAGATAGACATATGAAGTGGTGAGCTTTAGCATTATGTCAATGAAGGTCACATGCACAGAAAAAACAATATAGAGTTTGACAAGGCTTATTTGGCTGACAGCTGAGGAGAGAAGAGAGGTTTACCTCTTGAGTTCTTCTATTGCAAGAGCCTCTATTCACCATAGAGAGGTGCCTTCTTCTCTCACCCCCATGACAACTGTTAGAAGGATAATTCAGAAATTAGAAGAAATTAAAGCTATGCATGAGCAACACACAGAGGTAGAGAAATAATAGTAACTTAATATTTTTCTTGCTGTTTTCTAACATTCTTCAGTACACTTAGGTAATAATAGTAGATTTGAGCATCTCCAGCAAAAGTAATATAATCCTAAGAGAGAAAAATAGGAAAGATACATGAAATATGAGAATCTTTAATTTAGGCAGCTAATCAAAAGTTATATAATCCTAATATTCCGATTGCCTTTGTTAGCTTAGATATTAATCTAGCCACTTAAGATAATATTATTCATTGCAATCTGTGGCACTTTGTGTGGTCTGTGGGTGTACACCATTAATGGTGCAACAACAACCTTGGTCGCTGCACTGACATATGTTTCGGATGCCAAGAGAGGACACTAGGCTGGAAAGAAAGGAATGGTGGCTAAAAGCCAAAGCAAGTTTAATAGGAATGTTTAACAGAAAGTAACTGTGTATTTGCAGGTTATTAGTTGCACAAAGAGAAACTCAGAGGTATGCTATCAATAACAGAAAGTTCTGTTTTCCCCAAATTAAAGAAAAGAACCATCCTATCACCAATTTTTTTCATTACATGAAGTTGTGAAAATGCTAAAATTTATGATAAGATCCTCAGTGCTTATTTTGCAACTTCCATATATATTTACAGTAAGATGCAACCAAAAGTTAGAAATAGTAGTACCGAACAGACCAGGGGCAAGTACTGCCAAGCACATTAAAAATAAAAGTCACCATGCCTGACTGCCTGAGTATTGTTCAACAGATCTTTCTAGTTTACAAGAATCCACACAATGGAATAAATACTATATAGAGCTTATCAGATGCATACCTTAATGGGCACATGGAACATAACGAATTGGCCAAAACTTCCATCAGAGCTTCTACAAGCGTACTTGAAAATGAAAATCGTTAACCTCCATGTCTGCGAAAGGACATAAAATTAGGAACTTTTTGATACTCTTGTGGCAAGAAATGAACAGAGTGTCAGAACCTCATCTCTTTTTTAGTGACAAATTAAGCATAACAAAAGTTCACTGAAGTATACAATACTCTTGTCGCAAATTACATACTAATAAACAAAAACAAAAAAAAATACTGATAATAATTCTAAACCGAAAATTTAAGGATTTTATAACAGAAAATTGTTACTGTTCAAATCAATCAGAAGACAGATGCATATCCATCAGAGCCTGCTGGTGATGACTACAATTTTGTTATGTTTTCACCAATTATTTCTAATTTGTGAATTTCTGCTAGTTTTACTAGGACTTATGTATGCAAGAGTTCAAGAAAGGTTTTGAATATAAGCACGTGTAATTCTACATGCTGGACTATTCTAAATTTGTAATCAAAATAATATAATTGACTATTGATGCATTTGAAAGAAAACTGAAGCTAGCATAAGTGAAAAATAATAGTTGAAGTTGAAATACTATACTAATCCAGATCTTTGAACTTTTTAAGCTCAAAACTATGAAGTTGGCAGTATATGATATGATGTTGCGAGATGCTACACCCATATGCATCAAGTAATCAGTAAATATAGCAACTTTTAAGAAAAATTACAAGGCACATCAAACTAAATTGTAAGAAGTTTCAAGCTAGGTATTATACTTACCCTCGTAAAGAACTAGGCTTTCCTCATGCAAGATGTTACCTCCTTAATATAAGAAAACTATGAAATTAAGATATGAAATGGAGAGATATGGGGGCAGCGGGAATTTTTACATTTGAGGGATATAAAAAAACTCAGTATTCAGATGATATGTATATAGAGAAGAAAACCCTAGTTGATAGTCAAATCGCGGCGGCCTCCTTTTAGGGTTGTAATCAATTGGGAAAAGCTAAATGTTCATTTTTGGAATGTTGGTTCTACGGAAATACCCAATATGTAAAACACTAAAACTAATAATCAGCCTGTAAAGTTCAAGGCTACATAGGCCCAGTTTGGATCAGCCCAGTTTGTTGGATCCCGCACTCGGCATGCTTGATCCAGTCCAAAAAGTGTACATACACGATTACACCTTAATACAATTTTATCATTTATGAAGTAATGCAAGTAGAGTTTATAAAAAATTGTTCATGTATAAACGAAAGCAATAAAAAATTATACCATGGCAGTGTAATGCTTCAATTAATGAAGCCAGTTTCATGGAATGTTGGCCTTGGATAGGATTTCCAAATTAAACAACCAGTTAGGATATAGAAAGGGAAAAAATAACATTTACCATCATGCCATGTAAAAACAATATAGGTAGCTTGATTGTTTTAGGCCTACTAATGTCAATTTGAGCTTAACTATTTCCTTCCCACTTTCTTGCTGTTATATATACTTACAATTTGCATATTAACATATCCCACATTTTAGCTTCTTGCACAAGATATCAAAAAAATAATTTTTACCTTACATAGGAACGCAGGCAGACCCATCCATGCCCACTTGGCACCTCTTTAAACAGCACAGTACAGGTCTGTCCCACTAAAAGCCTGGATCCAAGTCTTCACACTGGTTTTCTCACGCAAAAGCTCTCCTTGAATGCATATTCAACTAATGCCAATCTCCTTCAACAAGTTATTTATTTCTACATTTAATATCTCTAACTTCATCTTCTTACCATTAGTGCCCAAAACCTGTTTGGAAAAATGCACAGGTACCCTTTTCATATCTAAGCCCCAAATTTGACCATTATAATTCTCATTTTTTGTACCAACAAGAATGTGTTACAATGGTAAATGCACAGCTACCCTGCATTCCTCTTTCAGTTCTTAGTCACTGGCTTCAATTGTGCAATCAGATTATGCCACATATACTAATACAACCTCTCTAATGCAGATCCTCCATATTTTGCTTCACAAGTGACAACAAGTAGTGAGGGTGTAAATGGAAATTTCAACTTATCACGGATCAATGTTTCGAATAGAGATTATAGTACCGGGTAAGGCGATGGAGAAATCGTTGAGAAGAGCAAGCTTCGAGAAGGATGAGGCTGTTGTGGGGCCCGAAATCTGGGCGAAACCTCGCTGTCACTGACTCTCCTGGGCCCACTGTCAGAAACAACTTTCGACAATCTTTCGCTTTTGATCGGAAAAGGGTTTGGTTCAGAACCAAGTTTGAAAAACACTGCTTTGGCCTTCAAAGAGAACAAAAGATAGATTCATTAGCCACTGGTTGGTGGGCCCCACCATCATTGGGAAATGATCATTTTGTGACGGATCTTCTCATGAACAATTTGTGATATTCTCTAGATAGTCGCTATCTAGAATTTCTAAAAAACAATTTGTGATATTCTGGCACTTAATTATGCTCATCTATTTTTAAGGCAAAATTGTGCTTATATAATTATATCCTTATTAGCTCAATCCTTAATGTTAAAAACTTGATATTATGGTCTCACCAAAAAGAATTTCTCATTCTTAAATCTTAAGAATGCTTGACAAATATATCATCGTGTAGTATATAGTAAGGTGCTTATTGAGACGATTTGTTAATATTTGGGTCCATATTATCAATCTATACAATGAAGTCTAAAATTTTGTATCCAATAACAATTGTCGATTAGCATGGTTACTTATTTAGTGAAATTTATCAACGTTAAATATTCTAAGCGATAACAACTGTGGCATGATCATATTAAGTTAATTTGTCCAATGCAAAATAAAAAATTTTCTAATGAATTTTAAGATGATAATTTAATAAATTAATTTTTAATGTTAAGGTTTTCTAAGATAAACTCGTATAAGTGCACAAAATTATTCAGATTAAACCTTGTCGTTTTGATGACACTATCACTGGAAACGTGCCCTACTCAATTCAAAACATAGTTTGATGTACATAGCATGCTGTAAATACATTCCAGCTCTTTCTTTTTTTTTTTTACCCACAATATTTAATGCCTGTTGTAAAATAATGTATTCGACAGAACACTGTTTAAATTGTTCCGAAAAGGATTACAAAAACCAAAAGGATAATAGATAGATCATATTAATTAGTTTTTTCCTATTTTTTTAGACTTGGAGATTTTGAGGTGATATTTTTTTTGGGATTAGGTAGCAATTTTGCTTAACTGTTGGCGGGTATGTACAAAAAAGATGTAAAACTTTTAATGTGGTTACAGTCTTACAAACGTTGGGTACCAATATACCATTAGGACTTTCAAACATTTTCTTGGAGAAGTGGGAAGAAGTATTGAGAAGTAGACCTGTCAAACATGAAACGTTTTAACGTTTCCGTTTCTGTTCCGCCGAAACGGAACGTTAAATGAAAGCTGAAATGGGTTCCGTTTTCAGAAACGGAACGGAAACGGAATCAAAATTTGTTAACGTAAATGAAACGGAACACGGAAATGAGTTGAAATCAATAGGAAATTGAGGCGGAACGTTAAACGGAACAGAAATTTGTTACGTTTGCCGAAACGGAACGGAAATGAAACAGCCATTTCGTTCCGTTACCGAAACGGAACGGAAACGGAAATGCCTGTTCCGTTTCCACCTCTAACGTTTGACAGGTCTATTGAGAAGTGTGTAACTTTGTAAAGAGTTTGAATTATTTATAATTTTTTTTCTTCTTCTTCTTTCTTTTTCTTCTTCTTTCTTCCAACGATCCAAACGCACTGATGAAGCACGTAGTAGGTCTATTTTTCCAGAAAAAAAACACATAAATTGGGTAGGATTTATTTAAAATGTTCGACGAAAGTCCTGAATGAGAATCTTGTTTTTTCGAATTCACATAAATTATGGAAATCAATAATAACATACAGAAAAAACAAAATAAATCTAATTTCAACAATTTAAGATGATTGATTGATCCATGTCATGCCTAAATTATTATTATTTTTTGCATAAATATCTGACGCATTTCTTCAGCATAGAAACAAATAAATTCCATTAGTATAGAGTTTTATGGAGAAACAAAATTTATGAAAACCATCCGAAAATTCGTGCTGAATCGAATATAAACATTTGACAACTTGAAAAAGGAATTGTGTGCAATTTTACAAAGTTGAAGAACAGGTTCGCTCAAGAACAAGGGACGAACAGCGGTCCACGAACAACTTCCAGTTCGTAAAAATCGGGGAATTAGGAACAAGGGAGAAGTTCACGAACTACGGCTGTTCGTGGGTTATTTGGATCTCGCGAACTAGCCTTGTTCACAAACTGCTAGTTCGTGGATGGTGCCAAACACACTAAGGGCCTGTTTGGATGCATTGGGAATTTAGGAATTTTCTAATTCCTAGACATAAATTTATTATAAACAATCCAAACTCTTCACAAAATTACACACTTCACAAAGTTACACACTTCCTAAGCGGTCCAAACGGCCCCTAAAACCCGCTGCATATATTTGTTCCATCGACATAACGGCACACGATCCAGAGAACACACTGCCCCACAGTTCGGACTGGATTAATCTCGTATGTTCAATTCCATGTATGCTTTGGAGCGTGCAGCCTGCTGTATACTGCTGCACCGCCACACAGCCGCATAGAATCTCTGTTGGGGACATTAAGAGATGATCCAAAATGTATTTTTATCTTGATGAGCACAATCGAAATTCCATTCATAAATTTGATTGTAATTTCTTTTACATTTGAGTATAAACTAGTTTCCTGATACGTCATTGACGCCAGTAGTAGTTTGAGAAAAGATATCTAATTGTATTACACAATTATTCCTAAAATCAGTTGCACTTTTAGGGCTGTCAATGGGTACGATACGGTACGGTAGAAGGTATTTTCATTATCGTACCCGTTAAAATTTTCTTTACCCGTACCTTACCCGTACCCGTTAAAAATAGCTTTATCCGTACCTTATCCGTACTCGTTAAGAATTAACGGTACGGGTACGGTAACGGTAAAAAATAAATATAATCATAATAAAATTTGTACACTATGTATAAATAAATTATAACTATAAGTATATTAATAAAGTGCAACAATGGTGGCGAATATTTTAGGTTTATGTTTTTTTATTTTTTAGTACACTGAATGGAAAGAATTATAAATCTTAAATAAAATCTGGCAAAATTTTTTTACCAATCATGCAATATAAGATGCCATATGTATCATGTAATTGTATCTTTTTAATTGTGGCAATTACCCGTTATGAAAACGGTACGAAAAAACTTTTATCCGTACCCGTACCCGTTAAATTAACGAAAAAATTTCCTTACCCGTACCCGTACCCGTTAACTTAACGAAAATAAAACTTCACCCATACCCGTCCTATACGGTACGGTACGAGTTGGATAAACGGGTAAACGAGTTTCATTGACAGCCCTATGCACTTTCAAGCAGACAAGTTGCTTTTTAACAAGGACTGTCCGGTGAAGCTTCGAAGGCATAGATCGACTTCTAATTGCTAAAGCCTAAAGGTTCTCTTTAATCAGCGCATCTATTGATAAATTAAATATTAGGAATAATAAAAAAATCATTTGTCAAATCTCAAGACGCTATCTTTTCTAGAATAACCCCCATATCATATGCTTCCTGTCTCAATTACTTTTTTTTTTAATTTTAGTTTGCAATGTACTTTAATTATTTTAATAACAATTGCACTTATGGCTAGATCTTGATTTCAGATAAAATGTTAGACTTTTTATTGGAAAAAACTCAGGTGGCTACTAAATTGATTGTTTTCTTCAAAAATAGAAAGACAAATCATTCATTTCACAATGTTAAGTTCTATACAAAATAAAAATGATATCAATTATTTTTTTTCTTATTTGCCACATATCGGAAAATTTTTTGCTAGTAGTTATAAATATGGCTTTACTTGTGGACCTTCAAATGTTTGGTTTAAATAGAAGTTCTGAAGTCATGTTGTTACATATCCAAGTTATATAGTATGAGATTTCTTTTCTTTTTTTTTTTCCTTTGAAGCAAAATATAGTATGAGATGTATTTCATTATTGATGGTTTTTAGCTCATTTTAGAATTTACAACAAGTCATTTCTATATAACAAGGCTTGTCCAAAATAATATTTCTATACAATTAATTTCATTGAGGGTAGCCAATTTTCTTAGTTAGGACAACACTGTTTTTAGCAGTTTTGTGTTTCTTTTCTCCTGATGTTTTCGATTTTCCTTTTTTTTTTTCCTTGACTTGACAGCTTCTGTCAAGCTATCAAAAAAAAAAAAAAAAAATTTCTCACCTTCAGCGCTGTCCATGCCCGTCTCATCTGCACCTTTTTTTTTTTAGTTCAATTTAGGTTTGATGTTAAAATAACATTAACGCATCTCATCCAAGTTATTGAAGGAAAAATCAGGGTCCGTCACTATGTTCATAATTTTAACTAAGATGCTCTCCTTCATGCAAAATCTTTCCAATGGATTTTTTTTCTTTTTCATGCACGGTGTACAAACAATGTCATCCCATCAATCATTAATCGAATGAGGAACCGAATTTTTGTCTTAACTGAACATATTTGATTTACAAATTTTTCTAATCAACAGTGATAATAACACATTATAATTTTAAGTATTGTTTCTCTAGAGCTACAATTGTTAATGTAGCTAATTAGTTTAATTTGCTTCAAATGGCAGCACTTGCATTACAAAATAGTCAAAAATAGCACTTCCGACTCATGCTTCAAATGGTAGCATTTATAGTTTTAGTACGGTACACTCTAAAAGATTTTTTGGGGAAGTAAATTTAACTTCTAAATTCTAATACAATCCTTCCTCCAATGGTTTAAGTACATAACAAGATAAATCTCATACATTTGTTTTCCTTCTAATACAAAAAAGGCACGCCACCACAGAAGTACCTCTAAAATGAGAGTACTTGCAATTACACTCAGACAAGGAAGAAGCACCTGTAGGCTGTAGCTGCCCCAGTCAGAGGAGCCATAGTAGACAGTAGTAGTATATATGACGGTGCACAGGGTCGAGGGTTGGTGTTTCAGTTTCTGTTTTAACCCCGCCTCCTCCGTCCAGGTACGAACCGGCGGATCCACAGGTGCTTTCCATTTACTTTGAATTTCATAGTTGTTTTGTCAGCAAGAACAATCTCCACATCCTCAGGACGGTAGAATGTGACGTGCGCAAATTTTGGAGGCCTTGCTGTATTTGGCTGTTCAATGTAGATGCTCTCCACATCAACATTGTAGTGCCTAATAATTATAAAATATAGTGCATAAGCTAAACATTTTAACAAGCATTTTGTATATAACCTGGACAACTGTATATTGAAACCAATTGCATGCATCAGGGCCTTATAGTAAATACCACTGCATAGTCCCTCCTCAAACCTCATATAAACACATAAAACACACAAAAGCATAATAAATAAAGTTGATATAACCATCTTTTCATGCATTGACATAGTGGTACAGAATGAAAATTTACTAAAAAACCCAATTTTAAAGAAGTACAATTTACCTGGCAAAGAACTGCACTAGCTCGTCAGCCGATAGAGGTGATCCTTTTGAAAAGGTCACAAAGAGTTTCCTCTCATCTGGAAGGTGATCTCCTGTTGGGGCCAAAACTGGTGTTGGCTGAATCATACTTTGTGTATGGATAATCATGCCAGTAGAAACAGCAGGAGACTGGGACACGTTGGTACCATTTTGGAAAGGAAAAGCTACACCATTTTGCATAGAATCTGCAGGTATGCGAGGAACTTCTGCACTGCTTTGCAGAGAGCTTGCAGGTATACGGGATATAACTGCACTGCTTTGTGGAGGAAGTGCAGGCATGCAGGACACTGCAGGTACATGGGATACAACCGAACAGCTTTGCGGAGCAAGGGCAGATATATGCACCTGAGGTACAAATGCACCGCATTGTGGAGAGAATGCAAGTATATGTGGCATAACTGCACAGCTTTGTGGAGCAAATGCAGGTATATACGGTACAATTGCACCGCTTTGTGGAGTAAATGCAGGAACAAGGGGTACATTTGTGCTGCTTTGAGCAAACGCTGTAGGTATATGCGGTAGAATCATGTGTTCCAATGGTGGTGCAGGAATCAACCCTGGAAAACCAGTATACCCGGCATTGCCCGGGTAGTATGCCTCTGCTGTAGCAGAAAGCAGTGATGAATTCTGTGCTGAGTCCTGAAATATGCAAAAAAGTGAAGTATTTCATACTTTCGTCTACTCGATTATTTTACTTACATACAATCAATTATATTGTAGAAGAAAGTGATAATCTTTCCTCCTTTTACAAAGACTACTTTTAGAAACTGTGAATTTATACAATGAATAGAAGAACTCTTAACATTCAGTAGAAAACAGAAACACAAATCTTGAAATTTAGTTTATGTAAATAGTATAACTAAAATATAGATCCAGAGATCTCTTTAGGAACTTGGAACTTAAGAAAATAATAAAAAAGATAAACCATACGTAATAACAATAGTACATTCTAGGTTTCTCACCTGAAGTTGATGAACCAGAAACCTTTTGTCAATGCCCGTTGCTTGGCTGGTACTGCCTCCATGAGAGATGTGTCCCTTAAAAGAGCAAATGTATGTCCAACTTGTCAATTTTAATAAAAATCCTGAAGGGAGCTTTCTAAAGGTAAAAAATTGCAAGAGGGAGTAAAATTGATGGACTGCTAGTAACAGGGTAATGCCTTCTAATCACACACAAAATGACTGAGAAATTAATTAGACTGATCAGTTTGTATAGGCAAATTCAATTAAAATTAACAAGTAATACCATATGAAAACAATTTTGAGTAATTACATGATGTGGTTGCATTAGACTGCTCAGTTCTCTATTGTTGCCTCTAATGTATCTCCCACATGGTGATATGGAGGCCCTAGATAATGAAGAATCCGGATTGCTTGATAGAGAATCCTGAAATAAACAAACATATTACATGCTGAACTTCAATCATACATAGATAGTAGTTTAAAGGGAATGCTCAAGCAAAATTTTCACCTTTGAAAGAGGAGAAATTGCTGAAGTACAAAAACAAATATAAAGACGGACGTAAAACTCAAGGAGTGATAGAGCGAATAGTATAGATCATGTAATTTGAAAAACTGAAATACTTACCAATTGAGTGAAGAATTTTTTTTCTAATGAAAATAGAAGTTAGAGAAATGATGTAAACCAAAGTAAGCAGCTTACTTTATTCAATTGCATGTGCATCCCTCTAAGAATAGAATTGCTGCCGCCAGCACCATCTTCACTTGATAAGTGTAGCATAGCTAAAGATGGATCAGGTTTACAAAGGAATTCCTGAAACAAAAAGAATGATTGCATGCATCATTATTACATGTCAGTTGTCTAACTAGTTTTTAGTATATCAATCTATGATAGTTTTCCGCAGATATAAGTTGCGAAAATAGAAAGCCTTGAATTAAAAAAAAAAAACAGAAATTGACCAGTATTGGTAGTTGATCTAAGATTTTCCTTTCAAGCTTTTTAACTATTCCAAACAATAATTGTGCATGCAATAAATAATACATTACTTTCTAAAACTATGTCACCTGGTTACTGAAACAACAGAATGTTATCTGTACACCCTTCTGTTAGAGTTCAAGATGCTAAAGTGAATTAATGCTTAATGTAGAATTTAATAAAGGACTGTCATTTCGCGACAACTACTGAGAGAATCTTATTTACATGTGCAGCCTTCTTTGTCGTCCTTTTACTTAACAGACGACTGTCGTTTTCTGAAGTACAACATCTGAATTTCTTTTCTAATTTTTAAAGATAACGTATCAGAGATTAACAGCAAAGTATAATTTGTCGCCTCCTGCATTCTACAATATTAGTCTTCAGGAAAGATTCTCCTTTGTATATAAACCATATCTACTTGTAGATCAGTGGATCATATTCAATTTCCTATTCATCCTTCACCCATCTTCGATGGAACTCTTAAATCTTGTACCTTATTTATTTTTACATGATCAGTATCTTGTAATAATTGAATGAAGACAGTGCAACTAATTTATAAGAGCAGTCTTCCTTTTACAAAAAAAAAAAAAAAAAATCTTTCGAGGGTGAATTTGCAGTGTTCAAAATGAAATTTCAAATACCTTTTATCAAT
Organism: Rhynchospora pubera; assembly: GCA_028095005.1. Taxonomy (NCBI): domain Eukaryota; kingdom Viridiplantae; phylum Streptophyta; class Magnoliopsida; order Poales; family Cyperaceae; genus Rhynchospora; species Rhynchospora pubera. Next base: position 204,733,419 of record CM051461.1, on the reverse strand, counting down.
ATTTAGAGCTAATAATTCATAGACATCAAAATGTCTTTTTCAGAATTGCAGTAATTTCACATCAATCCAACAACCTAGACACAAACTTACAGCCAAATTTAGTGCCTAAACTTTTGATTTTTTTTTTTTACCAAAAAATGTGTACTTCTTTGAGTTACACAACCAAAAATGCTTTCAACGAATTTTAAAGAAAGCTCCAAGAAAACAACTATGAATCTAAAAACAAAACATAGAAGTAGATCTGCAGAATACTCACCTCTAGATCCAGCTCTTGTAGTGCCTTCTTAGCATTTTCATATTCTGCTCTATCCTTGAGATCGTCCATAGCTTTGCAGCAAACTGCTTTCAGAAAATAGTTGACACCAGAGAGGGCTTTTCTAGCTGTAGAAGAGTCACTTTTGGCAGCATTAGTCAAAACCTGTTTCCCAAGTGAGCAGATTCGTTCGAGGCCATCATCACTTAAGGGGTGGATAGCATGGATTAAATCTTTATTTATGTTCTCTCCAAGCCATAGCCAATAGGATATGATCTTAAAGGCTAAATCACCATCTATTTCAAGAAAGGAGGTCATACGAGAGAAGAGTTTTCTCTCCCCTAAGTAGAAGGAATGAATGAATTTAATGCTAGGTTTTCTAGTCTCCACAGGAGTCAAGGTCGAGGGGCGAGCAGGAAGGGAAAGTAATTGATGCATTAATTGAATTTGGAGTAAAAAATAAAGGAATTATTCTCACATATTTAACACTAGAAACATATTATTAGGTAAACCAGTTCTAGCTTGTAATCTATTTCCATATGTGACTGACAAAATTAAAGTAGTACATGGTTCACAAAATGAATGACAGGCCTATCCTGACAACGGGTTTATTCCGTGACAAAAACCATTTTAACCCTTGGCAGCCAGAGCTGGAAAGGGGAATTGTTCATATCTGCACACGCTAATCATCATGCAAGGCTGTTCAACCTTGCAAGGTAGAACAATGTACAATAGTCAGTATAGAAAAATGATAGGTCCCACTAATCAGTGGTTGTGGGGTTAAGTATTACTCGTGGGCCAGGAGCAACCAATGATTTAAATTTGGCCTTATTCACAATGTCACACTGAGGGTCCTTCCAACTCACCAAAACAAGAGGGAGGGTGGAGAGAGGTGTTAGTTACATTTGTTGTTTCTTAAGCAAGCACCATGGCTTCATGCGTACGCATACACTGGAGGCAACCTATGAAGCCAAACTTCATTTTGTAATTACTGCGCCTCTAGTTAGTCTTGTTAGAAAGTTTGTTTTTCTATTGTATAACTGCTATCATTTTACAAGAGCACTAGTGGGTCTTTCCTTTTCACAGGGTTCTAGCAGCACAGTTTGCAGTATCACACTGAACCAAACCAGCCCTGTATAAAATCATAGGGAATATTTTATAAATGTGATTTTTAAGAGATTTTTTAATTTCCTGAAACCAAATTGTTCTAAATCAAGAGTCGTTTATGGATAGTATTTCACAGCTCAGACAAGCGGAAAAAAGGGATATTTGCAAACCATTAACCAAATTAATAGCTTGATTCTTTTAATAATACACTAAAGTTTTTTAAAAAAAAAATATACGTGTGAAATTTGTAATCAATCAATGCTTTGTTGGGCAAACAAGGGTTAGGAAAAAGAAAATATTGTGCATCACTTTTCCTGCTGTCCACACCAAATTAGATTGAGCGATGTAATGTAATCCTTAAACACACATGCAAGACAGAAAAATGAGTACTTACTCTTTCACTCAGCCACAATAATCTCCAGTTGTATAGAATTAGCAAACCGAGAAATATCCCGTAAATTGTCTGCACCCCAAATGCACAGAAAAGAACTATAAGAGTACAGAAAAATGAAGAAACAACCAGGGTTAATCTGTGAGTACTACTTGTCCATTGATGAAAGGACGACCGTCAGAATTATTGACATATTGCTAACACTATAAACATCTATTTGCATGTCAATTTGAGTTGAATATAAAAGTCGACGCTGGTATTAAGTAGGGACATGCAAGGCCCAATATATAGAATTCAAGGGTCTTAAAGGGGCGACTATTGCAAAATTGGTGAAGTGTACGTCGAACGTGGATGGAATACTTATTGGGAGTATTTCAGGAAAAACAAGATAGATTATTGATGGAATTTTTTTTTTTTTGAGTCAAATCACTTTACAGTTTGCTAGATATAGTAAATTTAAGCTGAGGAAAATACAAGTTTGTTACTGATACCATTCTTACTGAAACATTCATCAAAAAGCATGGCCTTCAGTACACAAGCTAGCGATAACTTACAAGGACGCCAAACAGTTGTCTGGCGCTAAAGTTTAGTTTGGCATTAGCAAGATTGCACCCATCATGTATATTTTACTTGAAGGACTCCTGAAGACATACCAAGCACACAGAAATTAATCCCTACATAAAATAATAAATGCTTATTAACTAACTCTTACCATACTCATTTGCATCAATAGTTGCTAAGGCCATTAGATATCAAATTGTTTATCTGACAGAAATCTTATTTGCTAACCAAGACAACGGTAAACGATAAATATTAAAATTGTAAATATAATCTGTATCGTATATGGTGTGATTGGAATTGTACATGGGACAATTTGAAAATAAAAATAAAATTGTGTTCTGTCAAACCTGTATGACAAAATGCACAGGTATAACAGTCTAAAATTTAGGTCTCTAGACAGTGTCTTGCAATGGTAGAATTGAAACTTAACAGTCTAAAATTTAATAAGATCTCTTTCTCTCCAAGTGCATCTATTGATCAGTAAAGCCCCCACCAAATTGGCCAACACCTAAGTCAGAACTATATAACAGATTTTGGATTACAATCCATAAGTTCAACTTATCAGGGACTAAGATGCAAATACATGTTTCGAAATAGAGATAAGATTATAGGTGGTGTCAAGGAGAGGTAATTAGTACTGGGAAATGGAGAGGATCTTCTGAGAAGCATCATCAGGAGCCGTCACTGACTCGCCTGGGCCCACTGTCAGAGACAACTCCGCTCCATTGGTACCCATGTCTCTCCAACCTTCCTTCCATGCATGTCTCTGGATCTTCTATGTACGGATTCGTAGCGATCTGAAAAGCGCGGTGAGTGAGGCGTTTTCCCGCGCTTTTTGTATGCGGGACTGGGGACGAGATGCGGACCGTCCGATTTCGACTTTCGATCGGGAAGGTTTTCCTTCCTCTTTGGGCCTAAATAGGCTGAAGTCAGAGAAACCAAATTAGCCCACGGACTTTAAGGTGGCTCTTTTGTAAAGGCACACGTGGCAGACTGGCAGTACTTGTAAAAGGTCGTAGAAGTTGATTGTAAAGTAACAAAATCCTTTTGTGGAAGACACATGTCGCATGTCGCATACTATTGAGTGACCCCTCTCTCTGCATAACGAGTTTGCCGTGTTGTGTCAGATTAAGTTTACTAACAAGTAACGAGTAACAACCGGTTGGTGGTTTTTCACCAACCTTCTACGTCCTTTCTGAAAAAAGTATTAAATAAAAAATAATTGTAACGGTCTGCTCACGAACAACTTGTGAATTGTGACGGATATGATCACCTATCTATTTGACTAATTATACTGATCTATTTATCTCTTTTCTCGTTCAATTTTAGAAAAAATCTGGTTCGACTATTGTTTTAAAATTTGGTTGTCAAGTCGATAAAAATGAGATCCGACACAACCCATATAAAATATCATAGCTCAAGCCGACCCAACCTGGCTATCATCTTTTTTGAAAAAATAATTCTGAACCATAAATTTCAAAAATGAAATATAATTATCAAGCAATATATACACCCATGACCATGTCAATTTTATTTGTAAACTATAAAAAACTTTACACCTGTGGCTATATTTAAATTCAGACAAATACATTGCGATTTCAAATTAGCATGATTATTAAATAATAAAGAATATCATGCAAGTAATAAATTTACAAAATTAGTAGTTTTCATATATGAGGTTGCTAGAATGGTCTGAAAGCTTTTTTCTTTCTTGTAGGAAATTTGTATAGGGAAGCTGGATAATACTCTACTTAAAATCAGATGGTTAAGATTAATATATCTTTCTTATGTAACCGTCCTCGAAAATCGTTTGTTTAAAATTAATTGACCTCACGAGCTCTAAATGCAGAAAATTCATGACAAATTATCCGATAAGTTCAAATCTAAACTGTTTAATGCGAAATAAGGGAAGATATGCCGACTTTAGAGAACATCTTCAAAAAAAAAAAAATGTCATGTGTATCACTAATTCACTATATCTTTCTTATCAAACTATCCAATAATATCATCAATGCATCATCTGATTAAGATTGTATCTAAGCTCCCTAAAATTTAAAACAATTATTATTAATTTTATCTGAACTGTTTAGTATAAAATAAACGAAAGAAATTGCAACTAAAAAAATGTTATTCAAAGAATGTCATGTCTATTATTATATATTTTTTTTTCTAGCTGCCCTCCAATATCATATGCCATGGAGTGTCGTTTTTGTTCCTTTATCTCTGGAACTCTCATCTTCTAATTTGGCAAAGAAAAAAAAAATATAACACCATGATTGCTGACCAAACAAAAGTAAATACCATGCCATTTAGATTGATTGTTTAATAAATTTTAATCTGAAATGTTTAATGTGAAATAAATGAAAAGATATAACATCATGTCTATCATTATGTATATCTTCCTCGTCAAGTCTACGTGTCCTCCAAATTATCTTAGTATTCATGTATTTCTTGTTGTATTTATGTTTAAAACCCTTGTCTTCTATTTTGGGAAAAAAATAATCTCCTGCCATCAATGACATTCAATGCCATTCTATACCTGCCAAAATAACTCTCTACAGAACTGAACCGTATACGAGACTTTTATTTTTTTTTTCAAAACGTCCATTTTTCTTTTATAATATCATAAAGGTTGCGCATCCAAAAAAATTTCCAAAATATCTAATCATGAGTATTATAAATATAATATAGTACTTGAAATGAATTAAATGTATGGATTTGAAGGAAATTCGGCACCGATCATGAATTTGGAATAGACAGAGAAGAGTTTACGAGTGAACCAAGAGTAGATTTATTATACGCATGAGGTCCTTTTTGGAAATTTATTTTGGATCCGTAGCATATTAGAAAAAAAATTAGGCTCTCTCTGGAAAAAAATCCCCGTATATCAGTATATGGGACTCTTGCGCAACGATTGTGGACACGACGGGGACAATTACGGGGTAGCGGATCCGCCCTTTCCAATATACAACATACATTTTTGTACCCTGCCGTAGCTCCTGTCCGAATAAACCATACTCTGGACTTGGCATATATCATCGTGAGAAGGGTTCTTACACTGACCGTAGACCACATATTTCAGTTCACCAGTTCCAATCCATAAACCGTGTCTATTCAATAATCTTCACTTTTATCTAGTGCTGGGCTGGTGGCATTCAATTAGAACCTCCATTCTATACATACTGGATATCTCCTGTAACTAGACTGCCTAGAGAATTAAACATTACTTTTAACAAAAAACGGAGACATCCTGTTCAAAAACCTCAGGGGGTTAGCTAACACGCCAAGTGTCTTTTCGTAAATTCGCACTGAGAGGAGGGAAAAGAGTTTCAAAACCCCTCCAAGTTTTTCGTCTTCTCGCTTCCTTCATAATCATATAACCCTTTTCTAAACTAAACCCCAAAAACCTCTCCTTGCTTTTTTCTAAAACCTCAACTTCCATCAATGGCGCCAGATCTACCATGCGACGGAGATGGCGATTGCATGGTGTGCAAGGCGAAGAAACCGACCGAAGTGGTTCTCTGTCGCACGTGCGTCACCCCTTGGCACGTGCCTTGCCTCTCTTCTCCGCCTCAAACCCTCGCCGACGAGGCGAACTGGCTTTGTCCCGACTGCGCCGCCCCGCCGGAGCAAGTAGAGGCGGCACAAGCCCCTTCGGCTGGTTCGTCGGAGTTGATCGCGGCGATCAGGGCAATCGAGGCGGATACGACGTTGTCGGAGATGGAGAAAGCTCGGAAGAGACAGAGGCTGATGGCTGGAGGTGGCGATGAAGGAGAGGGATCTGGATCTGGCAGGGATGATGACGTCGAGGAAGAAGATGAGGCGAAGGAGGAGAAGAAGAATGATGTGTTGGAAATACTGGATCAGCAATTCAACTGTTCTTTTTGTATGCAACTCCCTGATAGACCAGTTACTGTAAGTAATCTTTTTTTATTTTTTTTTCTTTTTCCTCGTTAATTAGTCACTGTAAGCAGATTTCTGAGTATGACTATGTACCTACCTATTGCTAATTTAGGAATAATTTCTGAATTTTCTGGTTATATCAAGTAATGTCCTAATTTTTCTCTGTACATTTCTTCATTTTCTATTCTATGATTCCAATTTCTGATTTAGTCTTAAATTTAAGATTATTTGGAGAAACCCCCTTGCTTTATTCCATAATTGCAAGCTCAAATTTTGGTATTGCTTGTAACTTGACTGCTATGCATTCCTGTGCTTGCTAAATTAGAAATATTATTTTAGTTAGCACCCTGTATTACTGCTTTATTTAAACTGAAACTGAGCTGTTGATATTTATTCGATATATGTTGTTGCCATGCTGAACTTTATATTAATTTCAATTAGCACCAGTCTTTTTGCTAAAAGTGTCTTGGTAGCACTGTTGGTTGAGGTATGAATTTATTTTCAGTATTGGTTTTGAGTGAAGCTACAGCACATTCAGGAAATTTTAATCTAAATTTGCTTTTATCTAGGGTATTTGTTAACTTATTTGAGGTATTCAACATTTTTGTTCACCAAAGTTTTGTTGATATTTTCTTCTGTTGTTTGGTGCATACAGGAATACTTTTAACTTGTTCTTGTCTACAATACGTGACACATCAGAATTATTGATAGACTGAAATCAAACTAGACATAATTTTTCCCTTGGTAATTTAGAGTTGAGGTAATTTTTGCGATGCACTGCAGTGTTGTGCTCATGTTCACTTGCATCCGTTCTCATACATCTAATCATCTTTACTATTTCCTTTTAGATTTCCTGATTAAATTGTCCTTTCCTTACAGACTCCCTGTGGGCACAACTTCTGCCTAAAATGCTTCCAGAAGTGGGTAGGCCAGGGTAAACGTTCCTGTGGTAAATGCCGCTCGGCCATCCCACCCAGTATGGTACAACTGCCCAGAATCAACTCCTCTCTTGTCACAGCAATTCGTATGGCAAAAGCTGCCAAGAGTATCAACTCAGGTGGACCTGCCCACACATTCCACTTCATCCGCAATGATGACCGACCTGAGAAGGCTTTCACCACAGAGCGAGCCAAAAAAAATGGCAAGGCGAATGCATGCAGTGGTCAGATCTTTGTGACAGTTCCGCCAGATCATTTTGGGCCTATTTTGCCTGAGAATGACCCAAAAAGGAACCAGGGGGTTTTGGTTGGGGAGAGCTGGGAGGATAGGATGGAGTGTCGACAGTGGGGGGCACACCTGCCCCATGTGGCAGGTATTGCTGGTCAAAGCAATTATGGTGCTCAGTCTGTTGCTCTCTCTGGTGGCTATGTTGATGACGAGGATCATGGCGAGTGGTTTCTCTACACTGGGAGGTACAATAAAGTTGGTTGATTTCTCTTATTTGATGAAGCATTATTTTGTCAGAATTCTCGCGAATGCATTAGTGAAAATTTTTTGATGAAATTACCACAAAAGATAACATGTTTTCCCTTCCAGTCTCTGATGATCTTTCTGTCAAATAATTTCTTGCTGCAGGAACAATTCTCTATACAAGTTTTATTTATTTTTATCTTCCTGTTGGTAACCTCCAATATATCATCTCCTGAGTAATCGTGTATTGTTTGTATCATTTACCAAAACTGGCAGCGGGGGAAGAGATCTAAGTGGGAATAAGAGGACAAACAAGGATCAAGCTTTTGACCAGAAGTTTGAGAAAATGAACGAAGCACTGCGTGTTAGCTGCTTGAAGGGCTACCCTGTTCGAGTTGTCAGGTACAACCACACTATTATTAGCTATCATATATATTTTTCACAAATTAGCATGTGGATTTTTAATTATATTGAACTTTTTTTTTTTTTGTGAAAGGTCTCACAAAGAGAAGCGCTCATCCTATGCTCCTGAAAAAGGTGTCCGGTATGATGGTGTTTACAGAATTGAGAGATGCTGGAGAAAAGTTGGAAAACAGGTAAGAGAACTTGTTAGTTATTTGTATATATATTTTATTAAAGTATTTAATCTTTTTTAGAATGTGATCAAGGAAAATTTATTCTGGAGTTAATTCAGTGATGTTATCTTTCTTCCCTTATAGGGTTTCAAGGTGTGTCGTTATCTTTTTGTACGATGCGACAATGAACCTGCTCCCTGGACTAGGTCTAGCCGACCCCTTTTCCCCTCTCTGCCCCCTCCCCTCCCTCCTCTCTCTCTCTCTCAATCAGTCTTTACTTGTTCTTCGTTTGATAATTTGTTCTGTTGGGTAATTATTTGTCAGTGATGACCATGGGGATCGTCCCAGACAGTTGCCAGATGTCAAAGAGCTGAAGAGTGCAACTGATATTACAATCAGGAATGAAAGCCCAGCTTGGGACTACGATGTATGTCTAGAATTTGCATGTCATATATCTGTTATCTTCTTGATTTGTTTTAAAATTAATTTATCTCTTCAAACCCAATAAAACAACAACAACAAAGCCTTTGGTCCCAAACAAGTTGGGTTAGGCTAGAAATGAAACCTAACTATATGAGATTACATAACTGAGGTAGATAGTGGTAATTTTGGATCTCTCTTTGAACCCATTATCACAGGAATAATTTTGGATCTCTCTTTAAACCCAACTATACGAGATTGCATACGAGTTTTTTTCTGCACATGCTGACTAGTGTTTTTACATTGTTAACAGGAAAAGGAGGGATGGACATGGAAAAAGCCACCACCTGTCAGCCGCAAACCTGTTGTAACTGGGAATCCAGATGATAAGAAACGAGCTCGCAAAGCGGCTCGGCTTGCACAAAACTTATCAGTGAGAGAAAGGCTTTTGAAAGGTTTGTGCTTTTTCTTATTCTACAATCTACGATTGTTTCGTTTAAAACTTATCTAAAAGGCTTATTTTTGTGCAAATTTGGTTAAGCTCATTTGTTATGTGTTGTTGATACATTAGTATTTAGTGCATCTCGATGGCACTTTATGATATTTGTGTGCAGTGAAAAGTACCAGAAACATACAGTTTGTTACTGGCGTCGAATTCATTTTTATAATAGAAATTGTCTTTTCAATGGGAATTTAGGCAAATTGGCTGAACAAAGTAAAATCAAGGCTTTCATTCCCAAAGAATATGGAAAAAAAAAAATCAAATACTCTCTTTAATTTGGGAATATAGTTAGGGATGTTCTAGTCAAACTGATACTACAAATCAAACACCTAGGAACTTAATTAAGAGGGACCCTGAAAAGAAACAAGAAAATATCTTTGGTAGGATAATTATTACATACATTTGTTTGATGATAACATTCCAGAATTTGGCTGCCCTATCTGCAAGAAGGTGTTCACACAGCCACTGACCACTCCTTGTGGCCACAATTTTTGCAAGGATTGCCTTATTGGGGCCTATGCAGACAAGTCATTTGTGCAAGAGAGAACGCGTGAAGGAGGCCGGATGCTACGGGCACGTAAGATCGTCAAGAAATGCCCTGCCTGCCCCACTGACATTGCTGAATTCTTGCAGAACCCTCAAGTACAGACACTCTTTTCAAGGCCATATATACTCTTTTTGTTTTCCTTTTTATTTGTCTAATTTATTTCAGGTTATTAAAGGTTTGGTATTAATAATGTTCTTACATTACCTGAGGTCAATTGAAGCCCTTGTACTGTCCAGTTTAACCCTCTTACCATACTCTGCAGCATCAGAGATACTTACTACGGTTAATAATGGTACTGTAATTAACTGGTGTGTTGCCATTGTGCAAACCTGTAATATTGCCTGTACTAACTGTTTGTAATGCTGATCTGCTCTGTAGCTGAGTCTCAATTATGAATTGCATACTGAGATTACAAAAAAGAAACAGAAAATTGGGTCATGACTTGTGATTATGTGGGCACATGACCTGCAAATTTGCAAGGTTATTGAACTGCGATGAAAAAAAATTGCTATTATCAATGAAAACCATAAAACTGAATTATTATTTCTTAATTTATTTTCAGGTGAATAGAGAAATGAATAATCTGATCGAGACATTGAAGAAGAAAAGTGAGGAGGAAACAGCATCTGTTCAACAAAACGAGGCTGATGAGGCAGATGAAGCTGGAGATATTGATGACAAGGTTGATGCTGATGAGGATGGGGTCGATGATGGGGCTGATGATGTTGATAACAATGGTGCTGATGCTGATGAGGCCAAAGGTGTTGATGATGTTGCTGATACTGATGAGGATGGTGAGGCTGAAGCGACAGTGAAGGACCTTGATGAGTCTGAGCCTTCTGATGGTGCTGTCGAGAATGGTAATGCTGTAACTGCTGAGGATGTGGAATGCAAGAAGGTTGTAAATTCTCCCAAGAGGAACACTCGTCTTGGTGGTCGTGCTGCCAATGGCAAAGCTGCAAGTACAAAGGAAATTCAGGCTGAGAAACTCAATGCATCTGGCAAGAGAAAGGGAATGGATGATGCTGGTGGGCGTAGAGGCAGTAAGAAGGTGAAGAGAGATGTGTAAAGAGGCTGGTCAGGCAATGGTAAAGTAGTAAAGTTAGTTAATGAGTACATTTTTATGCTATTGCATTGTTGAATGTTGATTTATAGGTAATTGTTACCAAAGTATCTGTATTTTGGTTGTCTTTGCAAAATTTACCTGAGCATCTTTTGGCTAGTCATGTCTTTCAGGAAATTTTGTATTTGCAACATCAAACAATTTAGTAGAACTATGTAATGGAAGAGTTGATAGTAGGCTATGCTCTTAGTTGAAATTCAATAAACAATGTTAATTTTGCTATTAATTATAAAAAATGCCAATTTCTTAGGGGTAATTTGGCTTCCCCGAGTAAATCTGCTATATATTAATTGGGTGTTGCTTGATATTAGCCATTAATTACTCCAGCAGCCGCACGGGATGAAATATTTCAAATTAATGATACTCAATTGTTATAAAGAAAACCACAATCAATTCATAATTTGTGAATAGTGGATGTTTTTTTAATGATAGCTAAAACTTTTTGTTCTTCAGTAACAAATTCTTAAAGCAGAAATTGGAAAGAGTCGGTTCCAAGCATAGTCACTTACAACCTATGTTGCATTGGTACGGGTACGAGTACCGTACCCGGTACGATTCGGGTACGGTGGTACGAAATTTTTCAAAAATCTCTGGTACGAGTACGACGATATATATAATATTATTTGAATAATTTATTGATCTATAATTATATTATATTATAAAATATAATGTATATAGCATAATTTTGTGTAGTTAAGGTTTGGATTTACACAAATAAATGATATAAACTTGGAGTTTACATAAATAAATATCATAAACACTAATATCAACACATTAGATATTAACTGTTGACTATTGACTGTACCGGTAAGTACCGGGTACGGTACCAGTATCCGGTTCGTATTTGGTATGGGTACGGCTGATGTTTCAAAGTACCGGGTAACCTAGCTTACAACAAACTACTTAAATCAGATTCGCTGAAAAAAAAAATGATAAAACTGATTTGTTTTCTCAATCGTCAGTGTTGTCCGTGTTTATTTAACGGCGTCTCAAGTTTTTCTTACCCGACTCTTTGTGATGGTGCTGTGGTGGTTATATGATGTCCTTATTTTATTTTGTTTACTTTTATTTCTTTTTTCTGTTCTTTATAAGGATTGAGGCTTACTAAATTTTATGGAATGTGCTGGAAGCATTAATTGGTTTTTAAACATACAGTATTGATTTGATTCAACCCTACTGGCTACTACAGATGGAACAACCCAATTAGTTAATTAAACATTTAAACTAATACAACTTTCTTGTTAAACAAAAATTACACGCAAAGTTCAAGAACCACATCGTATGGGGCAAAACCCAAGAGACAGAATCCAACTCTGCTCTTCTTAGAATACTGAACCAAGCACATCCAATTACTATGACAAATATGCACGATATTATTCATTCTACATTATTGTGCTCTTATGATAGATATGGCTCCGTTTGGATGCGTTGAGAATAAGGTAGGAAGAAGGAAGAAGGGAAGAAATTTATTGGGAATGAGTAAATTTATTGGGAAGTGTGTAACTTTTGTGAAGAGTTTGAATGACTAAAAATAAATTTATTGGTAAAAAGTAGTTATTCCTTATTCCTTATTCCGGGAAGAAGCCATCCAAACGGAGCCTATAATATTACACCTCAGAAGTTTTTAAAGTGCGGCATTTCATGCGACATTAATCACATTTTAGGAGCAGTTATTTAATTTATTAATTATCTCTGCCATATTTTTGAATAGAACAAAGGACTACTAGAAAAAAAAATGAAGTTATGCACATTCAACTCCACGATAGCAGGCTAGAATCATGGGTACGACGTAGGCCTGTCAATGAAATCCGTTTACTCGTTTATCCTATCCGTACCGTATTCAATAAGGCGGGTACGGGTAAAGAAAAATTATTAACTTATCGGGTACGCGTACGGGTAAGGGTTATTTCGTATCCATTATCACGGGTAATATTTTACAAACATATATGTATATATAATCAAGTTTTTAGCATATTTTGAAAGATATGTTATTATTTCGATCTTTATCCAAACTTATTTATGATGATGATTTTTCATTCTATATTATATTATAATTTATAATTAGTTATATAGATTTTTTGAATTCAATTGATATGAGAATAATTTCATAATTTTTGTTATATCTAAAATATTATCTAAATATTTTACTTTATCTATATATTTATTTGATATTATTTATTTATCACATTCTATATTTTTATTAAATTAATAATATTATTATTACCCGTTATGTGCTGTTATCCTACCCTTACCGTTAATTCTTAACGGGTACGGTAAAGTCTTTTTTAACGGGTACGCGTACGTGTATGGATAAAAAAATTTTTAACGGGTACGGATATGAAAATACCTTCGTACCCATTGACAGCCCTAGTACGACGCGAATGCAAACCTACCGAAATAGAACTCTACCCAAAAAAACTTTGTAAATAAAAACTAACAGAAAAAAAATTGAGGCCGAGACAGTTTATACAACCTAAAAGTTGGAAACAAAATACATAAAAAAAAAGAGAAAAAAATAAAACAAAATTTGATAGTAAAACGTAGAAATCCCTCACTTCCAAGCCTTTTTACCAGTGAATTGCTTGCTAGCATGGCGCTGTTTCTTGTTTCTTTGTCGTCTTGACTTCGATGCCTTAGCCCTTCTTGCAGCCAGCGGCATAACCTTCTTGTGCTCTTTCTCTGCATTACTCGACCCTGCGTTCTGTATATGCCAATTCAACAAAAGTCAATGTTAGTGTTTATTCCAACAGGGGCATGAATTTTGTGCAATTGAGATATACAACCTACCAAAACAATAGATGCATGTAAATAAAATTCACAACCCTAAACAAAGTTGCATGCTATTTGAATTGGAGGGGGGGATTATAAATAGGTGGCACTGCAGGCAAGGAAATGATAAGCATAAGTAACTGTATGCTAAATCATGACATAAACACATTACCCTCGGAATCACCAGTTGATGCCTGAAAGCCAAAAGATAATAAGGAAAAGAAAGATGATATTAGAATGAAGAATGGCACCTTTTGGTGTTTAAGTTTAGTACGGGCTATATACGGTCCTCTCTCCTCCCTAGCGGCTCTCGCCAATTCCAGCTTTTCTTCCTTCGTCAATTTCCTTCTTACATGGACCTAACCAAATCACAGATAACAAATGCAAGACAGTGTTACAAAATAAATGAATAAAATAGAAGGCCATACGTTGAGTGGGGATGGGGCCAGAGAGGAGAGAGAGCTAGAGAGAGAAAGGGGACCTCAAGTTTTGCAGGATTTAGTGGCTTGTCAGGATTAATCCTCCTAACCCGATGTTGAGCCAGAGCTTCCTCTGCCTGTTTATTAGCCTAAATAAGTAACAATTACACCAATACAAGAAAATTTGCTTAATTCATTATTTCTCCAAACAACCTCAAAATATGTCAGCTTTGCATATTTCAAACGAATACCATAATTTCTTTAATGCGTTTGAAATCCTCATTAGAGAGAATAGGGTCAGCTTCCTCTGGAGCTTTTGCTTTAGCCATGACTAGCTTTTTCAGAGCTCTGAGATTCGCATCAGCCGCATTTATCTTTCCAATGTATTCATCAAGCTTCCTTTTCTCTCCTCTGTCACTTCTCTCATTCTCCTGCAAATCATGACCACCATTGTTATCGTCTTCGTCGGATAGTTCATCATCATCAATCCCACTACTATCAAAATCACCCTCAGAAGCATCACTCCCATTCCTTTCTTCCTCTTCCTGTTCTTCTTCTGATGGAGCATTTGCTGCATCATCTTTGTCATGGCCATCAGCATTGTTCTTACCATCAACATTGCCAAAATCATTATCATCTTCCGCATCAATTTCAGCAGTAGCAGCAGCACCACCACCATCATCATCATCTTCATCATCAGAGATAACAGCCCCTTGTAAGAACTCCATACCAGGAACAACTGAAGTAACTATAGTCTCTCCATATGATTTTGGTCGAGCATTTGGGTTCATTGGCCGGCCACGATCTTGTTTTGACAACAAAGAAGGGCATATCTGTAAAAGGGGGAGAGAGAATAAATCTTATTTTTCTAGAGAAGTTAAATGTTGAAAATATTGTAGATGTTGTCAACAGGGTTAAGAAAGTGATAGTGACCTCCCGAAATAGAGTGATCAATGAACGAGCAGCCATTGAGACACCCTTATTGCGTGTTTTTTTGTACAAAACTAGATCTTGCAACAAATCTTCATTCATCAACTGAAATTTAACGCATAAATAAACAAATTAGTGCAACCAAAACAAGCAGGAAAGTTGGAGGTATAAAAATGATTGACAATATCAAGAATTACAAAAGGAAGAAACTTACGAGTGGCATCTGCAAGCAAATTTCTCTAATAGTGTTCAAGCCCACTGTAATTGCCTAAAATTAAAAGGTTAACCAAAGCAATTATCACTATATTTGTTGTATGTATCCTTAAATTAATACACAATTAAAAGAAGGCCAACCTCAGGGGTAGCTCGATCATGCACAAAGTTATTTACTATCTTCCTGAAAAGAGGCTCTACAGCATCTGGCGGTACCTATGAGACATGTATTAGCTCTATTAGTCACTCGTAACTGCGCCAACTGCTCGATATTAATTATTAGGTGAAAAGAATATAACTCAAGGATAGCAATCTAGGAGCACTGCAGGGTACCAATCACTTAGAATTCAAAACATCGTGTAAATTTCCGCCTTTATGAAAATTTTATGGCCTAAAACATATATCAAGGAAGAGGGAAGAGGAGGAATGAGGAAAAAAAAAACCATGTCATGACATGCTTGAACGATAGCAGCAAGCAATATAGTTACATCACGCTGATGAGGCTGCATAACAGAATATAGTAAGTGAAAAGGCAGCAAAAATTAAACAGACATAACTTGTATATATCTTGTCTGGCAGTCAAATACAAATATAAACTTACTTGCACATAGTTTGCCAAATTATCATAAAGCTCTAACAAGATAAGGCGGTGCAAAGCCACTGTCCGGCATATAACTCTCAGCCTCATCACTTTCACCTGAAACAACAAAATAATAGAAGAATATGTAAAATGGAGAACAGCATAGTTGAGCTAGGTAACAACAACACAACTAAGCTTTTTGTCCCAAACAAGTTGGGATAAGATAGTTGAGCTAGGTAACAAGAAAATTTTGGATCAAGCATTTAATCATTCAAATCAATACTTAATCATAATGTAATTTGAAGAAGAACAAGTACAAGAAATAACCTCAAAACGCTCTGTATTTTTCTTATGACTTGCATGATGAGACAATAGTTTCTCAGCAAAACCCTACAAAAGAAGTACCAATTCTTTATTTACTAATAAAGAGACTGATTCTGCATTCACTACAGTTCCTTGAATCATGCAAACTTTGATTTATAGACTACCAAAAGAATGAAATTTATAATTATATATGCAATTCCACCTTTAACATTTTATTAAAAAAAAATGGATGTAAACATATAAGTATATAACCCAACATTTTGCAAGATTAAAACTGTGACCAACCTGGGGATCTTTCAGGTATGTTAGGGGAGAACAGTAATTAGAACCACTACCCTCAGTAGCAATGCGTTGTTGCCTTTTCATGCTACGAACCACGCGCTTCAATTTTGCTTTCTTCTTTTTCTTACTAGAAGTTGTGCCCTTTTTGTTTGCCTGATACAGAAACAAAAGAGGTAAGGTGAGCATGGATGTTTCAAGTTTCAACCCGAGACCAGATAACAATGGCAAACTATGCAATATTGCAATCATTAGCAAACAGATGAGGTATTATTTAGCTTCTCATAGTATATGAGGTATTCTTTCTAAAGGCAGATTACAGAAATGGAAACTGCATGTGACAGTTATATTTAAAATCACATATTAGACCTGTAAGGAGGGAGTGGGGTCTGCGGGCGGTTGTGATATAACCTCCCAGCTAACTACACTCTAAAGTGAGTTTGGGAAGTTGAATTAGCAGTTTTGCATCTTAGCTTAATGGTTTTCTTTTTTTCCTCTCTGGAGGACAGTAACCTAGTCTTTACTCTTTACAGAGCAGGATCCTGAGAGAGAGAGAGAGAGAGAGAGACCATGTAAGTATCTTCAGCACTGAGAAGAACAACAGGCTTTACAACAGGCTTTTCATCACTGCTAGAGGCATCACCCTCATCTTCCTCTTCAATGTTCTCGTATTGGAGAAGAAATGAAAGTGCTGCGACCATTATCCTAATGCATATACAAAAGCATTTGAGTACTAAAAAAACAACTAGGAAATAGGGTGAGTCTGATTATTTTAAATAGCAGGACAGTTTTTTTTTTCTTTTGGTCCGGTCGGTGTTTCCAAGTTTTACATTGTCCTGATTAAGTGATCAAGAGAACATAAACAATTAAGCATTCAGGATAAAAAAAAAAGGTATCAAATCTAGGTCTTGATTTTATTGGAATTTTTACTTCTTCACATTCTAATGTTGTGCTTTACTGCATTTTAGGTTGCATGGATTCAGGTTGGGTGAGGTCTGTCCAAAGCATGTTATGGTTTAGTCAGCATTCCATAATTTGAGTTGTATGCTATTACAAGATTTTTTGGATCAGTAAAGTTTAAGCTGCAGTAAATTATTTGGAATGATCGACTTATTCTGTCTTGAAATACTACATAACATAAGTGATTAAGGGGTATAAAGCATCATCCATGTACCTAGAAGAAGAGTGAAAACAAGCACAACAAATATCATTAGCAGTTCTCTCGTCAAACCAAACCTTGCGCCTATGCAGCTCACATGCTAATGCGAGGGCCCTTTTTGCCCTTAACTCATCCTCACTCTACACACATGAGCAACAAAAAGAGTGAGTAAACAGAAAAGGAAATCATAACCATCTCGCTGAAAGAAATTGGAAATAGAAAAGTGAAAGGTCAATAATTTTGTTATATTAGGCAACAACTTGTTACATAAGATTTTGTTCTCTCTACTTTTCACAATTTTTCCATCCTTAGAGAATGATTTCTGGTTGGTTGAGGTTATCGAAAACTACTTAGTTAAGGTTATCATTGAGTACTAAATCAGTGTGATTAGTTGTTCCTATACATTTTCTCCTTTTTGCAAACATATTGCACGAGCAATAATGTCTTACATCTTTTTCAAACCGGAATTTAATTGCAAATAGGCACCATCAACCATGCCTCTGTCATTAATAAAACTAGTTGGTAGTCTCGAAATGGAATCTAGTTACAAACTTACAATTCCTACGTAGACAAAAAAAATACAGTCTGAAACCTGTAGCATTGGCAAGATAATGTTTTGTAACTTGTGGTTTTCGGTTTCATTCTTGTGCTTTTTGTTCATGCGCCTGATGCTGTGTACAATATGCGAAAATGCCAATTTTCTCAGAGCACGATCACCTAGGAGTTGAAGATTCGTAAAGAGTTCTAAGGTTTGTTCCAACCCAACAACCTGAGAGCAAGACAACAAAACTGTAGCAGGAACAAATAACAAAATCTAAATTCGTGACAATTCAAAAGTCAACTAAAATCAAGACTCTAGTCTAACTGGAACTCTAAAACCCCACAGAAACATTTCCCTGTTCCCAATTTGGTACATTTTTTTAATGGAAAAGAAAATATCACACAGTTAATTCTCGCTCAAATAAATAAAAATATTAGAAAAAAAAAGGATCATCAAGATGAATTCATACATTAGCATTACCTTGTTCGGTTGTTCCTGAAAGTAATTCCTTTAAATTTCACTGATACAGTCATGTACAGATGCCCTCATGCCCAATATATATACACTTGGAGGATAAAAGAAAAAAAAAGTTGTAAATATCATACCTTTCGATTTACCAGTAAAATGAGCGCCTGGACAAGTTGCAATCTTAGCGAACTAGGCAAATCTCTGCCATCAGATCCCAACAAATCAGCGATTTGCCTGGGTAGTTTGTCAAGCTTTCCAGGATAAAATGGGGTGAGATGAGCCAACAACATGGCCAAATCCCCCAAGTTCTTTGCCAGCACAGGATCGGAAGTGGGATTGAGAGCAGCTTGGTGGCGAAACAGATCAAGGGACGACTCGAAGTGGCGCGAAAGAAGTTGTAATTCAGGCTCGTAGAGTGATGGATCCTTCTTCATCTTCGATTGCAGTAAAGGGAGGTTCAGTCGGTCTGCACTGAGTCCAGGGGCAGAGACGGACTCCTGAGAAAGAAACGATGAGGAAACAAGAGGCAGCGCCATGGAAAGAAGCAAAGATGAGAGGTTTTTCTTTTTTTTTTTTTCGTTTTGGGTATTGGAGGCAAAGATGGATAGACCGCGCGCCAAGCAACGAAGGTATTGCGGTTTTAGGGTTACGTGCTTCCTCTATATATATATAGAGAGAGAGAGAAAGCTTTTAATCAAAGCGCTTTGACCGGAGTCTCAGTTAAACCCCGTAAGATTTCAATTTTGAAAGTTCAAACGACCGATCCGAACCATCAAATATGATCTCCATATTGAAATCTCCTTGCCGACCAAAATTTCATTTTTTTGAATTTTTTAAGTATTTTTTTCGGATTTTCAAAAATCGTTAATCTAATTTGTTCTGAACCCTACAAAAATTGCTGTTTTTGAAAATCCGAAAAAAATACTTAAAAAATTCAAAAAAATGAAAATTTTGGTCGGCAAGGAGATTTCAATATGGAGATCATATTTGACGTTCGGATCGGTCGTTTGAACTTTCAAAATTGAGAACCGACGGGGTTTAACTGACACTCCGGTCAAAGCGCTTTGATTGAATCCATTCTCTATATATATATATATATAGAGAAAGCCTTCAATCAAAGCGCTTTGACCGGAGTCTCAGTTAAACCCCGTCGGTTCTCAATTTTGAAAGTTCAAACGACCGATCCGAACCGTCAAATATGATCTCCATATTGAAATCTCCTTGCCGACCAAAATTTTCATTTTTTTGAATTTTTTAAGTATTTTTTTCGGATTTTCAAAAACAGCAATTTTTGTAGGGTTCAGAACAAATTAGATTAACGATTTTTGAAAATCCGAAAAAAATACTTAAAAAATTCAAAAAAATGAAAATTTTGGTCGGCAAGGAGATTTCAATATGGAGATCATATTTGACGGTTCGGATCGGTCATTTGAACTTTCAAAATTGAGAACCGACGGAGTTTAACTGAGACTCCGGTCAAAGCGCTTTGATTGAATCCATTCTCTCTCTCTCTCTATATATATATATATATATAGATTGGCTAAAGTATACTTCAGCATACGGATCAAACCCGTATGCTAGAGTCGTTTCTAAAAATCTAAAATTCAAACAGTCGATCCAAACCGTTCAAGTTGTTCTCCATGTAAAAATATCCTTCAAGACCAAATTTTACATTTTTTCGAATTTTTTTGCTATATATTATGCTATTTTCAAATTGAAGGGCCAGAAATACTCCTTTACAATATTTTTTTAAAATAGCATAATATATAGTAAAAAAATTTGAAAAAATATAAATTTTAGTTTCCTAAGAGATTTCAATATGGAGAACAATTTGAAAGCTTCGGATCGACTGTATGCATTTTAGATTGTGAGAAACGACTCCAGCATACGGGCTATCTATATGCTGGAGTATACTTTAGCCAATCTCTCTCTCTCTCTCTCTCTATATATATATATATATCTTTCTCTCTCACCAAATTGCCCTTCCGATGCAACGCTTTCTCTAGTGCTAGAATACTATCTCAAATTCTCAATCTCACATGCTCACATAAAAATATTCCGAAAAATTTATTTGATATCTCTATCTCTATCTCTACTATATTAAAAGCACCAATGGAAAGATGTAACATCTCAGGATACAATCTTGATCTGAACAATCTGAACTATTCATTTCTTTTAATTTTAAATCTAAACCATTGATCGTAACATAGTAGATTTGATAAGCGGATCAGATTCTATCTCCGACCGAAGAGGTATTTAAACTTTCATTTGATCGGAACGCACAAAATAGGTTTCCCCGACAAATGTTTAAATTTTGAAGTCTTTCTGAGTCCCTTCGCATCTTTACCCGGTCGCCCCTTCGCTTCTTTTTATTTTGAAATTCGAATGAAAAGAGGTGAGAGCGACGGCGATTATCGAGAGAGAGCGAGAACGAGATGACTATTGACTGATTGTGTACTCCGACCATTTCTACACCCTCAACACTCTCCCTCCTCTTCTCCTTCGCTGACTGCACATCCCATCTCTCCTCCCTCGGCCTCACTACTCTCATCACCATCAACTCGCTCGACAAACTCAAGTCGGCGACCTTGTAGGCCCTAAGCTGATGCCAGCGCAGAGATATTTGACTCTATTTGAACTCGAGCACAGAGGCTGGAGATCTTAATGAGCTCAAGAGTCTAGCCACTGGATTCCCAAACATATGCAACTCATTGTTCAACTCATCTAATTTATGCTGAATTGATTTTTTTTATTTTGGATTTCGTTGCCACCCAGATTGCACAACAATAAAAAAAAATTGATAGGGTTTCTCAATTTTTTTTTCTAATTTTTTCCAAATTTAATTTTTATTTTGTCCCATAAGAATGAATATAATTTTGTAAAGAACATTTCAGGGTAAAATTTAGGAACGAGTCAGAAAAGCCCTCTCTTGCATGTATCTCAGAGCACTCTCGAGTAATACCATCGTTTGGTTAAATCCTATCTCTTTTTTTCTTTTTCTTTTCTTTCAAGTGTTCTTGATTGTAGTTTTGAAACATGACAATGAGTTTTACTGTTTGATTTGTATTTGTGGGTGAAAATCTTTTGTTTTTTTCTTAATACTAATTCAATTGCCTACAGACTAACCTTTCATCAAACGAAATTGATTCAAATTGTTACAACACATGATCATCTTGCTTTTACAATGTTTCTTTTGATTTATTTATATATTAATATTATAATAATAAATATTGGATTTGAATAATCAGCACTGGATCAAAGACATGAAGTGGAATCCCGTCCAGTAAGTTCATTTATTTGCGTCTCTTTTTATATTTATGCTGGTTATTTGTTTCTCTATTCAGATACTAGCAACTTTTATATGTTTATATAATTTTGTACCAGTTACAAGATACTGGCTTTCTCCTTTCTTCCTGTTTGTTGTAGTTTTTTTTTCTTTAATTGCAATTATTGTATATTAAACTTGTGCCATACAATCCCTATGTCGTCGATGAGTCGGTTATGAGGTATCAGATATTCCTCTGCTTAAATTTTGGAAGGTTTGAAAATCCTTAAAGTGGCTCTCCAACAGTCAGGTAAAGATAAGGTGTCAATCTACTTTATCAGGCTGCCAAAAAAACAATCAGAGACGTGCTTAGATCAAACGCAATCTAATAATTATCACTATCTTTCTTTATATTTAATTTTCTATACCATCTAATTAAGTAGGAGATTATGTCGGTACGTCCATTTAGATCTGATATGATTGGTGACCAATTTAGGTTTGGGGTAGTGGAAGTTACAAATGGTGAGTGTGTCAAATGTGCTATATCATAAGTCCACAATTAATTTTTACTCAAAAAATGGGCAATTTATTCTATGTAACAGAAGGAGAAGGGGGACCTTTCAGCACTTGTGTTTTCTGGCAGGCGGTGCCACAACTCTGCTTTCTAGATTATGGTACACCTATTTCAGTGATATACTTTAACACTTTTCGGCAAACCTGACTTGTAGAATCAACTAAATGTCAATTGTTATTTCTAATTTTATTTGTAATTTTTGAATTTAATCAGAGAAATTGAAAAAAAAAATAAAGTGCTAATTTTGGAAGGGATCGGAAATGACACCTAGAGTTTGTACCGTTTGGATTTCATCTCTAATGGCGATCCTCTTGTATCTCTCTTGGCGCTCATACTCTCTTTCTCACTGGTAAGTATCTT
The DNA here is from genome assembly GCA_028095005.1 of Rhynchospora pubera. Lineage (NCBI taxonomy): Eukaryota > Viridiplantae > Streptophyta > Magnoliopsida > Poales > Cyperaceae > Rhynchospora > Rhynchospora pubera. The sequence continues at coordinate 204,710,746 of CM051461.1, read as the reverse complement.
AGATCAGATAAACAACTCTGTATTTGATTAAGACTGGCATTATCTTACCAAACTGACAAGAGGATTCCAAACTTTTAAGTAAGTGAAACTACCAATTGTACCTGAATTTATTTGGATCATGATGTAGATTCTGGAGTAAAATTGTTGTCTATTTCAGTATTTCCTTTTCCCTGAATTGTTGAAATTTGAAAATAGGTTGTTACATCATATAATATGCATTCTATCATGATTGATCGATTATTTACTGTGCAGAACTTAACAGGTTACTAATTGTAATATTGAAATGCAGAAAGGGGACGCTTATTTGCTACAGGATCGCATAATTTTGGCCAGCTAGGAATAAACTCATCACAAAACATCAGTTGTATGGGTCTTCTTGCTCAAACATCCAATCAACACATTCTTATTTGGTTTAATGATGATACCATTTTAAATTCTTTATTCCTATTCTAACAGGTAGCTGTTCAAGTTCTTGGATTTCATGAAAAAGTGGTGGAATTATCTGCAGGATATCATCATTCTTGTGCAGTTACTGGTGAGCAATGAAGCTAACACGTGAGATATCGATCTTTCTTTATTAGTCAGTTTGAGTGCTATTTTTAATTTAGGGCTTTCGTAGACCAGTAGATGTTATGTATTACTTTAGTAAATAATTACCATGGTTATAGATCTTACTGATGATCAATGCCTGTATCAAAGAGATAATTACGTGAAGAATTCTGCAATTATTTTTAGCTACTCAAGGAATTTATGATATGTCTTTACAGAGGACGGCGTGCTTTTTGTTCGGGGAAACAACTCGAGTGGCTAACTTGGTCTTGGAAAGAGTAAGGCTATCACTCCATTAACTTTCAACTTCTAACCAAGCATTGAACATCTGCATTGCACCTACCTATTTCTCATACAGATTATATTTGCTACTTCGTTAGAAGCCCCAAGCAACTGAATTTCAAATTACTTGCTCAACCACAACATTGTTAACAATTACAACTAAGATGGCTGGCTATAAAATTCTGCTATTTTTTTTAGTTTGTGGTTTCCTGTGTAGTTTAATTATGTAAGATGTCTTCATACAGAGGGAAAAAAGAATGTTGAGAAGCCTCAAAGGTTGATTGCTTGGTTGATGTCAAGGTAAGGATAGCCGCACTTGGTTCTGAACACTCCATTGCTATCACATGTTAAAAAATAAATTCAATTATTTTTAATTTTAGTATAAGATAGTTTTGTATATGTCCCTTGATTGGTTCATTCAATGGAATTAATTTTTACTATTTTAATCTATTTAGTAAAAGGGATTGCTGCATACAGGAAGCAAAGTGGAGATTCTGTCAAGTGGGGTCCATGTTCAGGTTTATTCACATGTATTTTCATCAGGTAGAAGAAGGGAGAATGGGTCTGACATTTACCAAGCTGTTTAGCCAACTCTTCTCCATGAAAGAGATGAGGATCCTTATGGTTGGTCTCGATGTCGTTGGTAAAACCACAATCCTTTACAAGCTTAAGCTTGGAGAGATCGTTACCACCATCCCCACCATAGGTTAGATCTCCTCTTTCTCTTAAATTTTCTATTTACCGTTGTTTATGTACTTTGAATTTTTCATGCAGTTGGTTGAGTTGTACAATTGATGAGATAAACAAAATTGTCAGATAAAATTTATGCCATTTTCTGAAAAATGGAACAAAAAAAGAATGAGATTTTGTTATTTGAGAATTTAATGTGGAGACTGTCGAATACAAGAACATTAGCTTCACTCTTTGGGATGTCAGGGGTCAGGACAAGGTAAAGTAATATAAATTTTCGGTTAGCTTCACTGCCACACCAGAACAGGAGGATTATGTGAAGAGCGATGATGTTGTCAGAGTCTATCGAGCAACTCAAAAAGATTATGATGAAAAATATGAAGAGAGAGGATATGCTAAAAAGAAAGAGGATCTGAAGAGGGATGTGCGAAATGAAGGCTTTACTATGTGCTGAAGGGGGCATGACTTTTAGGTGCATTTTAGTAGATGTATAACATTATCTCTCCACATGAATACATGCTACTACTGATCTCTCTCAATTGAGGCAGAATATATCCCGTATCTTTTCTCAAATTAGAGCAATAAATGTGTTTAGTTTGTGGGTAACTTAATGTAAGTTTAGATAGCTTTGAATTTTTAAATGTAATCTTACTTTTTTTTTGCTTATGAATGAAGATAAAATCTGTAATATTTTTCCAAGTTGAACCTTCATTGTGACTGCATATGAACGCGTCTTAAAAAGTTGATGCGTTGTTAGTCAAACATATTGAAGTTGATAGCAAAATTAGTGTACATAGAAGAAAATATTAGTTTTTTTTTTATTTGAATATCTCCATGCATTTTATTTTTTGTACCAGATGGTTCATTTTTACAAAACCATATTTATAAAATTGATAATTGTCTTAATTTACTAAAAATAAAAAGATATTGAATAGATCCTCCGCCCAATCATTTTGGTAATGTCATGAGAACTGGAAATAGTGATCTTGCGCTATATGCAATTCCAATTCTTTTTTTAAGTACAAATAATAGAAATAGTGATCCTGCGCCCAATTATTTTGGTAACCATATGTAATTTCTTTTTAAACACAAAAATAGAAATATTGATCCTAAGCCTAATCATTTTGGTGACCTGGCAAAACAATTCCTTAATTTTATTCACTGAGGTCACTTGCATATATAAAAACTCCTAGGTTTGCCTTGATCATATAGGATCAAAGAATTGGAAATGATTAAATTATGACATTTCTGTCCCCAAACATTTATTCGCATCACTTAATCATGAATAGATAATAAGTAAATAGGTTTACTACGAGGATGGTATGTGTTTGATGGGCCATATGTGAAGGGTTCACACAATAACATACGTTAAATTTGAATCTAAATATTTTGTAGACAGTTTGCTGGTACAAACAGAAAAAACATTTTGGACACTTCATAAAATTAAGGATTTTATTTCATAATTAATCGATTGAAACTTTTATTGTAGATATATAATGGTCAGGCACACCTTGTGTAAAATTTTAATAATTTTTGGAGATATGGATTAAGGGAAATACTAAATAGAAGTAACTTTGGATTCGATTTGTTTAAATGAGTGAAATACTGCTACTTTTAGCGCCAATCTAGACAACGTTGACCTTAAATATTAAAAATGGATAAAATATCTATGTCAAATAATATTATTCACATATTGAAATCCGCCCACACAATGGGTGGGCATTGCTGCTAGTATATATATATATAGAGAGAGAGAGAATGGCTAACGTGCCATCAAGTCATTTTTCGAGATTCAAAATTCAAATGGTCAATTCAAACCGTTCAAGTTGTTCTCCATATTGAAATATCTTTGGAGACAAAATTTTATATTTTTTCGAATTTTTTTGCTATTTATTATGATATTTTTAAAAACATTATGATTAGAGTATTTCAAGCCCTCCAATTTGAAAATATCATAATAAATAGCAAAAAAATTTGAAAAAATGTAAAATTTGGTCTCCAAAGATATTTCAATTTTTTGATCAACTTGAACGGTTTGGATCGACCGTTTGACATTTGAATTTTGGAAAACGAGTCGATAGAAAATTGATGGCACGTGCCATCAATGGCGCGTTAGCCATTCTATATATATATATATATATATATATAGAGAGAGAGAGAGAGAGAGAGAGAGAGAGAGAGTTTTGCTACGGTGAGTTGCAACTCACCAAAGCGTCCGTGAGTCGGGCTCAAAATTTTGAAATTTAGTTCAAAATGACCGATCCAAACCGTCTAATACGATCTCCCTTTTGAAATCTCGATGCAGAACAAATTTTATATTTTTTCGAAATTTTTAAGTATTTTTTTGAAATTTTAGAAAATCATTAATCTAATTAGTTCTGAACCGTTAAAAAATAGCAGTTTTTAAAAATCCGAAATAAATACTTAAAAATTTCGAAAAAATATAAAATTTGGTCTGCATGGAGAATTCAATAGGGAGATCGTATTAGACGGTTTGGATCGGTCGTTTTGAACTTAATTTTGAAATTTTGAGCGCGACTCACGGACGCTTTGGTGAGTTGCAACTCACCATAGCAAAACTCTATATATATATATATATATATATATATAATATATATATATATATATATAACAGCCGCTCTTCATGGCAAACTCAAGTGGTAATTGGCTAATTGTCTAAACTTCATTACTTAAATGGGAATATAATAGAGATGGAAAATTGAAATTCCATTAACAATTTATTTTCGCATAAAAGACTTGATTGCCCACCCACAAGTTCATAGATGCAAATCCAGTGTAGAGCAGCAATTCAAATCTTTCAAAATCAATCCAACGGTTCTCTCTAGTTTTTCTTAATTTTTAAATAACAAATGCTGATGGATTGATTTTGAAGGATCTAGATTGCTGCCCTACACGGTATAGCGCCATACCAGATTTGAGTTGCAAGTCCACACCATCTAATACATAATACATTTAACTCTAAAAAAATTCTGAGTGAAATAAAAAGACCGTATGTCCTCATTCCCTTCTTTGTCTTGGTATTTCCAAATATTCAAAATCATTCCTAACGTACATAGAGCCAAGTAGCCAACATTTACAACATGCACGAATAGAATTGAATAATCACTATGGCTCCGTTTGGATGCAAGAAGAAGAAGAGGAAGAAGAAAGAAGGGAAAAAAAAATTATAAACAATTCAAACTCTTCACAAAGTTACACACTTCTCAATACTTCTTCCCACTTCTTCCCTTCTTCCCTTCTTCCCACACCTATCCAAACGGAGCCTATGATATTTGCTGGCAACTATCATTAGATACTGCATTGCTGTTGTGAGAAATGCCCTTCTGTAAACCTACAATAAAAAATTTCATTTGAAAAGCTTCTCTTTTGAGCTCTATTCTATTGAAATGAATTGAAAATTTTATTTTAATCATTCCGATCAGAACCTTAATGCTTTAGGGAAGGTCTGACTAGTGAAACCATTGACGTTAAATATTTGTTACAGCAATATTAGTTTGGCTTCTCACAAATGTAAAAATTTGAAATAAGGTAAATGATAAAAGAAAAAAAAAATCAAAGAGAAAGCTAGAGACGCTCTTAGCATGCTAAAAGTGATCAAGGTTTTGATCAGAACTCAGAAGCTGGAACCATTATATTGTTACATCGCACCAAACAATTGCAAAATGTTACATCAATTAACAAAGCCGACATCACATTAAACAAATTCCTAAACCATGCTTAAAAACTCCTTAAAATAGTACTATAAACATATAGTAACAATATAAATAGTTTTATTTTAAGCATATATTTTGTGTCGTCCAAAACATTAAATCTTATACAGCACGTACGAAAAGCTGTACTAAGAATACACGTTGCCTTTTTTAATCCAAAAAATGCGTTCTCGACACGACTACTGGTCTCTCGCAAGGGGAAAAAATAAAAAAAAGAAGGCCACTTTGACCCCCCCCCCCCCCCACCAAAATAATAATAAAAAAAGTAATGTTTTGCGGCGGGACAAAGGACTTTTATACAACCCCGCACTAGATTATACAAAACAGTTATATTTGAAATTCTTTTCCTAATTGTCTTGTTGGACTTCATGATTACAGGTTTGACACAGAAAATAATGTCGATGTTGACATGATGTTTTAGAATTCCTTTATTTTGTTTCCCCAATTAGAGGTTAATAGTGTTACGATTAAATTAACTGGTGGGTTAGAATAAAACAGTAAAGTAGTACTGAGACCAGTTCCTCCACTAACGGGCCCTAAATTTTCAAGTCAAAATACATCAAATACAAGTGATATGCCAATTCGGAAGAAGTATACCCCCCAACGAAATAAACAAGATGTTAATTACATGCTTGAATTGGATCTAATTAGTATTCTAACCATGCATTTACAGAAAAGAACTACTGCTGGAAAATACCAAAATGTGAAGAATTTTCTTAAATGAATTTTGAACAAAAAATTAAATCTAGTTCTTCTATCCCTATCCCTACAAGATCGAGCCTTTTACCAGCAACAAAACAAAAGCAATTTATTGCGCCCTGTAAACTATGATCTACCAGTGTTTTATTACTATGAATCATATCAACTCGAAAACCTAATTCCAAGAAACATAAGCCTAGAAATCCAGCTCCCAAATCTTCTGCTAAAACCCACTAATAATAGGGAAATTACCATCATCAGCACTCTCCTTCAGTCCTCTCCCAAATCTCTGGTACCGTCTTAATCGATTCACCTTCAGCCGGATTGCTGGAACCTTCCTAGCCAATGCCTTCCATATCATTTGCACTGCATCATCCCTCACACTCGGGTACTGATACTCAAAGTACCTATCGACCTCCTTCAACCTCTCCCACATTGCAGTCCACCTCTCCTTCCCAACCCCCTTGAGCAACCCCATCAAATACCCTTCTTTGATTGCATCTGCTGCTCTGACAAAGATGCAAAATTCAGAGTAGTCCAAGAAGTCTTCAAATGGGAGCTCAATGTCGTCAGAGATGATGACAGGGACACAATGGGAGACAATGGCATCAAAGAGGCGGTTAGAGGATGGGGTGTCCCCAGCAATGTTGAGGCAAAACTTGGAGCCATGCATGCCTTGGCTAGCTTTGTTTATGCCATTTGCTTGGATGCTGCCGAACCCGAACTCCACATCCTTTTCATTCCGTAATAGGTAGTACAGTTCTTGTCTAATGTTCCCTCCCTGGGTAATTAAATTTATTCAATTTTAGTTACCAAAATCATCCTATGGTTATTTTGGTAATTTTATGACAATTTATGCACCCTTTGACAATCTAGAGCCATATACAGATCTTTCAACAACTTTTTAGCAGGCAAGTTCAAAACTGTAAATTCATGAAAGATTTTTTTAACATTATATTAAACGAGTAACTGAAAAAGAACTAATTATTGTCTTTCGACTTTGCAATATTTCATTGGAATGCTCGATACAGTTTACAAGATTCATTGGATTGTTCAATGTTCTGTTGACAGTAGGGAAAGTATACAATAGAGTACAATACTGTTTACAAAATTCAATGGATTGTTCCATGTTCTGTTGACAGTAGAAAGTATATAGTTTGGTGCACAGTTCAAACAGAATTTTGAATGTTCTGATCTTAATTGTTGAGAAAAACCTGAATGATATCACTAACAATGAAAAATTGTGAAAATTATAAAAAATTGACTTAGCGAAAGGCATATATAACACAATGTGAACAAATAATTACATTATAGTATAGAATAAAATACTACCAACACCACAAAACAAACCTGTCATCTCCTTTCCTTAAAGGTAAAATGACATTCTAATCTATCCTACAGCAATAGATTACATCAAAATAATTAAGGAAATTCAATTCATTCTATATCCAAGTCATTTTTTTTTCACAAACTAGTAATAAAATGCTAAGGATACCAAGAAATGAACATAATGGAAGGTCATTTCTAACTTCTAAGTAAACCTCAGTCTACACTAGTAACATGTATGTAAGATAACCATCACACAAAATTGTAACTAAACTAAATTTAAAAAATAGTCAACAAAAATTTACCTCTTTTCTATAAATTGCACCTCTAAAATACAGAAAAGTTGGTCGATCATCAAACCCGGCTGAATCATTGATGTTAGTTTTTGCTAAGTGCCTGTATGGTGCAATAATATCCTTCTCCAAATTGGCCACATTCGGATTATACCTTCCAAAATCGGATAGAATGAAAACACATGGAAATAACACCGACCGTGCATCCAACATGCTATTCGGGTGGTGGGCCAATATGACATGGTCCCTCCCATTTGACCTCTTATACTCTTCCCGACTCGTCAGGTACTTCACTAAGTTTTGTTGCAACTTTTTGTTTAGGCTAATTTTCTCTGGAGGAACTACCTTCGAGTACCGATTATAGCTCACAGAAGAGAAGAATGGTACAAAAATTAGGTCAGCTTGGTTTGGGTCAGTGACTCTGACAGCTGTGCACGGATTGGGCCGGGTCGGGTCAGTCGAGGATAAAAGATCCAATGTTAGCCAATATTCTATGCTATGTTGCAAATTTAATCCACCAGGATAATTGGGGATTTTCCTGTGCAAATTAGGCCATACAGAATCTCCTTCTGGTTTCCAATCAAGAAGTCCAAAATGAAATTCTGGGGGCAAATCATACATATAAAGCTTCAAAATTGCATCTTCTGGGTTGCAATTGTTACTTTGGAATTGGGTTGTATTTTTGAAATGAGAAGTCGCGATTTCATAAACGGATAGCGCTTTCTCACTAGGCAAGAGGTTACGGTCAATGAACCGGGGGCGGCCGGTCGATCCAATGTACAGCATTGAAGCAACAACCAAAATTATTGCCATGGTGAACCAGACAAAGAGGGTTTTGCGAATTGCGAAACCCGATTGTGGGTTTCTTTCAGCCATGGCAATAGAAATCGAAGCTGGAAAGGCGCAATTAATGGCATGAACGACCAAATAGGTAGGTTCGAAAGAGAAAGAGGCGCATCAGATCATCAGTGAAGTCTCCAATGGCCAAAATTGAGACTTTCTTCAATGCAACCCTAAAATTGGTAAAAATTTATCCTTTCTTTAGTAAAACCGTTGGCTCAGAGTATCAAACGAGAACTGATTCATCAAACCCAATTTTTTTAAAAGAAATGAAATAAAATCTGTACCTCGATCGAATGAGAGAGATTCCTCGATTCAATAGTTGAAGAGAAGGGTTACAATGGAGAAGCGAAGAGAGAGAGATGGCATCTCTAATTAGAGTAGAAATCAAGCTAATAATGAATAACCCGATAAATTTGTAAAATGGAAGAAAGAAAGAAAACAAAAGGGAACAAGGCGAGAATAGACAGGCGTCTCCGACTGAATCTCCTCTAAACAGATCTCGCATGGTGTATTAATATCTCTTTTGTTTGTATTTATTTCTGTTGCGAGTTACTGAACATGGGTCCCGCAAGTTTTCTAGTGATGTATTTTTGACTTGGCACAGAAAATGGTACAAGGAATGATTATAGAGTTGGTGTAGTTGGGTCACGGTCTGGTGGTGACTGAGTTGAGTGACGACAGATCAAAACGCCGACAAACTGTACAAAGAACTGCTTCTCCGCTCCAGTTTCTCCACCATTAAATTAACCAAGTACCGTTTTTATCGATTTACAACGTTATTATTAATTAATGAAAATTTATGGAAAGAACAGTCACATAACTTTGTGTCTAAATTAATGATCCTGCTTTCCATAAAATAAATAGTTTTTATCAATAAAGTTAAAAATTGTGATGGCCTTATGGATCATGTTTACCAACCTTTGATAATATATATAATAACCGGGACTGATAACCATCATCTCCATCATCCTCAAAATACGTTTTTCATTTTTAGAAAACGCGTATCCATCATCCCCTGGAATCATCCTCTCTTTCCCTCCTTATTTCGCTAATTTTCCCTCATCTCCCGATTCGCTACTATCCAGAACTCATCTCTCTCCCTCCTCTGTTATATATGTAATGATTTATAACCAGAACAGTCATATATATTAAGAACACTTGTATATTTAATCAGAACAATTATATATATAACCAGAACTGTTATATATTTAACTAGAACAATTATATATTTAACCAGAACTATTATATATTTAACCAGAACTGTTGTCATTCATTTGTGTCGCTCCCTCCCTCCCTCCGCTCCGTGTCACTCGTCCCTCCCTCCTATCTGTTTCGCTCATCCCTCCCCCTTCATCCCCTCATCCAAAAAAGAAAATTCGCTCATCCTCCCCCTCATCCCCTCATCTAAAAAAGGAAAACGCGTTAATAACTGCCATGAGATGATGGGGATGATAGAAAAAGAAGGATGACGGAAAACAATTCCGATAAAAATAACTATCAAATTACATGAAACCAGACAAAAAAATTTGAGCCCTACATTTTTTTTTTTGTTGTGTGTTTAACATTCTTTTGCCGTAAGAAAGCATTGTAATATAGTGTACCAATAATACCTTAAAACGCAATTTAAAATTTTATAATGGCCAATATTTCGTTCATTTAATCAGAGTTTTAATATAGTGGTCACTCCGACCATAAAATTAGTATGACTTAGGCTGTGCTTGAGTATCAAAATTTGGATGGGTGAGGGAGGCAATTTAAGTTAAGTCTTTCTGATCTTGCACCATAACTATAAAAAGAAAAAAGGTGAATGAAAAAAGGGTAAAGAGTTAAATTCAAACTAACTCATTTTTATAATCTCGCAATTTGGAGTATAAGAATTTACTTTACTCAGCCTCCTCTAATTTCCTCTCCCCTTCTCTCCTCTCTAAAAACTATACCGGAGCCTTTTAAAGTAAGGAGCATAATAATAACCAAATAAAAATATTAATACTATTTCAAATGGTTGCCTCAATGTCATCTCCATAATCAAATTTTCTTTTAGAGATCAAATAATACAATTTTTTTTAATTATTTATTTTCGATTTTTTAATATTAGAGGATAAAAAAGTAATTAGGATGAGGATTTTATAAAATTCAAAAATAGTAAAATAAAAAATGTAGCATTTGAATTCCAATGAGATTTTATCATGGCCGAGAACAAATTGAATGATTCATATTGACCATTATGCGTCGGTTAGAAGTGGGAATTCAACAGATGTTGCTTGCAAGGGGGGCAAAAAAAAAAAAAAAAAAGAACGATTAATTTGTTGGTCTATTTAGTCAAAGGCTACCCTACATTTTTTTTTTAAAAAAATTCTCTTCCCGTGGGAAATACCCCACATCTTTAAATTGGCATCGAAGACGCTGCGACTCTGTTGCAACGACAAATCTGATTTAATTGCTTGAAAAGGAGGAATTTTCTTTTACCGCAAATAATTTCATTTTTCTTGGTACATTTTGACAATGAAAGATGAATCTGTTAATGATAGGCAATACTATACTGCACAAAAAAAAAAAAAAAAAACGAAGGGCACTAAATTTTACTCAGAAGTGAAAACTCAACCGCCAAAATAATATTTTTTAGAAAATGTGATAATTATAGAAAAAAATTTGCGTATCCTGCATTTCTATAAAATAGGTATATTTTTTTTATCTTGACATATTTCTAGTTTTGTCCAGTAACTGTCTTGGACTTAAATATTAGTTCGGGTGCTTATTTTATGTTGTAAGTTATGTATTCTTTGGTATATATATAATGTTTTTTATTTGAATTTCAATAAATTTATATGAATTATTCCAAAAACAAAATAAAAATATTAGATAGTATGTCACGTGTATCGCACGCACCAGCAGAGTATTGCAATTCCTTGAGGCGATGTTGATCGTCTTTTGAAACGATGTTGTTTGCAACATTAAATTCTGGCGTTAAAGCGTTGGAGAGAATAGAGTCATAGACAGACCCAGCTGAAACACGGCAAATTATTTTTTGGTAAGAGCTTTTAATTTGACCGTTTTATGTCTATATTTAAAAGTTGAAATGATGTGTAGAGAATCTACAAAGCAAATTTTGAAATCTTCAAAACAAGTCATCAAATAATATCAAATAATATCAAATAATAAATAGTTTCTAAACGTATGGATCGGTCTATATATATGAGTTTTAAGAGTAAGAAGTAAAATTATTGAGAATTTGAGATATCTGTTACTTTATATTGAGGTATGTCATACATTTTAAATTAGAAACTAATTTCATCGCCTTTCCCTATATATATTTCTTAGTACGAACTTCTAATATCATCTATGCCTTTTGAATCTTACAAGTCTCAATTATTTAACGGGCCAGGAATCAAATCTTCATGAGGTGTGGGAAGAAGGGAAGAAGGAAATAAGTATTGGGATTTGGGAAATGTGTAACTTTGTGAATAGTTTGGATTGTTTATAATAAATTTCTTCCCTTCTTCCCATACGGTATCCAAACGGAGCTTAAATTTGGAAAAAATCAAGAATGGAGATATCATAGGGTATGGAGTCATGGACCGTTAATATATAATAAATCTTTCATATAAGAAAAGAATCTTACCGATGGGTGCGTTTGGATCGTTGGAAGAAAGAAGAAGAAAGAAGAAGAAGAAAAAAATTATAAACAATCCAAACTCTTCACAAAGTTACACACTTCACAATACTTCTTTCCATTTCTTCCCTTCTTCCCTTCTTCCCACACCTATCCAAACGGAGCCGATATCATCATTTTTCTTTAACTTTCTTAAAATAATTTCACTCGGCTCGGCCATTAAATCCACCTTTGATATATAAACTTATTCACATTCCTTACCAAATGCACCAACCTAAGTCTTTACATACAAACAAGTAACGCATTCATCAGCAACTCAACCTACAACTTTATGTTTTCCTCTGTACCTAAATTTTACATCCAAATGGCTGAATCCTCAAAAATGACGCTTAGAATAAACCCTACAAATGGTGATATATCTCCTTTTGTGTTCAGCCTAAGCATTGATCCTGCAGCTACTGTGATTCAAATCAAGCAGAAAATTGAGGAGTATTTAGGAAGCCAAAAGATATGTCTCCCTGTAGAACAACAAAAACTGTACTTTGGTTATACAACAATGGTGGAGGATAGCGCTGTTGCTGCCGAAGTGTATGGGATACAAAACAACTCGGAAATTCATGTGTCAGCGTGGCATGTGATCGACATGCCTTTGTGACGTCGATACGAGGAGGCCGTCAAATGATCATATAACGCCAGATTTTAAACTCTTCAAAGCCTAGATAAATCTCTGATTTCATTTTATTTATTGCATGATTAACTTGTTATACAGACATACAGTTCATCAGAGTTCTCTTAACTATATTGTTTGGTTGGTCTATTTTATTTTTTCCCCTTATTTTTTCTTTCAATTGTAATTTCACTGCATTAGATCTATTTGTATTATTGTAACAAAAGGTTACATTTTGCAACCAGCATATTATAAGGTTTTTGTCTTTTGTTACCAAAAATGTTCCTTTAGGCGTAACTTGTCCTGAATAGATGCTGATAAATGACGGCTAGAAATTACTGTAAAAATGTTATCTTTTATTAGAAGTAGCAAACAAATCACCGACAGTTTCTAATTATGACTGTGCTTGGTTGAGGATTAAATAAGGAGTAAGACTCTTAATCCACTTTTAATCTTCCAAACGTAGAATAAAAAAAGAGGAGTAGAGTGGAGTAATGACCAAAATCAGAGGGGTAAATTACTCCTCAAAACTTAATCCATGGAGTAAGTCTTCAATTATGGGTCCCACACTTATTTCTTTCCTCTACATACCCGCATTCTTTGACAAAAGAAAAAGAAAATGGAGGATAATTTGGTCATTTTATAGTCAACAATTATGTAATATTTTTATATCCTCACTTACTCCTCACTTAATCTTCTACTTTTCATACCAAACATGACCGTACAACGTGTGGAGTAAAGAGGTTTAACTACACGTTGAGTAAAGAGACTTAACTACTTAATCCTCCTTATTTTTAATCATCTTTTACTCCTCTACCAAACACAGCCAATAGAGATTTCGTGCATGCTGTAGGAAAGACTACCTCGCTTTCCCTGAAAAAAACTGTTTCTAACTTAAAATGTATTTTTTATCTAAAATTTATTAAGTTGTTTTGTCAAATGCATCTTTATCAAAAATTTTTGTGTGCAAAATATGTTTTTATTAATTATGAAAATCTCAATTTAATATGAATTTATGATTATTTTATGTTAAATATATTTGATTTTATGACATACTCATTATAAATAAATGACATAATCCAACCAACTGGTTGATAAAATTTACTGAAATGCAAAATCAACTTTTGACCGCTAAAATCGCACAAACCGTATTTTACAACTTATAACTCTCAACTCTTAAGCAATCGCTCTTCCTTTTTCTCTCCTTGTTCTGTAGAATACATGACTACTGATTTTGTTCTGTGCCTTTTCCACAAAATAATCTTGTTGGAAATTTCTTAATGTATTTTTACCTTTAAGCCAGCATAAAAAAAAACCTGGTGGATATTCAATGAAATCTGGACTATTATTGGATTTATTCGCCTAAAAATATCCATAACTTTTCTTCGCCTACTTTTGGAACTAACGTCTTTCGTTACATGTTTGTAAACACTAGCAGCAGTGCCCGCTCAATGTGCGGGCAATTCTTTATTTGATATAATCCAAAAGTTTAAAGATTTTTTAACATATATTTTTTTATGTGAATAATAGTGGCTCTCTGATTATTCCTATATTATGTGGACAAGTACAAACATAATGTAATACACTTTTTTATATCCTCCTCAGCAGCCTTTAGATGGCTCCTTGAGCTTTTCTTTTGCTTTCTTCTCTTCCTCTTATAATACACTGTTTTAGTTTGAACATGAAAAAAAAATATAATGAGAACCTTAAGGAATATAAAAATAAAATTAATTAATTCAACTTTCTTAAACCATCAAACTAATATAAAGGCTAAAATTATTGTATACTTCCATGCAGTACATGTTTGGTTGTTCTGGATTTCTTCAAGAATTAGTAAAGGGTATACAGAAGCAATTAGCTAAATGTACTCCACTAATTGATACTAAATTAATGTATGGAATAGATCTATGGGGAGCATGCTTTTCCATGTCAATCTACATTACTTTTCCATGTATTTAAGAAAAACAATTTGCCAAAGCCACCAAAAATTTGATAGCATAACATCAAGCTTGCCACTATTTGTCAGTGCCGGGAACACATCTTCATGGTTAGGAGGGTACCTATACCTTAAATAAAATGCAAAAAAAAAAACTGATCAGAACCTATAAATTGAATAAAGTATCTATTCATTTATTTATTTATTTATTTTTGTTTGGTTTTCTAAGAATAAAATGTCTAAACAAAGAACTTCATAGAGTTGACCTAGCATAATGTGCAAGTGAAGTGGTCACCTGAGAGAGAGGCCTTTGCTCTAGTGTTGCAGGAGAAGATGTTAAAACCTGATAATTGATCCATAACAAACAAGTACAAAAATCCAGAAAATATGTAAATTATCATACCGACCAGTAGTAATAAACATGCAACAAAATAGCATTGAAATTGAATTCCATAAGAATGCTTAATCTCTAATGCAAGCACAACTGACAACAATATAATGATGCATTAGACTGAAAAAGAGAAGAAATGAAAAACAAAGAGAAATTGATAGATTTTGGATTCAGAATTCATTGAAGAAATTATACAGACCGAAATTTCTAAAGGGGCGTCCGATTAGGTTATTGGAGAGAGACAAGAGGTGGAATCTGATAATTATGTAGTTCTCAATAAAAATCAAATAAAAATGAGAGAAAATTGGGCAATACCTTTCATTGCTTGTGCCATTGCATTAAAAAAAATGGATCAAATAAATAAAATTAGTGACATTGATTGCTTTCGATTACCTTCGCATCAGGTTGGAAACAGACAGAGGTGACCATGGAACAGGCATCAACCCAATCAAAAACACGATTTTCAAAAATTCACCGGAGACGAACTTGACCATCTATTGAACCGCTTACAAATTCATTATCATTGATAGGGTTGAACTAAACACTTATCACTTCAATTCAGAAAGCAAGTTCAAAACGAAAAGAAGATAGAAAATTCAATCTCAAATTCTTAATACAACTTTGAGCTTGAGATCACTCTTCATTTGCTAATTAATCCTTGATCAGTAATTATTTTCATATATAAACAAATATTAGACTGAAAATTATCATTTTTTAAAACTTCAAGAAACATATGTGACATACGGGACGAAAAGGAAAAAATATTAGAATGTAAAAGGAAGAAATAAATTGGAAAAAAAAGGAAAAAGAAAAAATATAACAAATAGGACGAAAATAATGACATATACTGAAACATTTCTTGATTTATACACCTAAAATTAAAAATCAACTGGTAGCCAATGCCAACCTGGTAAATATGGTAAAAATGCAGTGCCTGAAATCTAAATTTTAAATTTGTAATTAAGAATATACCAACCTTGTTGCGGTGAATTGTACATGAGACCCCAGCAACCTTAACCTTATATTCGGTGAGCACCAAATTCTTATAGGGAGTCTCAGTTCTCCTGATGAAAATGAATGCCTCATTTTACTTGATAAAACCAAAAAAAATTTATAAAGGAAAAAAAATGCCTTTGTTCAGATAAGGTGTTAATAGGCTATTTAACATAGAGGCAGTAATTTTGAAACCACATGCTAATGCTTGAACTGCCAAATAATAAAACAATCTGGGTTTATAAAATATGTAAATATGATGGGAACTAATATAAATTAATTAGCCATCTCTCTATGTGATTAAATACAATGATTACTCAATTTGGGAACAAAATCTAGAATATTACAATCTAACATATTCCGTAAGCCATACACATCCAAATTGAAAAAAAGTACACATATATAACGCAAAATTAAGATAATTTGCAACTGTTGTCCTATCAAACAAAGATAGAATGAAATGAAGAGGAATTTAGCAATACCTTAATGCCGACATTCTCTATCGACTTCTTCTCTATTTATAGGTCATCGATTATTTCTTTCGAGGGCTGATGTGATTATCAAAATTCAAACATCCCTAAAGAAGAAAACAAAATCCTTATTAAAGAGATTATGGAAAATAGAACAGAAGTTCTATTAAACAAAATTCACAACATTGATAGCAGTAAAGGGATAAAGATGCTGCTTACAATTACATGGATTGATAACAAAATTGGTATGATTAATCTCCATTGCTAACTTGATTGTGTTAATTGGTATAGCAAACAGCAGAAGCAACGCAGAATCGTCAAAGATCGAGTAGCGAGCCACATCAAGACCAAGCTTCGGCGACTGAAATCATTTGTAAGTAGGCGCACATCTCCGTTTTGCTATTTGAAGAAGAAGAAGTAGGTGAGATTATAGAATGACCTAGTTACCTGAGGTTAATGGTTTTGATGGCCTCGTCGAGAGTGAAGGAGGAGGTCTGGAGGGAGGCGAGGTCGATGAGGAGCTCGATGGCCTTGAGGTGGTTGGCTCGGCAGGCCTGGATCTTCTGGTCATCGCGGGCAAGGCCGGCGGAGGACCCGTCAGAGGCGTGGAAGAGCTCGAAGTGGGGGAGCTTGGAGCCAGCGGCGTTGTCCTGGTTGGATCGTACCTCGAGAGATGCTGACTTGATGGACTCTCGGAAGGAGTGAAGAGGGACGCATGGAGCAAGGTGAGGGAGGGGCGGAGATGGCGAAGAGATGAGGAGGGACGGTTTCACGAGAGAGAAAAAAAGATGGAACGAACATCAGGGAGCAGCGCTACTCATATTCCAAAGTTGTTAGAGGGGGAAGGAGAGGGAACCGTATCCTCTGCCAAGATGGGCAGAGTGCCATCTCTTGTCGTAAGCCGTTAGATTGAAATCGACGGCTGTATTTCTGGCGCTCCTATTTCTCCTCTAAAATAATGAAAAAAAAATCGGAATGTTAGATCATCTGAAGACAAATACGAAATTACTGAGAAACTTCCCGTCTCTTGTGGTGCGAAAGAGCAAACCCTCGTCTCTCGTGCGGCACAGGTGCGGCACCTCTCCACTCTATCTCTCTCGTTTTCCTCTGAAGCTCTTGTCGAGCTCAAGCCCGTAGAGGTCGATTTCGTTTCGGGCATACCACAGGAGCAATTTAAAGGTACTTGTATATTATCAGAACGGAGAGATGATAAATTGACACACATGTTGCCCTTTTAAGAAAGCACACACCTTCAATTTGCATCGCCTTTCTATTCTATGATTAATTAAAGAACAATTTTTAAAAAAAGTTCGTCTCATTTCGGATTTCTAGCAAAAGGGTTTGTTTCAATGTCAGCAAATCGGTGGCTTCTTCTCCGTACATTACAATCTCCCAAATTAAGTGGCCCAAAATATTCTCAGATATGATGGGGTGAAAACTATATATTTTCCGGCTTTAATAGACACATATGCCAGAGAAACTTGATTGAGTTGTTAGACAAATAGATAGCAATTTTAGAACACTTCGACCATGGTCAAGGTAGTTAGGAAATTCTTTGTGAGTTGTGACATATAGATAGTCTCCATTGAAATACAAGACTTTTAACTTTTTTTTAGCTTAAAAATCAGATAATAGACTTTACAATAAACATTTGATTCCCAGAGGGCAAAAATATGATTTACACTTTACAATAGAATTTACAATGGTATACTAGACAGTTGACATAAGCTTAATTATTATTTTCATGAAGGTTATGGAAGAACAACAAGATGATTGTGTACCTCGTTGGGTATGAAAATTAGTTTTGGAGTATGAAATATCCAACAATGGAGAAAGCATGGTCGGCTTGGAGTTACTATGGTGGAAAAATTAGTTTTGGAGTAAGAAGGGTCGTGACACAAGGAGCAAAATAGATGATGTAATTATTTCTAAGTTTTTTGTGTGCTCTTGCGAAGGTAAAAGAGGAGTAGACAAGCGAGATCATTTGACGAAGAATACAAGAGCGGAGACGCGGACCATTTGGCCACATTTTTTAGAGAAGATTAGACAAGAGCAGTCTTTTTTTTTTGCAACATTTTGTAGAAAAGAAAGGATAGTGCACTATCCGTTCTGTGGTACTGGATGTGCAAAGTTAAATGTAATTTAGTGGAGGAATGTCAATTAAAGTGCTGCACCCAATTCTACATTTTAGAATAATAGCTAACTAATTTTTCTAATATAATTGAGAGCTGTTCATTTTTTATAATTACTTATTATGAACCTGTAAACTTTCTTGTGACTTGCGATAATTGCACATAACAAAAAAACAGCATTATAAACATAGCACAACCCACTGTGACTTTTTATCAGCCTGAATTACTAAATAATCCATTACAACATACATTAAAGCATACAAAATAAAAACCCTACATCATCCATTAACAACAACCTTACAAGATTACTAAAACATATTTCATTTTTTGCACTACAACACCTAATTAGAAACCCAATTAATGAAGCCAACTATAATTAAAAACCAAATTGAAAATTTTATATTTTTCAACATCATGAGAACTTCACATGGATGGCACCAGTAATTGAATTCTTTACAATCCAAATTGTTACATTTAAAATAGTCCCGATTCAGATTACTCAAAGATTTCGACACCTTCACTACTTCATATGTATGCACCACATTTTCAAGGAGGGTTTCCGTCTTGATTCCAAGAGGTTTGACTTTTGCGTACTCATTCTGAATTAAAGAAAAATATATTATGATTACTATTCAATCAAAGAAAAATCCTATGGAAAATATATAATGAATGTACCAAATGATCTCTTGCTGGGTCAAAACATTACGAGTAAATCTAGTTGTCAAAATCTAGCATGTGTAAGTGTGGTTGGTGCAGACAAATTAAGCAATGGATTATGGACCATTTTCAGGATTTGTGTAACAATAACTAAGGATAACAATTGTATGTGCAATAGTTCATTTTAAGGCTAACAGTGGTAAAACCAAGAAAAGTAAAACCATTACTTTCCATTACCGGTACATAGTACATAATTACTGACAAGATTTCTAATTTTTCCATTTATTTTATATCTCGTAACTCCAAAGCATACAAGGCTAATGTGGCAGCAGAATAGCAAACTCTATATGAAAATTATAAACATTACGAGTAGGCCTGTCTAATGTTGATAAAAACCACGGAACAGCCAATACCGTTTATCGTTTCGTTTAGGAAAACGGTACGAGATGACATTCCGTTTACCGTTTCGTTAGGAAAACGGAACGAAATATCATTCCGTTAACCGTTCCACTTCATATTTTACACTGATTTTGGTTGAAAACGAAGTGAAACAGTTCGAAACGGTATAATCTCTGGTTTCGTTTGCCGTTTCGTTATCGAAACGAAATAAAAAACTGTGCCGTTAACCGTTCCGTTTCGTATATACGGAACGGCATAACGTGGCGTGGACTGCCGTTGACAGGCCTAATTACGAGTAAAGGTTTTCATGTGCCTTTATTGGTGCTCATGCATAGTTTCAAACCAACTAAATTGATTTTAATTTCAAAATAGAAGTATAGAAGAATTACAGAAGGTACTTTTCGCAAAGGTCACGTCAGAAAACTCATATCTTGGACCACCTCAGGCTGAGTCTAAGCGCCCGGCCACCTCAGGTCGATGAGGCCTATGATCTCGCGGCGGTGTACGATCGGATCGCAGAGAGAAATGAGAGAGCGATCCTAGGGTTTTTCTTCTGACGCGCTCATGAGAGAGCAATTGACCCCTTTCAGTGATTCTGAGAAGAAACCTTTTTTTTGTTTTGGTTGATATAAAATAGAGCAATTTACATCTTAACCGTCCATTTAGATCAAATGGTCCACGCTGAGAGATGGGCACTCTGCCCATCTTAATGAGATGGGCAAAGGATACGGTTCCGAAAGGAGAGAGGGAGGGGAGGGAGCCAACGGCGATGGATCATGCGGCGCTAGGGTGAGAATACGTAATGAGCGAAACTAAAAAAAGAAAGATAGGGGAGCGGCTCGAAAATAAGAGGCGCAAAATAAGAGAACAAAAATGAGAAATAATATGTACAAGTGAAGACTCGAACTCGCGCGAATAGCACCGAAAGTTCGGTTAAGAACGATCCCACTGCCCAGCCAGTTTCAGATAAATGGCTGTCTTTTTATCCGATACACAAATTCAGACCACAAGATCTTATTAGATCAAAAAATCAATGATCCATCTTTGTTATTAAGGATATAATATAATGTTTATCTGACTTTTATAAATAGTAAAAATAAAGATTCATAGGCGCGTCCCCCTCCCCTTTTTTAAGTTCCGATAATTGGGTGGTCTCCTGAACATATGTGTAACTATATATATATTATATTGGAGCGGTAATGCATTGGGCTATGGTATAGTTTTTCAAATTGTATTGGATCGAGAAGAGTGCTCGGTGAAACAATTGTCAGTGTCGGAGTTTGGGCAGCTACTTGTAGTAGATTGGTACACCTCTGCCCAGCTGGACATGAGGTGACCCGTCATCATGGTTGCCAAAATGCAAGTCTTCATAGGCTTCGGTACTTTACTAGTCTGCATTTCTATGGCTCTTTTGGAGAAGCTGATTTGAACATCAGTGTTTGATCTTGTTTCCCGAGTGGCGCGCGTATATTGACTAGGGCTGTATACGACCCGTCATCTTGTTTCTCTATTATATATTATATATTATATATTATTCTTTCCCTTTCTATTTCTACTATTTCTATCAGAGGTTGACGTCAAGATGTCAAAGCAACAACCACCAAGTCCTCCACCTACGATGAATCTCACTATCATCTGTCCAGAAGGCTACGGTAAAATTAACATGACTGTCGACAGCAACATCACAGTGGCAGGCATCAAACAAAAAATCAAGGAGTATCAATTTGTTCAAGGATATTTGATAGACAAAGTAAATTTGCATATGGATTCTCATGCAAACCCAGTATGGATGAAGGATGGTAATCAGACAGCTGCCGAAGTATATGGCCTCCATAATGGCGCAAGAATTAGTGCTGTTTTCCTTGTTGAGAGATGAGAGCTGATCGGCCTACATATCGGCAGTGCTTCATGTCGGCTCCATTTGGACGGTGTGGGAATAAGAGGAATAAGGGAAGAAGTGGGAAGAAGTATTGGAAAGTATGTAACTTTGTGAAGAGTTTGAATTGTTTATAATAAATTTATTCTCTTATTTTCTTATTTCCACACCTCATTCAAACGGACCCGTTAGTAGAAGCATTAATGCAATATTTCGTAGTTACTAGAATCAGGCTCAAACTATAATTAATTAGTCGCGATTAATAATTAAGCTATCATTCATCAGAATTTTGCAATCATTTTCATATGATTCTATTTTGTGTGCATCAACTTGTGTTCTTTTACCGTATTAATTATCTATATCGTGTTGTACTGGGACCCGAATCCCGTGTAGCGCGGGACACCGTGTAGCGCGCGTACGAGCCGTCTGATCTTGATCGGACGGTTCATCTTTTTACGGACCTATCAATCTAGGTTACATGCACGGAGCTCCCTTGTCCATTAGATCTTGATCAGACGACTGTGATGCCGCGCTACACGGTGTGTCGCGTGGCACCAGATCTGAACTCTGTTGTACTGTGCAAGCAAAAGCCGATCGAATAATTAAAAAATAGTGGAAATGACGGGTTTGTTACAAATGTGAAACTTTTGGACTTCTACTGGACCTGTTTGCTTTAACATTGCCACAATTTCTTAGCCTACATAGGCTACATTGGAATTAAATTCTTTTGGTAATTGAGCGTTCTGTTTTTTTTTTCGGAAATTAGTTCCTTATTGGTCTATACGTTTGCAAACATTTTTATTTTTTACTTTTTCGTAAAGTTCCTTAATTGGGTTATTGGGTTATAAAATTAAATATCGTGAAACAGCGAGATCTGGGGCCATAAACTTCGGCCCAACTTTTGCAACCTTTATTTATATTTTTTTTAGACCCACATTGGAAATTGAGACCCGCTGACGCGCGACATTCTGGTCGTCTGATCAAAATCCAATGGACAAAGAAGCTCCGTGTATGTAACCTAGATTGATAGGCCCGTAAAAAATACACCATCCGATCAAGATCAGATGGCTCGTATGTGCGCTACACCGTATCCCGCGCTAGAGGGAATTCGGATTGCCCACATTGGCATGTCGGTATTTTTCCAGTCGAAGAACTTCGTGCGGAATCAGAAAACAAAATTAGAGTCGGTATCATTTTACTGAAATCAACACCACTGAACTCAAATCCCTCTCCGTCTTTTTAATAAAAGGGGCCAGGCCCCAAACTTTTTCATTGATAAAAAGGAACATTACAAAGTATAGCAAGGTGCTATAAAGCTAACGGACAAAAACCAAACAAAACAAAGAAAAAGTGACTAGTCTTCTAATGCAAAACAGCAAAAAGACAAAAGCAACAAAGAAAAAAAACATGAAAACTGAAGTAACCTAAAATAAAAGGCAATGCTAGAAGGAAGTTGGTAAAAAGCGCTGTGGTTTCTGACAAAGCCTCCAATCATCCCAGACTAGTGAAGCAAGCAAATCAGGGGTGTTGAAGATGTTTTTGAAAATTTTTGAAGCATCGTTCCTTCCATGCCCAGAAGCAAGTTAAGGCATACAACTCAACAATCTTAAAAGGAAAGCTCTTGTCAGAGATTAATTCACAGAGAGGTGGCACTGAATGATATTGCATTTTAGTTTGGCTGAAAACCAGAAATGGAGTCGAGATGAAGAAAGTGCAGTCGGTAAAGAGGTGAGAAGAAGATTCACATGCAAACCGACACAAAGAACACTGGTTTACCAGTACCATCGCTTTTTTTTTTTAAGGTTATCAATTGTCGGCAGCTTGTCTTGCAGCAACAACCAAGTAAAAGTGATAACACTTGGCGGCACCTTTAACTTCCAAACAAGTCTGAGGTCAGAGAGTATGTTTGGAAAAATGTTTAGAAAATTATAAAGGGAAGCAGCTGTGAAGGTTCCACTGGATGAAAACCAGAGAACCGTATCGATTGTAGTCGAACTCAGTGTGTCAAGTCTCGGCGGCAAGTTCTGCACGACATGAAGCAGTGAGTTCAGCTGTTGAATTGTTGAGGCAGAAGAGGATAAAGAGGGTCTGAAAAGAACAAATGGTTGATGGCGGTTTGCAAAGAAATCAGCCACTGTAATATTCGGTTCTTGACAGTAAGTGAAAAGGTCTCTGAAACGAAAACTTAGCACCCCAAAACCCCAATTCTGATGCTAGAAGAAAATTGAGTGACTTGTCGAGGCCTCGAAGGAAATAGTAGCATTGAATATTGGGAGAAGTTCTTGGAAAGAGTTGAATAGAGGGCTGCAAACTGGCAGGAGACTACGAGATCCTTGCATTGCCAAAACCAAAATTTTCCAATTAGAGGGAATAGGATTGTACGTGCAAAAGTTGTTAACTCGCCTGCGTGTTGCATGCATGGAGCATGGGTCATGCATGCAACAACGCTTCTGTGCGATGTCTGAGCGATGTAGAGGACAGTTCTCAGATTCACGTTGTGCAACGTTATGGAGCGTTACACAACGCGTACGTTGCTCAACGCCAGACAGCGTTGGCGAACAGAACCCGCAACTTTGCACATAAAAATATTGGATTGCATGCATGCTGCATGCATGTGACATGGGTCATGCGTGCAGCAGCGCTGTCTGAGCAGTGCAGTGTTGCCTGCTTCAGACCACCGTTGTACAACGCTACTTAACGTTGCACAACACAGAAACAGAAATGTTGTGTAACGTTATATAGCGTTGCATATCGTTCTGACAAGAAGAGATAACAGATTTAACAAGTTAAGATCAAACGAACTAGCGTTGCACAACGCTGCTAAGCGTTGTGTAACGCCGTTTCAATCTTGTCAGAATTTTTATAATTTAAGAACAAATTAAACTGAACGTTGTGTAACGGAAAGTGGCGTTGTATAACGCTTGACAGAAAAATTGAACATTTTACCATCAAATTGATTGAGATTAGTTTAGGGTTTATTGACTCGAACTAGTCCAAAGTAAATTCTTGAAGCTCCAAAACTTGTGCCACACTTGCTCTAATCCATTCTTCAAAAAAATCTAGCTTTTAATCACTAAAAACAATTGTTAGTTGAGATTTTGGTGTTGTTTTGCAAATTGACAAATCGAGAGAAAATGTTTAACCAACACAAGGTATTGGAGAATGAGGGGAAGCTTTTTGCAGTGATTAGATGAAGCTATGTCTCGTGGGGGCTGTAGAGGGTCCGTAAACCGCCTTGAAACGAACAACGGAGCCATTCAGGTTTGACAGCGAGGTCAACTGTCAAAAGGTGCGGAGTTGGCATTGAATTGACATAGGTGAAAATTCTGGCATCCCATGCTAGGAGGACCCCTCCCCTGGTGCTAGTGGAATCAATTGTAAGAAAAGTTGAAAAAAACAAAAGCCACAAGTCTGATAAACTAAAGATTTTGAAGGTGTATCCCACTTAGTTTCTTGGAGGCAAACAATGGAAGGCTTCTCAAGCAACACTGTCTGTCGGACAGGCGAGTCGCTTGTCTTTCTCATTTATACCTCTCACATTCCAGCATAAAACTTTGAGGATTAAATTGTTTGGCATGAGAAGAAAAAAAAAGAATCACCTGACCAGCTAACAGTCCCTTATCAGGGAAGAGGGACAATCCCAGCCTTGGAGATAGTTTCCAGGATGTCCTAAGTAATCTCGTAACTAGCCTCTAACACTACACTTCTGGCTTGTTCACGATTGATCGGACCAGTCTCTCTCATGAAGCTCAAATCCGACTGTGTAATTAGCTTCTTAGACTTTCTCGTTGGAAGAGAAGAAGCAGGTGTTCCATGAGCTATTAATTGGGCCTTGTTAAGCGCTGAGATGTACGGCCCAGTAATCTTGGACAGCAGCCTTGGCCCGAAAAATTTAAAAATAATATTAAATTAATATAATATATTAAAAATAATATCAATATAATAATATTTTTTTAAATAGTATCACAAGATCGGAATCTGGGATTCCGACTGCAATTACGGAATCCGGGATACCGATCTTAGTTAAGATCGGAATCCCGGATTCCTATCTTAGCTAAGATCGCAATCCGAGATTCCGATCTTAACTAACTACTCATTTAAATATTAGAAATAATATTTAAAAATAATATTTAATTTATTTATTTAATTAAATATAAATTTATTTAATTTATTTAATTAAATATAAATTTATTTAATTTATTTAATTAAATATAAATTTAATTAATTAATTTAATTAATTTATTTAATACATATAAAAATCATTTTGTGGCTATTGCAATTTAGTTGGAGGCAAATTAGAGACGCATTTGAATCATCTTTCAACTTTCGAGTCATTGTGATAGAAATAGAGGACGTGTATGCCTATGAAGGATATCGAAATTTCATGAAATAAGAGATATTTGAATAAGGACATGAGAAAAAGTGAGACAAAGAGGAATAAATAATGATAAATGGGTGGGTTGAACTATACACGGGTTTACAAGTATAAAATCCGTAACCCAACCCGAAGTATCGGATTTGTCAAACTTAGAACCCGTACCCAACCCAACATTATGCTAATCCGGTAAAAAACGGTTCGGGTCGGGTGGGTTGAATGGATTGAACGAATTTACGATTTTTTTGTACACCCCTGCATGCGTGAGAAGGGCCGGAGACTTCACGCATGATAATCTAACGGCTGAAGTTATTGCCAACTGTATGAGAAATACAGTAAAGAAAGATGTCGGTATTTCCTTACCGGGCGTGAAATCTCTATTGGAGAAAGAATACTCAAATATGGTGCCCACTTGTAACAAGATTTGGCATGGGCGAGAGAGAGCAATCAAATATCTTTTCGGATCGTGGGAAGATTCGTACAACAAACTCCCGAGTCTTTTATTGCCTATATAGATAACGACACCCGAGACGCAGATCAAATGGTTGTTTAAAAATTTATAATTTTAATGTAAATTAATTAAAAATTTATAACTTAATTATTCATTTTTTAATTAAATAAATTATTTAAACAAATTAATTAAATTTATATTTAATTAAATAAATAAATTAAATATTATTTCTAATATTTAAATCTAAGATCGGAATCCCGGATTCCGATCTTAGCTAAGATAGGAATCCAGAATTTCGATCTTAGCTAAGATCGGTATCCGGAATTCCGTAATTGCGGTCGGAATCCCAGATTCCTATCTTGTGATACTATTTAAAAAAATATTATTATATTGATATTATTTTAATATATTATATTAATTTAATATTATTTTTAAATTTTTCGGAGCCTTGGCTTCTTCTAGTAGGCTGAGGCTGGAATGCAGGATTCTGAACTCTTTCAAAGCCAGGAGGTTCTATTGGATCAGTATCAAAAACAGGGTTCGAATCCTGAGGAGAAGAGTTATCTGAGTCACTAGGAACTAGCTGTATTGACCTTGAGCCTTGGTCATCCACGTGATACTCTCCCTCAATAAAAGTAGCTGCCTGAATTTCTCTTCTCGACAAAGATGCGAGGGACCTGATCAAATGAAAGTGAAACCAATGACACTGCAAAAGGAATGGTCAAATAAGGAAGAGAAAAGCATGGTTCAGCATGGTTGTCCTTTATTGCAGCTAGAAGTAGGCTCCCCTGGCCCCAAGAAAAATCTCTTGCGATTTGGAGGCCTACTTGTGACCCGTGACCGTTTGACTGGATACCTCCAGATCTGACAAAGAGACGGAAAAAGGACACCTGCAGTCCGCTTTGCAACGAGGTCAGTAGTGACTTTGTCCGGCAACAAGTGAAGAACTTGTGGGACCTCTGAGTTGCAAGGGGGAAAGGTAACTGAGGAAGCAAGAAGAGGCAATGAGAGAGAGTCGGTAGGTGTTTCTAATGGGATCAAAGGAGGTGTCAAGCTAGTTAATTTCTGTCGCGTGGACCAGCCTTCAGCAGATGAGGCGTGCAACAGGCGACAACTCCTCAAGCTATGACTAGCAGTATTGCACACCAAACATTTAACCGGTGCGGTACACTTCAAGCAGAGATGACCCTTAGTGAGGCACTTGAAGCAGAGATGACCTTAGTGAGGCACTTGGAGCAGAGATGACCCTTAGTGAGGCACTTGAAGCACCTACCTCCTTTCTTGAGCTCAAATAATCTCGATTTAATAAAATCCCTAGCCTTCATGCCCTTAAGTTTGTTAAGGTTAGATGTTGTTTTTTTGGGTAGAACGGTAGTCCAAGAGTCGACAGAGGGTGATTTTTTGGTGGATAAGCAAGGTTTTTGTTTGGCAGGGGCAAATTTGTCAAGGGTGGATTTTGGACAGAGGTATTTCTGTTTCAGGAAGGGATTTCTAGTGATGACTGGGCAAGAATTTGCAAGGTTTCGACTATTGAAGAGGTTAATGGTGGCCAATGAGAGAGGTGGGTTTGGGAAATTTCGACTATTGTTTGACAGAACTTTGATGGGGAAAGGTAAGGTGCGCCTTAGAGGAAAGGCCAATGGCACTGGGTGTGGGCTTCGATGTCTGATCATCCTTCTTGCCGACCGCCGATCGAGCTGCTGGTTGAATGGTGGCAAGGAAAGGGTCGAAGGATTGAGGAGTCCATCCTGAGTTCTTTCGCCTTGAGAATCGCCTCCAGATGTACCAAATCCATCGAGCGAATTTCTTCAATCCCTCTCCGTCTTTATCGACTGTTTAAATTAAATTCTTTATAGCAGAAGTTGTGGTCATAATTGTGTTAAAGAACCGATCAAAGTAATATCCTTCATGTCCTACCAGAGTTTTCACAATTCATATGGGCTCGGCACGGTGGCGGCACCGATATGAATCCGGAGAAACTCCTTAAATTTAATATTTTTAATTTGTTTAAATTCCTCAAAAGCAAGAAATTAAAATGTTTCATTTGTTTAACATTGCCATGAAAAAATATTTAAAATATATTTCAAGTGTATGTGTCTTATTACGGATTTTGATAGGCCTAATTAATTGTTAAAATGTCTAGTTCATGTTTATGGAAAATTTTTATAAAAGACAAAACTATTCCTAATAATTTTAAAAAAGACAAAACACCCTCTAAAATTATAAAAAGAACACAGCTATAGCGGAAATAGCATTGCCGCTATAACCCAGTCCTATAGCGGTAATAGCATTGCCGCTATAGGTTGCTATAGCGGCAATGCTATTGCCGCTATAGCGTTTTTTCATTTTTTTTTGGCTGACAACTCTCATTTTTTTATTTTGTGCCGCATTTAAGAGAGAGGG
Source organism: Rhynchospora pubera (assembly GCA_028095005.1). NCBI lineage: Eukaryota > Viridiplantae > Streptophyta > Magnoliopsida > Poales > Cyperaceae > Rhynchospora > Rhynchospora pubera. The sequence continues at coordinate 204,681,973 of CM051461.1, read as the reverse complement.
GGGATGGGGTTTGCATTTACGAGAGAGAGAGGGAGGGGTTAGATGCATTATTTTTTATTTTTTTGTGTTTTTGGATCAGCCAAGAAAGGGAATTGGATGCTTTGTCTTTTTTTTGTGTTTTGTGCTTTAGTTTAAAAATTTTTAGTTATTAAATATTTAGTTACCATAAACTAATTTATTCAATAATTTCAATTAAATAATTTTTCTATAAACTAATTTAATCAATAATTTCCATTAAATAATATTTTTCATAAACTAATTTATTCAATAATTTCCATTAATTTTTTAAACATTAACTATTTTTTACCATTAACTAATTAATTCAATAAATTCCATTAAATAATATTTTCCATTAAATAAATTTTTAAATAATATCCATTAATTTTTGTACATAAACTAATTTATTCCACAATTTCCATTAATTTTTTTCATCAACTAATTTACTCAATAATTTCAATTAAATAATTTTTACATTAACGGATTTATGCAATAATTTCAATTAAAGTTTTTTTAACATAAACTAATTTTTTTACCATAAACTAATTTATTCAATAATTTCAATTTAATAATTTTCTTCATAAACTAATTTAATCAATTATTTCCATTAAATAATAATTTTCATAAACTAATTTATTCAATAATTTTCATTAACTTTTTTTAACATTAACTATTTTTTTAACATACACTAATTAATTCAATAATTTTCATTAACTTTTTTTAACATTAACTATTTTTTTACCATAAACTAATTAATTCAATAATTTCCATTAACTAATTTCTTAAATAATTTTAATTAATTTTTTTTACATAAACTAATTTATTCAACAATTTTCATTAATTTTTTCCCATCAACTAATTTACTCAATAAACTAATTTATTCAACTAATTTCCATTAATATTTTTCATAAACTAATTTATTCAACATGAACTATTTTTTTTTCATCAACTAATTAATTCAATATTTTTTCTATAAACTAAATTATTCAATAATTTCCATTCCATTTTCCAATAATTCCTCATAAAAATTTCTTATTACATAAAAATAATTCCTCATAAATTTTCATTTCATTTGTCAAAAATTTCATACCATTTTTCCAATCAACAATTCCCATGAATAATTGCATAACATTGCCATACATTAACTACTCTCAACCCCCACGTACTCTCTTTAATGCTGCACAAATAACCAAAAAAGATGCGCAAAAAAAATAAAGAAAGGAAGTTGTCAGCCAAAAAAAAAAAACGCTATGGCGGCAATAGGATTTCCACTATAGTCCCCTATAGCGGCAATAGCATTACCGCTATAGAACTAGGCTATAGCGGCAATGCTATTGCCGCTATAGCGGTGCTCTTTTTAAAATTTCAGAGGGTGTTTTGTCCTTTTTAAAATTATTAGGAGTATTTTTATCTTTTATAAAAATTTTCCCATGTTTATTTATGGAATCAGTCTAATGTCGAATGGTTTGATTATTAATTGGTACCTAAAAAACTTAGAATTTAATAAAAACTTAGAATTTGTCGTATTCATTTTTTGACCTAGTCAAATGTATTATTCATTTGTTTTGACCGTTGTAAACTAATATGTACGTAATATGAAATTTTCCATAATATCCAAGTATAATAAAATTATGACTTTTTTTGTAGAACTACGCTTTGAAAATTCATTTTCTTTTTAGAAAAATTGTTGTTCAATATATGAAATAGATGAAATACGTCTAATATGATCGTTTCTATGTTTCAAATTTTAAATGATCAATCCAAATTGTTCAATGCGTCCTTCATATTCAAAATCTCGTGAAATCAACAAAATGTGAACACAATTAATTGGGTATCCATATTCAAAATGGATTTAATCGGGTTTTAGTAGAAAAAATCCTCATGCATAATATGCATTACTTATTTTCTTCTGCTGTCATATTTTAGAAGAAAAATAAAAATATATACACCCCTAGCTTTATTTGTTACTGAACGGTGGGTAAAAAAGTGAATAAATATTCCTGAAATTAAAAAGAGAATCTTACGATTTAGATAATTCCAAACTCGTAAAAAATTATCCAATATGATCAATTAATTAAATCGTACTTGGTACCTGATATATAAAATGACAGCCTTATATCCAATTAAATCCTTATGTGCATTCCATAAAATCCATAGCCAGAAGGCTATATTAGTCTGAAATGCCAACAAATCTTTCTGAAATTGGAAAAAAAATTACGATAGATATAGTATAATTCCAAATTCGTTAAAGTTATCCGATATGATCAATTAATTAAATCGTAATTGGTATCTGATATAAAATGACAGCCATATCCAATTAAATCCTTTAAGAGCATTCCATAAAAAAATGCATAGGCACAAGGCTATATATATATATATATATATATATATATATATATATATATATATATATATATATATATATATCGGTCTGAAATGCCTCAAAGTCTTTAATATAATATTTTCCTTTGTATATCAGAATTTGACATCCAAACAAATGTCAACCCAACAACTATGAATCTTACTATCCTCTGTTCAAGCGGATGTGATCCTATTTACATGACGGCCGACCGTAATATCACAGTGGCAGGCATAAAACAATATGTCAAGACCTATCTCTTTGCTCAAAGACATACAAAAGTAGACTGTATACAGTTGGCTCTGAATGCCGAAGCTGGCCTACCAATTGACATGAAGAAAAGTAAAGTGAGTGCTGCCAAAGAGTATGGCGTCTCCAATGGCGCAAAAATTAACGCTTCTTTCTTTGTTATTCACAATTAACAACCTACCTTCTGGCAGTGTTTGATGTTAGTAGCCTTGTAACATCAAGCTCAAATTAATTCTAAGCAGTCTCTGTTTTTTTTTTTATTTATTTAAGGCCCCTCGGGCACTAAGCTGGATCAGTTAGTAGTGTAACAGGGACTATATTTTGCTGTATTCAAATAACTCAATAAATAAAACGACAAAGGAAGAGGCCCAAAGTCTCAAGTCTCAACATATGCACACACTATACAATAAGATTATTTTTTTCGGAAATTGATTACTGCCATCTTCAGTTTTGTCATTCCTGCCATCGCTAAATATAAAGTGAACATATATAGCAAACAAAGTGAACATATAGACGATCTAAGTGAACACATACAAACAAATAAGTTCAATGAAAATAAGTTGAATATGCATGTAAACTTCTGAACAAGTGATGACAACACTTATTCGTTTGTAAGTGTTCACTTAGATCGTCTATATGTTTACCTTATTTGCTTTATATGTTCACTTTGTATTTATCGATATCGATGGCTGGGATGGTATATTTGCCGATGGTACTTATAATTCCTGATTTTTTTCTATTTTTTCCTTTGTATATATAATATGCTACTTTAAGCGAAATTCGGATAGAGTATTTTGTGACATTTAATTTCAAAATAATTAAGTTGGAAAACTTAACTCCTATTTTGTCTTTAAAATAAATATATGCTGTTTTAAGCGGTCTGGATTAAATTTTCTTATAATATAAAATACAAATAATGTGACCGCTATGAAAGCACATCATTTTTTCCCCCATAAGTTATGTTTCTATTTTGGGTCAGTTTCACCCTCTCTTCCTCAAAAAATGGGCAGTTTTACTAGTAGATTAATTAAAAAAGAAATCAATGTCATTACATCATGGATCACCGCCAATTTGTATAACACACCTATAATGTTATAAAGTTTTTCTACAAACCTTTTTTACTTGTGGTAGAGAAATGTTAGAGGGAATGGAATTGGGAAAAAAAATTAATATGAATCAAGGCTTAATAATTTAATATGAATTTAAACATGTTAATAAATATTAAAAAATGACCAAAGTATGAGCAAATTAATTCCATATTTCCATGTCACACCCAAAGTATAATTATTTTAACTTGCCACCCTAAACCAATCAAGTTAGAAATTAGAAATTTTCCACTTATATAACAATATCCATATGCAATTATTTTGTATTTCCCAAAATATTCCTCTCTTATATAACTTAAAAATTTTTAAAAGTTTCACTTATACTGCAAAAATTTAGAAATTTTGTGCAATTTTTAAATTTTTAAAATGTTCAACTTGAAATTTCGAATTTTAAAAGTACATAAAATTTTAAATTTTCAGAAGGGAGAAATATGTTTTTGATCAATGCAAAAAATTGGACTTAAAATGGCCATAGAAGTAATAAATTTCTAAGTTAATGTTGCTTAATTAACATAATTTATTTTTTTTATTTGCCCAGCCAGGTATGAAGGCATGTTTTGCTAGTCTTTTGCAAAGTACGTAAATGTCTGGTAAATGGGCGTAGGTGTGTAAGAAAAGTTAGAAAAGCCTGAAGCTCGTCCGCTCGTGTTTGACCTGTCAAATCTCGTATACAGCTCGTGAGTTTAGTTTAGTTCGAGATTGGACGAACTTGCCTTGGTATAACTCTGTGCATGAACGAGTTGATATAAAGTATATAATCGAAATATGATAAATTTGAGAGTTTTGAACAAAAATTTCAACTTAATTTTAAATTTTTTAAAATATTAATTTGAACTGATTGTTTGAATTTTATGTTGCAACACCAACACATCTGCTTAATTTCTTTTCCGAATTTTACATTTGAATTATATATATAGTACATTAGTACATCTTTTTTATATTTTTTAAACGAAAATGAGCATATTGATTGTGTATTAAATGTAGGTCACGGAATGGGAGAATTAATGAAGGATCATAAGTTTAAATATTCATTTCTTCCCAAGTTTAATTTCGTTGTCATCCTTGTCAAATAATGATATTTTGTTTTTTCTTCTTATATATCAAAGTGAATTTGTTGTCACATATAAATTATGTCGTTAAAATTTCACAAAAAAATAAAAACTATTTTGGTGGCAGCAACATGCTTATATAGTACCAATTTCTTCTTGGACCATATTTTAGAAGAGAATCAAAACATTTAATTACAACCCTATATTATGATAATATGTAGAACTAGAAGAATAGGTTTTTAGTGTTACAAATTCCACAATTTCTCTTTTTTCATTAATATTTTAAAATTAAAAAATTTAATTTTTAAATCTAAACCGTTGATGTTGTTGAATTTTACAAGCGATGCATTTCTATGTTATTTTTTTAATAAATTTTAGAGTTTATTTGATATTGATCAAGAGGTCAAAAAATTAACGAATGTTATTAATTTTAAAATTAAACAGGATCAATGGTTTGGATTTGAAAATTAATTTTTTTGAATTTTGAATATTAATGGAAAAGAGAATTTGTGGCATCTGTGGTAGAAAAAAAAATTTGTGGCACTAGAATCCTCTATGTAGAAAGTCTAGAAAGATGTTTTGAACCAAAATTTCAATTTTTATGTGTTAAAAAGAAAAAAAAACATTGAAATGGGTTTGAATTTAGTTTAGCAACACATGCATGTTCTTCAGTTCATATCATTAGATTTAATATATACGTTATTCTTATTTTTAGGTTCATTGCTAATAATCCATGTAATATAAATGAATTTCATCTTCCATTGTAAACCAAGATATTTTCCCCATTGTTTTTATCTGTTACTGACCTACGTACGTACTGTGGCAAATTGGCAATCTTTCTCGAATAAACCGAAATATTTTGCATAAGATATTTTTCAAATTCATAAATGTTTCCAATCGATAAATTAAAGAGGAAATCTAGAAATGCACAGGCGCGCAAGGCTATATAAAAATAAACGTCAAAATAATTAGTTTGTAATGCATGCAGACTATAGGATCTCAAACTTTTTTTTTTTTTTTTTTTTTGAGGTTGATAGGATCTCAAACTCAATTAATGACGGAACCACCATCAACAATGGGACTCGACATCATCCCTGCAAACGCGTGTGCTGAGGGTGATTCTGTGTATACCTTGGTGGTTCCTATCAACATCACGATCAAAGGCATCAACGAAAAAATCAGGGAGCGTTATAAATTAAAAATGATAAAGGAAAACCAGAAATTATTTAATATAAAAATTCAGACACCAAAAAATTTAATACAAAGAATTTTTTTTTTTTAATAAGAAGAAAGTTCCAACGCGTTTATAAACCGCGCCTCTCTCTCTCCTCTCAAACGCGTTTTATAAACGTGTTACAGGCCCTAAAACGCGTTTATAAAACGCGCTAGAAGCTGCAGTGATTGCGGCGAAAGTTTCTGACTTTGCGCGTTATTTTCTGATTTTACGCGTTTATAAAACGCGTAAGAAACCTTCTTACCCCTTTATAAAACGCGTTCGAGAGATCTAATTTCCATATAAATACCCAACCTTCTGTCGTCCAAAATCAAAAAAAAAAGGAAAAAAATCTGAAAAAAAAATGAGAGGAAAAGAAGAGTTAGATGGTGGAATGCAAAATAATATTAGTTGGTGCGAAACTAATAGCCATAAGGGTTGTATGCGGCACACTTATTCACTGATACAGAGTCGCACACAATCCTTATGGCTATTAATATTCCACCAACTTTAAAATAAAAACTTTCCTGTGGAATCTGTTATTACGTGTAGAGGACGGTTTGTTGGGCTGGGTCTACGAGCCATAACACCGCAGCCGGCATCCTTGGATGAGAATCTGCATACATGCAGTCATCCTCATCCAAGTCTCAGAAAAAGAGGGGGTCAATATGACAATCAGTCGCCCTACTTTTCTCTATTAGTTGCGGTGATGTTTTCTCTTCCCACCCTTAGCAATGGATCTTCTACAATTTTTTTTTATGTGGTTCAAAATTTTAATATCATGTATTTTGTAATTTTTTTTGTTGTGTATTGTGTGGTTCAAAATTTTAATAAATTGTAATTTGTAATTTGTATTGTGTTTTTTATTATAATGTTCATTGAGTTGTAATGTCTAATATAATTTAAATAAATATTAAGTCTTTTAATATTAATATTTCGAATTTCACAATAAAAATGAAAATGGATAAAATAAAAACTAAAATAAATTAGATAATAAAACTTACAACACATATACTACACGAATTGATACATATACTAAAACACGAATTAATACATATACTAAAACATAAAAGAAAACATCTAATTATAGAAAACCTAATTATAGAACACACAATAATAAAAACATCTAATTATAGAAAACCTAATTATAGAACACACAATAATAAAAACATCTAATTATAGAAAACCTAATTATAGAACACACAATAATAAAAACATCTAATTATAGAAAACCTAATAATCAGTCCAAATGATATATGTCATTTCCATTTAAAGGGTGATTTTCAAATCCAGGAGGACATGCCTGTTGCAAACGCAACCAAACGATTCCATCTCCACGTCGGACATGATATCCTCCATCCCTCTTAACTACATCCGTCCAATATTTCGGCCCTCTGACTTCAAAAACGTCGCGTTGAAAAACCTTCACGTAAAATTTGTCGGAAGGATAGTGCAAGTAGACGTGCCGAAGAATATCTCGTTTACTTATTCCTCCATCTCCTTGTAGAAGCACACCGGTACAAACATGACGTGGTTTAGTTGACATTATGTTTTCTCGGTTTCTTTTCTCTGCGTAAGTTCTCTAAAGTTTTTCCGAATTTTCGACGTGAATTTGCGGAGAAGCAGGACTATTTATAGACTCAACCCTTCGTACGCGTTTATAAAACGCGTAATAAGGTTTGAGCGTGTTTTATAAACGCGTACGAAGGGCTAAGTTAATGGAATTCAATACTTTCGCAGGTTGTCAGTCTGTTTTACTGTTTTACCTGGACACCACCTTCGTACGCGTTTATAAAACGCGTTCGGAGGCCTCCAACGCGTTTTATAAACGCGTACAAAGGTGGTGTCCACTTTTTGAGCAGCGTGATACTGTGTTTGAGCAGCGTTTTATAGCGCGTTTTTTGAGCAGACCCCTATTCTAGCGCGTTTTATAAACGGTTAAATAATTGCCTATATATATCTCAATTCGTTCTCCTATTTCGTATCAAAAAATCACAAACAAAAGACGCGTAAAATCAGAAATTTGAGAAATGGAGAAGGATCAAAACAATAATAAGATGGGGGAGGAAACATCCAAGGTGGGAGAGGGAAAACCTAATGTGGGAGCAAAAAGGATCCCATTATACGGCCCTCCGAAGAGAAGGGTCGTCTCTGCTGTACGTCGTTTCCCTCCAGGATGTGCCAGGAGCCCTGATTTTAGTATGGGGGTTAAAATAGATGAGAGTTCTAGTGAGAATAAGGAGGAGGAGAAGAATAAAGACGTTAAGGAAGTGGAGAAAAATTAAAGTTTAATTGTGCTAGAATAATGAAATTTATGTATTTTATTTTCTATGAAATTTATGTTATTGTATGAATTTATGTTATTGTATGATTTTATGTTTTATCTATGTTTTAATATTTATAACTAATTAATATAAAAATTAAGAAAAAATTTCATTACAAAAACTCTCATTAATATGAAAACAACGATTTAAATTAATAACAATTTTCATTACAATAATTCTCATTAATATGAAAACAACGATTTGCGGAGACTCATGGACAGTTGCCCAATTCTGCGAGAGCCTTCGACAGTCGTCGAGTTCCTCCCTAATTGGGTCGGCAGAACTATACCGCCCATTACCCATGATCGTAGGCAGCAGAGTGTTGGTCTACCTCAGATGATGATGAAGTTAGCGAGCTGTCCATCTGGGCCGACCTTCGTACATAATAACAGATTCCACCGGAAAATCTCTTATTACAATTTCGCACTTATTAACATTGAGAGGTGAGAATGAGAGAGGTGAGAATGAGAGCTGAGAATGATATTCAGAGGTGAGAATGAGAGATGCGAGAATTGGGCGTTTTATAAAAAGGTAAAGCCTTTTAACGCGTTTTATAAAATGGTACAAAGCCTTTTAACGTGTTTTATAAAAGGGTACAAAGTCTTTTAACGCGTTTTATAAAAGGGTAAAGCCTTTTAGCGCGTTTTATAAAAGGGTAAACCCTTTTAGCGCGTTTTATAAAAGGGTAAAGCCTTTTAGCGCGTTTTATAAAAGGGTACAAAGCCTTTTAGCGCTACGAGTTAATTAACTGCTTCTCAACACTAAAAAGTTCAAGTGCCTGTCAATGCTAACACTATAGAGTACAAAGCCTTTTAGGATTAGGGTTTTTTGTAGATAACAAGAATGCATGTCTGTCAATGCTAACACTAAACCTTTCAACATTATATTATACGAGTTAATTGTAAAATTCTCTTACAATACATTCTATTACAATATATAAAATTACGACAACACTTAATCTTCAATTATTTCATTTTTTCTTCCTACCGAAAGACAGTATATTGCCAAATTTCCCCCCAAACAATCCTTTACGTCCTCTCTTCCTTGATGTATTGCCTTGATCTGTTGGAAATCTAGCCGACTCACTTCTCATATTTCCAGATGCGACATCTCTTACCCGTGGATCAATGCTTATAGAATTTCTCTGTGGTTGTACAGATCCTTGGTCCTCCCTATTATTGTTGCTTCGTGGATCAACATGCAATGACATTCGTCCTGGTTGAATGGGTGTTTGACGAGTCCGAACCGTAAGTTCAGTACTCGCTGCCCTTCTTGGACTGTTGGCCCTTGTTGGTGGTCTACTGGTGTATCGACCGGATTGCAATGCGTCCATCGGATATGGCGGTTGGGGTGCTGCTTGTCGCGGTTGACTGGTTGAAGCTTCACCTTGATTTTTCTTTTTTGTTTTTCTTGTGGAACCTCCACCTTTCCTTCCTTCCATCCTATCCATCCACATCTCTGCACGAATGATTTTGCGCCTTCCTCGATTGACCAAACTCTTGTCGGGGACAATTATCGGACCTGTATAAACTGGCCACTCTTCCTCATCTTTGTAACAATGAAACCGACCTGCTGACCAAATCATGTGCTGGTTTTGCATGCTATAGTGACCATCCACAAATTGATCTACATTGTAATTTGTCTCCCTGCAAACAGCAATGACATGTGCGCAAGGGATACCTGTCAATTGTGATTTTTGGCACTCACATGTGGTTCGAGTGAAGGGCAATTGCACATCGGTTTGCTCCATGTCGGGTGGAATTTGAACTGTGTAATGGGAATAATCGTAGCCTACACCATCACGGTACTCCTCGCGAACTTTCACGCGAAATTCTCCAAGGTCCAATCTTAACACGAATGTGCTCATAAACTCCTCTGAGATTGAAACAAAAAGATGAAGTTAGTTCAAAATGGATTAAAATGAATGAATGAATTAAATTCTTTTTCTTTAAGTACTTACGTGATTTTCCATCATGCTTGATCAATTTATTCTTTACTCCTTCCGGCCATCTTTCTCCTAAACTCAACCTTTGAATTGCTTCTTGTGTTCGCTTGTTCATCCAGTTGGCACATTTATACCACGTGCCTTCTATAAGTGCTGTCACTGGTAATCTTCTCTCTATTCTAAACACATTATTCAGACTCTCCGATCCATTACTCGTCATTATACCCCACCGATGCCCCTTGTCAAAACTCTGAGCCCATTTATATAGTTTTGGCCGCTCGTTGTTGTCATTTTCATTAATTTTACCACAATTTCTTAGGTACTGATAAGCTCTCAGGTTATTTTCCTTCAGAACTCCCCAATTCTCTTTAAAACGTCTAGGGTTTTTCTTGTTAGCAAGTCTACATTTGAAAAAGTTTTTCAAATCAGCATCTTGTGACCCGCCAGCCTCCTTCCATAAGTTTTCCGCAACATGCTGCATGCAGAACCGATGAATCGCTACTGCATGCGCACCTTGTGCCTTCCAACCGTAATCTACGGATGCAAATACCGCTTTTATTGCCTTATGACGGTCAGATATGACACAGTATCTAGTGTTCCGGCCTAAAACTTCCCATCTAACCCAAGACATAAACCATCCCCAAGTATCCTTATCTTTTTTTTTCGCCCAATCCGAATGCAACCGGAATTAATCGATTTTCTGGATCATAACCACACACTGAAAACAATCTACCTTTGTATCGGCCCGATAAAAAACTAGCATCAATTGAGATAACAGGTCTGGCATATTTCATCGCTTCTATGCACGGACCAAAAGCCCAGGCTGCCATCTTGAAGACGCCAACGTTAGGATCGTTTGTAGGCCAAGAAACTATTGTGTATTTCGTTCCTGGGGTTGTCTCCTTCATTGCCTCCAGGAGGCGTGGAAGTTTATTGTAGGCCCCTTTCCAGGACCCAAACAATTGCTCCAACGCTCGCTCCCTCCCACGCCATAGTTTATTATAAGTCGGTTAAATACGTGGATATCTAGCCCTTATGAGGCTTCCTATGTCCTGGACACTTTTTCCCAAATTTTTTTTCAATTCATCCCTAACGTGTTCGGCAATGAGACTAGCTGTAAGGTTTGCGTGACCTTTTTGGCCCGGGGGTCTCGAACAAATATGCTCATTTGGATTGGTAGAGATCTTCCAATTTGTATTATAACTCTCACGTCTACCATACAATCGCCACTTACAATTCGGTTTTTGCATGCAAACCATTACAATTTTTTGTTTATTGCTAGTTTCCGTTCGAACTTCTCGATTTGTTTTGCATGAAACATCACAGACAGCTAGAATTAATTATTTTTTGGAACCGAATCGTTTACCAACAGCAAGTTCGCCTTGTGGCCCTAAACTACGCTCCGGCATACCAGCATACTCAAACATGGAAATATCACACAATTCACTTACAGGATGGTGCAAGTCCGTCCTTCCTGAAACGTATGACTGGTCGCAGTTTGAATAAAAAGGCACTTCTCTCTCGGAGAAGTCCTCCACATCGGTATATTCTTCTCCGGTTGGAAGGTCGGAGTAAGTCGCCGGACCCTCATCTTCATCACCATCGGCAACCTCGACTTCATCTCCTGATGTGTTATTGTCTTGCGTAGGAACGGACTGTTCGCCAGTGTATTGGTAAGGGGTGAATTGCTGGCCACACATAAGGTTTAAGGAAGTGTTTGGCTCACTGCTACCGGGCTCGTCAAGGGGTGTTAGGTTCAGATCTGGTCCCGTGCCATATACGGGGATGAAATCAGCATGCAACTCAATAATCGGTAACCCTCTCGTCTCGAATGTCTCGTGGTAAAAAAGGCGCCATTGATCTTCAGAATTTACAGGAAGAAATAGTGATTCATATCTCCCATTTACAATTTCATTGTAACGACCATGGATATTCAAAGTGTACTGGGTTTCTAAAATCTGTAGCCTGCTGTATAATTCATTTCGAATTTCAGCAAATGTGGTATGCATACTACAACCGATGTGGAAGTAAGAAGCACCAAAAGTTGGACATTGGTTGACATATATTGTAATTGTAGACATTTTTGGATTTGATTGATAGGTTTTTAAATTGTAAGAGATAATCTGTTGTTGACGATTTAAATTCTGCGAGAATGTATAGTCTTATATAACTTCAAATAACGCGTTTATAAATTCACAAACTTATAGACAGAAATGACTAAAGTTCGATCGAAATGACTAAAGTTTGATCGAATGATAGAAGTTGGAATGTTCAGACTTCTAGCGCGTTTTATAAACGAGTAACAAGCTTTCTAGCGCGTTTTATAAACGCGTTAATTGCGTTTTAACTATTCCGAAAGTTCAGGCTTCTAGCGCGTTTTATAAACGCGTTTTAAGGCCTGTAACGCGTTTATAAAACGCGTTCGAGAGGAGAGAGAGAGGCGCGGTTTATAAACGCGTTGGAACTTTCTTCTTATTAAAAAAATAAATAAATAATTCTTTGTATTAAATTTTTTGGTGTCTGAATTTTTATATTAAATAATTTCGGAAGGAAAACAGATACAGGATGTAAGCTTGTACTTGCTAACTCCTGACGGTACCTCTCCTGCAGTTTTTTAATGAAAAATCAAGATAAGGTAGCCTATTATAGGCTCCGTTTGGATAGGTGTGGGAAGAAGGGAAGAAGGGAAGAAGTGAGAAGAAGTATTGGGAAATGTGTAACTTTGTGAAGAGTTTGGATTGTTTATAATTTTTTTCTTCCTTCTTCCTTCTTCCTATATCCAAACGCTATAAGTAGGGTTGTCTAACATGGTAAATGGCACGGTATTGCCCTCTATCGTTATCGTGTCATTTACAAACAGTATGAAATCGGTATTGTCATTTACCGTTTCGTTTATTAAACGAAACAAATTTCTGTGCAATCAACCGTTCCACTTCAGAAATTACACATAAAACGGTTTGAAATGAGATTGAAACAGTTGGAACGGTATAACCAGCTGTGCCACATACCGTTCCGTTTCAGCCGAAACGTGGTGGCAAAATGGCAAATGGCTGCGTTGACAGGTATAATCATAAGTATGAGGTCCGTGATGGTGCGCATATCAGTGCAGTCTTCTCTCTTGTGCTCTGAACGGGTTCCGTCAGTTTTGATGTTTCAAATCATAATTACGGTTGTTTGGATGAGGGGTTGAATAAAGAATAAGAATAAGAAATTCGAAATGCGTGTTTGTTTAAATTTTTTATTCTAATTTTATGATTTTGTTATAATATGAATAATGATTCAAATTTCTTATTCTTGTATTGTTTGACCTAGTTTCACAAAAATAAAAAATTTAGAACTTATTTTTATCCGATTCCTTATTCTTGTGCATCCAGACACACATTATAAGTCTGTTTTTTTTCCCAAACATTTTGCATTTCTAAGCGGTAAAGACTTTATTTTCATAAAGTATATTGCATAGTTCTTAATTATCATCATTATTATAATTATTGCTTAGGGTTGATGTCAATATTGTGTGCCAAATGACGTTTGTTAGTTGGAAACAATGATATAACTGAAATATCATATCACTTTTAAGTATTATTGTATTATCATTTTATCACTCTTCATTTACTTGCAGGATTCATTTTTCTTTCTGTTATTATGATTTTTATAAATTTATTAATGCTCTTTTATTTGGTTGTCAATGCCAATATTTGCACTTTCACTAGTTTTGTGCTTCTAATTAATTATCGTCATCGTCGAAAGGTAAAAATAAAATGACCTATAACTAACATAAAAATCATAATAATTCAATTAATATGATCTATATATATTCACTCTGGACATGCAACAAAAAATGATATTTCGTTATTTTTTTAATGAAAAAAAACATGAAAAAAAGAATTGTCCCTTATTTCTTGACATCACTATTTGATTGATGAAAAAAAAAACCTATTTTAAATATAAAGGCAGTTTAATACTTCTGCATAAAAATAAAAATAGCAACATAATAATCAGAGTGACTACGCTCAATCCACTCTTGCCGCCTCTCCTATCTTACTTTTCTCGTCGGCCCCTAATCACCGTCCCCTCCTCGTATTGCTCCCGAATCCCGATTTTCATAGTACTATCAACAGTAACAATAATTTTTCAACTGTTATATTGTAATTATCCTAGTGTTATATGACGATTGTCTAACATTATATTACAGTTGTCCAAATGTTACATTGTAATTGTTCTACTTGTTATATAACAATTGCCCAACATTATTTTACAATTGTCCAAGTTTTATATTGTAATTGTCCTACTGTTATATAACAATTGTCCAATTTTATATTGCAATCATCTAACTTCTTTTCAAAAAAAAATTTACATTTTTTTGCTATTTTATAAAAATTTTAATCTAAATAATTACGAATTCTTCAATAGCAATGATTTTTAACAATCTCAAAAAAAAATTAAGAAAAATATAAACTTTTGATTATAATGAGATTTAAATATGAAAAATACATTGAACAATTCGAATTAATCATTAAAATTTAATCGGGACTGATTGACGGTCAATCGCAGGCTCAAAATGGACCTTTTCTCCGAGGGCATTTTTGGGCCTAATTACATTACTCCACGGATTAACACCATCACAAAACCAATCAGAGAAAAACTTTTCTGCGTAAAATGCTGGAGGTTACAAGCTTTTGTCTCTTCGCTTTTTGACCGTCTTTCCTGCCAGTGCCAGGGTCAAGGAGGCGAGAATTGTGACCTCTCCACCAATAAAATCTCACCACGTGGCCTCGTGCAATGTGCGCCCGATCAGGTCTCACATGTTAGCCCTGACCTCTGTTCTTCCTCAGTTGTTCCTCTTTAATACGACATTTAAATCATCTACCCCACTCTATGACTATGAGTCTATATATAAAAATAATTCCGCACATGAAACATTTTACATTGCCACTCTTCTTTCTTTGTTAGTGTTCTTCTCGATGGCCAAAGTTTTAGCATTGCTGTTCTCGTTTCTTATACTCGCTTCTGTTGCTTTTTCTGTGGTGGGTTTCACTCCACATGGTTGATGGTTCTCTCTAGTTTTTTTATTATTCACATGGTTGATGGTATTTTTATTTTGCACAGGTTTTGGGTGGAGTTGGGTATGACAGACTGAGTGAGGAGAAGGCGAAAAATGCACAAAAGGTAATTAAAGCTAGAGAGCATAATTTATTATGTATTTAATTACCTTTAGGCTTTGACTTGACTGTATATATATTTTTTTTCTTTGAAGGGAATGTATGGACAAGGAAGCTTAAGGACATCTCGTAAGTATTTTGTTTCGTAAGCATGAAAAATGTATTCTGTAATGTTAATTTCTTCAGTCAATTAAAATTGTGCACTTATGAAATTGCAATGCCAGCACCCTTATATTTGCAATTCCAACCCTTGAGGTCACATGAATTAGGGGAAAAAAAGAAGATGTATTCACTATTCTGTTTTTTTTAAAAGAAAAATAGGGTCAAGCCCCTACTTTTGAATTCACTATTCAGTACTTAATTGTAGTTTTTCTTATTGGTATCTACAAAAAATATCTACTCCTCAACTTGTTGGGAAACCTTAAAAAAAGATTCACCAACTTTATATTTCTGTTTAAGATCAAATTAAGTAGCTTTGATGTTTTGTAACGAAATCCTTGCCAAAAAATTACTGACGACATGGTTGATCTTAAAGACTCAACACAAAACAATTGTAGGTTGTTATAAACTATCTGGCTACTGGTTATATAGTGGGTTCTATTGAGAGTGAAATTTCTATGGTTTTTGTTAATCTTGAACTGGTCTTGGGCAGTGTGGTTTGACGCCTTTTTTTCTTGTAGAGTGTCCGGGTGAGTGCACGAGGCGGTGCTCGAAAACTCAATACCACAAGCCGTGCATGTTCTTTTGCCAAAAGTGCTGCCGAAAGTGCCTTTGCGTGCCTCCCGGCTTCTACGGCAACAAGCATGTTTGCTCCTGCTACAACAACTGGAAGACCAAGCGCGGCGGACCCAAGTGCCCGTAGTTTTTTAGTTCGGCACTTTCATCCGTTGTTACCATTAACTATGCTTAGTTAGGTGTTAAGAATAGTTATGTAGTCGTATTAATTAGAGCTAAGCTTAGTAGTGAGATCGTACATGCCTAATGGGAGTCGGATCCTCTGGTCGTTTTTTACAAACGACCACCTGGTCGTTTTCGATCTGGACCGTCTGATTTAATCTCAACGGTTAATATTTTTTCGGGCCTATCAATCGTGGTACCAGCACGGGACATCTATAGCCATTAAGATTAAATCAGACGGCCCAGATCTAAAACGACCAGGTGGTCTGCCGACCAGAGGATCTGGTTCCATGCCTAATGCCTCCGCTAAGTGCTGTCCTATTTTTCATCCTTCGGAAGTCATTGGGCCTTTTTGGGCCAATTGGGCTGTTTTTAGCGATTGTTGATTATTGATCAGTATCTCCATTGAAATAGCACGGATCCTGTCCTTTAATTATGTATCTATGTAGTATGCTATCTGACCTTCTACCTAAAAAGTTTTTTGAAGTCTATAAAGTAGGTTGCAAATAATCATACGAGGCCTTCTGCATAAACTAATGATTTTTCAAGATTTTCTATTATGGCATCATGTCGCATGAACTCGTTTTCTTCCTTCAAACTGAGCTTAAATAGCTACTTCATTCTTTTTCTTGGATAAAAAAAAACTCAATTCTCTTTTTTCAAATTGAGGCAGAAAGAGCTCATCTTCTTCAATTGAGTCACAAGAGATCTAATTCTTCTTTTTTTTCATGAGCCAAAAGACTTCATTCTTCTTTGTTTCTCCAGGGAGTATAAATGTAAGTTGGCATTTGGCAATTCAATTTAAACAAGAATCGAACCATTCAAAAATGGCAAACTTAATCATGCGTACCACTACGGTGAGCTTGAGGGGATGCTAGAGATATGATTGTATCAGGAAAGGAAATGATTAGATAGGAGATAACTGAAATTGTGTAATATCGGAGATGATTATCAATGTAATTGATAAATGAGAGTATATGATATTGATAGAAGACATATAGTTGAAGATGACTAGCTAGTAATATCATTTCGAGCAATCTATAAATACCCATATGATTGTAATCTTTCTACAACAGTTCAATACAATTTTTCATTTCCTATTAGCAACGCAAAATACCATAGCCTTGCTAATCGAAGCGCGTTTAAGTATAGGCGTTTCATATTCTTTCATGGCCTGCTCTTCTTTGATGAAATTGTATGCTTATTTTTTTTTTATTATATGTAAATATGAAAAAAAAATAGTTTCAACTATAAAACAAGAAAGTGATGCGTCTATCCCATTTGTAAAACGGCAAGCATTAGTCGTGACCCGGTTTTAATTTCATTATTTATTTTTTTAATTTAAAAGAGGCTTATTCTATTCTCTCTAATATGCAGCGAGCCTTATCATTCATAAGTTATATTTTTGGGCTACCAAATTCTTAAGAAAAGCCTAAAAAAATCTGAAGCTTAATTTTTTTTTTGAGAATCTTATATTTATCAAACTAAAATTTTGATTGAATTACGCCTACAAAACATAATACATCTGTATTATTCTTGTTTGATCAAATGGTCAGAATGGCATGTTAAATATACTCTTAGAAACAAAAATATCGGTCAATATGGTGCTAGTATATTTATTTAAAACTGTATTGTGAGAATTATTTAATAACTTTTTGTGTGCCTATCGGCTATCGCATTTCCCATATATTAAAAACATACTTAAATAGGCATTCTCAAACTAATGCGTAAAAAGTTAACAATGCACTTTTCATGGGCTATGTTTGGATGAGTCTAGAATAAGAGAATAACTTCTTCATACTCCCAAATTTATTATAAACAATCCAAACTCATCACAAAGTTACACACTTTTCATACTTCTTCCCTCATTCCTCTTATTCTCACACCATCCAAACGCAGCCATGACGAAGAGGCCGAATACAGTTTTTTTTTAAAAAAAAAAGAATTGTGCCAACTTTTGCATTATTGTTATCAAAGATAATATTTTTATTTACAAAATTATCCTAATTTGGAAAAGATAGGTGAATGAAAGAAAACTACTTTTGTCTGCCTATTAGATGGCATGATTTGATTGAAATCCGGTTCGCTTTTATCAAGTTGAATTTTGAAGAACCACACTATCATATAAAAAGAAAAATAGTAAATAATACTATCAGTGAATTTTCTGTTGCATCTTCTGAGGGAAACTACTATGCAGCGAGTTCCTTGTATGCATACAAGTATACAACTAGAAAGCTTTAATACTATCTAAATTATTGATCAGGGATTATATTGGAAAGGAAGAAGATGTACAAAATTTGGAAAAATTTCATTTGAGACTACTTGACAAACATGTGCATTTTTATTGTCATGGTAAATTAAGAAACTAGTGTCACGCAATTAAGTAGAAGGGGCAATGTGTCATAGCACAATTGCGTAGCAATCAGCTTAGAAAGGATATGATACAGGAAACATGACGAGTGGAGAAACAATCAATGTCTCCCTGAAATTGCGTTGCAATCGCTTCAGTTATTTCAGGTGACAAGTTAAATTGGAAATGGGACCCTGGAGGAAACTTCTCTGTTAATTCAACTTACAAGTTCCTTTCAACCTCTGGGCTCATAAAGACCGACCTTCCTGTTGTATGGAATTTCAAACTGACCCCGACCATCAAACTCTTTTGCTATTTCTGGTTACGTAACAGACTACTTACTCAGGATCGTCTGCTAAGATGGAATTTCAACTTTACACAAGGATGTGTGCTCTGTTCCTCACACGTTTTGGAGACACCAGTGCATCTCTTCTTTAACTGTGCCTTCTCTAAGGAAATCTGGCTGCAATTGCATACTGTTACTTCCTTACCTCTACCAATTGCACAAGAGGATTGTCCATCGACTTTCAACATCTTTTTGCAAAATGTCCCGACTGAACAAAAGCAAATTGCAGTTACCTTCCTCTCATGCGGTGTTTGGAGCTTATGGAAGGAGCGGAACTCAAGAACCTTTCGACAGGAAAGACATACTTCACACGCCCTATTTCAAGAGATTTGGCTTTGCGCGAAGGATTGCTTTAGACACTGCTGATTGATTTTTAATTTCTTTTGTTTTTATTTATTTTACTTTCTTCTAGGTAGCTACTGCCTAGTTTTCTAAAAAAAAAAAAAAAAAGATTGGCACCTGCTGTTTTTTTATTTAGTTGAAATTTTGAAGAACAACAGATTTTGAAACGTATATAACAATCCCAATTAAATATATTTTTATCAAATATTCTTGTAGCGTTCGATGAGGACAAAATCTATTTCATGGGTGTCTCCAATATGATCAAGCTCTAGTTGTAAAAACTAAAAAGCACCCGTTGAATTTCAATAATGAGATCTAGTACTTGGGCAAATCTAAGGGGATTTGGCTTGGTATCCCGTTAGATTGTAATTTTTAGATTGCTATTTTTCTTCTCTGTGAGTCAGAAATTTGCTGGTGTGGCAATCGCAACTATATGGCTAACACCTTTGGGTGCGTTTGGATCGTTGGAAGAAAAAAGAAGAAGAAGAAAAAAAATTATAAACAATTCAAACTCTTCACAAAGTTACACACTTCCCAATACTTCTTCCCACTTCTTTCTTTCTTCCATTCTTCCCACACCTATCCAAACGCACCCTTTGAGTCAGAAACTGTTCTTTCAAAGATCATTTAATTGATGTTTAGTTATTTGTTATTAAAGTTATTCGATAATGATGATATTCCTCTCAATCCAAAAAAATAATTAGAAATATCTCTTAGGCCCTGATCAAAATGATTTTTACGTGGGATTTCATTTCATTTCCTTTGTTTTTTTTTTTTTTGAAAAACACCCACCCAAAATAAGTAGCCTGCATATTTACTGATGATTTTTACGTGGGATTTCATTTCATTTCCTTTGAATTGATTTCATAGGATTTCGTTAGATCTAACTACATGAGAATTCCATCCAAATGACATCAAATTCCTTCATTTTGATCAAGAATTTTCCAACAAAATAAAATGAAATGAAATCCCACGTTAAAAACATTAGGATTTTGATGCGAATTTTCGATCCTGCAAAATGAATTTGCTTTGTATTGTCTGCGAACTAACAATAAATTCTCACATAATGCTATTAATCTTTCTTGTATGAAAAAGAAATAATGCTGGCGAATTTTGACAAAAAATTCTAGCCAGAAATAACTTTTATTCCATGTCTTTTATTACAAAGAAAAACAGGCAAAGAAAGTTTTCCACATTACTTTGTACGTACTAAACGATTAAAAAATAATTGTCACATTGTATCTTAACGAAATATTTTCAAAATTTTTGCTGACTTTAGAGATGGATAAGAGTAGTTGCCTCTGCACATATGATGTCATTTAATCTTTAAGTAGAACTTTATTTAAGTAATTAATGTCATTTAATTTTGTCTTGGGTTTATATATTGATTTTATTATTACTTGAGTTAGGGAAATTAATCACCTTGATTAATTTGTAAAAATTTTAAAATCAGAATTCTGTTAAATAGTTAAGCCCTCATGAATTTGTTGATAGCCCAAGTTCCCAAAAAACAAGTAATAGTAAAAATTAAAGAATAGCACTGTATGTTTTTGCTACTTGCTAGAAGCCTATAAATTGACATTCCCCCGAACTAGAAATAAAAGAAAGATAAGATGCCCACTTATGTCGACAACTCATTGCAACACTTAATAAACTTTGAGGCTTGAAAGTTGGAACAAACAAAAAAGAAAATAATTGTCCCATTCCCTCTGGTTTGCGTTCACCCTGGTTTAGCATTAATGTTTTCTAAACTGATACTACACGAACGTATTGTTAGAACAAGCATGCATGTTGACATGACACGATACGACATGATACGAGCGTATTGGTAGAATAAGCATGCATATTGACACGACATGACACGGCACGTTTATGGAATTAGCACGACATGTATGTCAGCGTCTTATGTCAAAATTGTGTCGCATTAGAGAGTTCCAGACATTGACACATCTTAATACAATACGAGTTGACACGTGACGCGATTAGACATGATAAAAATAAATATTATTTAAAATTTATTAAATTATATCGAGTTTAATAACTTTTATTCATAATCTTTTTTATTCAATCTTTAAATTTTTATTTTAATATATAAGTTAAAAATAAATTTCAACGGTTCATTATATATTTTTTTCTATTTTAAAATTATTTAAGTAATTTTTAATAAAGTTTTAGCAAAAAAATAAAATAAATTATAATATGATTTGACACGTATAACATGTCGTGTCATAATGCGTGTTGTGTTAATTAATTTCTTCACTTAACACGACATAACACATTAAAAATATTAACTCGTGCCAACACAACATGACACGAGATCTAACATATACGTGTTTCACACGAGACAACACTACAAATTTGCAATACACTATCTGGCATTGTTAATTTTTTTTTAATTAAAACTTAATTTACCACATGTTTGGCACTACTACATATGGCTTTAATTGCATGAATAAAGAATCATTTAGCTTATGGATTTTTGTCCGGATTAATCTCAGGTTCTATTATATCATAATTTTCTGGCCCGCATATGCACGTAAGATAGACATCTTCGAGTGCAGATAGCATAAATATGTGCAAAATGTAAAATGAAGATACCATATCTTTATTCCCGTGCACAAATGACAAATGCTGACGATGTCACATTTCATTTCAGTAGTACTTTTTTTTCACTAAATAAAAAATTAGAGGTACAAAGCAACAAGGCCGGCAATCCGACTTTGCTGTTGCGCGACACAGCGTGTAGCGCACTGCGAGCCGTCTGATTTTTATCGGATGGTTCACATTTTACGGGCCTATCAATCTAGGTTACATGCACGGGGCTCCCTTGTTCATTGGATCTTAATCAGACGGCCAGCATACCGAGCGACACGCGGTGTCGCGCGGCAGCAGATCTCATTTCACAAGGCCGGCTTTCTTTCTCTGATTGCATGAAATAAATAAATAAAATAGATTCGAATGGTTCATTTAAATCTAATACTCTTAATTAAAGATTAATTTAACACGAGCAGACTAAATAGATAGGATATTGTGAGATTCAAGATCAGGTAATTTAAACTGTCTATTGTGAATTACATGAATTAAAATACAGGAATTATAAGTGTCATCGGCAAATATACTATTCTAGCCATCGCTAAATATAAAGTGAGCATATACAGTAAATAAGTTGAACATATTGCGATCTAAGTGAACACTTACAAACAAATAAGTGTTGTC
Organism: Rhynchospora pubera; assembly: GCA_028095005.1. NCBI lineage: Eukaryota > Viridiplantae > Streptophyta > Magnoliopsida > Poales > Cyperaceae > Rhynchospora > Rhynchospora pubera. The sequence continues at coordinate 204,659,421 of CM051461.1, read as the reverse complement.
ATCACTTGTTCAGAAGTTTACATGCATATTCAACTAATTTTCATTGAACATATTTATTTGTATATGTTCACTTAGATCGTCTGTATGTTCACTTTGTTTGCTGTATATGTTCACTTTATATTTAGCGATGGCAGGGATGGCAAAACTGGAGTTGGTAGTAATCAATTTCCATTAAAATATGCATCAAATTAATTGTTCAAATCCGTAAAAAATTGAAGAGGAGAGCCAGTACATGACCTTTACATAGACTTCATAGCTAGACTTTTTTTTAGTTATGTTGGTTATTATTCTATTGTTAGATTTACTTGATGCATTAAATCTATCAAATTTTTTAGCAAGACTCAATTTTCTATTAATAACTCCTTAAAAATCTAGCAATTTATTTTTGATAGACTTTTTGAATCTTGTAATATCTAATGTAGCAAAAATAAATTGCTAGACCTTTTTAAATTGCTACACTAGATATTACAAGATTAGAAAAGTCTATCAAAAAATAAATTGCTAGACCTTTTTAAGGAGCTATTTATAGAAAATTGAGTCTTGCAAAAAAAAATTCTAGATTTAGTACATCAATTAAATCTAGCAATAAAAAATAAATCCAGCAATAGATCAATATTCAACATAAATAAAAAAGTCTAACAATAAAATATATCTTAAAAATCATCTTTTCTTATAGTGAGCTGAAATAAAAATTGTAGTTCTCTCCGTATTAATGAAAATGTTTGTTTCATTTCATTATTTCATTACAAATGTAATAGTGTGCTGATATTTTATTATATTTTGTTGATGGGAATGATATTTATTTGATGTTATAATTTTTCAGAACTATATTAATGGATCTAACAAAGTTGAGGAAAAATCGATATATATTTTTTTTCGAGGATAAATTGGAATTTACTAATCGGAATTGTTTAAGATCGTCCTCTGAATTCTATCATCCTCCATCATCTTCAGAATCCTTATTAATAGAAGTCCAGAGGATGATGGGGATGATAGAATTCAGGGGATGACCGTCAAGGGATGAAAGAGCTAGGAGAGGGGAGAAGGAAAGAGAGCGAAACAGAGATGAATAGAGGGGATGAGATCCCAGTGAATAATTTATAAACTAGAACAGTTATTGAACAATCATATATATAACCAAAACAGTTATATATTTATCAAGAACAGTTATATATTTAATCAGAACAGTTATATATTTAACCAGAACAGTTATATATATATATACATATATATATATATAACCAAAACAGTTATATATATTAACCAGAACAGTTATATATTTAACCAAAATTGTTATATATTTAACTAGAACTATTGTATATTTAACCAGAACCGTTGTATGTGTTAACTAGAACAGTTAAATAGAACAGTTGTTATTTCCTCTATGTCGCTACCTCCCCTCTGTTTCGCCCATCCCTCCCCCTTCATCCCCTCATCCAAAAAATGAAATTCGCTCATCCCTCCTCCCTCATCCCCTCATCCAAAAGAAAAACATGTTAATAGCTGTCAGGGGATGATTCCCCTCATCCTCACTCCTTTTTTTTCTTTTTTCGGAATGTAATTAATCTAACTGATGGAGAATGATAGAGATGATTAATCTAGAAGATGATTCTTATCAGTCTCGATTTACTAATGACTTTACGGGAAGAAACAATGTATAATGGACTTGGAAGTTGGAAGAAAGTTACCAAGTGGTTATGCAATCAGCTCAAGCATGAAATCATAAAATGTCTCAAAAAAGTATTTTGCTGACTTTTTCATCTATATTTATACCCAAAAAAATTGATGGAACGATGTTTCCAGGAAGAAGAGTAATAAAATTAAACAATAAGAAAATGGTGATCGGGTGGAATTCATGTGGGCATGATAATAATTTTAAATTGTGCTGTGCGCACTTTATAAGCATCTCATTTATTTTATTTTTGTGAGGCGTGAATTTATTTTTTTTATGGCGTTAAATTCGTAATTTGTGTTTTGCAGTCGTTATGCTGCATGTAGACAATTAATTATTCACTGCAAATTGCTCAAATAATATATACAAATGTATATACTAGTAGGATATGCAAAAGTACATGCTACACAATTATGTGTAGAAAAATGTTATGGTGCATCGTGATGTATTAAGAATTTTGTACATTGTAATAATATACGTTAGTTTTTTTGTGAACTAACAAATCTAATTTGACAAATCAAATCTACATATTAAAATCTCACAGCAAACCAAATTTTATATTTTTTTAAAAAAAATTACTATTTTTGTTTTTCAAACTTACCATTTATGGATATAAACCCTCATGATCATGGCCGCAAACAAAATCTTCAATACATTGTGATGCACTATAACATTTCTCCTTATATATATCTCTCATCCTTATAGACACGGATCCAAAAAAGATTACATGTGTTGAACAACAATATATTTTGATTTTATATCTAATATCTAATAAGAAAATAAATTAAGCAACATATCTATCAATCTCTCTTATAAATTGAGCAACATATCTTTATTGTCTATCATTGTTTTATTTCTTTATTTGTCCACGTTTGAGCCTTTGAGGGATTCTTTTGCTACTATTGATAAGGAATCATGAAAGTTTCAAATTCTAATATTGGATGGTATGAGAATAAGGAATAAGAATTTTAGGAAGAAAACATTAGAAAAAGTGTAACTTTGGGAAGAGTGAGAAGAGTGTTATTCCGAAAAGAAGAAATGTTGTTTGGATAGTGAGTTAGGAATAAGCAAATTAATATTAATTTAAGTAAATTATTAAAAAATTATTACTTTAATATTAAATAAAGTTCTAATTAAAGAGCACACATAATTTCATTTATCTATTAGTATTTAGATAATTTTGTTGAAATTATGTATATATAATTGTTGGAAGTATCTATTCCTAGGAAGAAGCTATTCTTCTCCTTGGGGTCGTTTGGATTGCTTAGAAATAGAAAAAATAGCTTTTTTCTAGGAATAGCTTCTTCCTAAACATCCAAACAAGTTAGGAATAAGAAGAAGAATAATTTCTTCCTAGGAATAGCTTCTCCTAGGAATAACATTTTCCAACAAATACATAATTTCAACAAAATTAGCTAAATACTAATAACTAAATGAAATTTTATGTGCTCTTTAATTAGTACTTTCTTTAATATTAAAATAATAATTTTTAATAATTTATTTAAATTAATATCAATTTGCTTATTCCTAACTCACCATCCAAACAACATTTCTTATTCCCGGAATAACATCTTCCCACTCTTTCCAAAGTTACACACTTTCCAATATTTCCTTCCTAAAATTCTTATTCCTTTCTTATTCTCATACCATCCAAACGGTCCCTTATTCCTAACTTGTTTGGATGCCTAGGAAGAAGCTATTAGCTCATTTGGATGGTATGGGAATAAGAAAAGAATAAAGATTTTGGGGCCGTTTGGATCGCTTAGGAATTTGGAGAATTTGGGGAAGTTGAAATTCCTAGGAATAAATTTATTGGGAAGTGTGTAACTTTGTGAAGAGTTTAGATTGTTTATAATAAATTTATGATAGGAAGATGAAATTCCTCAAATTCCTACCATAATCCAAACAGCCCCTTTAGGAAGAAAATATTGGGAAGAGCGGAAAGAAACTATTTCTAGAAAGAAGAAATGTTGTTTCGATGGTGAGGTAGGAATAAGCAAATTAATATTAATTTAAGTAAATTATTAAAAATTATTATTTTAATATTAAATAAAGTACTAATTAAAGAGCACACAGAATTTCATTTAACTATTAGTATTTAGCTAATTTTGTTGAAATTATGTATATATAATTGCTGGAAGAAGCTATTTCTAGAAAGAAAGTATTATTTTTCTTATTCCTTTCCTAGAAAAAAATTATTTCTAAAAAGAAACTATTTTTCGTTGTTCTTAAACAATCCAAACAAATCCTTCTCTAATATTATTTAGAAATACATCAAGAATACCTAATAGGAACGCGAATAAAAATCCTTTACAGCAGATCTAGAAAGCTCACATGTAGCGGACTAAATTTCATCCGCCCGATCTAATTTTGACAGAAAAATTTTCATGGGCCGCATGAATTTCGATGAGCCTGACGTTAATCATGAATTATTTATTATTGAGCAAGGTTCTAGTGCCACCACTTTTGGTTGCCACAACTTCATATTTTAACAATAATTAAAAATTTTAAAATTCAAATGTCGAATCTAAACCATTGATCTTGTTAAATATAAGGAGCAATGTGTTTCTATATAAGTTTTATAAATTTTGAAGTTGATTTGATACTCGATCAAGTGGTCAACAAATGAACGAATCTGGTTAACTATGACTGATTTATTCTAATACGTTCATTGTTCAATCACTTGATCGAGTATCAAATCAACTCTAAAATTTATAAATCTTATATGAAAACGCATCGCTCGTTAAATTGAACAAGATCAACGGTTTAGATTCGATATTTGAAATTTGAAATTTTAAAATAATGATTCAATATGAAGTTGTGGCAACTTGTGGCAATCAAAAATGGTGGCACCAGAACCTTGCTCTTTATTATTTAGCAGACAATCCATACACAAGCTGCTTTCATATCAGATAATCCATACACAATCTGCTTTCATGTAGCCGCCACAGAGTCTGGGATGTGGTTGCATAGGAACGCTGTCTGATTTAGCTGCATCAAATAAACACATGTTAGATTCTCAGTGAGGGAACCAACTTTTAGGTATAGATTCTGTATCAGAAATCCTAAAATAATTTCTACTGCACAATGTAACAAGTCAATGCCGGAAATAAAAACATAAAAAAGGCAAAAAGAAGAAGATGAAAATGCCATATTAGTGACTTTTATAGCCTCTAGTCTCTATCAAAAAAGTAAGAAAATTAAAATGAATTCACAGATTCTTGATTTGTGATAATGTTGACTCGCTACACTATCATTTCTTCTTTACTTGTCGTAGAAGACTTCTACTCGCACACAATTTCTGCATCAAACCCAATTCCCTTTCATACTTCCAAATCTGAGGTGAAAAAAATGACGCTAGGTAACAAACTCGTATCAAATTTAGATAATTTAGCATAGCAACGAGTTCAATTCTCTTCTATTAACCAATGAAATGGCGCAATCAAGATAGGTGGCGATTTGGTGAGATGGGACAGATTAAAGTGTCAAAGTCTTTATCTTTCTTTGGTTGTCAAAAGTGCTTACAAGCCATGAAGAGGAGCTTTCGTTAGTTGATTCATTTTACACACACTCTCTTTTTTTTTTTTTTCAAATTTCTACCTCCAGAGCTCTTGGATGAACCACCCGTTTGATTTATCGTTTGCATGATTAGACATGTGAAATTGTCGGATCTGGATTTGCTCAAACCCGGAAATTACTTGGCATTTCTTTTAGATTATTTCTGACATGATTGAAGAGCGGTTTCAATTTATTTAGGACTAATATATGAAAGTGACGTGATTAATTCTGCCACAATTTTTATCCTGTTGGACTTTTAAATTGTGCTAATTTCAATCTATGGGACGGATATTGTTCGTCCTACACGATCGTTATTACGTTTGGAATTTTAAACGACCAATTTAAACTATTCAATGCGCGATCTTCATATTGAGAACTTATAAAAAATAAAAATTTATTTATTTTTTTGAAATATTTTGCTACTTTTTTCGGTATTTTATTAAATACATGAGACGGAATTATGGACCTATACAATAATAACAATGATTTTCTAAATTACCCAAAAAAATAGTAAGAAATATTAAATAAATTTAAAAATTGATTTCTTATAAGTTTTTAATATGAAGAGTACATTGAACAATTTGGATCAGTCGTTTGAATTTGAAACATGAGAACGATCCTATTAGATGGAACCTCATCCTTTCCATTTATCCGACACTAACCTTCCTTATATATTGTCACAAAAAAGAGGAAAATTAAGTTGATTCATACGTCCCTTTTTTAGTCGATGTTGTTTTGGTTTTGTTTAAAAAAACTTAAAAAGCTAACTCAATTTTTGTTTGAAGTTCAAGAATTGAGTAATTTTTTTTCACAAATAAAGACCGACGTGATATAAGCAAAAAAAAAAAAAAACAAAATCAAGTGGCCTGAGAATAATCTATTAATCTACTTGCAAAGAACAATTTATTTGAATGGACATTTAATTTAAAAATAAGTTAGGAGATTTGACCCAATTTATATATATATAAATTAAACGAAAAGCATAACTTACCATTTTTAATGCCTATGAATCAATCCTCTGTTTTTCTTTTTTCTTGAAAGTTATTTTGCGAGTTGTTTATTTACATACAAAATAGAAACAAGTCCGTATCTTGCTATGAAATTTCAAGGCTATGTTACTTTATAAGTTTCATTACACCTTAGTTACGTACATTAACTACATGATATCTGATCATAAAAAGACAGTAGTACAATAACATGAGATTCTATTAAGATAGGTGATGAGAAAATAATCAGACAAAAAGAAATTATGTAAAAATATATGCATGCAAAGATAACATATTAGAACACTCAACCAACTTTACAAATCATATATTTAAGTAAATAATATAACACCAATACGTACGGCTAGCTACATTATTGTGCAGCAATGTCTTCAGCTCCACATGAGTATCACTTCGGCGTGATCAACAAAAATTATCAAAATATATAATTTTCCCAATATTTAAGTAGTAATATGTGCTTATAGCTAGGCCAGTAATATTGTTTTGATAATTTCCGAGGCTTTTATATGTTGAACAGAAGTCAAATTCATGATAAAAAAGAAAATAATAATTTAATATTTGATCGCAACTTGCCTAACTTCAGTGGAGAGCTAGGCCACTATATATACAGTGCATATATATATAGTACACATTATTTAATGGATTATAAGTTCGTAACTAAAATGCCGTAATTCGGCTCTAAAAATTTAATTCCAAAATGTACAGGTGGATGCATTTTCGGATCCGATTACCCATTATGGAGATCCAGTAATACCTACACTTTAGGCACAAGTGGGCCTAATCCAACGTGCGGCATGACCCACACCACAGTGACCGGCCTAGCCGTGATCATTTGATCAAGCTGTGGCCTTCTATATATGCTGTCCATAGGACAAATTATATCTAAAAAATAATAACTGTCATCTGTATTTTTATCATCGTCTGTCAGCGTTTTAACAAAGTGAACATATAAAATAGACAAGATGAACATATAGATAATCAAAGTAAACACATACAAAAAAAATTATTTTTGCCATCTCTTGTTCAATTTTTATATGCATATTCAACTTATTTATTTATAAGTGTTCACTTTGATCATTTATATATCTATTATTTGTGTTTATTTTGTTTAAGCGATGACAAGTAATGGCAAAACTGCAAATGGCAGTAATCAATTTCTAATTCTTACTACTTAATTACAAAGCATCTATAAAAATATCAAAACAATTGCAACTAAAGAGTGTAAACAATCTTTGTATCAACTATAGACCATTGATTTGTATGATCTGATCTATGGTCTAGATGTTGATCTAACAGAAAAGGATCAAATTACTGGATATATAATGTTTAAATAATACCCATCGGAAATAAATCTACATGTATTACTATAAATTGAGTCACATATCTTTATTACTTAACATATATATAAGTTTATACAAAATAAAAATAATATCAATTATTTTGTTTCTTTATTTGTTCAAGTATTAAAGACATCTTTTGCTATATATACTAATGTACATATAGAAGAAATACAAAGGGAGCCAAGACGACTAATCTTTGTTTGCACAGATTCGGCTGCATATTTTAAGCAAGGTGCCAAGCTATTTGAACCTTGCGTCGCATAAATATTAATGTAATATGAAATGGTTGAGATTTAACTCGTTTTTCTTTTTTCCTCTACGGATTGTAATTAGAAATTGAGACTAGAAATTAATCGTGTTTCACAATTTAGAAAAAAATTAATTGACATCCATACTTACTTTGCAAACATAATAAGCGTAACTGCATCAAAACTGATCTAGATGGATTAGTAATAGATAGATATATTCGTTATAATTTTAGCCAGACTGTGTATTAAACTTTGGTGCAATTTGGACAAAAGTGAGTCCTTCAATTGTCCTGACGGATGCTCATCAATTGAATTTCGGTTACACCAAATTTGACGTACAGCAAATAATCTGCAATTTTGTTGTATTATTTCGGATAATTTTTTTTAATTGTTATGACTTATGACATATGATCGCACATTTAATTTATCCTCAATACAATCTTATCTCATTAAACAAAATTACATACGAGGCATTTCTTCCGCACACAATTTCATAAAATAATATGATTACAGAAAATCGGCGACGATCCAAACAACGAGCCCACAATTACATTTGCATGTTTAATTTCTCCAAAGGAAAGTAAAATATATTGAATGCAAGACATACTCACCGAATGCCCCCACAGCCGCTATATCTGCAATGATTCCTTTATTGCTCTCTGCTAAAATAGTTGTTTTCGATGTTTAGAAATGGAGAAATAAACAAAGACCGGCACCATTCAGTCAGCACCTCCCCTTTAAATTAGAGAAATGTCATATTATAAACAATGTCTTTATTTATTTTTAATATTGATATGTACTTCAAGAATCAACGAATCATGCATTTTGATTTTTTAACCTTCTTAATAATTGGAAAATTGAAGTTGCGAAAATAGATTATCTTTCAATGTTCAGAACCGGCTCTTGAACTAGTGGTAAAAACTAACGTACTTTCAATGAGAGCTGTGGGTTCGAAATCCGACTGGTAGAGTCTTTTGTGACATTTCATTTCATAATAAGTTAGAGAACTTGACTCTTATCTTATCTTAAAAAAATTATCCTTCCTCATTTGTACCGTGCTTTTACAATTTTCAATTTAAGATTTACCAAATACTACTTGACCTAGTTATGACTACATATTTTGAAGGTTCTGATAAAATTGAGCGTGACAAAATTATTATAAATAAGTTTCTTTTGTATTTTGAAGCACAAAGCATGTTGCAAATTAATTATCACTGAAAGGTAAGCAAAGGAAATGAAAATTCTGTGGCACGCGACATATGGTGTAGCGCGTCACTTTAGTCGTCTAATCAAGATCCAATGGACAAGGGAACTCCGTGCATGTAACCTAAATTGATAGGCCCGTAAAAAATGAACCGTCCGATCAAGATCAGACGGCTCGTACGTGCGCTACAGCACGTGTCGCGCAACAGCGAATCCGGATTGGTAAGTAAAGTTAATTACATATAGCAAAATCATAAAATGAAAAGTAAAGTCAAATGTTGCATTTACATGAGGCAAAAAAAACTATGGCTCCGTTTGGATAAGGTGTGTGAAGAAGGGAAGAAGGGAAGAAGTGGGAAGAAGTATTGAGAAGTGTGTAATTTTGTGAAGAGTTTGGATTGTTTATAATAAATTTATTTTTTTTATTCCCTTCTTCTCTTCTTCCCACACCACATCCAAACACAGTCTATATATAATTTTAATAATGAACTTCTACGAGTGAACAAAATTATAGCCGATTCAGCATACGTACTATTTTTGTTTGCAAGAGTACTATTACAATATTTAACAAGTCAACTAAGGATACAATTATACAACTATGCTAGTAATTAATACAATGCATAAATATTAAAATTATATATAATATTTAACAAGTCAACTAAGGATACAATTATACAACTATGCTAGTAATTAATACAATGCATTAATATTAAAATTATATATATATATATATATATCTTATAAACAAGAATAATCCTTTTTCTCCCACTTCTTGAGTTTGTGGAGGCGGAACATCATTTCATAGATTTGCAATCATGAGTTTTGGAGAAAAAAAAGAAAAAGTGAGGTGCATTATTTAAGAAACAACCCACCTAGCTAGCCGACCCTGGCCCACCTCATTTCTATATAAATCCGACCCAATAAGTGATAGAGATGTTGAGCTACCTCCATTAGCATTTAGCGCCTCCCTTCTTCTGTCTCTCTCTTAACCCCGCTTCCATTTACTACACCAAAAAAAGAACGAAAAAGAAAAATATAAAACATTCATAAAACCTGTGAATCCAGAGTAAGATATCTTTCTTCCACCATAGCTGCTTCTATCTGTGCCTCATAACTGCTCTAATTCACAAGATATGGGGCTCCAACAAGGTCTCAAGAAGGCGTATGCAAATGGGTCGGTGACTCCGACACCTCGTTCGGGTCCAAAGGAGAAAGTGGTCAGATACAAGGAGTGTATGCGGAACCACGCAGCCAATATTGGTGGATATGCAGTTGATGGATGCACCGAATTCATGGCCTCTGGTGCTGAAGGCACACCAGGTGCTTTTGTCTGTGCGGCTTGTAACTGCCACCGGAGCTTTCATAAGCGAGTGGTCGATTCGGACACCGAGACAGATTCGTGTGACTGCTCCTCAATCACAACTGCTAGCCGATGATTATGATGATGATATATGACATGTCGACAAGATTGAATTTTCATTTCCCAGTGCTGTGATTGATTCAAGTTAACTGAATGAACAAATGACCTATTGGAGGGGTTATTTATGTTTGCTTTTTATGTCATTTCTTTTTTGATATATCAAGAGAGGTGTTATATTTTGTTTTTCTTTCTCTTTTTCCTCGTTCAATATAAGACAATTGAAGGAGGAGTATGCTTGAAGTATTGTAAGCATATTATGGGGTGTCAGGCGATCTTGGTCATGAAAATTCGGTAAAAAAAAAAAAATTTAGTTAAATTGTATAGAATATCTCGAGGTTTTGACGGCGATTGATAGAAAGTACTATCGATGTTTGGCAATGGCTGTAATTATATTAATCAATTTGGTTGAAATTTTTTTCTTCTGAGAAATTGTTATTTCACAATAATTATTGGGTACTGATGAAACAATGACTATCCTGTTGGAATTTCTGGAGATCGTACGTGCGTATAGTTTTCTTGTTGGAATTTGAATAATCCTAATTATGGTCGATATGCTTTGTTCATCTGGATTCAAACTTATATTGTATTTCATTACCAATGTTTAGTCAATAATATACTATTTAATTTGGTAATTAAAAGTTTGAGCTTAATAAGTTTGAATCTATGGTGAACAAAGCATAACGAAGAATATAATATAATATAAGTTTGAGCAATTTAAAGAAATTAAAGTTTGAGCTTAATTATTCAATATATTAATTTAAAGACAAATTTATACAAACGGAGAATTTATCCACTTCATAATCCAAATACTTTTTGTGTCAAAATTACAGTTATATTATAAAAATTATAAAAAAAGATAACGTATCAATTTATTATTCAACTAATATTTTTGCATAACACACAAAATAAAATTCTAAAAAATTGAACCTCAAAGTCCAAATCATAAAGTAATTAAGTAATTAAGTAATTATATCACAATTCCCAGTCAATTTAATTTTTAAAATTGAACTTTTGAACCTTATTTGTAAGTTTATGATCAAAATAGCTTTGTTCAAATAATATTGTCTTGTATATTTTCAGCTCCGATCCTCTTGATATACTGGAAAACGATACCAAATAGAGATGCACGAGCTGACAATTATTAGTACTAGGCATCAATAGTACACAAGATGACAATTATTTGTACTAGGCAGCAATAGTTTCATCATTTGGCAGAACAAATAAATGAATTTCATATTTTGCACTTACCTAGCTAGCTAATAAGTGACAAAGGTGATAAAATGGACACATGGAGAAATTAAAGCATGGACAGTATACATACTGGGAGAATAAAGAAACTATTGAGAATTTTAATTTAATATATATGTTTGATAATCGCAATTACTAATGTAACAATTTTAAGAAACTGCTACATAATTGTGCTTGCTTAATTAGAACTGAGTTACACAACCTTCTACTTAAATAGAATGCAAAACTAGAAATGCACTAAATTAATAATTACATTAATGTATATTTGCAAAGTAATTTGCAATTAGAATGCACACGCACTAATATGAAGAAACTATATTTTAATTTGGTAAAGCCTTAAATGCCAATATGATAAATGGATTTTACAAAACAACATCACATGACATATCTCCATAATAATATGCCTTCCATAGCGCGACTAGAAACCCGTAGGCAATCTTTTCTAGTTTCTACAAAAGTTTGTTACATTAAAACAAGAAGCAACAATTCCTATCCACGGAGTGAAGTGTTCATTTACTCGATTACTGAGCACCAGAAAGTTTTTTTTATTAAAAAAAATTACATTAGGGCCCAATATTAGAAAAGGCACATCTCATAACTTCTTCCAACTGCATAACTCATATAATATGTAATAAAAAGTAACAAATAAGAACCAATGGATATTTTGACCAAATTCAACTTACCTAAATCTTAATTAACTAAAAACATATGATTATTAGTGGAGATCTATGTGTACTAAAAGGAAAAAATTAAGGTCGATAACAATTTTTGTTACAAGTACGTGCACTACGCCATTTATTATTTTTTTTAGCAACCGGGCGGTGTTAAAATGCAGTGTTAAAAACCAACCGATTTTCATAGCTTTTTTGCCAATATATCTAAAAATGTGCATCTTATGTCATTTTTTTTATTGGGGGGGGGGGGGGGGGCGGGGTGCGGCTTCAAGGATGACCATCTAAAATGAATCCTGGATTTATATTATTATTTTTTAATTATTTAGTAACCTTTTTTATATATATTCATTTCATGCAAATATTTGGTGCAAAGATGGTTAAAATATACAACAATACGCGTGCTATCTTTGCAAATATTAGATTCTTTACAATAATAATAATAAATACGGAGCACATGCATTTCTTATAAACAAAAAAATGATAATAATAACATGGCTTTCAACTTTCAGGTTCCAACTAATTAATATTTGATTGGAGGAACACACTTTTCAAAACTATAATTCTGATTGCAACTTTGCATGCTACTTTGGCTCCGTTTGGATAGGTGTGGGAAGAAGGGAAGAAGGGAAGAAGTATTGGAAAGTGTGTAACTTTGTGAAGAGTTTGGATTGTTTATAATTTTTTTTTTCTTCTTCCTTCTTCTTCTTCTTTCTTCCAACGATCCAAACGCACCCTTTGGTAAAGAATCTAATTCTCCATGTACTGACATTGCTATTTTTGATTAATTTGGGGAATAATTAATATTGTTGCGTCTCTGAAGATTCCCAGTTTTAAAATAAAGACAATGCAAAGAGATCGGCGTGAAGATCGCTCCCTCTAGTGTTGGGCAGCATCTGATTATTAAATTTGGATTTGATACTTAATTATTAATTAATCTTATCTTGTTATTAAATCAGGTGTTGGGGCTCAACTTTTGAAGCTGAGCTTGCCTCAATCGAGGCTTGTAACTACTGAATAGCAGAACAATTCAGGGCCGCATGGTTTTATTATAAACTAGCAAACAAGCCCACCCGATTGTGTGGGAATAAGAAAATAAATTTGAGACGATTTTATTAGATGGCGATTTTGGTATGATGAAAGAGGATTGATTTTTTTTTTTCTTTTCTTTACTATGTGCACAAATTAAGAAAAAATAGGAAATGAAACAACCATCTGGGCAAATGTTAACACGGTCTAAACGAAAGGTTTAAATCTTTTATATCTCATTATTAAATCTACACCATTGATATGATCAAATCTCAAAAAATGGACAGTCTATATTGCATTGGGTAAACAATTGTTTGCTCATTTAGGTTCAAATTTTGGATAGACCTTTCGATTGGTGCTTTTATAAGTAGTAAAGATTAAGGCTTAATTTTTTTGTATATTTTCTAACTCTTTCCTATTTATTTATTTCTTCCTCTACTCTTGTGTATTTCTTATTTGTCACTCAACTCTTCTAAATGATTTCTTATTTACCTTTTAATTTAACCATATAGAATAATTCCGAATTAAATTAAAATTACAGAAATACCACTATTTTTTGCTTTCCCTCGTTTTCCCCTTCCTTTCTCCAGGAAGGACATTCTATACTAAAATGGTAGTTCAGCAACATCATTTCCGTTAGTTCAGAATGGCCTGATACTGTGATACACACAACAATATTCTAAATTGATCCAAAGAGTCCGACTGACAAAATTTTATAAAACTGATACATCCATCCGTACCATTCATCTCATTACACTGCCACACTGGTACATCATCCATACCAACAACCTGTTGGAGCCACCTATATTATTCATTTACTCATTGTTGATGGGAACAAGCAAAAACTGAAAAATGAAGTAAATATACCTCAAAACAAGCAAGACAAAAAAAAAAAAAAAAGTAATTTGCCTTGTTCACATTTTAGTAAAGGTCTAAAGGAATGTCTCGTTTTTTTTTTTTTTTTTAAGAACAACAATGTAAAAATGCATATTCTGAAATTGACGACAGAAACAGCAAATGCGCTGGAGGAGCTTAAAGTTTTTAGAAATACTCCAACAACAGGGTGGTTACAAAAGGAAATAAAAAAGGACTTATGCTATGATTTCTAAGGAAGGGAAAACGAAAATGGTCAGGGGTATTTCTGTCCTTTTAATTCAATTCGGATTTATGCTATGATTTTTGTTAATTATACATGGTTAAGTTGAAGGACAAATAAGAAATCATTTAGAAAAGTTGAGTGGCAAATAAGAAATACACAAAAGTAGAAGGAGAAATAAACAAATAAAAAAGAGTTGGAGTGCATACAAAAAAATTAAGCCATAAATTAAAGTTTTGTGTACCCTTTCCCTCAATAAAGAAAAATTAAATAAAAAAGACAAAATACTTTTTTTTAAAAAAAAAGTATAATTGAGGTGTAATCAGCATTTTTCTAAGCGTAATCAGCATTTGTAAAGATATAATAAACCAGTTACTATTTTTGTAAAAGGTCATGATTTCTTTTACATAGATTGTCAGACTTCCAATATTTAATAATTCAATAAGTTCCCACTCAGATTTCCAACATACGAGTCATACGACTGTTAAACTTGAAGAGTTATTTTTAATTTCTAGACTAAAATCTCTAAAAAGAACATTATGTGAAATTTATTGGAATATTGTTGATGTATATTTTTGAAAAAAATATTGTTGATGTATTAAATGAATCAAGATATAGAAAAAAAAACTAATTATAGTATACCATTTGTTTTGCCAATTATCAATTTCTTTTTAATTTTCTTGAGGAAAATATACTACAACTGACTTATTTATATTTATTTATTTTCAAGAGACATTAATATGAGAACTCCGGTGACAACCATATATGCATATGTCAGCTAAGGAGGTCCAATTAAGGCGTTGACACGAATTGTAAATTTGTAAATAATAATATAACGGAATTGAGATTGATGGAATTTAACGTCAGAACGACTCAGATAGCAAACCTTGGGGTCATATACCTCACGTGATATTAGCTAGATACCAATTTTGACTATGGGACTACTAATTAATGCCCCCTAAAAACTTTGAAAAGTCAACCAACTAACTTTTTTTTTTATTAAATTTATTTTGACAGGCAACATTTTTTTTAAATAGAAATTGTAAGTTCAAAAATGGACTGAAAATAATTTATTTATTGAAGTTCATGTGATAATGTAAATATATATTGGCATTCTGGCAATTAGTTTCTATAGTTTTATACTTATACAATTCAAATAAATCTTACAGTTATTAACTACGTACATAAATAGTTACCCTAGTCCAAAAATGTCTTAAATTAATTTAAGAATATAAAAGTTTAAATTAGATACATTAAACAAAGGAATATTAAGATATATGCCCCCATGAAAATTAATAATTAGCGATGTACCACTCTTAATTATAAATTAGTTTTATGTCACTATAAAATTTTAAAATTAGTTTTATGCCATTAACTTTTGTCAAAATTAGAGATATGTCACTCTAATAAGAAAAATACCACTATAAAATTTTAGACTATCCATATTACCGTAATTAGATTAAATCATCACAAAAAAATTATTGACAGGAAATAAATTTAGAAAACTTAAATTTAAAAAATTTTAGATTTTCAAATTCTAAATTTTTTTTATTTTTAAATTTAAACAATTTAAATTTTGAAATTTTCAATTATTTCAATTTTGAAATTTTAATTTTTCAAATTTCAATTTTTTTACTTTTGAAATGTAAATTAAGAAAAATAATTTTGAATTTGAAATTTGAAATGCCTATTTCTTTTGTTGATGGTATAAAGGCAATGATTTATTTTGCGATAATATATTTCTAAATTTAATGTTATTCACGTATTTCTAATTTTAGAAGATATCTGTTACTATTCATCCTAAATTTCGCTAATTTTTGTTTATATTATAAGAATTTAGGCGTATCGAAACGTGTTGAAAATTTGAACAATGTTTATTTTCAAGTCTAAGCTAAGCCAAAAGCCAGCGTAGAGTACTTCATTTTTTCAAACAATACAGTAAACTAATTTGCAAAGTCAATTGGAAACTGGGGAGCTGAGAAGTGAAAAGGGAGAGATGGGAAGGTCAGCATTGCCACTTGCTGATGAAGCACGCAGCTTGTTAATGCATCAAGGGAGGCGAAGTGGGAGAGCGTGCTTGTCAAAGAGTTAATTTCAGTAAATATAAATATATATTTTCTTTCAATATATATGAACAGTTAAATGCATCGAAAAACACAGAATACTTGTTAAAAAAAGATAATAATCAAATTCAGTGGTTCCCCCATAATTGGTGGGGAAAAAAAAATGCACTTCTTCATTTGTTTTTTTTTTTAAAAAAATATCAATTACGATGGGCTATGAATGGGTAGGGTACGATACGGTAGAGACAATTTTCATACCCGTACCTATTAAAATTTTCTTTATCCATACTCTACTCTTATCCGTTAAAATTTGACTTTATCCGTACCCTACCCTTACCCGTTAAGAATTAACGGTAAGGGTAGAGTAACGGTAGAAAATTGGTAATAATCTTAATAACTCAATGAAAAAATATTATACAATAGAGATAAATAAATATTATATGATAAATATATTAATAAAGTGCTGTTAGAGATATGTCTTAGAAGTCAATCTTATTAGGCTACTTCTATAGTTTATGTTATTGATGATTTCAGATCATTTGTTCTTTGATTTATTCGTTGACAATTCATTCAGGTTGAGGATCTGAATTATAGATAACTGTTATTCATTTAGTAGTAAATGACAACGATAAATCTAAAAGTCCATAATTTTGATAATTAACAAAGGACATTAATTATCAATAAGATTAGTATGCAAGTTAAGTGATGATTAAGTTCTATAAATCATAGGTTAAGAGTAACCAACTTAATTGCATATGTGTATGTTATAGAACATAATACAGGACTGGACCCCACGAAATAAATATATGGATTGTGTTACGTGTCATTATTTATTTCGTTATGATTTTGGTTCTAAGTTTGATATGATTATTCTTTCCACATGAGGATATGTTCTATAAATCATGTCTACTGCTGATTCCTGATAAAGGCTGCTATACGGACTTGATTTAAGTTCTCTTGAATTGTGCGGGAAAAAGCTAATGATCAAGAAAACCGTATGTCCCTCATTAATTCACTTAGTGAGTGACGATATCTGTTTGGACCCCTTGATGGAGATAGATTGTTTGCTAGCAACTGATACAATTATCTCTTGATCAAGAAACATATAATCTGCAAGAATGACACGTTCCTATCTTGGATTATACGATGATATCGTGTGACATAAGAATCAAAATAGAGAAACATAATTATTCTCTTATGCATGATTGAAATATTGTAGCAGTACACTATTTATGCGAATTGGGAATCATAACGTGTTGCTAGATACCGCTTATGATTATTGGAATTAAATAACAATTTAGTTCCATGTCCAACAAACCATAAATCTCAAAGGGTCACACAAATAGAGTTTTGACCAAGACAGTGCATTATTTATTTATTCGCAACAGTGATAATTGCGATAAATATGACGAATTGATTAATTAATTATGTACCGTTATAGAACGTACTAATTGATTAAGTCAAACGGGTCATATAGAAATAAATAATAGCATAAGCTAATCCTAGAATAATTATTAATTAGTTAATAGTTATTTTGGTTCAACTTAATTTAATATAAATAGTTATATTGAATTATTGGGCTAATTTGTATATAGAAAATTTATAGTCCAAACAAAGAGCAATTGAAAATGGATTTAATTATAAGAATTAGAGCCCATTTAAGAAGGAGTAAAAGGCCCATAAAGCCCACTATAGGGGCCGGGCATAGAGTGGTTGGTAGGGATGGCAATTGTGAAATTTCTAGCAAGTTGCACCTAGGGTTGATTGGCTATAAAAGGACTCCTAGGGATCTATTTTCTCTCTCGTCTCTTCCTAGCCACCACCACCCATCCCTCTCCCCTCTCTTGGCCATGCGCCGCCCCTCCTCCTCCTTTCTATTGCTCATGTGTTGAGCCACACACCCTCCATTAATATTTATTTGTTGAAGTAGAAGAGGGTGTCATCTTAGGATTAGCTTGGTTCTCATTGAATTTGCTAGCACAAAATCAATTAGAGAGCTTGGTTAATCTTTAGGTGGACTCGAGACGATTTGGAGAAGAAGGAAAAGCACGCCACCGATTTTTAGGCCGAGGAATCGAGCTTCTTGGTTGCTATACCGAGAGAGGTACAAACTTCCACCTTATTCTCTTGTGTCTATTGAACTTGAGTACTAGACCGATTATGTGTTGTTTTAATCGCTTAATTAAGGGTAATTAGCATAAAAATTAAAATGAACACTTTCCTAACAGTGGTATCAGAGAACAAGGTCGTACTTAAGTTAATTTGACACTTAATTAAGAGAATTTGACTAATTAATGGATTAGTAGAGATGATGCGTTTGTTTGCTGTCTGAAAATGACATTTTCTGTGCTGTTTCGCGTTTTTCGCTATGATATGTTCTCTGGAAGATTTTTCCATCTACATGAAAGTTCTAGATCTGTGGATTGTGATTTGTTTTTCGTTAGATTCACATTTTTTCGAAATTGTATGGATTTATTGTGAATAAAACGGCGACAGTGCGCAGAACCAGTTTCTGCTTGCACTGTCCTATTTGAATGGCTTGAAAGATTTATATTTTGAATATAAGTATCAGTGTTCTATGGCTAGAATTAAAGAGGACTTGAAACTCTTTCTGTGCATGTGTAGATTGTTGCATGACTCGGATTAATTTGTGGGCTTTCAAGTATGAAAATGAAGATATTGTCAGATCCAGTTTATTGAGCAAATCGATTGTTCTAATAAACTGTACCAACTGAGAACTTATTTAAAAATTCTGTTTAAATGGAGTTGTTCTATTTTGAGTTAGTATTCCAGGAAAATTAATTTCATAATTTTTCATGGAAGTTTGGACCTTCAACTAGGTTAAAATATTTCAGTCGACAGTCTGTTCCAGTACAGAATTTGTCGATTGTTTAGCATGTAACTTGATTTTGTTGAACTGAACTTGGTTGTTTTCTTTTCATGGATGATTAGCCTATAGTCTAAACTAATTTTTCTATGTATATTGTATATATAAAAACTGGATAGAAGGTGGTCTAACAGACCAAATGATTGAGAGGATAAGCTGAAAATCTCATAACGGTGTTTCGTGCAATTGTAAGAGATTTGTCTTTTTTTATTCTCCCAGACGGTTTAAGATCTCTTCTTGAAATTTTTACTGGTAATCACAAGTATGATAAGGAGCTTAAATAATTTATTTCATAATTTTTGGAGATATAAAACTATTGATTTTGTTGGATTCCATTAGTTATGTTTTTTGGTAAATTACTGTTTTTCTAATTATTCAAACTCGTTGAAAACAATTAGAATACTCCTTGTTTGATCTCCTTTCAGTTATGGGATGTTGAAAGAACTTTCTAAATGAAATTTAAACAAGTTTTATTGTTTAAAATTGAAAATTTGTGCACGGAATTTGCTTATAGCAAACAATACGCAAAGATACTTGAAAATCGTTAATTGGAAACAAAGTGCTTGTATGTGCTAACTTTGTTTTGTAGGTGGAAAGTGGGTTTAGTAAGGCTCATGACTCAATGCCTTGTGGTTGTAAATTGAATGCATGTGTGAATGTTTGTAATGCGGCCTTTGGTGCCATTAATTAATTAATTTGTTGATTAATTTTAATGTAACTTGTGTGGCTTGCATGCCCCCTAAGGCTAGGATGGGAATATGATATTTTCACATGTATTGCGTTCCTTTATTTTATATAGGATTTAGATCCTTATAGAATTTAGTGGGAGGGACAAGGATTAGATTAGCTTTGCTTCATGGATGATGTTGCGAAACTAATGCAAGCGGGAGCCATACAAACCCACAACAATGAATGAGATGCTTGTATGATTGCTTTGTTATAGGATAGGTATGGGTGTATGCTTACACGACCACCAAACAAGTGTCATATGGTTATTTGTCCCAATTAAAAAGGATTAAGTTAAACCAATATCACTCTCCTTCTTTCTATCCCCTTCTACGTGCTATGATCGTTCATTGATGCATTCTCGCGACGCGGGACATCATGTTCCATCATCCGTGTCGGGGTGTAAATCGGATTTACAAGGAGCAAATAGAAAGAAGTAACTTAACAATGAATTCAAATCGGATTATTCATTGGAGTGAAGTTCGTTAATCGAACCAAGAGTCATAAGAATTGTATGATTGGTTGGAGAACCTATTCCATATTGGTTAGCGTAATGTTGTGCCGACGCCGTCATTGCATTAACAAATAGTGGAAGTCTTGAAAATTCACTACATTTAGGGACATATTTTAATGTAGTGGATGTTTTACTTAGTTAAAACAAATCTTAAAGCATAAACTAATTGACCTTAAACTTATGTATTGTTGTAGATGTCTTCCTCATCTTTTCGCTACGTTCTCTTCTTGAGAAGGAGAAACTCGCTCTTAACGGTGCCAATTTCTTGGATTTGCATCGCAACCTAAGGCTTGCCTTTAGGTATGAGAAAAGAGAGTATCTCCTTACCACTCTCATGCCATCGGCTCCTAAGGCAACCGCTACTCAAGCGGAAAAGGATGCCTATGAGATGCATGAAAACGAAGACATGGAGATGTCCGTCGTGATGGTGGCAATCATGGAATCCGAGCTCCAAAAGGAGTTCATGGATAGCGGCTATGGAGTGTTCGATATGATCACTCGCCTATCCAACATGTTCCAAATAAAGGCTCACACCGAAAGGGCCCGTCTCATCAAGGCCGTCGCCAACACTCGTTTGGCCGAAGGTCATGAAGTCGGGCCACACGTCATGAAGATGGCGGGATTGTTTCGGTAGCTCGAAAAACTTGATACGCCTTTCTCCTCGGGGGCGATTCAAGACTTCATTCTCAATTCTCTCCCTCCAAGCTTCACCGGTTTCGTTGTGAACTATTGGATGAACGGCATGGACAAGAGCATGAATGACATCCAAAACATGATCATTGAGACGGAGGAGAGTCTTAAGAAAGAGAAGGGCCAAAAGGATGTTCTTGCGGTGAGTGGAAAGAGCAAGAAGATAAGAAAGCGTTGTCGCAAAGGCAAAGGCAAAGGCCCGGTGACGCCCCAAGGTCCGACCAAGGGTGCTCCCGTGGGTTCTAAGAAGAAGAAGAACCTGACTACTTCCGAGACCGTTTGCTACTACTGTAGCAACAAGGGCCATTGGAAGAGAAACTGCCCCAAGTACCTAGCTGAAAAGAAGGCGGGAACCGTCCAACCTTCTACCTCAGGTATATTTGTTATCGAAACCCTTCTCGCTAATTCTCACACAGATTGGGTATTTGATACTGGTTCGTGTGCTCACATTTGTCGAAATGTGCAGGTTCTAAAGAATAGAAGACGGCTCGAGAAAGGCGAAGTTCAACTCCGCGTCGATAATGGCACGTGCGTCTCCGCTATGGCCGTTGGGAGCGTGGAACTAACTTTGCTTTCCGGTTTTGTGTTGGAACTCAAGGATGTTTTTGTAGTTACATGTATCACTCGAAACATTGTGTCCGTTTCATGTCTAGACTTGGATGGATTTGATGTGGTAATAAAGAACAAGTGTTTGACTTTGTTTCGAAATGAAGTTCGTTTTTGTGATTCACATTTATTGAATGGTCTTTATGTGCTTGATTCGAATGGATTTGTTTTGAGTGTTGAAAATGACAAAAGGAAACGTAAGATTTCACATGAGAATGCGACTTTAATGTGGCATTGCCGCTTAGGTCATATCCACGAGAAACACATCAAGAGACTACAAACCGTCGGTCTTTTAGATCAATTGGCTTTCGAGCCAATTGACACTTGCGAATCTTGTTTGATGGGTAAGATGACCAAAGCGCCTTTTCCCAACAAATGGATAAGGACAAATGGTTTACTAGATCTCATACATACCGATGTATGTGGACCTATGAGCATTTGTGCACGTGTAGGTTTCTCATACTTCGTCACGTTCACTGACGATTATAGTAGATATGGGTATATCTATTTGATGAAACCTTTGACAAGTTCAAAGAGTTTAAAAGTGAAGTTGAGAACCAACTTGATCGAAAGATCAAGGCCTTACGATCCGATAGAGGTGGTGAGTACTTGAGCCATGAATTTGGCGATTATCTAAAGGAGTGTGGAATCATTCCACAAACTCACTCCACCAGGAACACCACAATGGAATGGTGTGTCTGAAAGGAGGATTCGAACTTTGCTAGACATGGTTCGATCGATGATGAGCCAAACAGATTTGCCTATGTCTTTTTTGGGTTATGCAATTGAAACCGCAGCTTTTACTTTGAACCGTATTTCGTCAAAGTCCTTTGAAACACCCTATGAGCTATGGTTTGGTTCGAAACCTAGCATGATGTTTCTCAAGATTTGGGGTTGTGAAGCTTATGTGAAAGGCTAGTGAGCGATAAGTTTGGACCCAAATTGGACAAATGTTATTTCGTATGATACCCTAAGGAAACGAAGGGTTACTACTTCTATAACCGTGTCGAGAACAAGATAGTTGTTGCACGACATGCAGAATTCTTGGAAAAGGAGTTTCTCTCAAGAAAAAGTAGTGAGAGCAACGTGGTTATTGAACAAATTCAAGAACCAAAATAACAAAACATACCTCAAATAGGTAATGTGGTTGTTCCTAATGTGGTGCCAAATGAGGTTGCACCAAATGAGATTGTAGCCGAACCCATTCCACAAGTTGTTGCGGAAGAAGCGATTCAAGAACAAGCTCCCTCAAATGAAAACTCAAACATATCGCGAGTCGATAATGTTGAGGACGCACCTACACTTGAAGTTAAAAAACAAAGTCCACAAACCGTTATGGAACAAGTTCAAGAACCTCAAGCATCTACCCTACGAAGATCGGCAAGGCCAAGTCGTCCACCTATAAGATATTTAGGTTTGCACGACGTTCTCGTCATGGAGAACGATGAGCCTTTGACCATTGATGACATAAAAAGAAAATCCGACTCCAAGGAATGGCTTAAAGCCATGGAATCCGAAATGCAATCCATGTATGACAACAAGGTATGGACCTTGGTTGATCTTCCCAACGGAGTAAAACCCGTTGAGAACAAATGGATCTTTAAAAGAAAGGTCGACATGGATGGAAACTTGACCATTTACAAAGCACGACTCGTAGCGAAAGGTTACAAACAAGTTCATGGTATTGACTATGAAGAAACCTTCTCGTCCGTCGTTATGTTCAAGTCAATTCGGATCATGTTAGCAATTGCCGCATTTTATGATTATGAAATATGGCAAGTGGATGTCAAAACCGCCTTCCTAAATAGAAATTTGAAAGAGGATGTGTATATGACACAACCCGAGTGTTTTGTGGATCCAAAGAATGCTAACAAGGTGTGCAAACTTGAAAGGTCCATTTATGGATTGAAGCAAGCATCGAGGAGTTGGAACAAATGCTTTGATGAAGAAGTGAAGAAATTGAACTTCGTCCAAAGCGAAAGGAACCTTGTGTTTACAAGAGGATTAGTGGAAGCGTGGTTGTGTTTCTTGTTCTATATGTTGATGATATTCTTTTGATCGGGAATGATATCCCTGAGTTGAATGCAGTTAAGGATTCATTGAAGAAGGTGTTCTCAATGAAAGATTTGGGCGAAGCCGCCTATATCCTAGGAATCAAGATCTATAGAGATAGATCAAGAAGGATGTTAGGCTTGAGCCAAGATGCATATATTGACAAAGTGTTGAAAAACACAACATGGCTAATTCCAAGAAGGGATTCTTGCTTATGTCACATGGCATTTTCTTGAGCAAGTCTCAAAGTCCGACCAATGATACAGATCGTGAATACATGAAGAAATTCCAGTATCCATCTGTGGTCAGATCAATCATGTATGCCATGCTATGCACTCGTCCTGATGTGACACATCCGATTAGCGTGACTAGTCGATTCCAAGCCAACCCCCGCCTGGCACACTGGACTGCAGTCAAGAATATCCTCAAATATCTCAAGAGAACAAAGGATAGCATTCTCGTATATGGTGGAGACCAAGAGCTCGTTGTAAGTGGTTACACCGATGCTAGTTTCCAAACCGATCGAGATAACTCAAAATCACAGTCCGGCTTCGTATTTCTGCTCAATGGTGGTGCCGTTAGTTGGAAAAGTTCCAAGCAAGATACAACAACCGATTCCGTCACCGAAGCAGAATACTTAGCGGCTGGTGAAGCAACGAAAGAAGGTGTATGGATCAAGGAGTTCTTGACCGAGCTAGAGGTGGTTCCAAGCATCTCAGGTCCAGTGGATATCTACTGCGACAATACGGGAGCCATAGCTCAGTCCAAGGAGCCTAGGTCTCATCAAAAGACTAGGCACATTCTACGACGATTCCATCTCATCCGTCAGTTGATCAATGATGGATGAGTCAAGGTCAAGAAGGTGGACGGTGCCGCGAACACAATGGACCCTCTGACAAAACCTTTATCTCGAGCCGCACATGAGTTGCACGTTGCATCCATGGGGATTAGGCGTATGCATGAGTGGCTTTGAGTTGTATCTTTTATTACTAGATTTTAGTTTGAGACATGTATAATTTAGATATTACATTGAGTACTATGCACTTGCTAGAAGTCACCATTGATTGACTCTAGGCAAGTGAGAGATTGTTAGAGATATGTCCTAGAAGCCAATCTTATTAGGCTACTTCTATAGTTTATGTTATTGATGATTTCAGATCATTTGTTCTTTGATTTATTCGTTGACAGTTCATTCAGGTTGAGGATCTGAATTATAGATCACTGTTATTCATTTAGTAGTAAATGACAACGATAAATCTAAAAGTCCATAATCTTGATAATTAACAAAGGACATTAATTATCAATAAGATTAGTATGCAAATTAAGTGATGATTAAGTTCTATAAATCATAGGTTAAGAGTAACCAACTTAATTGCATATGCGTATGTTATAGAACATAGTACATGACTGGACCCCACGAAATAAATATATATGGATTGTGTACGTGTCATTATTTATTTCGTTATGATTTTGGTTCTAAGTTTGAGATGATTATCCTTTCCACATGAGGATAGGTTCTATAAATCATGTCTACCGCTGATTTCTGATAAAGGCTGCTATACGGACTTGATTTAAGTTCTCCTGAATTGTGCGGGGAAAAGCTAATGATCAAGAAAACCGTATGTCTCTTGAATGGTTTGCTAGCAACAGATACAATTATCTCTAGACCAAGAAACATATAATCTGCAAGAATGACACGTTCATATCTTAGATTATACGATGATATCATGTGACATAAGAATCAAAATAAAGAAACATAATTATTCTCTTATGCAGGATTGAAATATTGTAGCAGTACACTATTTATGCGAATTGGGAATCATAACGTGTTGCTAGATACCGCTTATGATTATTGGAATTAAATAACGATTTAATTCCATGTCCAACATACCATAAATCCTCAAAGGGACACACAAATAGAGTTTTGACCAAGACAGTGCATTATTTATTTATTCGCAATAGTGATAATTGCGATAAATATGACGAATTGATTAATTAATTATGTACCGTTATAGAACGTACTAATTGATTAAGTCAAAGGGTCATATAGAAATAAATAATAGCATAAGCTAATCCTAGAATAATTATTAATTAATTAATAATTATTTTGGTTCAACTTAATTTAATATAAATAGTTATATTGAATTATTGGGCTAATTTGTATATAGCAAATTTATAGTCCAAACAAAGAGCAATTGGAAATGGATTTAAGTGCCTACGGGCCCTTCTTCAAAAAAAAAAAAAGAAATGGATTTAATTATAAGAATTAGAGCCCATTTAAGAGGAGTAAAAGGCCCATAAAGCCCACTATAGGGGCCGGCCATAGAGTGGTAGGTAGGGATGACAATTGTGTAATTTCTAGCAAGTTGCACCTAGGGTTGGTTGGCTATAAAAGGACCCCTAGGGATCTATTTTCTCTCTCCTCTCTTCCTAGCCGCCACCACCCATCCCTCTCCCCTCTCTTGGCCGTGCGCCGCCCCTCCTCCTCCTCTCTATTGCTCATGTGTTGAGCCACACACCCTCCATTAATATCTATTTGTTGAACTAGAAGAGGGTATCATCTTAGGATTAGTTTGGTTCTCATTGAATTTGTTAGCACAAAATCAATTAGAGAGCTTGGTTAATCTCTAGGTGGACTCGAGACGATTTGGAGAAGAAGGAGAAGCACGCCACCGATTTCTAGGCCGAGGAATCGAGCCTCTTGGTTGCTATACCGAGAGAGGTACAAACTTCCACCTTATTCTCTTGTGTCTATTGAACTTGAGTACTAGATCGATTATGTGTTGTTTTAATCGCTTAGTTAAGGGTAATTAGCACAAAAATTAAAATGAACACTTTCCTAACAAGTGCAACATTGGATAATACTTTAAATATAATAAAATCTTACTATATCTTCTCATGTCAATTGTCACAAAAAAATTACATAACTAATTGCTAATTATATAATATTTTCTCAAATGACAAACTGAGAAGAACGAATCTTCTCAAAAAATTTATTATTTTTTTAATGTAGGTCCTGAATGAAAAATATATATAATTAGCATATCAATTGAGTCTTACAATTATATCTTTCCAATTTAAAGTAGTATTATTTCAACCAAATCTTATAATTTAATTGCCTAGTTTAATTATTAACATATCAATTGAATCTTACAAATATATCTTTCGGATTTTAGTTTGTTATTAACATATTAATTGAATATGACAATTATATTTTTTGGTTATGATAAAGATTAACGGTACGGGTAATTAACGAATACGAAATAGCCTTACCCATACCTTTACTCAATAAATTAACGAATTTTTTTTCCATACTCATACCCGATAACTTAACGAAAATAAAATCCTACCCATACCTGTCTTATCAAATACGATACGGGTAGGATAAATGACGCCGTTCGGATCGGGAGACTTAGAGAAACCATCTTGTTTAACGATAATCACTAGAAGAGGAGTAAGAACTCGACCCAATAGTGGATAAAAGAAGAGATAAACTCAACTCACAAGCAAAATTAGTAATAATTCAATAATCTGTCTATTACATCATCATCTTTAGCTTGTAAAGCAATCTATTACATTTAAAACTCACTACCTATTAATACATAACCTCAATTACTTTTTCTAATACCAAAACACATTAAATAAACTCTTACAAAGACCACAAAGATAGCACATATTATAATAACAGATTATTAACTCACTTTTGACTAATTAAAACTCAAAATAACTCCCAACTAATTTATTAATAACTTTTGACTACTCCTTTAATTGGATGAAGTGGCTCAAATAATTAGTCAGTATCTTGATCGGTGCCAATTGTTAGAGATATGTCCTAGAAGCCAATTCATTAGGCTACTTCTATAGTTTATGTTATTGGTGATTTCAGATCATTTGTTCTTTGATTTAATCGTTGACAGTTCATTCAGGTTGAGGATCTGAATTATGGATCACTGTTATTCATTTAGTAGTAAATGACAACGATAAATCTAAAAGTCCATAATCTTGATAATTAACAAAGAACATTAATTATCAATAAGATTAGTATGCAATTTAAGTGATGATTAAGTTCTATAAATCATAGGTTAAGAGTAACCAACTTAATTGCATATGTATATGTTATAGAACATAGTACAGGACTGGACCCCACGAAATAAATATATGGATTGTGTTACGTGTCATTATTTATTTCGTTAAGATTTTGGTTCTAAGTTTGATATGATTATCTTTTCCACATGAGGATAGATGCTATAAATCATGTCTACCGCTGATTCCTGAAAAAAGCTGCTATACGGACTTGATTTAAGTATTCTTGAATTGTGCGGGAAAAAGCTAATTATCAAGAAAACCGTATGTCCCTCATTAATTCACTTAGTGAGTGACGATATCTGTTTGGGCCCCTTGATGGAGATAGATTGTTTGCTAGCAACTGATACAATTATCTCTAGATCAAGAAACGTATAATCTGCAAGAATGACACGTTCCTATCTTGGATTATACGATGATATCGTGTGACATAAGAATCAAAATAGAGAAACATAATTGTTCTCTTATGCAGGATTGAAATTTTGTAGCTGTACACTATTTATGCGAATTGGGAATCATAACGTGTTGCTAGATACCGCTTATGATTATTGGAATTAAATAGCGATTTAATTCCATGTCCAACATAGCATAAATCCTCAAAGGGTCACACACAATAAGGTGTTTAACCACACGTGCATTAATTGTTTATTTGCAACAATTGGTTTTGCAAAATATGATAAGTTGATTAACTAATCGTATACCGTTATGGACCGTTATGATTAATTAAGTCAAATAGATCATATCGAAATAATTAAATGCATTGACTAATTCCATATTAATTATTAAATAGTTAATAATTAATAATAATCAACACATTTAATAAAATGAGCAAATTAGGCCTTAAATTAATTAGTTAATTTAATGCCAAATGGAAGGTGTAATAAAATGGAAGACTATTGGGCTCAACTTGACTTGAGGCCCAACCCACAAAAGGGGGTAGGTAGGTGCGGCTATAGAGGGGCAATTTTGTCCATCAAAATTTGGATGAGAGCTAGGGTATGAGATCTATATAAAGGGGTGTTCTTTGGGAGCAAACCCTAGCCTCCACACACCTCTCTCTCTCCTTCTCTCTTTGGCCGCACCTCACAAGAGGGAAAGAAAATTTCAGAATTTTCTATTCCCCTTTCTCTCTTCCACACACCACCTAGCTCATGTGTTGAGCAAGTTTTTCCACTAAATTAATTGGAGAATTAACTTGAAGAGGGAAAGCTTTGGAATTAGACACACTTCTCTCAATTACTAGCATAATTGATTTGAGAAGGTGGTTAATTCCTTAGTGGACTCGAGGCGCACGGCGTGGAGTTTCTTGGAGAGCACGCCACCGACACCAAACCGTTGGAACGAGCCTCTTGGTTGCGATACCAAGAGAGGTATACTTCCAACCCTTTTTCTCGTGTGTTTGAATAGCTTGTGTACTAGATCCTTTGTGTGTGATGTTCTTGGCTTAATTAACTTGTAATTAGCAAAATAAATGAAAATTACACACTTCCTAACACCAATAAATAATTAAAAGAATATAATTGACAGCCCCAAATTACGAGCCTGCATGCAATTACTTGCACAAATTCCATAAATTGCATCAATTCGCCGAAAGTATTCGTCATTTACTGAGCCACGTGCCAAGCTGGAATTTCAAATTTTCAATAGGTGTCCATCATTCCATGTCTTTTTTTTTCTTTAACAAAAAATAATAACCAAACTCTAACAGGACCGTTTAAAAAGAAATTACAAGACTGCCTGATAAATTTGATTGCATGCTGCCACAACTTTGTGTCAATTCATGCCGTCGCAAATCTTTGTGTATGCTGATTTTTTGAACAAAAATAATTAATTCATGCAGTACATCTCCGCGCCTCTTCATCCCCACTTATAACCTAAAATATAATAATGTGTGATAATAAGAAAAAAAATTAATGTTGATTTAGCAACCTTTTTAAAAATTCTTCTAATGTGAACAGTGATGCATGTCAACATCTTTGGCTTTTGCATAAAAGATATATATATGAGGAAATAATTTGACTGAAATATACTACTAGTCTAGTAACTTGTACATCTCTGTCACTTCAAAAAGATTTTTTGTTTGTTTTTTGAATGATACTCCAAAAAATATTCAACTAATTAAAATGCTACTCACTTTATAAAATGGTGATCCGCTAGCTCTTCCGTGCAAGTAAATGAATTATATCATCACACACTTTACATTTACCATATTTGGAAAAATTGCCACCGACGTTTCCTGATTTGCCATGCCAAACCTTTTGGGTTGGTAGCAAATTACCATGAACAATCATCAAAAGTAGGAAGAATTTTCCACTCTTCTATGAATAGTAGAGAAAGTTGAAAGGACAAAATAAGGAGATGTGCAATAGGTTGCTGCTTCACTTTTTTGTAATTTATCTAAATCGTTGTAAACATGTAATAGACAATATTTCATGATGTAGTGTGTTCACAGGACCACACCAATTTCCAAAATTTTAGCAGTTTAAACCCTAAAGGCACACCTACTTTTCTTGACTTTTGCCCCTTGATTTAATACCTTAAAAAAACTATAAAAATAAAAATAATAACAAAAAAAGGATGGTGCTAATTGAAGAACCTTTAAAATCCAGGCCATTAATTGTTTGAAATCGAGGATGAACTTTATCCTAAAATATATAACTGGTGGCGTTTTTCTTTGTAGCCATATCCATAGAGAAGAATTAAATGGCATTTTTCCTTTAATTCCCAACATAACAAAAACATTTGTAAATAATGTCACGTCTCGCACCGACGGATCGCGGGACGCGAACTGAGAACGGTATCTTCTGCATCCATCCGACGGTCCGTCAACCTACGTCGCAACAGAAAAGCAAACAGAGTCAGGTACAAACCTTAGTAACCGATTATTTAACGACGCAGCTTCGCTACATTTAATTAATATAACAAAGTCCAACCAGATCGAATTAATCCACATAACAAATAATATATATTATGGAGATAATCGGGTCTAGCCAGTCAATCAGTCAGAGTGTCCCTTCCCGATACCAGGAGGATCAGGACCGGCCCCTCCCCGAACTCAGGAGGATCAGGGCTCAAAATTCATATCCAAATCCATATCCAATTCCAAACCCGATAACCCGTAAAATATACCAATCACAATTCAGATAAACATATACAATTCAAAATCAAACGATAAATCAAATCATTCAATCAATACGAAATTAAATATAGAAAAATCCGGTTACCTGATCAAGCGGTCCAGAAATCATAATCAAATCAAATCAACCATCCGATCAACTGCGACGTAGAATCCAATTATCAATCGGCCAAACTCATCAAATTTCAATCGGCAAATTTAATCAAATTCCTCAATATCTCAAAGCTTTTCCATTTATTTTGATTTTCTCCATTTTCGGTTGAGAAAATGAAAATCACAACGGCAGGAGAGAGAGAGAGGAGTATAGGTTCAAACGAGAAATGGGAACTTTTATTTTTTTGTTTGCTTGTTCGGTGGCACAAAGCAGTAAGGGAAGTAAAAAGTAACAATTAATGGTGAGATGACACGCATAAGCATGAGGTGAGGTGTCTCTTTTTTTTTTTTATAATTCGGTGAAACCAGCATAAGGCATATGGTTCAGCGGCAGAAATTTTTTATCACGGTCAAACTTATCAAATCTGGTCAACAGTCAAATTTTTTGTCAAAAAAAGTCAAAGCTTGTCAAACTTGGTCAAAGTTCAGTTAACTAGAATTTTCAGATGTCACAAATAATTTTTTTCTTTTTTATTTTGAGGAGGATGTAAAAGGAGGAGATTTTAACGAGTTGTAAATATTTTTGGTTGTTTCGAGATGACCATAAAAGGGTTGTTCATATAAGTTAGAGGATATTGATATGTATTAACATTTAAAGAATCAATTCTAAAATAATAATTATTGAAATAACATTCTTTTTATTGCTTCAAGATAACCATACAAGGGTGGTTGATACGAGTTAAGAGGACATTGATATGCAATACTGATGAATTTTTATGGTAATAATATGCAATTTAATTTAAAAGTTTCTTTTGAGTAGATAAAAAAATTGAATAATGCATTTGACTTGTCACATAAATTCAATATGATATTTAATTATTTTTAAATATACTTATTTTGAAATAATAATTATTTTATTAATTATTTAATTAAATATATGCTTTACCAACAATATCCTCCTTTAACCTTAAATGAACAGCTTAGATATGGCAGAAACTTCCGAATTATCCGCAAAATAAGAGAAGATATCAAATCCAACAAATGGAACAACTTGGGTTCGTAGGTCGTATAGCCTGTATTCCACGTGCAAGGATGTAAAGAATTATGACAAATGGAACAACTTGGGTTCGTAGATCTATATATAGCCTGTATTTCCACGCGCATGAATGGTAAAAATTAAAAGATAGGCAAGGAAAATTAACAACACGATTTATATTGTTTTCGGTCGGAATAAATGCATAAAAATGAAGTTAATTTGCACAGTTTCTTTGGTTTTTTCACTTCACTGCCTATATATCAGACTAATTCCACTGGAACTTACTTACGATTAAGTGAAGAAAATCAAAGACAAATTTTATTTCATTTATTGGTCGCGATACTTGTTTTTCTTTCTTTTTTTTCTTATTTATTTATTTATTATTATTGTTATCTGTTTGTTTTTTTTTTGCTTGGGGAGAGGGGGAGGGGGGGTTCTATTATTATATAATATATACATAAGATTGTATTATAGAACGGGAACAAATTTTAAAAGATGGAATTTCTATAGTTTTTTGTTGTACTAAACGTCTCTAGGTTTGTCGATTGCAAAACAATATCATTTGGCATTTAACAATCTTCTTTGAGTTTTATAGGAAGAAGATACAATTTATGAGGACTTGGATAAAAACTTTAAGAAAGATCAAGATCAAGTCATTAGAGAGCTTGTAGGCTAGTTTAGACTAGGATAGAAGGTATACTTTAGTCCTTGTTTATCCTTGAAATGGTCTAGATAGCGAAAAGCTCAATAAACCAGCAAAATCTTGTTTTCTGTGACCTAGCGTCGTACAACGCTAGATAGAGTTACACAACGCTAGAACAGCTAAATTCATACTTTTGTGAATCAACGTTGCACAACGCTATATAGAGTTAGGCAACGCTGAGTCACAACGTTGTACAACGCTCAGTAGAGTTGTACAACGCTGCAGTTAAAAAACTTGAAAAATTTCCTGAGTACCATCGTGCAACGCCATATAGCGTTGTACAACGCCACATAAATTCCAAGTTAGCTGTCCCATGTAAACAGTCGTTTTTACATGCAAAGTCTCTGGAGACGTTAGCCAACGTCTTTCAGCGTTGGGTAACGTTAGCGTTGTGTGACGGCATATAGAGTTGTACAACGCTCTGTTGAATCTGTCAGAGTTGTTCCTTTTGTCTCCCTTTAGCGTTGTGTAACGCCATTCAGTGGCAAGCAACGCTCTGACAATTTCCAACGGAATTGTCGGAGCTTTCCTTTGGTTTTAAACTCCTGCGTTGTGCGACGGCATATAGCGTTGTACAACGCTCTGATAGACCAACGGCTATATTAAAGAGCCGTTAGAATTTACAACGGTCATATTCCAGCGTTGTATAACGCTATTCAGCGTTGTACAACGCTGTGGCCTGTTTTTGCTGGGGAACTGCTCATTTCGAGCCCTATATATATCCACCCCTTGTTCTCTCTCTTCAGAGAGCTTCACTTTGCAAAATTAGACCAGAATTGAGCCTTTGAGCATAGGGATACTCTCCCACTTGAGCTTTTCATAGCTAGACCATCTTGAGAGATTTAGTAGCCTCAAACACCACCGCCCCGACATTATCGCTAGGTGTAGGTTGGAATAGGTTGAGAGCTCTTCTCCTTTGAGGCCGTTGTGCCATTCGAGTTAGGCCGATCCGCCTCGAGTGTCCTTGTGACGAGGTGATTCGGTTCGAAGTTGTAGTCCTGTTCTTGTTGGAATTGAACGAAGCGCCCCCTTTCGTGGTAGCGGAACTCCCGGAGACGTACGACTAAGGCTAGCTTCTTCTAGCGGGTCGGAACTCCGTAATCACATCGCGTGTTCAATTTCTCTCTCTCTTTCTCTCTTTATTATCTTACTATACTTGAATTGCTTGTGTGCTTGCTTGTATTGGTTACCAATTGAATTGTGTTAGGATAGTTCATACCAAACCGGTCCAAAACCTTAAATCGCTTCCGCTAAACCTTAGTTAAGCCGCCTCCATTAGAGACAACATTTTTAACTACACAGGAGTACTACAAAAAGTTACAAGCGCTTAGACTTTTGAGGTATGCATTTATCACGGTTATTTATTAATTTTTTTTCCCTTTAGATCCATATCACGATGTGCACTACATTGTTCTCAATTTTTCAACAGAAATGCATTTTTAATGTAAATATAGATTCGAACATTTAAATTTTGAATATTCGTAGGATTCTTCACTCGGAAAAATATTTTCGTTAATTACTAAATTAAAGACTAATCATCACCACTAATAACTCGATGCGATTTGAACTTTAACTTGTACTATTTGTAACCGTGGACTTGTGGTTATACGAAGCTGTTATTAATTTCCGATTACAATTTTATATTTTTGTAGAAAGAAAAAGTCAACGAGCAATTCAATATCTGTACTTGGTCTTATGATTGTTTTATATACAAAAATAATGAATAGTTCGAATATTTGGTACAATTCGGCATTGAAAATTGCTGTCATACTAATCCACTATCGCCATAGACATATCCATTTCACAGTAAATAATGCGTAGTTCAAGTTTAACACACAACTAATTGGTCGCACTTCTGCAAGTCAATGTGTACTTTGTTTCACAACTTGAAATTGAACAATTAATTTACGAAAAGGAATTTATGGATTTAGATTGGACCTTAAATCCATCCATGGACCATGGGGTCGTCGTCGTCGGTGTTAAATACATTCACAAGCCCACCATGTTATCTCTTTATGTTTATGGCATCTCCTCCTACTAGTATAGCCTAATACATGTCTTTTATTTTAGATGTATTATACCTACAACATATACCTAAAATTAGGCCTTACTGTCAGACTTCTAGCCGAACAATTTAACATGGCCAACCTGGTGGTACAATACACTTCTTTTCTCTTGGGACCTATTTAAGGGGAAAATGGAAAGGGGAATGAAAAAGGAGGGGAGCAAACAATAATCAGCTTTAAAGAAGATGAAAAAAAGAGAACATACAACAAAGAATGCATGCCATGACACTGAGAACAGAACCCATGAAATAAAATATAATAATTAGTTTATTCGGAACCTAAAACTAAAATTAAATAAATAATATAGAATCAGTGGAGCGCTATAAGTTGTGATGGTCAGAATTCGCCACAGAGGATCTCCAATAGATATTGAAGAATGAAGAGAGAAGTAGAGAACCGAAATTTTAAAAAATAATATTAAAATAATATAATCCAATAAAATTAATATCAATTTAATCAGTTTAATATAAATAGTATCGTAAGATCGGAATCCTGGATTCCGAACGTTAGATCAGATTCCTGGATTCCGATCTAACGTTAGATCGGATTCTGGGATTCCGATCTAACCTTTATATATATAAGAGGTTTCCGATCTAATTTCGCTGCCTCGCTCTCGCTCTCGGACGCGCTTCTTCGACGAGAACAGTAAGTTTTTTTTTTAATTTAATTATTTATTTATTTAGTTTATTAGTTTTTAATTTAGTTAATTAAATAAAAAAATAGGAAAATATTGGAAAAATATTAAAAAAATCTGAAAAAATCAGAAAAAAAAATCAGAAAAAATTTGTATGTAATTTATTAATTATATTGGATATATTTTTTGTCTTTTTATTTGTTTATTCAGTACTTAATTAATTAGAAAAATAGATAATAAATTGTAAAATTATTTTAAAAATACCGAAAAATAAGAAAAATTCATATGAAAATTTATGTGTAATTAATTTATTATTTTGTTTTTTTTGCTTTTAATAATTAAGATTTTGATAATTAAATATGGGAAAAATTAGAAAAATGATAATAATTGATGGTATTAATTAAAAATGTAGGTAAAAAATTGTTTAGAAGAGAGCCAATTCCTTTCTACTCCAGGTTAGCTTTTTTATATGTTTATTTTATTATTGTTTGAATAGAAATGTTTGTAAATTGCTTGTAGATTGATTGATGGATTGTAAAATTGTGAAATGCAATGTTTGAAATGCAATGTTTGAATTATTGATTCATTGATACTTGTGAAATGGTTTGTGAAATGCAATGATTGTAAAATTTGAATGATTTATTCAAATTGGGTACTTTATTAAATTTTAATTGCAGTAACAGTCGAAATGCCACCGCGAAGAAGAATACCAGAGGATCCACGTCGATCCACGAGGCGTCGAGGAGATCCTGGCGCATCTACATCAGGAGGAGATCCTGGCGCTTCTTCATCTGCCCCCCCTGCTGCCCCCCCCCGTTCCTCTTCCTGCTGATCAGCTTCTGCATCTCAGTCAGTCTGAGCTTCGAGGTGTAGGAGTAAGTTTTTTTTTATTTATATAGTTAATTCTTTTTTATATATATATATTTTAAAAGTATATATAGGAAATAATTTATTTTTTAATTTATTTAGGTTATAGGGTTTAGGGTTTAAGGAAATAATAAAATTTTTTAATTTATGTAGTTAATTTTTGTATATAGTTAATATTATATATAGTAAATAATATGTTTTTTTACTTATTTAGGCGTGGACGCCCGAAATGCATAAGGCAAAAATGATACGAACCGAGGAGGTGGACCAGCGTCTTGTGACATTGGGCCTTATTCATTTCGTTGAGTTAGGTCACATGCCATTGGATCGTTCCATGATACAGGATCTAGCCATGTTCTGGAGGCCCGAGACCCACACGTTTCACTTTCCCCGCGTAGGCGAGATGACCGTTACTCTTGAGGTATTATTTTTTCCAAGTTATGTTGGTAGCTATTTATTTATTTTTTTTGTTGTTTAATAAAAAATGTAAATAAAATTTGCAGGATGTCGCCTTCATTTTTGGCTTCCTACGACTGGACGACCGGTCATCGGTCGTACTGATTACGACGATGTGCAGAAGCTAGCCGACTTTGCATTGCCACGGGACACTCCTATGGAGGATGTTCTAGATTGCTTCAGAGAGAGGGCGACTGATCGACGTGCTGGGAGGTAACAAACGTTTTAAAATTTAATTTAAATTTTGAGATATGCTGCAATATATATATATATATATATAGAGAGAGATAGGCTAAATTAGACTCCAGCCTATAGGAGGTCTGTGTGCTCCAGTTTTTTAGTCGTCGGATCTAAAATCGGAAGGCTCAGATTTTATCGCTGAAGTCTCGTTTTCTATCTTCGCTTTTCCGTTATCACTCCTCCGTCAGCCTATTGGATCAGACAAAAAATTAAAAAAAAAAGAAACATGAAGAGACCTCTTCTCTTCTCTTCTCGTGTCTCTCTCTCTCTCAGAGAAGAGAAGAAGAGAAAACCTAAAATCTCCTTTTCTCTTCCCGATCGAAATTAAGCCAACTAGCTGCTCCACCTCATCCCTCTCTCTCTCATTCCATAAGCAAATCGAAGAGAAAATAAAGCTCTGACGGGCCCCGTCGAAACCCTAGCTATTCTCGTCTCTCTCCTCTACATATCCGCTCTATCAACACTGATCCTTCGAAACTCTAGAATCTCCATCCTCTTCGAGAACATCGACCAATTCCATCAACAATCAAAGAATTCATACCGTCATCGTCGACTTGGAGGAGCCTCAATCCATCCGCCGAACGGCCAGGTGTCCATTCTCTGAGATGTAAAATTTGAGGGGTATTCAATTGATACGATTTGTCGAGACACCTACACAAGGCTCTCTCTAGGTAAAACTCAAAAGGTTGACATTCGCTGGTACTGAGTGTATTCAGCTTCAGTGATGTAAATGTGCTTCTATAGCTTTATTGATGTCTATGTACTTTCTCTTGTGGAGATTTGTTTTGAATAAATTGTTATAGGTTTACCAGACCAAATAGGTTGGATAAAATTGTAATAGATTCACTGACTCCAATTGAGCAGATGGTCCTATGAGTCATGCCATCTTCATTTAAATAAGTTGGCCAAATTAGATAATTCGTTGATTTTTTTTTTTATACGTGAGGCCCATTAGCCGTGATAATTCGTTGATTTTTTTGTTACTAGCTCAACCTTTCTCAAAGACTTACAAGTAGCTCAACCTTATAAGCGCAGTAACAATGTGACAGTTTTTATTAAATAGGATAAACAACTTTAATGGTTTGAGAGTGTCATAATAGTAGTAGCTACTGGTAATGTTATAAAGGTGAGTTATAGTTGTATAAACCCAGTAAAAAAAAATAGTTCAAATTCTTATTTATCTTTTGAATTGTTAAAAATAATTTGGTAAAAATAAAAGAGCATGTATTGTCAGTACCATTGATACTATGCAGTTTGGAATTCTCATTCCTAATTACACATATTTCTTACTGTACAGTAATGTAATTGTAGTTCCAATAAAGAAAATTGACTAAATGTAATAGTTTTGTTACTTTACAGAACCAAGAAGAAGAAGAAGAAGAAGAAGAAGAAGAAGAAAAAGAAGACTTCTCAAGTTGAGATATCATGGTTATAGAATTGTTATAATTTTAGTATAGAATAATTATATTTTGGTATAGAATGATTATATTTTGGTATAGCATGGTTACATTTTGGTATAGAATGGATATAGAAAGGTTTATTTTGTTATAGACTTGGAAAAATCTGATCTTATGCATGTTACAAATCTGATCCTATGTTAAATCTTATATTTTTAAGCTATATTTTGATATGTTACAAATCAGCAATTTTATTGCATTTTTTGTGGAAGTTACAGCCTGTTACTTTCATTTGGTATCCAATGAGATCGAATGAATTTGTGTTTAGTTGGATATAGAATAGATATAGAGTGGTTAAGTACATGGCGTTTTTTAGTTGAATTTGTGTTACTTTCATTTAGTTTGGTGTTTTTTAGTTTTTGCGATAGCATGATTAAGTACATGGTACCACTGTAGGTACAGAGAAGCTATATACTAAAAGTGAATAAATGCAAAACAAGTACAGGTACACAACTTTGGTACCATGCACATAGATTAAAATTATTCAATACAACATAAGAAATATCTGGTACCATCTCGTTAGTACATAATTTGGAACTTTCTCAATTCAATTACTGAAATCCTTTGTACAAGACTCCTATTAATTCAGATCTCTACTTAGTCATTAAATTAGTCATTAAACAATAAGCAAACCTAAATTTATATCCTCACAAGCAAACATATCAAATTAGTCATTAAACAATAATAAAATTAGTATAACACATTACAAGCAGCTCCTGTATTCTTCAGAGAAAAAGATAAAAAAGAAAAAAAAAACAAAAGAAGATAATCTCCACATTACAAGCAGCTCCTGTATTTGCTATGTGCAATTAAACATTGAAGACAATCTCCAGAAACATTCAACAAGAACAAAGTAAAATACGGATAAAACGCTGCTAAACAAGTTTATCTCTTCTTCACTGTTGTCTTCTCCTTTGGTTTCACGCATTGTATCGAAGTCCACATCTCCTGCAATGTTACTAACTGTCCCCTTGAAAACAAAGAAAATAACAAGGCTAATGAAGAAATAAAAAAGCAACAAGTGATAGAGGATATACCAGTAAACGAATTTGATTAAATATATCTAACTGAAGCAAGAATATAATATATAACCAAATACTGGCCAATAAAGAAGAAAAATAAAGAGATGGTAATTTACAATACACAATGCTTCTTCAATCTCTAATAAGAACTACAAAATCACTCTGGAGACATAACCTAATAACCAAATCGAACTTACTGGTGCCAAATCAAATAAAAAAAGAAAAAGTAAGAGATTACTAGAAGCAAATGCATTCAATTTAAGCATTTCATGCTGCCATTTGCATTCAATTTAAGCATGTACTGTCGACATATGAATTCAATTTAGAGTTTATGTAAAAATTGAAACAACCTAAATTTGCTTCAGCTGATTTAGGATTTTCTTCTATCCAAGGGCTAAGAAGCGAGAAAGAAGGGACTGTGATGTCTTCAACGAATCTATGGTTTTCTTGTAACGAGCAAGATAGAGGGGATTTCGTATTGGATCAAAGAATATGTCTCATAAAACATGCATATTGCAACAAAGGAAAAGGGCCAGATCGTAATTGAAAAAATTGAACCAAAAAAGAATACAAAAGACAAAATACTTAAATACACATGATTGGGGTAAACGAAGGAGGGAAATTACCTTGGTGTGGTCTCAAATCGCATAGAGAAGGCCACGCTTTGTTGTCTGCTTCGCGTGAGAGAGGCTTCGTGTGAGAGAGACTTCGCGTAAGAGAGAGACAACGGGAGAGAGAGAAAGGTCCCGAGAGGTGTATGGCTTGGTCGGAAAGATTCGGAGAAGCGGCCTGATCGGAAAAAAGGGAGGAGGTGCATGGCTTGATCGATCGGAAAGAAGGGGTTCTGTGCGAGTCCTTTTTTCTTCAGTCGGAGGGAGTTCAGAGAGAGACTTTTTTTTTCCCGACCTAATACTCAAAACGGAGAACAGGAGAAAGAATTAACGGAAAATTAAAAGGAAACGGAGCTTCTATCGCTCCTCCAGCGCTATAATCTTAGCCTTTAAATTTCAAATCGGACGGTTCACAGATTCGAGCACACAGGCCCTCTATGTGCTGGAGTCTAATTTAGCCTATCTATATATATATATATATATATATATATATATATATATATATATATATATATATATATATATATATATATATATGTGTGTGTGTGTGTGTGTGTGTGTAATGTTTATGTAATGCAGGAAACTTCACGCAGTACAGTTTGGGAAACTGCGTGATATGTGGGCACAGGGACCTGGGTCAGAGGACGCAGATAGGATCGATAGATACACTCGGGCCCTGGTGTTGGAGTTGATGGGTTGCGAGATGTTTCCAGATACCACAGGAGATTCTGTTCCTTGTTTTTATCTGGAGTTACTTCGGGTTAGTAATTTTAAATATTAAGAACATCTCTTACATTAGTACTAACTTGGATAACTTAGTTTGCAACTAACGAAAAATATTTTTTCTTATTTGCAGGATGTTCATGCATCGGATTCAGTTAGATATAACTGGGGTGCGGCCACACTTGCTATGTTATACCGCGGCCTGGACATGGCAGTCCTGGCAAATGGCGCTCAGAAGGTTCCTGCTCCGTGGCTACTGCTTCAGTTGTGGTCGTACACCCGGTTATTGCTTTGTCGCCCGTCCGTTACGAAAAGTTTTCAAGGTTGGGGGAAGCCGTCAGTTGAGAGATGTCCGCAGTATGGGAGGTATAATATTTTTTTTAAATAAAATAAATGAAATATTGTAATATAACATCAATTTGTTTGTTTAAAAATTATAATCAAAATTTTGGTAAACAAATTTGATAGGTAATAATTAATTAGTTAAAATTAATCCAAATTCGTTATTTGAAATTAGTTAGTTAAACAATTAAAATTAGTCATAATTATAAACAAATTAAAATTAAATTACTCATAATTGTAAACAAATTAAATTACGTAATTTAAAATTAATTACTTAGTTTAACAATTGAAATCATGATAATTGTAATGATTTGGCAGGCAATGGACGACACGGCTGAGGTCGAAAAAGGTGAAAGGTCCCGTTCGCAGCGGTATTGAGTACGCTAGAGACGTACTAATGAAGATGGAGCATGCACACGTGGTGTGGCGGCCATATGAGGATGAGCTCAGACAGGTGGTCATGCCTCCTTATGCCCGCTACGAGCAGAGGTACTACCGGCTCCGCGTTCCATGCATCCATTTCTGGGTCGTGGCGTGGCACTATGCCGATCGGGTGATGCATCAGTTCATGCTGTTCCAGACTGTTCCGCCTCCTCTTCCTACGGTACGTTATTCTTTTCACCTTCGTGATTTAAATTGAAATATTTATAATACGTGCATTACATATGACCTAAAAAAACAGGCTTGGAGGAGGATGGAGGCTTTGTTACAGTACCGGCACAACACATTTCGGCAGAGGGATTTGCAGGACCTTTTCTCAGTAGAGGTTGCGATGTGGGCCGACACGACGCAGGTCGAGGTGGCAGAGGCGCGGCCATGGAGTGACGATATTTTGCCCGCGTACGATAGATGGATGCGGATACATGGAGGTGCTCATCTTGTCCCCATTCCGGGAGTAGCACAGCAGATTCCAGCTAGCCGGATGACCTATCTAGAGGATGCGCCCGAGCGGGTGTCTATGGTAAGTTTTTTACTCAATTAAAATGAATTGATTTGTATTTTGGTCACTAACAACAAATAAACAGGTCAAGCACATATTGACGCAAGCTCTGCGAGCATGTGCATGGGCGGTGAAGAAAGGATTCAGACGGGCTGGGAAGGAGATGCTGAAGGGCTGCAGGACGCAGTTGGAGCTCGTTGTGGAGCCGCATCGGTTACCTCACCTTTTAGAGTCGAAGGGTCTAGCTACAGACATAGACTCCATACCTGATTCGCCTGAGGATGATCATGCGCCAGAGCCTGGATTTGAGGAGCAGCAGTTTATGACGGTAACCTAAAATTTGTAATATTATTATTTTTTATTATTCTGTTATTGATAATATTAATATTATTTGTAATATCATTGTATGTAACAGCCATCTGGGTATACTTTACACGACTGGGACACATATTTTGATCAGCCGAGACCCAGCGAGCCTATTGTGCGGAGCAGACGGACGGAGAGTCAGTCATCCACACAGCCGCCCATCCACCCATTTACACAGCCACCCATATCCACTGGCGAGTTACCGACACCACCAGGCCCACCTCCTGGTCCATATCCAGACCCACCTACCCATTATGAGTACCAGACCCAGTACCCACCATACCAGACACAGTATCCACCTGGACCACCACCATATTCTTAGGGCGAGCCTATCTTGAGCCCGGGTGACGCTTTTTTGTCATCCATTGGAGTAAATTTGGACGAGCCGTACAGACCTCCAGTTCATCCATCTCCTTTCGGTCAGAGCTATGGTCCATTTGGTCAGACATATGGCGGAGCCTCTTCTTCTAGTGCACCGCCTCGTCATTCCACTCCTCAATGGCTCCTCGTCCACCACCTGTCGGACTTGCTCGCGGACGAGACCCCCGTCAGCCGCCAGGTCCTCCGTATATTTGGTCCCCTAGTGAGGGGAGGTGGATCCACCGTACTGAACATATTTAGGATTTATTTGTATTTTATATTTTATTTACTTATGTATGACTTATATATTTATGAGTTCTATATTTATGACTTCTATATTTATTTGTATTTTATAATAACTAATTAGGACCAATCACAACGAGTACGAAACACCTAAGTACGACAAACGCTTTGAAAAATATGAAGTTTGGCGCTATCACACCTAAGTACGAGATAGTCACACTTTCAACAGCTCTAGATTCGAAATGTTTGGCGCTACAAAAATATGAAATACGCTCTGAAAAATTCTAACAAAAATATTGAGCTGTTAATTGGCGGACGAATTTTCGTAAACTTAAATTTCAAAATTTTTAGACGTACCATTTGTTCAAAACAAAAATAACAAAGGACCAAGATAGTCACACTTTGAACTGAAAAAACAGCTCTAGATTCGAAAAGTTTGGCGCTACAAAAATATGAAATACGCTCTGAAAAATTCTAACAAAAATACTGAGTTGTTAATTGGCGGACGAATTTTCCTAAACTTAAATTTCAAAATTTTTAGGCGTACCATTTGTTCAAAACAAAAATGACAAAGGACCAAGATAGTCACACTTTGAACTGAATACAATATTTTTTTTTTACTGTTTTCAATTTAAGTAAATTAATAATTATATTTTAATTAAAATTGTAAAATTAAATTAATAATTTATATTGATTTGTAAATGAAATTAAAGTAGTTAAAAAAATAATAGCTCAATCAAATTAAATTAACTAAATGAAATTAAATTAAATTAATTACTTCAAACAACTAAATAATTTTATTTAATTAATTTTTAATGTCATTAAATTCATGCAACTGATAAAGTCTGGAAAAGAACTGCACAAGGATAGGCGTGCTCTGATAAAAGGTCAAAAGTATACTGATGCCTACCTAAGGACTGCAAAAGGACAGGCGTGCTCTGATAAAAGCTCAAAAGTATACTGATGCCTACCTAAGCACTGCAACAAGGACAAACGTATTCTGATAAAGTCTGAAAAGTATACTGATGCCTACCTAAGCTATGCAAAATGACAAACGTATTCTGATAAAGTCTGAAAAGATATCACATTATATTTATTAATTTTAAATAATTGCAAGTCTAAACTGATCTATAAAATTATTCTTCCTCAGCAAAAATATGTCACACCCACTCAATCTTTCTTTCTTCAACATTCACTACCATGGAGAAAGGAAATACCTCCAACAGTGAAGTGCGGGAATGGCCATCTACTCGACATGAGTACTTGCCAAATTACACACATTCCCCTGCCAATCCAAATGAGATCGACAAAGGAGATTATCATGCGATATGTAATAAATGTTACCGCAAATTCGACTACAATATCCATTCGCAATATGGTGGCGAGTGGCCATTATACACCCACTATCAGTGGCACATTCATGGTGGCCCAGAAAGAGACCGCAGGGAGAGATTACGACATTACCTTACTAAACCTGAGTCGAGAAACT
The DNA here is from genome assembly GCA_028095005.1 of Rhynchospora pubera. NCBI lineage: Eukaryota > Viridiplantae > Streptophyta > Magnoliopsida > Poales > Cyperaceae > Rhynchospora > Rhynchospora pubera. The sequence goes on along the minus strand of CM051461.1, from coordinate 204,614,527 downwards.
CTGAACTCTATAAAAAGTACTACACAGAACCTGAACCCATGCCGGAACTCAAACCGTGGAAACCAGATCCTACACCCATGATTGTTTACGAAAGCATATACGATTTTCGTGGAGACCACACAGTGAGTTGTACAAAGTGTGGTCAGGTTTTCAATTTCAAAGATACCATTTTGCGTGACCACTACGATGGACACAAAAAACAAGAAGAGAGGGATGAAATTGTAAAGAGATTCAGAGTGAAAGAACAATGGTTCGAAAGGAGAAGAATGGAAGAAAAGGCCGCCGAAGAGAGCCGGAGGTTGCAACAAGAAAAAATTGGAAAAAAAATTAAGGAGAGCCTAATCAAGATCAAGAAGAGAGATGAACAACACAAAATTGCAGTAGCTAGAATGGCTGAGATTGAGCAACAAGAAGCCGAGGCAGCTTTCTGGAACGAAGCCGCTCAATTCGCAGACAACCCGGCTGCGAATAATCAACAAGAAAATGATGAGGCTTTTTGGAACGAAGCAGCTCAACTAGCTGAAAACCACGGTGCCAGTAATGAACAACCTGATGCGAATAATCAACAACAACCTGATGCCGCTTTCTGGAATGAGGCCGCTCAATTCGCCGACAACCATGGTGCCAGTAATCAACAAGAAATGAATGCGGAAGAAGATCAACCCTGGTGGGAGGAAATTCTGCAACATGTAGATGATCAAGATCTCTAAGTTTATTTATTACTTTGTTTTTAAGTACCCTGGTGTGTTCATTTATATTATGGTTTTTTATGTACATTTTTCCTTTTATATTATTTTAGTGTGCTAAATTATATTATGATTTTCATGTATTTTTCCCTTTCTTTTATTTTAGTGTGCTAATCTATATTATGTTTACAAAATTCAATTCTTCTTCTAATGGTGAACATATACATAAAACAAAGTGAACATATAAACGATCTAAGTGAACACATACAAACAAATAAGTTTATATTTGCCGGTCTAAGTGAACACTTAGATCGACTATATGTTCAGCTTATTTACGGTATATGTTCACTTTGTATTTACCAAAGGCTGGGATGGTATATTTGCCGATGATGACACTTATAATTCCTGTATTTTTATATTATGAATTAAATGAAATAAATCTAATATTTAATTATAAGTTTATATTAAAAATAAAACCATCCATATCAAATTAATATCAAAACTTTAAATATTAAAATATTATTCATAATATAGAATTATATTATACTAACTGTCGCGGCTTTTTCGTCATTATTCTCCTCGAAGGAATTTCTCGAAGAACAATGGGAACATAGCCTAGATTCACCTCCCTTAAGGTTTCGATCTCTATGGTGGGTATCTCTCAACACAAGAGAACCCTATAAAGAGTCGCTACTTAAAGAAGTTTCTTGATTTAGTGGGTTCTTTCTTTCCAGTAGGCGCAAGCCCCTACTGTTAATTACCTCGTGATCGCTCACGAGAACCTCTGATTAAGGGACATGAAGGGTATTGACGTAATGGGCTAGGAAAAAAGACTTATGGAGTGCTATTAAGGAGGACTTAATTGATGGTACCAAATCTAATAGACGGGACCCAATTAAGGATCGACAAAAGGTTTCTAACTGGACTAACGGAGAAATAGATTTTTGGTTTAGAAGAGGTTTTTGGTTGATAAAAGGGAAGGCTTCACTTGAGGTTATTTCTGGTAAACTCTCGGGGCTATGACTGGCCTTCTTGTGAGAGTGAAAAGAGTTTTGCAACCTTCGGGACCTCTTGGGCGGCCTCGAGCGAAAGTTGGTTCTTTTGCAACCCTAGGGACCATCTTCATCGGTCTTCTTAATAAGAGTTGGTTCTTTAACGACCCTAGGGACCATCTTCATCGGTCTTCTTAATAAGAGTCGGTTCTCGGGATCATCTTAGTCGATCTTCTTGTGAGAACAAAAGAAGTTTTGCAACCTTCGGGTCCTCTTTAATGGCTACTCGACGAAAGTTGGTTCTTTTGCAACCCTAGGGACCATCTTCATTGGTCTTCTTAATAAGAGTTGGTTCTTTAACGACCCTAGGGACCATCTTCATCGGTCTTCTTAATAAGAGTCGGTTCTCGGGATCATCTTAGTCGATCTTCTTGTGAGAACAAAAGAAGTTTTGCAACCTTCGGGTCCTCTTTAATGGCTACTCGACGAAAGTTGGTTCTTTTGCAACCCTAGGGACCATCTTCATCGGTCTTCTTAATAAGAGTTGGTTCTTTAACGACCCTAGGGACCATCTTCATCGGTCTTCTTAATAAGAGTCGGTTCTCGGGATCATCTTAGTCGATCTTCTTGTGAGAACAAAATGGAATTCTTTGGACGAAGGGGGCCCGTAAGAATTCATTTTCTAAGTCATCTAAGGTCGATCTCAATCTTAGTGAGGGACTTTTCCTCAAACGAAGAGGTTTTGGCTTTGACTTTGGGTTTCGTGTTTCGTGTTTGGACTTTTAATTTCTTGATGCTTCTCTTAGGATGTTGGTGACTTACTCACTTTGGCCTTTTGTAGCTTTGACTTTTGAAAGTACTTTTTTACTTCAAAATACTTGATCTTGGAAGATGTTTGACTTTAAAAGATATCATTTTTGAAATCATTTAGGCTTTTGAAAATATTTGTACTCAAGTAGACTTAGCTTTTTGAAGATAGCACATTTGAAGTTTTATTTCGAAAATACTTAGCATCTTTCAAGGAGTTTTCTAAAATCCATTTTTAAAGCGAAAATACTTCAAAAATACAAAAGGCCACTACTTTGACATATTTTCATATCAAAGTATCAGTGAAACAGGTTTATTTAGATTTTTAGAATTTTATGGATGTGTCGTTTATATTTTTAGGGGCTTCCTACTATTTTTAATGATTTTCTAAAGTTCCTGTCCAATTTTCTTTTTCCTATTGGGCCACATCATCAAGTCAGGCTGAGGTGGCAGGAAGAAATTGCGTTGGGTTTTACTGATATCCTCCTTCGGACTTATCCTTGCAATTGGGCCTCCTTCAATTTGGGCCGCCATTTCTGTGTTGTTTCATCTCTCATTCCGTCTGCTTTCAGAACTCGAACACATGGATTCTGCGACTATGCTGCTACAAAGGATCATAAGGTCTTTTGCGTGCTGAGTTTCGAATAGAAATGGAGGCGGGTTCGTGTGATAACGGGTTTGGATCCGCTTACGTCTCCGGCCATCGCAGCTCGTCGGAAAGGACTCCGAAGCATCGTATGAGTAAGGGGAATATAGCGTTGGCGTTGATTTCTCTTGCGTCGTCTTCGTTAGGTGGCTGAACCAGGTGGTGGTACGGTGAAGTCAAGACGAAAGCAATTCAGTACCGGTGTGTTCAGAGACAATTCAATTTTACCAGACAATGGTTTCCTAGGACTTAGGAATAATACAAACAACATCTTCATGGTCAATTTGTATGAATGAGGTTTAATTAGGTGGAGGAACCAGCAAATGGGTACGGGTATTGTGGAGTACAGGGAATGAGATGCAGAATTGGTAGTTTGGTACCAACTTATGAAACACAGTTGGGTATCTTCACTTAATGACTTATACCCGATCCTTATGACTAATTCTCAACACCAACTTATACCTTGTTTGCTCAGCATTTGGTTTACACATTTATGTCAAAAAGAATTATGTACATGGCTTTTTCACTTGAGCATTTAGGGTACGGCATTTCAATTGACTTATCGTACAATTAAATCCATCTAAATGTAAACAGGAGATCAGTTCTCAATTGGTCATGACCTTGTCTAAGTTCTAACATTTGTCTCACATTTTTACCATTTTGTTGTAACCTTCATTTACAAAATAATTACACGAAACAGTCCAGCAACTATTGTTAATTACATTTGTACATACTTGAACAATTAAGAAAGATACCATGATTCGAACATCTGCTATACTCAATTAAGTAAACAAAGGAAATTAAATACTGACGCCCTGTCATCCTGGCAACCTTCCAATTTGATATTAACAAACAAGTGTTTGCACTGACAATCTACACTTATCTTTTGCAATTTGGCCCTGGATGGAATTATCACACAATAAGATGGGTACTAAATGAAAGGCAGCGATTTCAAAGAACATTAAAACAAAGTTCATATAGTTTACTGCTCTGATATAACATATATTTTTTTATGTATGGCAATATTCCCTGGAAATCTTCTAATTTGACATTTATTACCAAAGGCGTGAGCTTTTCTTATCTGACAGAATACAATCATGCTTTATGAAATGCAACTATTCTAAAAAATGAATTAACTAAAGGAATTCTCCAACAGAAACATTATGAAGCAACATGGGAAGATCATTTTTTTTTACTTGTAAAACCTCAAGAAATATAAAGTTGTCAGGCACTAATGAGTCAAAACTAAAATTTTACAAAAAAAAACCTTTTAATACTTTTATTGCTACCTAACTCACATAAATTCAGTAAGCAGAAAGACACAATACCTGATGAATTGGGATACTGAACTGATGAAGAATAGAAGTCTAGATTCAGATTTATACACAATGGACCCTAACAACTTTCCTAATTTCAAGATGGTGATAAACACAAGATCTTCCATCTCTCATGAAATCTGAGCTATGCATCAGAATTTCACGTAAGATGTACTCACCGTTGTGTTCAAACTCAGCTTCAAAGTGGCTCAGCTACGCTCAAGACCACATGAGAAGTGAGGAATGTTACTCTTCCCTATGGCTGCTGAGCTAGGCTCGAGACATCCATGAGAGAGTTTGTGAAGCTTTTCCATGTCAAGGCTGAGCTATGCATCAGACCGAGACTAAAGGATCAGCTTATTTATTTGCAAATGAGAAGTCAAAATGAATTCTGATTGAAAGGCAATTAACAATTAAACATTTAAAGGAGAGATTAACCTCATCTTCACCATGACTGAGCTACGCATCAGACCATGGCAGGAGGTGAAATCTAGATTTTGAATAGGAGAGAATATCTATCCAATCACTAAATGAAGAGATATAAAAAGAACAAAAGGAAGTTCAACAAGATTTACACAAGGGAGTTATACGATCTGAAAATTAAAGAAGAATTAGCCTAATTACTACCACGACTGAGCTATGCATCAGATCTTGGCCAGAGAAGAATCAAGAACGATATGAGAAGGTATAATTCGACCAAAGTGATTTTGGAAACCGAAGGAAAGAAGTTGAAAACAGTACCTAAGCCTCATTTCCGTCATGGCTGAGCTATGCATCAGATCATGACTAGAGAAGAAGAAAGAAAGATATGAAAAGGACAGATTCAACCAGATTGACTTGAGAAACCAAGAGAAAGAAGGGAAAACGATAAATAATCATCATCTCCGCCATGACTGAGCTATGCATCAGACCATGGATTCGAATCAAGTCAAGAAAGGGAAAGAAGAAGATCAAACGATGCTACTTCAAGAGATTCGAAAAGAAATCAAGAATAACAGAAAAAGATCGAAGTCAAACCAGATTTCAACCAAATTCAACTTTATTACATCAAAACCTTACAAAATTTAGCACAATCTTTATTCATTCTACCTATCTTACCTTCCTTCTTTACAAGATTTCGTCTACAGCTTCTTTATTTATGTTCCTCCTCTCTCTTTTTACAATGCTCTCTATGTGTTTGTGGAAATGCCTAGTTTCTCTTTCTGTCTAACTAAGTGTGTGTGCGTGAGTGAGTGGGTGTGCCTGAGATCCGAAACTATCCAGTGAGAGAGATCCAAAAGTGGAACGAGGTTAGCACTAAAGTGGAACCCCTTCTCAGCCTTGCAATGGGGTATATATAGCCCTCAGGTTTGGGTCTCTTCTTCAAGAAGCTTCAATCTTCAATCGATCTCAGCCCTCCAATTGGAGGCACACGGATCGCCATCTAATCCAAGGGTTGAGAGGCGGCCAATTTGTGCTTGTTTTGGGACGGTCAACAGAGGAGGTGCCAGCTTTGACCATGGCGGTTACGGGTCTGTTACAGTCTCGATTGATCTCTACTTTTGATCTTCTGAGGCCCAATGCAGTGGATATCGTCGTTGTGTCGCGGTGGGGTCTACTCGGATAGGGCTCGAGCGAATTCAGTTGAGGTTGGTTACACACGCGTGGCTCAGGCTTCTCTTCCCTTCTTCAATTCCCTTTCTTTCTGTTGGGAAGAAGGGGAGCGTATCCTCTACCAACTTTTTGAGGTTGGTAGAGGGCCAACATTTGATCCGAGCCGTTAGATCTAATCTCGACGGTTAAAATTTTTCGGGCCTATCAATCTAGGTTATATGCACGGGGCTCCCTTATCCATTGAGATTAGATCTAACGGTTTAGATCAAACGTTGGCCCTCTACCAACCATAAATGGTTGGCAGAGGATGTGATTCCTGGGAAGAAGACCCCTTCGAGTGGGCCCCATCTGTCGGATTAAGTGAGACACATCCCAATGCCCCTTCTTTCATTTCTCCGTGCACTCGGTTCACTGTGGACCAGTTGAGGTGCCTCAACTCTTTGTGTGCGGTGTACAGCGAAACAGGCGCACCCAGGTCACCTTCCGTATGGGGGAGATTTCAATTGTGTGATCCTTTCCCTCCATTTCTTTGTGGACTGGTTTTCTCCATTTTCTTGCAAATTCGATTAATTTGAATACTGCTGAAATCAAATAAATTGTTTGTATCCCCTCCCTATCGAATTTCTCCATGAAATTTTGTGCACAACTTCGTAAAAATATGTAGAATCCAGTGGAATCAAGAAATTTCCAAAAATACCCCTCCTCCTATTTTATTTAATTTCTCCAAAATCAGGGGCTTCTTTGCATAAAATGGGAATTCTACAGCTTCTTTGACCATTATGAAAGAACCATAATCTTCCTCATGCTACACTGGATTTTTGGGTATTTTTCCAGGATTTTTGGGGTCCATTTGCTATTTTCCATTATTTTCTCAAACTTCTCGTAAATCGGTCTGTGTCTCCAATCGCGAAATTTTAGGGTCAAACACTAACATTCTTCAAAATATCAAACATCCGGTTCTAAACAAACGACAAAAAATTTATAATATATTAATTTAATATTTAAATTTTATATATTTAATTAATGTTTATAATAGAAGTAAAATAAAATATATTAATTTCATAATATATTAATTTAATATTAAAATATATTAATTTCATAAAATATATTAATTTCATAATATATTAATTTAATATTAAAATTTCATATATTTAATTATTTTTTATAATAGAATTACAATAAAACCATGAAAAAGACAAAATTGAGCAGTAACAGCACTGTTCGGAATCCCAGAATCCGATCTAACGTTAGATCGGAATCCCAGAATCCGATCTAACGTTAGATCGGAATCCAGGAATCCGATCTAACGTTCGGAATCCAGGATTCCGATCTTACGATACTATTTATATTAAACTGATTAAATTGATATTAATTTTATTGGATTATATTATTTTAATATTATTTTTTAAAATTTCGGAGTAGAGAACTTGCAAAAGTGGATCGGTTTTCGGGGCGGTGAATTTAAATGCAATTTGGGCCGACATCGCATAAAAAGACATCTCACTGGAAATGTTTTAGTTTCCCATTTTCAATTCTTTCTCCTTACATTGCTTTAAGCTTCTCTCTTGTCTCTCACTTGCATCCTTATTATATGGGAATTGCTCAGCACACTCCCATCTTGCTCATCCACTCCTAATTTTTTTCAAAAATGACCAAAATATCATCTCCTTTATATTGTTTTTTTCCAGACTTTAGCACTTGAATGAGGACATTTTAGTTAATTTGGGAGTGATTGAGTAAGGTGGAAGTGTGCTGAGCAATTCCCTTATTATATCATCTCCTCTATCATAATAAAAAAAAAACCTAAGCCATTTGATTAATGACTGAACCATTATTTGCAAAGAAGACATTTGTTCCTCCATTAGACTAGATTTATTTGAGAGAACCTTAAGCCTGGTGCCATCCATCTCGGAAGTAGACAGTGGGATCGCAAACTAACCATTTGTTAGTAGATAAATAAACAGGAATTATAAGTGTCATCGGCAAATATACTATTTCAGCCATCGCTGCTATGTGTTACAAATGTTCAGTTTAATAATAAGAAGTGTTCAGTTTAATGCGTCAAAATCGCGCTAGAGTCAGAGTCGCGCGTGGTCAAGAGGTGCGCTAGGAGGCAGGGGTAGAATCGAAAAAAATTTAATTTGAACCGGATCGGTTCATTTCCAATTCTATTTTTTACATGTATTTTTTGTCCGGTTCGTGACCCATTCGCTTGGTTTTTTTTCTTATAACAGTTGTATTTCTGTTGCAACTAACTGAACATTCATACTTATTAAACTGAACATTTGTACTTATTAACTGAACATTCGTACTTACTAAACTAAAAATTTATACTTAATAAAATAAATATGTTTGCTCATAACATTTATATTTTCTGTTGCAACTAACTGAACAGTTCTACTCAATTAACTGAACATTTGTATTGACCAAACTGAACTTTTGGCAAAAAAAAAAATCAAAATGAACATATTTGGTCTAGCGAACACTTATAAAATAATGAACAATTCTACTACAAAGTGAACATTTGTACATATTAAGTGAACACTTATAATAACTAACTGAACAAAAAATACGTGCTGGATGAGTAGAGGGGTCAGAACGCTAGTTGAGGCGCTGTGCAGCACGATGGCTCGGATGGCACGGAGTGCGATGGCACTAATCAATTTCCATAAATAAACGATAAAGTTCTAATTAACGTTTATATATTTTTAGGGCCATAAAAACTAACCAGAATTCTCTGTCTCGGATAAAAGGAGGCCTAATCCGGCCCGTTATTTTCAATGCCCTTGTAAAGACAAACCTGGCCAGTTATCAGATTTGTTCTTTCCTTTCTGTGTGTAATTCTGTGCAGCGGGTGAATGTTCTACTGAGGTATAAACTGCTTCGGCTAACGCCCTTTTCCAATTTGGTGGAGCATTTGTTGAATTCTGTTTGGTTCTGGACTTTGGTTTTCTTTGGATGAACACCCAACCATATTAAAAAATCGGTGTACTTCCAAGCAAAATCACAAGGCTTGATTGATCGGATTAGTTCATCTAGAACCACCATTAATGGGTAGCCTTTAGAAGTTTCCAAGTGCTATCATAGGCTTACATTTTATATGCAGATAAGAGTAGGGAGAAGAGGAACAGAGAGGGATATTTTGCAATACACAAGGGAGAAACATGAAATAATTGGTTTTAGCGTTATCTTCTTCTTATAGCCTTTGTTTGGATGCGTTGAGAAGAAGTAGGAAGAAGGAAGAAAGAAAGGGAAAAAATTATAAACAATCCAAACTCTTCATAAAGTTACACACTTCCCAATACTTCTTCCCACTTCTTCCCTTCTTCCCACACCTATTCAAACGGAACCATAATTTCCCTTTTTTTACCTATAGGCTGTATCATGGTAGAGAATTCAAATCCGATCCAAACACTCTAAATATTTTTCTTAACGTAGGGTGCGTTTGGATAGGTGTGGGAAGAAGGGAAGAAGGGAAGAAGTGGGAAGAAGTATTGGGAAGTGTGTAATTTTGTGAAGAGTTTGGATTGTTTATAATTTTTTTTCTTCTTCTTCCTTTTTCTTCTTCTTTCTTCCAACGATCCAAACGCACCCGTATTGTAGTTAACTCATGCAACATGGGAATATAGTAACTTTAAATTAGATTAATTTAGTACAAATAGGACTGTGCCAAGTACATTCCAAAGGGATGTTCCAATTCATTGTACGTAAATAAAAGACAAAGTAGTGCTGTAGTAAATTATCATCAGTTGCTTAATTTAGTACAAAACCAGAGGCGCACCACTGGTTTGAACAAACCAGCCCTGTTTTGGGAGTGTTTATTTCTTGAATTTCTACTAATATTATTTTTAAAAAGAAAACTATTATTATTAGTATATAGAAAGCCATATGGGCATAATTTTCATATGGACTTTAGAGGCTCCCTCCGACAAAAATGATAACACAAATTCGTTTGTTAATAGTGAGAAAATATCCGTTCCTAGTACGTTTAGTGAAAATTAAATTCTCATTATTATTATAACAACGCAAAACCTATAATAGTTTGACAAATTGGTGCACAACTTGTCTATAAAATGTCAATTTTAAATGGACAAGGCGGCTAAATATTTGAAATTCGATGATTTAAGATTGGATATAAAGTAGAGTCCCTTGTGCTTGTATACTTTTAATTTGACAATGAGATATGTATTTGTTAAATTGCATACTCTTTATCCCTTAATTTTCAAGGAAAATTGTTCCAACGATCACTAAACTTTATATTTATTTTTTCTGACTAAGTACTGGTAGTGATCATTTAATTTTACATTGTTCCTACCTTCCAAAATATTGATGTTTGAATTCACATCAATAAAATAATGACGTCCCACTTGTTATATTTTTATCCCTAAACAAACGAAATGCTAAAGTCACTGCTTACACCAACAATATAGCAAAATTTATTTACGGATGCAAAGTTAATTTATTTGGATAGAATAATTTAATTAAAATAAATTTAAATTTTAAAACGGAAGCTTATCAATAAATACGTTACCAGAGACATTGTCTGGAATTCTTAAAAAAATAATTTAATCAAATAATATTAAGAGTTAATAACTAAAATCATTACAAACTTTGAAGTTTGAACACTCGTGCTTTTTCTGAGCAGTTCCGTTCGGACCGGGTCAACCAAACATGTTCTTTTGAACGAAAAACAAAAGAATATACTTCGTCTAGACTCTAGACTAGTTGCTTGCCTCCCGCAATCTGGGAAGGCAAATTTCCCTTTTTCCTACTTCTCTCTCAACCTCTGTTTAAATTCACATGGAGATGGAGGCAATCAATTTCAAACTCAGACCCAAACCCGCGCAAACGCAAACTCACACGCACACTCTCAAAGAGACGACCAATGGGGTCACCGTTCAAAGGAGATATACTAGAAGGACAGGTAGCGCTTGTAACTGGAGGTGGATCAGGTATAGGCTTCGAGGTCACTCGGCAGCTTGGTCTCCATGGTGCCTCTGTCGCCATCATGGGTCGGCGTCGCCAGGTGCTTGATGCCGCTGTCTCAGCTTTCTCCAAAGAGGGTATAAAGGTTAGAGAAATTTCTCCTTGCTTTCTGTTACAATGTCAATTATATGCCTAATATAGGTTATGATGAACACCAATTTTGGGTATTTCAGATAGAAAGGTTAAAAATTTGAAGGAGATGAATTGGGAGAAATTGCAAAATAGTCACCAGAACTTTTTAATTATGTCAATTAGGGACTGAAATTTTACTTTTCTGTGAAAGAATAGCTAAAAATATCAGTACATGAATGTTGTACAGGCAATTGGGTTGGAGGGTGATGTGCGAAAGCAAGAGGATGCCAGAAGAGTTATAGAGGCAACTGTGAACCACTTCGGGCGACTTGACATACTGGTAAATGGAGCTGCTGGTAACTTTCTTGCGTCTCCTGAGGATCTATCTCCTAAAGGTCTCCGCACAGGTATTGTGATGCATAGAAACTATTACTATAAAGATGCTGGTTTGCAATCAATTTCTACTTTGTGTTTTATACTTTCCATTTAATTAATTCATTTCAGTTGTCGATATTGATGCTCTTGGTACATATACCATGAGCTATGAGGCGTTGAAATATCTAAAGAAAGGTGGGCCAGGAAGAGATCCGTCGAAAGGTGGCAGCATAATCAATATAAGTGCAACTCTGCATTATGGTGCATCTTGGTACCAGCTTAATGTTGCCGCCGCTAAGGTTGCTATACAGAACTTTTACTATTATAGTTGCATTTTTAATTTTTAAAAAGAAAGTCCTGTACGTATTTCCTTGTTTTTCGTCCTTCTGGTTTGAAGGGAAAATCATATGGTTTCCTACATAACATATGCTGTAGAAAACATTGGAAATTTCCATTTGTACCGTAAAATAACATGGGAATATAAGAATATCCTCAATATATATCGATGGTGCCAGATCCATTGGCAATAGATTAACAAGACAATATTGACAATGCTTTTTCAAGTTGAGGTAAAAAATTATATAAAAAAGTTTATAGAAAAGTTTTGATCTTATGTGACATGCAATTTAAGTGTCACTTGATATTTCCATAGAAGACCATTAAATCTAGAACTTTGTAATTTCAAGTCCTCTGATGAATGGTAAAATTTGCATCAATTTTCATTGTCTTTTTTGTGTACATTGATTTCATTAAGTATAGATTACATTCCCAATGTTGGATTTCATAATTTGAAATTATCTTTTGATGATTGCCAAGATTATGAATTTAATATATTGTCAAGGATACCCACCCTTATTTAAAACACACCAAATTGCATCTGCTTCTTATTTTATAGAAATTCATTAATCAGTTGAGGGTAGTAGGAAACTTTAATATTTCCAGAAGCCATGAGGGTACAAGTGATGCATCCGTGTTACTAGGGATGATTGACAATTTGACATTATAATTATAGAGTAATTATAAATTATAGAACATAATTCTATTTGTCCTTATCAATTTTCATTCTTAAAAACAATTAGGCTGCTGTAGATAGCATGACCAGAAACTTGGCACTGGAATGGGGCACAGACTTCGACATACGAGTTAATGCGATCGCTCCAGGTCCAATAGGCGACACACCTGGCATGAGAAAACTAGCACCGCAAGAAATGGGTCCCACATTAAAAGATGAAGCACCTGTTTTCAAAACTGGTGAGAAAATAGACATTGCCAATGCAGCTCTCTACCTATCCTCTGAAGCAGGTATAATGATTCTCTAAAATTGTTTTGTGAGTTCAATCCAAAATCTTGAACTTATAATTGTTGTGTAAGTTTAAAGGTACAGGTTTTCAATTATGCAATTATACCTCCGTCGACCTCATTTGTGTAACTAAAACATCAACTTAGACTCAACATTTACTCAATCAAACATAATTCACTAGTCAAACCAGTATAGAGAGCATAAATTGTTTGAGATGAAAGCAAACTGTACTTCCCACTGTACAATTAGTGTGTCAATTTGATCTGTTTGTTAATTATATTGAACTTTTACTTTGACATTTAAACAGGTAAGTATGTGAATGGTACGGTGATGGTAGTTGATGGTGGATCATGGCTATACCGTCCCCGATTTATCAAGAAAGAGGAAGTGAAGAATCTCTCTCGGGTTGTAGAGCAAAGAGTCAGAAAGATTAATGTAGGTGCTCCATCTAGCAAGCTCTGAAGCATTGAATTATATAATATAATATTGTAATTTTAAATCAGTAATTTTGTTAAATAATTGATAAAAGGTGTTTATATTGAAATTTCCTCGATGCAAATTGCAATGGGGATTTCTAAATCTGGGAATAGGTCGTGCTTTTTAGGTAAAATGGTTATATATTGAGAGTAAATAAATACATTTGTGAAAATCGATAGGTCCATTGAAAATGTAGAACAAGTTTGATCAATACAATACACTCGTTCATGCAGCATTAGTTATTAGTTAATTTATTGTTTGTCTTTTAAAATCATTATTTTGAATGATAGATTATTTTTAATTAATTGATGACAGATGCTTGCAAAAACCTTTATTCATATATTATAATTTCCTCGCTGGAAAATATAACGGGGTTTTGTTAGTCATGGTCTCATGGATGATGGTTTTGCTTGTAGGTAAAATTTGTTATTCACTTATTCTGAAAAGTGTTATGTACGTCAATGTAAATGGATGAATAGGTTCCCTAGACAAAAGTAGTACTATCAATGACAATTACAATACAAATCTGATCAATACAACACACTATCTTTCATAAACAAAATAATGAGATATTCTCTACAAATGCATTTGTCTTCGCAGGAGTTTTTGCTTCAACAATCCATCATGGATAAACACGAATTTTTGAAGTACAACATTTTTTTATAGGTGAATTGCATTCATTATTATGCATTGATGAATTATTTTTTTAACTGGAGGTAAACTGCTGCCTATGCAACGTTTTATTTTATCTTTTTCAAACAAAAGTGTTGCGTCTTAATCAAGAAAAAGTAGGAAGAAGAAAGAAGGGAAGAAAAAAAAATTATAAACAATTCAAACTCTTCACAGAGTTACACACTTCCCAATACTTCTTCCCACTTCTTCCTTTCTTTCCACACCTATCCAAACGGAGCCTATGAAAAAGAGTGCAATGTCAAGATTTCGGGATGTCACCTGATATTAGTAATTTAAACTGAAAATGTAGTCAAGAGCCTACAAGTATAAATCCAGGATTTTCGGTTTTAGTAGGCTTAAAATAGTACAACTCCAGAGGTATTCCCTTTTAGCACAGTGCACAGATGACAGATATTAGTTTAGTAGTAAGCCACTGAAAGCACAAGTGCACAACCGGATTTGGCCCATCCAACTCGATCTTAGTTTGACCACATGAAGCGATTTTGTTATTATTTGCATGCATAAACGATTAAAAAATGAAAAAAAAAAATACATGCATAGCTTGCAGTAGGTTGAATGAAAGGGTCAATGGAAATATCAACTCCATTCTACAATATTTGAATTTAAAAATATTTAATATGACTATTAATTAAGAACGCGTTACACTTACACACTTTTAAATAAGGTGGAAGTGGAAAAGAAAAATATAGAAAAGAAAAGGGAAAACAAGAAACAACAGAGGTCTTTTATTATGGGACCATGTCCATGCGAAAAGGAGAAACACTCCATGCAAATGGGATCTGGTGCAGGTGGGACGGTGCAATGCATCCATTCCAACCGTCCGATCTATGATGGATGCTCCATGAATTATAATAGATTGATAGGTCCAAAAAAATTTAACTGTCGAGATGAAATTGGACGGCTGGAATGGATGCGCTGCACCGTTCCGTACAACACGGGATTTGGATACGACTCTGTCTTTGCCAAGGGAAACAAGAAACAACAGAGGTCTAACCTTCAAAACAAAAAAAAAGGCAAAATTGGGTCCATACCCTTCAAATCTTCCTTATTTAGATATTTACCCCTCAAATCATTTAAATTGGCCTCATACCCCTCAAATTTTGATGTAACTATATGTATACCCTCCTGAGCAATTCTAATTAATTTATGAATGTAAAAAACTGAATTTTATGTTTTAAGACTAAATTGTCCTTGTCTAAACTCTCTCTCCAGACCTATAAAGGTAAGGGACCTTTCATCTTCCAAACGATAAAAACTTTGACATACGCTATTTCCTTTCTAAATATATTTCCTAATTGTTAAATCGTGAAAGAGATATCTTTCTAATTCTGTTTATGAAGTAAGAAGAAGAGAACATCGAGTTAAATTTATTATAGAATGATGTTGTTGGCTATGGATTAGTACCACTATAGGCTTGCTGCCATGAAAGAAGGATTGGTACCGGTATCAATTTAGTTGGCTATGGATTTATCTTTATTAAATTTGAATTGTTTAGAAAATTCTTTAAGAAAAAATATGTAGATAGGAAAGCTGATATATATCATCAAGGGATATTTCTATAAAAGATATCGAACCTCATTTAACACAAAGATTGTAGTATAAGTATTTGCAATTCTAAAAACTTGACAAATTTTATCAACTAATTAAGTAAATGAACTTATTAGATCGATTTCTAAATTAATTTCAGATATTATGTCTTCTTTTACCTATCTATACTGTCTTTTCTCTAATACAAACCAAGATTTCATAAATTTATACCAGTACGGCAGTACATGAGTTTGCACCTTTTCGGTCAAGAGCTATCCTTCGTATTTATATATCTTCTAAGGCACAATTCACATATCTTAATTTAAGTAATATAGATATGATCCATCAACTAACTAGTCTCTTGAAATTCAACGCAACAACACAAAATATTTAATTAATTAACTACTACACTTTGTATTGTTTGGAAGATGAAAGGTCTCTTACTCTCATAGGTCTGGTAAGAGAATTTAGGCAGGGACAATTTGGTCATAAAACATAAAATTCAGTTTTTTATATTCATAATTAATTAAAATTGCTGAGGAGGGTATACATCTAGTTACATCAAGATTCGAGGGGTATGAGACCAATTTAAATGATTTGAAGGGTAAATATCTAAATAAGGAAAATTTGAAGGGTATGAGCCCAATTTTGCAAAAAAAAAAAAAAAGAAACAACAGAGGTCTTTTATTATATGGGACCATGGCCATGTGCAAAAGAGAAGACTCCAAGTCTTTGCCAGTGCCCCAATAATATCTCTTCACCTAACACGCAATCAATCAAGCACTCTCAGAAACCTAGCTTCCAAAATCCATCTCTTGAGATCTACACCTGAATCCTCATCTCTGTTTCTCCCCTCTGTTCAGACCATTGTTATACGTTGCTCCTTCACTGCATAATTGACCACCTTTATGTTCAGATCTGGTGAGTAATTAATTTTACTAATAATCATGAGATATCTTTTCATGCAATTTTATGTAGGAGTTCCTGTGGTTCTTCCTGTTCGAACATTTTTGCTCATGAGTAATTTTACTTAATTATAATCATGACATACACCGATTGCTCATGTTAAGTTTCCTTGCAGCTGATGATAGCCAGTTTGGAGAACTACCCAATCTTCCCCAAACAAAAGCACACAGCCTCCAACTCCAACCAATCGATCATCCCCAAATCAGATCTAATCAACTAAATCCACTCTTTTATTTTCATACGTGTTTGACTCACTCTGCTTTGACTCTCTCTTATTGAATCCCTCTGTTCAAAGAAGCACCAACTCAGCTCCTGTGAGTTACTTTACCTATATCATTCAAGATTGTTATCATATATTTTTGTCGGCGGTGTATGTGTTGTTGGTGTTTGTTTCTTTTTCATTTTTTTTTGGGGGTTGGGGGGGGGGGGGGTGGTGATTGATACCTGTTATATAAAAACTTAAGGATAACTTATACTTGATATACTTTGTGTAATGTAGTAAAAGAGTTTAATTTAATGCTAAGGCCGAGATATTCATTTAGAGTAAAGAAGGGAATACTTTTCAAACAGAATATCAAAATTTATTAAACAAATAAAATAAATAAACATATATCGAAACAATATTAATTAGTAATAAGCTGAACCCAAACTAAATGAGGGTAAATTATTGTATGTGAGTTGGATATTTAACTTAGATTGTGTACTTCTACAATCTTTAGGTGATCAATCGGAGTTGGTGAAAACCAGTTGCCCCTCAACTAAGGTGACTGATACAGCCGAACAAATGCTTCGTTAAAGTCCAGTGTTGCTCCGATCTCTTGCTGTCTTGCCTTTTGTATAAGGTTTCAATTCTACTTCATAATTGGAATTATTATTATTATTTTTTGAAATAGCGGCTACCTATTACAAGCCAAAAACGAAAAAGGAAAAACTAAGCAAACGGACAAATCCAAAAGAACAGAAGCAACAGAAAAAAGTATAATTGGAATAATCTTTGGTTTCATGTTTATCTACATGACTACATATCATGCTTATTTACGTAAAAAGTTGGAGATTGTGGAACCTTACGATTTATATGCTTCAACTTATTATTATTGATTTACGTACTATAATCATAGACAGCAAGTTTTGCAATCAACGACATGTCCTATACATTGTTTAACCAACCCATATATTTCTCTCCATAGAAAGAATTCTAATATGCATATAGTATATATCCATCATCCCCAAATCAGATCTAATCCAAATCCAATCTTTTCTCCTTGTGCGTTTCAATCACTCCTACTTGTTCTCAATTATCTAATTTTTCCTCTTCTTAACTCTTTCTTACTCAACCCTCATGTTCAAACTATTACAGATAATCTAGACAATTATAATAATTTATTATTTCTGAAAACTATCCAAAAACTATCCTTGAGTGAGTGCTGGTCAAATTACCACCATATCATAGAAAAAAAGAGGGGATTATAAAGCAATTTGTAAGAAATGTTATCATACTTTGTCATACAATATAATATACTAGCAAAAAGATGCCCTCAATACGTGGACAAATAAAAAAAATATTGATATTATTTTTTGTTATATATAAAATGTTACATGTTAGGCAATAAAGATATGGTAAAATCAATAATTTAGTCTTTCTTTTTAAATAAATAGCTAATTTGGTAGTAACTTAATTTTTTTTAAAGAAAAGTCTAACATTAATCTAGACCACCGATCAGATCAAATTACACAAATCAATGGTCCATAATTGATATAAAAATTGTTTACACCCTTTTATCTGACAAGTTTATTCCTTTTATATGACAAATTTACTCTTTTTATATGGGTACTTTATAGGTAGTATAGATATAGATATGAAGACCATCATAAAGTCATCTTAAATTACAAAAGTTACATTCATTCATCCCAAAAATTATAATTACATCTTTCAACTTAGAAAATACCGGTTCCATGCGCCTATTCCTACTAGAGGATCCATTAATTGCTAAGGGGGCGTTTGTTTGTGACTTAAAAGGTGCATAACTTAAGTTATGTATCCTTAAGTCACCAAACACCTCTTACATAAGATGCATTAAGGGTACATAAGTTATGCAACCTAAATAGGTTGCATAAGTTATGCACCGGTCCCCTTTAATTTTTTTCCGACAATACCCTTTAGAAATAATTAATAATAATATTTAATAATCTATAATAATTAATAAATAATAATATTTAATAAGTAACAATAACTATTAAAAAATCATAATTAGTAATAAATATTAATTATTATAATTAATAAATAATAATATATAACAAGTAATAATAATAATTAATAAACAATATTGATTTATTATTAAATAATTAATAATATTTCATAATAATAAAATGATTTCTTATTATCATTAATAATTAATTTTTATAATAATTAATAATTAAAAATTAATTAATATTAATTAATAAATAATAATACTTAATAAGTAACAATAATTATTAAAAAATCATAATTAATAACAAAGATGAATTATTATAATTAATAATATTTAACAAGTAATATTAATTATTAATAATAATGATTTAAGAATAATAATTAATTGAAGATAATTAATCAATAATAATTTTTATTATAAAATAAATAATAATATTTATAATATTTAATTAAAAGTAATTATTAATATTTCATAATAGTAAAAATGATTTGTTATCATCATTAATAATTAATTTTTATAATAATTAATAATTAACAATAATTAGGTCACAACATATAATACATAATACTAATTCAAATTTAAGGGCATATTAGTCTTTTGACATGAATATATGCATGCATTAAGTTAGTCATCCTTACTACACAACCAAACATCTATTACATAACACTACATAAACACTTAGGCATCCTTAGGTTATGCAACTCCTTACTACACAAACAAACGCCCCCTAAGGGAGTAAGGGTTGACCCACGAGAACAATTAATTAATTTCATGCTCAACTAACTTCAATATTAATTGCGAACGAAATATTCCAATATTGTTATAGTTCTTCTATAGCATGCTTAAATTATAAATAGAAAATTCTCATGAAGATTAATTGCGCATGAAATATTTCGTTCTAATTCGTCAGAGGGATCTGCAATCTTTTCATTGACTGATTGTGGAGAGAAATAAGAAAAGAGATGTCAGAAATGCGTTGCTTTTAAATTATTTAAATCAAAATAAGACATAGTTGGAATCAAAAGAATTAGGAATGAAGGTCGTGCTGCAAATTGAATTTTTGTTTTTCCATAGAAATTTACTTAATTAATTAATGAGCAGCATTAATTGCATCTTAATGAATAATTACAGCGTAGAGATTATTTAATTAATTTGGATAAAATAACTAAATATATTAGTCAGGATTATAAGATACAAAATTTACAAGATATATATATATAGAGAGAGAGAGAGAAAGAGAGAGCTTTCAATCAAAGCGGTTTGATCGGAGTCTCGGTTAAACTCCGTCAGATCTCAATTTTGAAAGTTCGAATGACCGATCCAAACCGTTCAATATGATCTTATATTGAAATCTCTGGTGTATAGGATACATTTTTTAAATATTTTTAAGTATTTTTTTCGAATTTTAGAAAATTGTTAGTCTAATTTTGTTCTGAACCCTTCAAAAATTGCAGTTTTTAAAAATCCGAAAAAATACTTAACAATCTCAAAAAATGTAAAATTTGGTGGGCAAAGAGATTTCAATACGGAGATCATATTGAATGGGTTGGATCGATCATTTTAACTTTCAAAATTGAGATCTGATAGGGTTTAACCGGGACTTCGGTCAAACCGTTTTGATTGAATCCTTCCTCTCTCTCTCTCTCTCTCTCTCTCTCTCTCTCTCTATATATATATATATATATATATATATATATATATATATATAAAGAGAGAGAGAGAGAGAATGGATATAGTACACTGATGTGTATGGATCATCCCTGTACACATGAGTCGTTTTTCAAGATCTAAAATTAAAACAGTCAATCCGAACCGTTCAAGTTGTTCTCCATATTGAAAAATCTAGATAGACCAAATTTTATATTTTTTTCAATTTTTTTCTATTTATTATGATATTTTCAAAAAACACTATAATTGGAATACTTCAGGCCCTCCAATTTGAAAATATCATAATAAATAACAAAAATATTCGAAAAGATATAAATTTTGGTCTATATATATTTTTCAATATGGAGAACAACTTGAACGGTTCGGATTGACCGTTTGAATTTGAATTTTGAAAAAATACTATGTGTACGGAAACGATCAGTACACATCAGTGGATGGATAAAATACATGATCGTCTCCTATACACAAGAGTCGTTTTTGAAATTCAAAAATCAAACCATCGATTCGAACATTTCAAATTGTTCTCCATATTGTAGAACTCTTAGATATCAAATTTTATATTTTTTCGATTTTTTTGCTATATATTATGATAATTTCAAAAAAAAACACGATAATTGGAGTATTTCAGGTCCTCCAATTTGAAAATATCATAATATATAGCGAAAAAATTTGAAATAAAATAAATTTGGCCTCTAAGAATTTTTCAATATGAAGAACAACTTGAATGGTTCGAATTGACTCTTTGAATTTTGAATTTCGAAAATGACTCAAATGTACGAGAACGATCCATACGCCATAGTGCAACCTTTTCTTTCCTAATTCAAATCTGTTTAACATCGAAGCCTATCTCCCCTATTCTCTTCCTGTTCGAATTAAAAAGCTATCACCCAAATAAAACGACCTATATCATGGATTTTGCAATTCGTGGTATCAATGAAAAGCTTGAGAAGAGGAGAATGTGCTATACCAAATAAACTTTTATTATGTACTTTTACTCGTCCAATTTACAAGAAGAAATCTCGACTAGGTCAGTGCAAAAGGTATGAAATCGAGGTCATAGGACCCGCCCACAGTCATTGGCGTGTCACTTCCGCGCTTGCAGCGGCGACACAACACCTGCGAACTAATATATTTGTTATTAAAATTTCGATTTTAATAAGTTTGGTATTAAAATTTTAATTAGGATTATTTTGTTTAAAAAAATAACGAACATGCTGCTCAAGTGCTCATTTTTTTTTAGAAAAATGCTAATGTTCAATATATTGGACGGATTAGTCAGTCCAATACGATCGTTTTCACGTTTTTAAATTTCAAATGACCGATCCAAACTGTTCAACATGTTCTTCATATTGAAAACTTATAAGAAACCACATTTTACAATTTTTGAAAATATTTTACTATTTTTTTATATTTTATAAAAATCATGATATAAAAATTACAGATCGTCCAATAACAACGATTTTCTAAAATACCAAAAAAATAGTAAAATTTTTTTGAAAAAAAAATATAAAAATTAATTTCTTATAAGTTTTAAATATGGAATTGAACGGTCCTCATTCGTCCAATATTGGACTCTAGCATTTCTTTTTTTTTTATTGAAGATAAAATCGAGTTTCAATTTATTTCAGTCTTTTTCAATAGCTTGATGTCCAAAGCCTTCCTTTACACAGATGGCATGGGTAATACTTTTCACCGACTTTGCGGCAGAGCCTCTAATTAATCTCCTCTCTAACTCATTCATTTCTTGAGACCCAAAATCCATCCGGACATCGCCATCCTCTCTGAGTTTGACTTCTTGCCGCTCCTCCAGGGCCCAACCCCTAGTAAATTGAGAAAGCATGAACAAGCGCCAGCAAACACAAAAGCGAAAGCAACTGCTAGCTACTACCTGGCAGAGAGAACATGTTCTAACTTCATGCCCATATTTTGTGAAAATACATTAATTTTTCTCTAACCTAACATTTTAAGTGTTAATGCTAATATAAATGGCTATATATCCAATCCAAGATAAGAGAACAAAACAACTTCTTATTTTCGATAAGCATGAAACCGACATTTGTCCTTACTATTCAAAAACTCAATCAGACAAGGGAACTGGAATCAAATTTTATTATTATCTGTAGTGTATAAAATTAATTATATTTTTGCGATGACATATCTCAAATTTAACATTTTACAGTGACATATTCAAAATGGTATAATAATCATATCAATTAGTCAATGGCATCAAGCTAATTTTTATTACTTTACAGTGGCAAAAATATAATTTGATGTTTATTGATGGCATATCTTTAATTTCAAACTATTTTAGTGATATAAACCTTAATCACCCTACTTTTTAATAAGTGAAAATTGAAAGGCATAGTTATTTTGAAATGAAAGCTTTAAGAAAACAACAAACTGTTACAATGAGAACTAGCTCTTGGTCTAGTGGCAAAGAACAATGCACCTTGTCTCCTTGAGTGATGAGTGAAAGGTTGCAGGTTCGAAACCCGGCTGGGGGGTTTTTTATAGACATTTAATTTAAAAATAAGTTGGGTGGCTTAGACCTTCAATTTATCTTCAAAAAAAAAAACAAACTGTTACGATCTATTCTGATATTTTGTTCAAATACTTAAAAATGTACCATCCCCTCTTCCCGGAACTTGAATGACGTTTTTGCTTGTACAAATTAAATGGTTTAGGAAATTGTTCGTTTTTTATTGATAATAATTAAATACTTAAATTTTTTTTGCTCGTGTCAATATCACCTTTTCTGTCTAGGTTATACAAATCAATATAATTATTAATTTTATTTCCTAATTAGGATCGATGGACATCGTTGTGTCTCCATTAGTAAAAGTTGTAGGCGACAAGTTGGGCTCAGCACTTTCAAATGAATTCAGCATGTTATGGGGTATGAAAAAGGATCTTAAGACACTAGAAAGTAATATATCAACGATAAGATGTTAAACGATGCTGAGCAGTGCTGTTTAAAGGACGAACACGTCTTCAATTGGTTAGGGGAACTCAAGGAGGTGGTCTACGATGCAGATGATCTATTAGACACATTCATTTTGGAGAAGCGAAAAATGGAGTCATATGGTCAGACAAGCAGGGTTATTGGCAACTTCATATCTAATGTCAACCTGGTCAAACGATCGAAATTGGGCAAAAAGATCAAATCGATTAATGAAAGGCTTGATACCATAGCAGCTAAAAGAACAAAGTTCCATTTGCAAATTACTGCTACTCGGTCTAGAGAAGAGACTTATTCTATAAATCCAAATACATTATCTATGGTTTCTAACAATCTGGATACATTTTCTATAGTTGACGAAGATAGTATTTGTGGAAGGGACAATGAGAAAGAAAAGATTATGAGCCAATTAAAGCAGAGTGATGGTAATAAAAATATTTCTATCGTTTCAATTGTTGGGTTAGGTGGATTGGGTAAGACAACCCTTGCACAATTAGTTTATAACAATGAGAACGATTTGAAGGAATATTTTAATCCCAAAATATGGGTTTATGTATCGCAAAATTTTAATGTAGGAAGGATTATGAGAGCTATTATAGAATCATTGTCCAAAACTAAATGTGAGCTAGAGAATTTGGATCCCCTCGCCACACATCTTGTAACACTGTTAACAGGAAAAAGGTTCTTACTTGTCTTGGATGATATTTGGAATGAGAATCAAAATGACTGGGATAAACTAAAAGTTGTTTTTAACTATGGCGCATCTTGGAGTAAAATTATAGCAACAACACGATCTATGGAAGTTTCACGAGTAATGGAATCCACCTCTACCATTGTATTGAAGGGATTATCAGAAGAGATGTCATGGGCCTTGTTCAAACAAAGGGCCTTTAGTGGATATGAGAGCACATTAAGTTCTCAGATTCATGAAATTGCCAAAAAAAATTATGAAAAAGTGTGGTGGAGTACCACTGGCATTAAAAGCATTGGGGGCCGCCATGAACTTTAATAAGAATGTTAAAGACTGGGAAAAGGCAGGAGATAGTGACATTTGGAAGATAGATAAAGGAAATGAAGTTATGGCATCTCTAAAGTTGAGCTATATGAATTTCAGACCCCAGTTAAAAGAATGCTTCACATACTGCTCAATCTTCCCAAAAGGCTATGTCATAAACAAACAAGAGCTCATTGATCAATGGATTACTAATCGCTTGGTTTCCTTTACAAGAAGTGTGAGGGACATGGAAGTTGATTTGGGAAATAAATATTTTGAACAACTAAAACAAGTATCTTTCTTTCAAAATGTAGTTGAACAATTTGATTCTGCAGAAGTGACATGCAATATGCATGACCTAGTACATGATCTAGCTCAGTCTATATCTGATCAGAGGATTTTACTCATCGATGATACATGAAAAGCAATAAATAAAGATAATGGGGAGGTAAATCCAACAAAAATTAAAAAGATGCGAGCAATCCATTTTAGGTATGGTCATTCCGACGTGATTAACATGGTTTCTGAAGCACAAAGTTTACGTTCACTTTTCTTGGAAAGGATATCGTATACTACATTACCCATCAGTATGTCGAAACTAATTCATTTGAGGTACATTTGCATGTCATATTGTCGGATTACAGTAATTCCAAATGCTATTGGCACCTTATGGAGTTTGGAGGCATTACATCTAAGAAAATGTCGCAGGATTGAATATTTACCGGAATCTATTGGTAAACTTATCAACCTAAGAACCCTCAAGTTAATTACTTGGATGCACAAAACTCAAGAAAGTTCCTGAGTCAATTGGTAACCTTATCAATCTTCAGACCCTTGATTTGGAATGGTGTAAAGATCTCAAATATTTACCGGAATCAATTGGCAATCTAGATAAATTGTGTTTTCTAAATTTACAAAAATGCGAGAACCTCGAGAAACTACCTGAGTCAATTAGTAATCTTATCAATCTTGAGGGCATTGATTTGTCATGGTGCGAAAATTTTAAAAAATTACCAGAATCAATTGGCAACCTAGATAAATTGTGTTTTCTAAATTTACAAAAATGCGAGAACCTCGAGAAACTACCCGAGTCAATTGGTAACCTTATCAATCTTCAGACCCTTGATTTGAAATGTTGCGAAGATCTCAAATATTTACCGGAATCAATTGGCAATTTAGATAAATTGTGTTTTCTAAATTTACAAAAATGCGAGAACCTCGAGAAACTACCTAAGGCAATTGGTAACCTTATCAATCTTCAGACCCTTGATTTGAAATGGTGCACAAATTTAGAAAATTTACCAGAATCAATTGGCAATCTAGCGAATCTCCATGTTTTGAATTTAGACTACTTCGGCTTAAATACAATTCCTAAAAGTATCTATAACCTTACCAAACTTACTCATGTGAATCTTGACCTTTTCCAAAAATTTTACTGTATGCCTACTAGTACCAGTGAGTTAAATGGTCCTGATATTCAAGGTTTGCGCTATTTTTCTGGTGTCAAAGACAACAAACTTGCATGTATGTCAGAGCTACAACATCTTAACATTACAGGTACCCTTAAAATCTCTGAACTGCAAAATTTAAACGACCCTGAAGAGGCTACTCTGGCTAACTTGAAGAAGAAGGAAAATCTAAATGGCTTGGAACTGATTTGGTACCATTATGCTTCATATAATGATTGTGTTGAATACAGCTCGTTGCATGTGCTGGAAGCTCTTCAACCACCCTCAAGGATGAAGAGATTGAAATTAAAGGGTTATCCAGGAGAACAATATCCAAATTGGATGATGCTTTCGGATGAGACAAGAATGACACTATTTCCAAATCTCACCTCTCTGCCCCTTTCCAGTCTTAAAAGGTGTTCCAATCTCCCATCTCTTGTTGGACTATCTCACTTGGAGTATCTAAAACTAGGAAAAATACCATATGTAACAAATTTCAGTGCTAATTTCCCTTTATTGGTTGAATTACACCTTCGTGAAATGCCTAATCTGGAGGAGGTGACAACAATGAAATTGGATACAGAAAATGTTTACAAGCCAGCCTTTCCTCGCCTATCCAAATTGGTAATAAAGGGCTGCCCAAAAGTGCAAATACATCCCCATTTCCCTCCATCTTTTGTAAGGCTAGAATTAGAGGAAAGCAACGAGGAGCTGCTGGGAGTAGAATTTTTCAATGGAGAGTCCTCCTCTGAGATTTGTTCACAATCTTTGGGCATCAGAGAGTTAACAATTAGTCACATGGAAACACAATTGGTATGGTTAAAACAACTTAGCTCAATCACGAGACTGGAATTTCGGTGGTGCGAGGGTAATTACTTACCTGAAAGCATGCGGTACCTCAGCTCCCTTCAAGATCTAAAGATTTCTGATTGCAAAGGTCTCCATGCATTGCCAGAGTGGATGGGGGAACTCAAATCTCTAGATGAGCTGGAGATTTGGGATACCCTCCTGACCTGTCTTCCAGAATTGTGAAGCACATCAGTTCTCTATGCAAGTTAGCTTTTCGGAATTGTGAAGGTCTTCGTGTGCTGCCTAAGTGGTTTGGGGAACTCAAATCTTCAAAAAACTTGACAATCATGGACACCCCCTTGACCCGTCTTCCCAAATCAATGAAACAACTCACAGCTCTAGAATCTTCACGGATGCTGAATTGTCCTGAACTGAAAACGAGATGTGAGCGTGAAAAAGGGGAGGATTGGCACCTTATCTCCCATATCCCAGATGTTTACATTCGCTGAATCGCAAATAGTATTTGAAAGGTAAACAGAAGCAATCGCTTGCTTGTTAGAATTTCGAAGCTCTTATTCCTATCAATTTTGAAGATTTACCTTTTCTGTGATTCTTTCCAGGTCAATTAAGCTGAAGATGCATTCATTGCGTTGCCTCATGATCAAAATTTACCACTTCACTTTATCTTCTCAGAAGCTTCTATTATTTTTATTTCAAACTTTTTTATTCCTTTTGGATATTATGTGCTTTCCACTTGTTGCTTGGTGTATTTAGTGTTTTCTGTTCCAGTACGAATGTATTATGAAACTTTTTTTAAATTTTGTTTTAGTGCTTCTCTGTTTTGCAGGAACTTCATCCAGGCTCTCTGATTTTATGATGTTATTGTAATTGATTTCGTGTGGATTTTTCAAAAACGTTGTAATTTTATTATTTTATTTTCATATACATTTGACTTCACTGTATTGATTTGCAGTAACAAAATATACTATGTCTTGATTGTCATGTTCTTTTTTTTACCATTACATAATTGATTGGGACTTCTCTGAAAATATGGGAGTCTGTCATGAATGAGGTTTATGGTGAGTTATTGCAAAAGCTTTGTTTAAATAGATTTGAAATGTTTGAGCTAAAATGCACAGCGCCTTTGAATTTATCAATTTCTGAGTAATTTATTGGGAAGCAAGCCAGCAGTCGAGAAGAACAGAAATTTGGCGCACTCCATTGCCTTGGTACATATGAAGGGACTACATCTCAATTTTCAAAACTAAAGGGGCCTTCTGGCAAATTTCTTCTGGCTTGTCAGGAATTAAGAAAAGAGAGATTTTTCGAGAGCACGGATGTACATTGGTCATTGGTTAGTCGCTTGTGCTGTGGCTGTGATGAATAATAAAGTTTTGAAAATAGAGTAGAAATTCAGATTTTTTTTTTTTTTTGAAAGACGAGAATATACCAAGGAGAGAAATTCAGATTTCCCCCCCCCCCCCCCCTGTTTTTGAGTTGAGAAAAGTTAATTCGCTGAAATAGAGTAGAAATTGAGATTTGACAATTACATCGATAGGACTGAAAAAAAATATTTCCACATCAATGCGAGAAATTTCATGTGCACTAAAATATTTGATGCCGTAGAATCAGAACGCTTTGTCTTCATATTGATATAGGAGTTGCCTTTCAAAATTGCAAAAGAACCCTCAAAAGGAAATGAATATCCCAAAAACAGGCAAACCCGTAACATTGCTTACAACAGGGATCATCTCCTCAACGTACACAACACCCTCCCATCAAGCATCAGATTAAATGGACTTTACCATCAAATTTTCGTACCAAATATTACAGAGGTAATAGTTGCATATCAATCCAAAACAATTAATATAGAATATTCGCATACAGATTATGAAGACATTTAATCACAAGAGGTCCTAGTTGCTATCTTTACGTTCTATTCATATCTAGCTTGATATTAGGCTGAAAGAGATTGCAAAAACACACCTTTTTCAGTCTTTCTATACATTCGTTTCGCTTTCCCTCCATTACGTCATCTGCCATCCTCGATGAAGCTAGAGTTCTCATCTCATCTACCGAGTCAAGGGAGAAATAGGCCCTGATCAAGATAATTTTTACCCGAGATTTCATTTCAAATCATTTCATTGGAATTGATTTTGTGAGATTTTGTTGAGTCTAATAACATGAAAAGTCCGACCAAATGACATCAATTCCATCCATTTTGATCAAAAAATGAAATGAAATCCCATTTAAAAAAAAATGCCATTCTAATCAGGACCATAGAGGGGCGAGAGCGATTAATTTCGTTTGATCAATCTGCGCGATTTCTTCTCGCAAACTCCCAATTAAACCCGAATGGTTCCACGAAATGATGAAGCTTGAAATGGGCCTTTTGGTTTCGGT
Organism: Rhynchospora pubera; assembly: GCA_028095005.1. Taxonomy (NCBI): domain Eukaryota; kingdom Viridiplantae; phylum Streptophyta; class Magnoliopsida; order Poales; family Cyperaceae; genus Rhynchospora; species Rhynchospora pubera. The sequence goes on along the minus strand of CM051461.1, from coordinate 204,585,641 downwards.
GGTGGATTTAGCAAAATTGTCTGAGCTCAAAATTGTCATTTTGACATTAACATTATGTACCGTCCCAGCCTTGATTTATTCATCATCGACTCATCGTAAATCGTTATACAAATACAATATACAACATTTCAAATATACGCTAACAGTTTTTATATTTTTTTAAGCAAAAATGGAACAGTTTTTATATTATTAGTTACAAACAACAAGAGAATTTTCCCATGGAATTCTCGTTCAAAATAATACTGCGCAAGATTAATTAAGAGCGCAATTGAAGTCTATTTTTATTATGGCATGTTATAAAATTTATAAAATATTTATGAATAATTGTCTAGAATAATATGCCATAGAAAATAATTTGCATTTTTTATTTTTATATCACATAAGAAATGTGAAATATGAAATATGAAATGGAGTTGGTCATAATTCAGTGAACTATAACCCCCACAATTTATGATGTATATAAATTGTTTATTTTCGCATGGAGTGCATGCATGAATATGTTTTTATATGAGTAATTATGACCAAGTAATGATGGAACTTAATAAATAAAATTGGTCATAACTTACAATACATATTTTGAGCACTCAACCTATTAATAGTAATCATAATCTGTCATGTAAGTTTATTGAAGTGAATCAATAATATTGGATCATGAAATCTGATTAGTTTTTTTTTAAATTATGCTACCGCATTTGAATTAATTAATTCACAAATGCCAAGAATAGAGCTTTCAAGAATTGAAGTTAATTCCTCAATTATGTTTTATATCCAATCATCATTTTTTTTAAAACAATGGCAATAAGTAATTTTACTCAGTATTAAAAAAGATAATTTATATCATTAGCCAACAGAAAGCTTATATTTTATCAGCTCTTCATTAACCTGACGTTAAGTATAAAAGTATAATATGTATATTCCTTTGATAATTCTTCTTTAATTATATAAAGATGTGAGCCCCCACATTTCCTAAGTATATTTTATTATCGGTGGAGCACTAGTATTATGCATTTTAATGCATCCGAGTTTGCTTATTAGGATCAGCTAATTAATTGAAATTCAATCATTGATTACTAAATATTTACATAAATATATAATTTTCCTTTTTTTAATTTATACCTCAAAATTAATTACGATAATAACTTAATATCTTTGCACTAGTTGGAGATAACCAATGAGAAATACTTCTCTTGTTCGTAATAAATTACCAGATACCAAATACAAACTCATGGCAACGTACATCATTTGTCTCTGGTAAATAAACATTAGCCTATTGACCAAGCTTTGATTTCTTCTTGCCATTTATTCATTCCAGATCCATTTATTTATTTTTAAATAATTAATGGATATTATCAATTCAGATCCCATTTTGAGAATAAGAATTAATTTAGAAAATCTTATTCAATTAAATTAATCAATACGAGAGTTATAGAACAATTACGAAATCAGATTATTTCACTCAATTACTGGAATTTAAATTTCTAGCATCAATATTATGAAATAAATTATAGGTCTGATAAAAACAATAAACTTTAAAATTACAAAGTACCCATTGATACGGAATGCCACGAAGTACTTTCCAAATTCCAATTTGAATACTATGTCATTTTTGCAAATTACCGATTTGGTATTCTATCTATTTTATTTTACTGGTCTACATTCGGAAATTTCAGATGTTTACTAATCAATTTTATTTTACAAATGACACAGTAGTAGAACAGAAATATCATTAATTAATTATTTTTAAATCTTAATCCAATAATTAATTTGTTAAAATTTTTATGTGATCTATATTGTTAATTAAGAACCAAGTTCATTTAAGTTAAATTACTAAAGGGTGCATCATTATTTTAATGGAAAATTCTGATGTTCACATTCAATGTATTGATTCCAAGGATTGCCTTAGAAATATATTATTAATACTCATTCTCTATTATGTGAAATGGTTGATTCATTTTCTGCCACATAAATATAAAAGAGAAAGAGAAATGAGTAGAAAAAATACCTATAAAGAAGCCCATCATAATGTCTAAAGAAAACCGTTGAAGATCAGTACTAACGCTTCTGCCTAATGACTAATGATTTCTGCTCTTCAATTTGTAAGTTTTATACTCATGATTTTGTTATTTTATATGATTTACGGATCCTGACAATTGGTGTTTTGATTTTCAAACACGTTAATTAATGATTACGTCTATCATTTGGTATCAGAGCAGTACGTATTTTCATATAAAGTAACTAAAGTTTTTCGAACTTAATTAATTACTGAAAGTTAATGAAATATTTCAGTATTTTTCTAAATTTTTAGAATTCCACTTTGTGCGTACTATGTCTAAGAAATTATTTTCCCATATGGACGTATTTTATAGTTGATTGGATCAGATGGAACTCTTTTGTGTATTTTGTTTGGGTTCAAACTCCTCACTCCTTAGCATTTAGTTTTGACAACAATTCAACGGATTTTTCTGAAAATTTGATCCGAGAATCTACAACTAATTCATATTAGAAATTGGATAAGTAGATCAAAGACGATCTTTCTATCTTCCAGGAAATTATTTTTAATTAGTAAGTTTTTCTTTACTTAACTTAATGCATTGATGCGGTCCCCATCTAACTTATGCACCCACAATCCATTTATTATTTCTTGTAAGTGTTCAGCTCTTTTTGATGGATTTCCCCGTTTGAGAAGGAAAACAAATAGAAGGATCAGATCAGATATCACCTCGCAGGACAAAGCCCCGACCACGGGCGCCTTCCATTAAAGAGATGCTCGCTCGTGCGGACTTATGCTCCTACGAGAGTTTGTTTTTTTGTGTAGGCCCTTTCTTTCCGACGGGCGCAAGGCCCCGCCGTTAATTACCCTCGTTACTCTCCTAGGAACCTGTGGATCGGAAATATCAAAGAATATGCGCTGCAGACTATCAGAGAATTGTCAATAAAACAATTATTGTTCATGCATATGCATATAAATATTTTGCGGGTGTTTATATTTGGTCTCTCAATTTTTTTGTTTATTTTGGGTTTCTGTTTAACATGGTGTTTATAGATGAAATGATATGATATAATCTTGATGAATTTATTATTTTTTTTAAATGAGATACCTGTTAGGAACTCAAGTCCACGTACAATTTTAATTTTTATTAACATTTAACAAAGAATTAATAAGCACGATTAACGGATCTAGTCATTCAAGTGATTAACATTAAAAAGGAGAAGCGGTAGGAGGTTATCTCTTCCGAAATCGTATTCGGAATGCTCGAATCCTTTCTCTAGGAATCGGTGGCGTGCTCGTCACCTTCGTGGCTGCCCTTCGGTTGCCTCGAGTCCACCAAGGAGATTAACCAAGTTCTAATCTCATGTGCTAGCACGAGCAAGAACAAAGCTAATCCACTCGCTATTCCTCTTCCAATCGACAATCAATTAGTGAAATAGCTATTCTCAACACATGAGACCTATCAATTAGCCATGGAAAGAAGCTAAGAAAGAGAGAAACTGATTTTCTCTCCTCTTGGATGGGTGGCGGCCACAAAGATTGTAAAGAGAAGATGCAACGATTAGGGATTTCATTTTCACGCAAAAATCCTTATATACTGCTAACCTTTCTAATTGCCATCTTTAATTAACATTGCCATTCATGTTATGGCCGGCCACGTATGGCCTCCTTAGTCCATTTTATACTTTCCATTTTATCTCTTAATTAAACACATTAAATCATATATTTAATGGGATAATATAATGGCTTATTGTTTGGGCTAAAAAAAAACTTAAATAAATGAAGCCTATATATTTAATATAATTCGCATAATTATATTAAATATTGTTGAGTGAAATTAATTATCAACTTATTGATAATTACTTTGGGATTAGCATGTGCATTAATTTATTTCTATATGATCTCTTGACTTAATTAATTATAACGGTTCGCAACAGTATATATATAACTAATTAATCAACATATCATATTATTGCATTCATTAATGCAATCAAATAAATAATACACCGTATGGTCAAAATCCTATTTGTGTGACCCTTTGAGGATTTTATGCTATTTTGGCCATGAAAAATAAATCGTGATTTATTTCCAATAATCATAAGCGGTATCTAGCAACACATTATGATTCTCAATTCGCATAAATAAATATTGTACCAATACAACACTTCAATCCTGCATAAGAAATGGTATCTTATTCTTTTGATTCCTATGTCACATGATATCCTTGTATAATCCAAGATAGGAATGTGTCATTCTTGCATATTATATGTTTCTTGATCTAGAGTTGATCGCCTAGTTGCGCGCATACGATCCAACTCCATCAAGGGGCCCAGTAGATATCATCACTCACTAGGTGAACTAATGAGGGACATGCGGTTGTCTTGATGAACAGTTTCTTCCCGCACAATTCAAAGAACATAAATAAAGTCCGTATAGTAGTCCTTATCAGGAATCAGCGTTAGACGATATTTATAGAATCTATTCTCATGTGGAGAAACTGAATCATCTCAAACTCAGAATCAAACACGTATGAAATAAATAATGACACACAACACAATCCATATATTTATTTCATTGGATCATGTCCTGTGCTATGTTCTAGTAACATACACATATGCAATTAAGTCGGTAACTCCTTACCCATGATTTGCAGAACTTAATCATCACTTAACTTTCATACTAGTCTTATCAAATAATTAATGTTCCTTGTTAGTTATCAAGACTATGGACTCTTTAGAGATATTATTATCATTCTAACGAACAATCCACAGAGATCTACAATTCAGATCCTGAACCTGAATGATCTGTCAATAATAATCTCCAGGAACAAATGATCAAGCATCATCAATAACATAAACTAATATAATAGCCGCCAACTGATTGGTTTCTAGAACATATCTCTAACAATACCAAATATGAATTTTATTTTAAGAGATTATTTCGGGGCCTCGTTCAAAGTGAAGTAGGATCGCGGGGCTACTCAACTGTCGCGAGGTTTTGGCACTCCTCGTTCAAAGTGATTATCGTGATGATTGAGAGTGAGGTCACGGGATCACTCAGACATCACAAGATTCATATAACCGGAAGAATACCATGAGACTTTCTCTGAGTATGAGATTTTAATTTTTTTTTATTTGAATTTGAATTTGATTTTGTGTTATCTAGAGTAAGATCACGGGATTACTCAGATACCACGGGGTATTTTGTCCTTCAAGTATATTTCGTCAGGTGGGTTTTGATCACCGAAACTACTTTAACAGTCAGGATTGCATGTTATCTAAAGTGAGGTCGCGGGATCACTTAGACACCACGAGATTCGTAATTTGGTTTTGTGATTTGGATTTAAGTTTAATTTTGTGTTATCTAGAGTGAGATCACGGGATCACTCAGACACCACGGGGCTCTGGTCCTTCTTGTATATTTCGTCAGGTGGGTTTTGATCACCGAAACTACTTTAACAGTTAGGAAAGTGTGTTATATAAAGTGAGGTCGCGGGATCACTTAGACCACAAGATTCGTAATTTGGTTTTGTGATTTGGATTTAAATTTGATTTTGTGTTATCTAGAATGAGATCACGGGATCACTCAGACACCACGGGACTCTGGTCCTTCTTGTATATTTCATTAGGTGGGCTTTGATCACCGAAACTACTTTACCAGTTAGGACAGTGTGTTATCTAAAGTGAGGTCGCGGGATCACTTAGACACCACGAAAGTTGGAATTTGATTTTTGTCATTTGGATTTTTATATAGTTTTGGTTTTCGATTTGAACGCATACCCAAGGTAGGATCTGATGTCCTCCTCAGGGTCGAGGACCTTGTGATACCAGCACTAATTCTAACAAGACAAGGTTTGTATACCCAAGACAGGCTCTTATGACCTTCTCAGGGACAAGGAAGTTGAGTGACGCTGTTAGAGATATGTCCTAGAAGCCAATCAGTTGGTAGCTATTATATTAGTTTATGTTATGGATGATGCTTGATCATTTGTTCCTAGAGATTATTATTGACAGATCATTCAGGTTGAGGATCTGAATTGTAGATCTCTGTGGATCATTCGTAAGAATGACAATAATATCTCTAAAGAGTCCATAGTCTTGATAATTAACAAGGAACATTAATTATCAGATAAGACTAGTATGCAAGTTAAGTGATGATTAAGTTCTGCAAATCATGGGTAAAGAGTTACCGACTTAATTGCATATGTGTATGTTACTGGAACATAGCATAGGACATGACCCAATGAAATAAATATATGGATTGTGTTATGTGTCATTATTTATTTCACACGTGTTTGATTCTGAGTTTGAGATGATTCAGTTTCTCCACATAAGGATAGGTTCTATAAATATCGTCTAACGTTGATTCCTGATAAGGGCTGCTATACGGACTTTATTTATGTTCTCTTGAATTGTGCGGGGAGAAACTGTTCATCAAGACAACCGTATGTCCCTCATTAGTTCACCAAATGAGTGATGATATCTACTGGGCCCCTTGATAGAGTTGGATCATATGCGCGCAACTAGGCGATCAACTCTAGATCAAGAAACGTATAATCTGCAAGAATGACACATTCCTATCTTGGGTTATACAAGGATATCATGTGACATAAGAATCAAAACAATAAGATACCATTTCTTATGTAGGATTGAAGTATTGTATTGGTACAGTATTTATTTATGTGAATTGGGAATCATAACGTGTTGCTAGATACCGCTTATGATTATTGGAAATAAATAGTGATTTATTTTCCATGGCCAACAAAGCATAAATCCTCAAAGGGTCACACAAATAGGACTTTAACCATACGTGCATTATTTGTTTATTTGCAGAAGTGAGTACTGCGAATATATGATAAGTTGATTAATTAATTATATACCGTTATGAACCGTTATAATTAATTAACTCAAATGGATCATATAGAAATAATATAATGCATATACTAATTCCAAATTAATTATTAATTTGTTAATAATTAAGTTAGTTCAACGCATATTTATTATACCGAGCTAATTGGCCTTTTAGTTAATCAGTTAACTGAAAAGTCCGATATGAGACGAATTAAAGGAGCGATTTAATGGACCATTATATCATATGGTCCGGCCCACATGAGGCCTAAAAATTTCAGCCACGATAGGGGCAATTTCGTCCAGGAGAAAATAGAACGAGAGAAACCTAATTATGGAAACGTTCCATATAAATATAGGTTGTTTCTTTGGGAACAAACTAGCAGAATTTTTTTCTCTCTCTTCCTCCTTGACGGCACTGTACACGTACTGTTCATGTACTGTTCACAAAGGAGAAAATTTGTTTATCCAAATTTTAGCTCTTAATCTCTCTCAATAGCTCATGCGTTGAGCGCTTCCTTCCATGTATTAATCAGTTAATCGCACGCGAAGGAAATAGGAAATTAGCGATCGTCTCGGACAAGCTAGCACTTGACTTGAGACCTTGGTTAATCTCCTAGGTGGACTCGAGGCAACCGGAGGCAGTCGTGAAGAGATGAGCACGCCACCGACTCCAAAAGATTGGATTCGAGCCTTCCGGATACGATTTCGGAAGAGGTAACCTCCTACGCTTCTCCTTTTAACATGTTAACTACTTGAATGACTAGATCCGTTAATCGTGTGTATTAATTCTTTGTTAAATATTAATAAAAATTAAAATTTCACGTGGACTTGAGTTCCTAACAGACGCGTAGCCTCGAGAACATTCAACTGACCTGTTGATGCACGATTGCGGCTAGGGACATTCACCCAAGATGCATACCTAAGGCAGGATCATATGACCTCCTCAGGGGCATAAAGATCGTTTTGAATTTGGTTTTGTTTTTTAATATGATTTTAGGTTTTTTTTTTATTTTTGATTTGGTTTCGATTTCGATGCGTACCCAAGGTAGGATCTGGTGTCCTCCTCAGGACCGAAGGCCTTGTGATACCAGCACTAATTCTGACAGGACAAGGTTTGCATACCCAAGATAAGATCTTATGACCTTCTCAAGGACAAGGAAGTTGAGTGATGCGTAGCCTCGAGAACATTCAACTGACCTGTTGACGCACGATTGTGGCTAGGGACATTCACCCATGATGTATACCTAAGGTAGGATCATATGACCTCCTCAGGGGCAAAAGATATTGTTTTGAGTTTGGTTTAATTTGAATATGAATTTTGTTTTTTTTTTTTTGGATTTGATTTTGGTTTTCGATTTTGATGCGTACCCAAGGTAGGATCTGGTGTCCTCCTCAGGACCAACTACCAAGGGCCTTGTGATACCGGTACTAATTCCGACAAGACAAGGGTTGTATACCCAAGACAAGATCTCATGACCTTCTCAGGGACAAGGAAGTTGAGTGACGCGTAGCCTCGAGAATATTCAACTGACCTGTTGACGCACGATTACGGCTAGGGACATTCACCCAAGATGCATACCTAAGGCAGGATCATATGACCTCCTCAGGGGCAGAAGATATTGTTTTGAGTTTGGTTTGTGTTTGAATATGAATTTAAGTTTTTTATTTTTGATTTTTTTATTTGGTTTTAGTTCTCGATTTTGATGCGTACCCAAGGTAGGATCTGGTGTCCTTCTCAGGACCAAGGGCCTTGTGATACCGGCACTAATTCTGACAAGATAAGGTTTGTATACCCAATACAAGATCTTATGACCTTCTCAGGGACAAGGAGTTAAGTGACGCGTAGCCTCGAGAACATTCAACTGACTTGCTGACGCACGATTGCGGCTAGGGACATTCACCCAATATGCATACCTAAGGCAGGATCATATGACCTCCTCAGGGGAAGAAAGATCGTTTTGAATTCAGTTTTGTTTTTTAATATGAATTCAGGTTTTGTAATTTTCTATTTGGTTTTGGTTTTGGATTTTTAGTGTTTGATCATTGATTGGGTTTGATTTGGTTTTTATTTAATTCGGAACTTTATGTCTTCTTTTCTTTTGGTTTGATTCCGATTTTAAGATTAGGACTCCATATATGGGCTTGACGGTTGGGTCCTAAGGTGGTTATATTTTTTTGTTTGATTTTGATTTTGGGAATAGAGGACTCCATATCTGATGTTTATCAGCTGGACCCTAAAGGAACTTTGGTTTTGATGATGGTCTATTTTCTTGACTCATTGAAGGCACACGGTATGTATTGTCTTTAATTATCGACGTTGATTGAGGGCCTCCTGAAGGGTCCATCAGTTTTGTCATGGGTGAATCTCAATTTCGCTGAATTCCTGGGACTAGACCATCTTTTAAACATTTTGCATCACCGGGGTCCCGGACACCCGCAACGAATTCATTTTTTTCTTGGTACATGATCAAGCTTTTAAATTTCGGTTTTTTTCGGTATGACGGTCCAGGTTCCCATGTTATTTCGGTGTTATTTCGATGTTATAACGGCGATATAACGGTGTAGTGTTTTTTTTCAAAGTTTGACACACATCAATTCTATAACTATCAATTTATATGTTTATACATCTCCAATGCTCCATACAAATAGCATACGGCCATACCAAATTCAATATACTGCAGTGTACCAATATTGAGTAGTAGTAGCAGCTTGTACCAATTTAACAATAGTTCAATATTGATACACAATTTAACAATAGTAGCAATTACAGCTTGTTATTTCGCCGAAATAACTGAAATAACGCGTTATATCGCCGAAATAATTGAAATAACGCGTTACGTTATTTTCTCAATTAAGACTGTAACGTTCTTGCGATTTGACACATAAATACCGCTATTTCTGTTATTTCGTCGTTATTTCGCCGAAATTTAGAAGCTTGGACATGATAGAATTACTCAGTGAGCTATATTCTTTTCATAGCCTTGAGTTCAGAGAATTCTCCCTCTCATTTCTCCGAGTTTTTGGTGATTTTTGATGAAACATTTAAGGTGGTGATATACTGATCGAATATAAGTTTGGTGTTTCGGATGATTTGACTGTGTTTGGAGGGTTTTTTTGGCCATGGTATCTAGTAAAAATGGGTTCCTCATATTTTTCTGGATTTATAGAAATTTGGTTTGGATTTTTCTGAGCCTCCCATAATTTTTGGTGAAGTTTTGAAATTTTGATGGATTCTGATTGAGCCACGTCAGCACTACTGCTCATGCACACGGATGGCTACTACACGTGTTATTGTCAGGGACCCGTCGCACTTAGAGAGTCACAGAAAATCAAGGAGAAGTTGATGTTGAGACTTGATTGAGTCCGATGGTCTACACTCAGCATGGTGCACCGGGTTCACCTAGGGATCTTTTTTTATATTCTTTCGGCTTTCTCTAATGGTGCACTGGGCGGCAAATATGAGGGAGTGGCGATAAGAGGCGGGAATCATAGGAGGCGAAGTGGTTAATTTGTCTTTTCCATTAGAGCTGAATTCAGAGCTTGGAAGAGAAGTTGCGCTTGGGAGACGGGAGAGCTAATAGGAAGAGGAGGCGGGCAGGGAGGGTAGGTTGGAGAGAGAAGTTTATTTTATGTATCTATTCCGCGTGCTTCGATCGCGATCCGACGGATTGCGTTAAACGACAGTACGGAGCAGTCGTTTTATTGGACTGTAGAGGATGCAGATGCGTATAGAGTGGAGAGGGAGAGTCTGACCAGTGGGGCCTGTCCCTTTTCTCTTTTTTTATTGGGTCTGATTTGGGTATCTTAATGGGCCGTAAGAATATTTTGTATTGGGATTCATTGCTTCCATTCGAGAAAGATCATTTGGCACTTTAAATTCACAACTGGTCGAGAATAACACCTTAGATTGTTAGAACAATTGCTTCAAATACCAAATTGTGATTAAGGATAAAATCAATATAAATTAATATTCAATAAATCTGAATAATAAATAAAGAAAAATAAATTGAAACAAGTTTACCCGGGCGAGTGAACTCTGTCCTAAGGTGTATTCCCCTCACGTACGAGGTCTTCGGAATCACCCCAAGATACCACGGGTTGTTCTTCTCTTTAGGAATACGTCCATGAGAGAAGAGATAGATCACTCCTTCAATATCCAGCGATAATTCTATGGAGAAATAGTATTGTAGAAGAATGGATTTGATGGAGAAAATTATCTCATCATTTAATCGGCAGAAGAGTAAAATCAATAGGAGATTAATCGAATCCACTCCCAATTAAAAGAAGGAATACATTTTGTACAAAATATAAATTTTTAATCGTGCAACACTGGTACATACACTGGCAGCAAACCATGCTGGCCGAAGCATCCATATCCATAAGTTTACATTGCTTCATTATGATTTATCTAAAATACACCAAAGAACATTAAATTTAAAATTATTACTGCACAACCAAGAACCAAATCGTATGTACAAGAACACATCAACCTTTTAAACATCAAGCCCCCACTTCTAACTTGGTCCCAACCTGCATAGAATATAATTTGTAAAACTTAAATTAAATTGAAGACATCTAACTTGGTTAAGATACAGCCGAAACTAAAGGAACAATAAGAAATCTTCTCACTGGTACCGAAAAAAACTCACTAATTAACCTCTCATACCCATCTAATGGGATCAAACAATAAGCAAATTGAAGTTACTCAATTGAATGCTTTCATAATAGCATTCTAAAAAATCTAACGATTTGGCTTAAATTGATACAATTAAGTTTTACTGAATAATGCGTAACTTCCACGTGAAGTGAGCATGTATCTAACTTAGTCTATACAATTTGATACTAACAAACAAAACAGACTAACCCTTTGGGCTCGTTTGGTAGTGCCAAGTTTAGCTTGACTTTTGGGTTAACGAGCTAACCTACATGTCTTGCATCGCCAAATAACTTTGGGATCAACGGGATTAGCACTACTTTTCTAATTTGGCCATATATTTAAATTTTTCTCAAACACAAAAAAAAAATATTTCGTATATGAAGAGAAAAACCTTGAGAAGAAACTTTTAAAATTTAAAATTTCATATTTAAAATTTCAAATCACATTTCAAATTTCAAATTTCAAATTTCAAAATTTCAAATTTCAAATTTCAAGTTTCAAATTTTAAAAATTTCAAATTTTCTAATTTCAAATTTTAATTTTTCAAAGTTTCAAATTTTAAAATTTCAAATTTTGAAAATATCAAAATTTAAAATTTTTTAATTCTAAAATGTCTAGATTAAAATGAATGTTATAATTGAATGCATTTACTTTGATCACTAACTTTTAACCTATCATGCCAAACAACAATTACTAACTTTAAGTTAGTACTAACTTTTATTAACTTTAACCTCAAACACTAATCCCAAAATTCTAACTTTAACCCTTGATCCCACTAAACTTTGATGTTGCCAAACGACCTCTTTGGAATCCAATGGGAGAGCAACAAAGAGAGTATTAATAAGAGGGCCTGGTCCAAATTAACTTCTTCAGCAAATTTCAACAGCATCAATTTCAAATTCGATTTGTCAATTGATGATCCAAGTTTCTCCAAAACCTATGTTAATATAAGGAGCCACCCATTGTATGCATGTCAGCAAGATGATAGATAGAATTCCAACAAAATTGAATTAAACACAATCGTTACCTGATCAAGAGCAGCTTCGAAATCAGACCTAGAAAGATTGAGTGATTTAGAAATGGCCTCAGCACCTTCAATCGCCACATCCGACCGAGAGAGATCGCCAGAGTGATCGGAGGTAGAAACCAGGCAGAGAAAAGCTGAAGGAAGGTCCCACAGGTCAGAATCGAAGAAGAGGCTATACTCCTCTGGCAAAGGCGGCGGCGGGGACTGACGGACGGCGACGAAGTCATTGCTGGAGGACAATATTTCTCGATTACAGCATGCTACGATAGAGACTGAAAGTATCGTTGAAAGGGTTTAGAGAGGAGAAGAGAGTATCGGATGAGGGGTATATCAAACGAGAGAATGAGACTTGAGGAAGAAAGAGAGGGGTATATTAGGAAATATTGAAATACATATCAAATTACAGTATTTTTATTTTCAAAATGTATAATAATTGTATAATTGTGGCAAATTTCTGAGTATAATTGATTTGGGGTGGTATTTTTTTAGGAGTTAAGTTTGAGATGGCATTCTTCTAATTATTTTGAGGTGGCATATATCTAATTGCCCTTTCATTTTATTGCTGCTTTCAATCAAAAAAAAAAAAAATTTATTGCTACTTCCTTGAGAAATTGCCTAGCCAGCTGTCACCCCTATCTTTCTCTGGTCTATGCTGAAAGCAATTTTTTGCAAAAACAACCCCCAGACATTAAAAAAAAAAAACGAAATAAACACCAACTTACAATGACATTTTTTTTTTACCGGCTACTGAACTAGCAGACTACATATTGGTCGGCGTGCACATTTATTTTTATTTTATTTTTGGTCTAATGGCTCAATCACATTCTGGTCCTTTAGGGATTTTTTAAATGTGATTTTAAGATTGTGTTATCTATTGATAAAAAAAAGTGGTAAATCTTTCAAAGTAAATTTGCTTGAAAGGACTGGTACTGGTAGATACTGATTTTCGGGTGTATATGGAAAAAATAGTGGTACAATTTGGAAATTGGTGATCCAAACAATAAAATGTAATTCGTGAATTACTGTTATTAACTTTTTACCGTAACCAGTGTGAGTGTGAACGCCAGTGATCCCATCCTTTCATTTCAGATGCAATCATTCGGCGTACGGACTAGAGATCTTAAGATTCGTTCAGATAATTAAGGCATCCGAATCCAATAATTAAGGCATACGTATCACGCACGCTGACGTCAGCATTAATTGCTACATGCCTCTCCTTAGCCTCTCTCGAATCAAATCTCGCATCTCGCCCGTCCGTTTTTCATCCACGGTTAGGATTTCCTACTCATTCGACCGTTAAAGGCCCCGCTCCGCTCCAGTTAATGTTATTTATAGGAGACGAGGAATAGCCTTCTCCCTTCTCCTCTTCCTAATCCAATTTCCAAAGAAACCTTCTCAATTCTTTTTGAGAATGAAATCAAATTTTGTATGCAAGAAAGGAGAATCTGCCTTTAACCGAGAGAGAGAGAGAGAGAGAAGCTGCTCCACCGACAAGACGGGAGAGGTCAAGAAAAGCAATGACTTACAAGATACAAGAAGCTTTCATTTCCCAAGAGTCGATCAGAATTTGTTTAAAAGGGGAAGCAGCAGGAGTCATTTTGAAGACATCCAATCACCAAGCCCTAAAGGTTTGCATTCCTTTCCCCCTAAACATTTTCTTCCTCTTGTGTAGCTAATTAATTAGCCTATGGAATTGAACGCCATTGTTTTCTTCCTGTTTTGATAATTTTTCGACTTGGCTTGAGTTTTCTAGTGCGTAATTAGGTCTTTTGTTTTGTTTATTTTGATTATCTACCGTATGTTTCCATGAATTTCAAGTTTATCTTTATTTCTTGCTCACCATTAATTTGTTTCTTCCTGCTCTATCATTGTTGTTTAATAGTTTGATTATCATTATTCTCTGTTCCTTTTTTTCGTGCTTCAATTTTTAATGAAAAAAAACGTTAGGATAATCAGTAAAAGCTGACATTCATTGTTGAAACAAAAAGGAAGGCTTATGTAAAAACATTCGTTGTTACCGAAAATTTAAATGTTCCAGGGGCTAGTGTGTAAAAAATACAAAGGATGTTGGTTCTGGTTGACATCTCTTCTATCAGAGCCAACAAATATTTGTTTGCACTTTTGCACTATTACATTCTAGAGAAGGGTTCCAATGCCAACATTTTGGTTGCCCCCAAATGCCAACATTTCACTATTTGGTTACTTTTTTAAAATTTAAAATAGAAACGTCAAATCCAAACCGGTCATCTTATTTAGTTCAATGACCGATGCATTTTGATATAAGTTTTGTAAATTTTAGAGTTTATTTGATACTCCATCAAAGGCTAAAACATGGACGTATTAGAATGAATCTATCACAATTAATAAGGTTCGTTTATTTTTCTACCTCTTGATAGAGTAGTAAATAAACTCTAAAATTTACAAAACTTATATCAAAATGCATCAGTCATTGAACTAAATAAGATGACCGGTTTGAGTTTGACGTTTCTATTTTAAATTTTAAAAAAGTAACCAAATAGTGGAATGTTGGCATTTGGGGGCAACCAAAATGTTGGCATTGGAACCCTCCTCTACATTCTAATATTTGTTTGCACTTTTGCTGGTTTGTAATTTTTATTGGCAATGTCAAAGAAAGTAATAGTTGTTAAAGATATGACAATAATTCCAACTTCATGTAATTTTTATTGGTTACAGTATTGAGCCATGGAGTATTTCAATGTGGTGTACTATTTTCTAATAATTGTTGTTTTGCCCTTATTTCATTTAAAATCTTGGATTTTCAGGTCGGCTTCACTATAGGCCAGTTCCTGCCAGCCACGTTTCAATACCAGATTTGGTACCAAGAGGTGGAGATATGTGAAGAGACAGGTCAGCGATTTATTGTTATAAAAAGGTACCAGACTCCAACTTCATGTTTTACATTTTCAATGTCTAATTTAATTTTAATAATCTTGACTCTCTGGAATTGTTACATTCTTATGGCATAGTTTAAATACTTTATACTCAATTAGGATCTCATGTTTTGAAATTCAAAAACTAGTTCATGAGCCTTTGGTTGTCTTAAGTTTGTAGTTAATTAAGTTTTGCAATCTGCCCCCTTGGCTCACTGAAATTTATAAAGTTCCTTTGGTTGTTATTTAATTTCATTGTACGAAGGCAATTGCAATACTTAGTTTTAATTCACTGTCCAAATCCACTTTCAAATTTTCAGTTTCAATTGTCAGAACTCAGAAAGTTTGCTTTTCTTTCCAATTGCTATATTATCTTGAATTATTATCTTGGCTTCATATTATTGGCTGGATGCAGAATTAAAAGATCATTATAGGCAGAAAAATAGCAATTTTGATGAGTTTATTCTCTCTTTTAAAATACTGTGGTAGGTGCATGTACCAAAATCCTTTATTTGAAACTGATGGCAGACTTTGGTTTCTTTTGGGAAATAAAGACATAACGAGTGGATTACTACATTTTTGTTGTTTTATCTGAGACTTTGATGGGATAGTTTTTATTGTTTTAGCCAAATATTTTAATAATAGACCGTATTTGCCTTTAATTCCAATTTTAAAAATAACACAAGTTCATGTGAAGTTGTTTGAAACAAGTGGTGTTACTCCACTTCTATTAAAAACAAGAAGAAATAGGTGTATGTTCAACTTCCCTTGACCGAAGGGGCAGAGTTTCGGTCATGAGTTTAATAAGCCAAAACTATCCACAATTGAAAGGTCTTAGCTAAGAAAAAAACCTAAGGTAAGCTTTTTTTTATTAAACTTTTTGTGGCATTATATTAGGTTACTCCGTTCAATCATGTGGAGATGCGTTAACCGGACTTAACAAAGAGATGAGTATAGTCAACTTTCTATGAAATCTCACATTCAATTTCATAAGATCTAACATTAAATGATTTTCATACTAAATATATCTTGATGTATTGCAGGATTATGTCAGGGTAAATCGTAAATGCGAGGATTGGTGGGAACCTTGAAGGGAAGCTCGAAGTTAGATTTTCAATTATAAAAACCTTGTATTGTACAAAAATAATGATGAAGTGTGTGTTTTTTTTGTGTGCGTGCTGCGAAGCAGCCTAGCCTTGGTTCGCGACTCGTGAGTCGTGAGCGAGCTATGGTGCGTAGGAAAGGACGTCCTCTAATGGGACAATCAAATTAAGCATTCCATAATGAATACATGAATACACTAGAAAAATATAATAAAAGTTCAAAAACCAACACAAAAAGTACACCGAAACACAATTGAAAGAAAAAAGGAAAATAAAAAAGTGAAATCAAAATAAACATTCCATAATGAATACACTAGAAAAATAAAATAAAAGTTCAAAAACCAACAAAAAAAGTACACCGAAACACAATTGAAAGGAAAAGGGAAAAAAAAAGTCAAATCATAATAATACAAAAGAATCTGAAAAACACATTATAAACAAAAAGAAAAGACAAAAAAAGAAAAAAGTGAAATCAATTAAGAAACAAAAAGACTAAGAAGAACATTATAAACATAATAAAAAAATCTAGAAAAAATATTATCCATCCCAACGTAACACGTCAAGGCGAAATGTAGAACGAAGAAGGGATGCGACGCTAGGATTAAGTTAGGTTAGGTTTGGTCTGGTTAGGTTAGGGCCTAATAGGTAGGGTAGGGCAGGGTAGATAGGTAAGTAGGTAGGTAGGTGGGTAGGGTAGGGTAGGTGGGTAGGGTAGGGTAGGATAAGTAGGTTGGTAGGGTAGGAATGGGGTTGGGTAGATAAGGGTAGGGTAGGGTAGGGTAGGGTAGGGGTGGGGTGGGGTTGGGTGGGTAGGGTAGGTAGATAGGTAGGGTAGGATAGGGTAAGGTAGGGTAGGTAGGTAGATAGTTAGGGTAGGGTAGGATAGGTAGGTAGGGGTAGGGTAGAGTAGGGTAGGGTAAGGTAGGTTAGGTTAGGTTAGGTTAGGTTAGGTTAGGTTAGGTTAGGTAGGTAGGTAGGGGTAGGGTAGGGTAGGGTAGGGTAGGGTAGGGTAGGGTCGGGTAGGTTAGGTTAGGTTTGGTAGGTAGGTAGGTAGGTTAGGTAGGTGTGGGTAAGTAGGTATGTTGGTTAGGTTAGGCGGGGGTAGGTAGGGTAGGGTAAGGTAGGAATAGAGGTGGGGGTAGGATAAGGTTGGGTAGATAGGGTGGGGTGGGTAATTAGGTAGGTAAGTAGGTAGGTTAGGTTAGGGTAGGTTAGGTTAGGTTAAGTTAGGTTAGGTTAGGTAGGTAGGTAGGGGTAGGGTAGGGTAGGGTAGGGTAGATTAGGTTAGGTTAGGTAGGTAGGTAGGTAGGTAGGTAGGTAAGTTAGGTGTGGGTAAGTAGGTATGTTGGTTAGGTTAGGCGGGTGTAGGTAGGGTAGGGTAGGGATAGGGGTGGGGGTAGGATAAGGTAGGGTAGATAGGGAGGGGTGGGTAAGTAGGTTAGGTAGAGTGGGTAGGGTAGGGGTGGGGTGGGTAGGGTAGGGTAGGGTAGGGGTGGGGTGGGTAGGGTAGGGTAGGGTAGGTAGGTAGGGTAGGGTAGGGTAGGGGTAGGTTAGGTTAGGTTAGGTTAGGTAGGGGTAGGGTAGGAGTAGAATAGGAATAGGGGTAGGTAGGTAGGGTAGGGTAGTGTAGGTTAGGGGGTGGGGGTAGGTTAGGTTAGGTAAGGGATAGGGTAGGGTAGGGTAGGGTAGGTTAGGTTAGGTTAGGTTAGGTTAGGTTAGGTAGGTAGGTAGGTAGGTAGGTTTGGTGTGGGTAAGTAGGTATGTTGGTTAGGTTAGGCGGGGGTAGGTAGGTAGGTAGATAGGTAGGTAGGGTGCGTAGGGTGGGTAGGGTAGGGTAGGGTAGGGTAGGGTAGGGTAGGGTAGGGTAGGGTAGGGGTAGGGGTAGGGGTACGTTAGGGGTAGGTTAGGTTAGGTTAGGGTATGAGTAGAATAGGGATAGGGGAAGGTAGGTAGGGTAGGGTACGGTAGGGTAGGGTAGTGTAGGGTAGGGGGTGGGGGTAGGTTAGGTTAGGTTAGGTTAGGGGTAGGTTAGGGTTGGATAGGTTAGGTTAGGTTAGGTTAGGTTAGGTTAGGATAGGTTAGGATAGGTTAGGTTAGGTTAGGTAGGGGTAGGGTAGGAGTAGAATAGGGATAGGGGTAGGTAGGTAGGTAGGTAGGTTAGGTGTGGGTAAGTAGGTATGTTGGTTAGGTTAGGCGGGGGTAGGTAAGTGATTTCTCTCTAAACTATTTACCAAGTCTAAGGCAACAGATTAATTGAAGCGGATTATTAATGTCATATTTTTTTATTTTACGATCTAACCTAAATATTTTCCTTTTTTAGAAAATTGAAAAGCTTCTAATTGAGAATTGCCTTATGGTTTATTTTCTCGAAATCTGTCTGAAACGTCACCAATTTGGATTGAAGCAAGTCCTTCTATTAGTTATACGAATTTTGAGAATTAAGAAGAGCTGAGGCACCTTAAGGCTTAGCTTCTACTTAATTTATACGTCTAATCTATGACATATAAATTTTATACAATAAAATGGCAACTTTCCAAATTAATTTGATTTAGGGTGGTAATTTTCTAAGCTAATTTGAGAACAAGAAGCTCAAAAAATATGATGTCAAATATCCAGGACATATAAATTTCCATTTTTTTTATTTTTCAATCTTTCCATAAGAAGTATTAAAAATGGCAATACGACGGATAGGAGGAATATGAGGGGAATGGTGTGGAGGTATTTTTGTCAATATAAAAAATTAGATATCGAGAGAGATGATTTATACAATAAAAGTGATAATTTTCTAAGTTAATTTGATTTAGTGTGGCAATTTTCAAAAGCTCAATTTTGAAGTGGCAAATTTCTAACTTTCTAGTTTTAGTTTGAGATTTGATTTTCATGTTACCCTGCAATTAGGCCTGTCAAAGGCATAAAAATACACGTGATTCCGTTTTGTTTATAGGAAACAGAACAAATAATGACAACAATTTCATTTCGTTTCAATAAATGAAACGACAAACGAAACGAGAATAGTGACGTTTCGAACCGTTTCGCCTCATTTCAAATCGTTTCATGTGTAATTTCTTAAGTGGAACGAATAACGGAACAAAATTCTGTACCGTTTCGTAGACGGAATGGATTAACGGAATGAATGTTGAAACTATTTTCTTAACGAAATGACAAACGATAAAGATGATAACGTAGTATTTTGAAACGTTTGACAAGCCTACCTGCAATACAGTAACAAGGACAGATCGACAAAACTCAGCATTGTTGAACTAAGCCTAAGCCTAAGACTAAGATCAATATATTAGTCGGAAGACCTAAATAGAAACTAGAAAATTAATAATTAAAAAAATAACCAGAAAATCATGACATTTATATTTACTCACTAGTACCCTATATATTTATTTTTTTTGTTCTTCTATGTTAGTAAATCGCTCAATTTTAATTTTTTTAATTAATTATACTTAATTAATCCCATTAAACAAAGAGCAAAGTAGATTTAGTGCAAAAGCTCAATTCGACACAAGAGAAAGGAAGAAAATCAATATCTCATCCAATATAGCAATTGGATGGCTCGACCTAGACATTGATATTGGTGGCGTGCTCTCCATGCGCCTCCACCATGGTTGACGACCGCCTCGAGTCCACCTAGAGATTAACCAAGGTCTAGTTGATTCGTGCTAGCGAATCAAACAGAACAAAGCTAATCCAAGGTATTCTCTCTTCTTCTTTAATTAACAATTTAATTAGTGGAGAGAATATTGCTCAACCCATGAGCTAATGGAGAGAGAGAGGAGATATGGCCGGTGGCCAAAGAGGGAGAGAAATGGCGGCTAGGGTTAGGAAAGAGAGAAGCCTCAAATTTGCATTTATACATCTCTATATATAGTGCATGATCCCATCTATTTACAAGAATGCCACTCCCACCTGCCACTAGGGCCGGCCACAAAATGGGCTCAAATGGGCCTCTTAACTCACTCAAACAAGCCTTTAATTCATTTAATTAAAAGCTACTCCAAATACTTTTTAATTGGACTATATATTTAATACATATATATTGGCCCAATAAATTAATATAACTATTTATATTAAATTGAGTTGAACTAAAATAATTATTAACTAATTAATAATTATTCTAGAATTAGCTAATTCATTAATTTAATTCCATATGATCCATTTGACTTAATTAATAATAACGGTATACAATTAATTAATCAACTTATCATATTTCCGCAATACGCACTATTGCGAATAAATAAATAATGTATTGTCTTGGTCAAAACACTATTTTGTGTGACCCTTTGAGGATTTATGCTATGTTGGACATGGAATTAAATCGTTATTTAATTTCAATAATCATAAGCGGTATCTAGCAACACGTTATGATTCTCAATTCGCATAAATAATGTACTGCTACAGTATTTAATTCCTGCATAAGAGAATAAAAGTATTTCTCTATTTTGATTTTTATGTCACACGATATCATCGTATAATCCAAGATAGGAATGTGTCATCCTTGCATATTATACGTTTCTTGATCTAGAGTTGATCGCCTAGTTGCGCGCATACGATCCAACTCCATCAAGGAGCCCAAACAGATATCGTCACTTACTAAGTGAATTAATGAGGGACATACGGTTTTCTTGATGATTAGCTTTTCTCCGCATAATTCAAGAGAACATAAATAAAGTCCGTATAGCAGCCCTTATCGGGAATCAGCGGTAGACAATATTTATTGAACCTATCCTCATGTGGAAAACATCTCAAACTTAGAACCAAAATCATAATAAATTAAATAATGACACATAACACAATCCTAATATTTATTTCGTTGTGCAAGTCCTGTACTATGTTCCATAACATATACATGTGCAATTAAGTTGGTAACTCTTTACCTATGATTTGTAGAACTTAATCATCACTTATCTTGCATACTAATCTTATATGATAATTAATAATGTTCCTTGTTAATTATCAAGATTATGTACCGTTTAGATTTATTATTGTCATTCTAAAAAATGATCCACAGAGATCTACAATTCAGATCCTCAACCTGAATAATCTGTCATTAATAAACCTAGGAACAGATGATAAAATATCATGATGCATAACATAAACTAATATTTAAGTTATTAAATTATTGACTTCTAGGACATAACTCCAACATTCTAATAGCTGCAATTTGTTGTGCAAAAATGACCGTAATCTGCGCAAATAAGTTAGATTTGGATAATTTCCCTTCATTTTGTAGAAATGTAGTCAAATAATGAATCATAATAATTCCATTCTACTGTTACAAACTCCAAAAGAGCGTTTTAATTTTGCATGAACAATTTCATTGCGGACTTGTCATCAATTCGACCGAAATTATTTTATATAAGAATTTATTCCTCTAAAATTTTAATAGAAAGAATTATTATTTTTTTTAATAAGGAGAAAGTTATAACCCGTTTATAAAACGCGTTGCTCTCTCTCCTCTCTAACGCGTTTTATAAACGAGTAATAAGGCCTTTTACCCGTTTTATAAACGGGTAATTAGGCTGCACTTTTCAGAACTACTTTTCAATAATTTATTAATACTTTTGAGTAATTTATAGCAGTACAAACGCACTTAACACATTTTATAAACGGATTATTACCAATATTCGTGCATCTCAATTAAACTTTAGTTATTTACAAACAATTTCTGTCAAATTTTTTAGCTTCTTCCTTGCAACTGTAAAATACTAAACTGACACTATTAATTCGATCATAAAACGTTAATTACTGCCACCTAGAAGGATTATAAAAAATATCCTTCTCTTTTTATTCCTTTTTCCTTTTGCCTTTTGTAAAGAGTTACTTTTTTTCGTTGTAATATTGCCCTTATACTGTAAATGAAGAACTCATTTTTTTCTGTCAAACAGCTTGTGGGCATCTCACTTGGATACTATACCAATAGATTTAAGATGCAGTTTTAAATTTGAAACCAATGATGGAATTTCAGTAATTAGGACATGGTTTATAGTAGTTTATAAGAATGTCGGAAAATTTCTGAGATGCCTGCCCTATGTTAGAAAGAGTCTAAATCATTTACAAAAAAAAAAGAGTCCAAATTTAAAGAGATGTAATAAACACATAATATAGGTTTACATATATCCAAAAATTCACAAGTCATAATTCTTTGTTGAAAAATTGCACGCACTTTTTTTCAGATTAGATACCAATATTATAAAATATCTCAATTAAGTCTTTTTTAAGGTAAAGTTAAAAACGTTAAGTGATTTCCCTCTAAAGTTTAATTATATGTCATTCTATCTAGAAAAAATATATATATATATACACTGTTTAATTACATGAGATTATGATTTCCTTAGTTGGAAAGAATTAAATGATTAATTAATTAAGGTGTTGAAAATAATGTGTTGCTTCAATCAGAAAAGCAAATCGAAGCAGAAAAATAATGAAATGAAAAAGTCGGCCGACCAAAAATAGTGTTAGTGGGGTTCATGTCAGTCTGGTTCTTGGCAGCATCCCCAACTAGCCGCTCGTTCGCAGTGAAAGCGACACGTGATGGAGTGGTGCGATTTCCCTGGTCGTTTACGATGATCTCAACACGGTTGTTCTGCCAAAGAGCCACACACGAGTAGGTGGTGCCGAGATCGATCCCAATTGCGGGAGCTTTGTTCCCTTGGAAAGCCATCAGCAGAAACTCAGCTTTGATCTGCTTTCCACACTACTTACAAAGTCAAAGTCAACTGTGTGGCAGATAAGCTAGCAGAATGAGGAATGGATTCTGGCGATGACCCAGCTTTATTAAATATATAATTTGTTTATTTTAAGGAAGAAACTCAAGTTTTGGGAGACTCTAATACGGGAGGTGCTTTGGACAACTGGATTTTTTCTTTGAGCAACATATATTTTTACTAAATATCTAAATTATCCTAAGTATCAATTAAGATTTATAACCAATTTATTCTTTCACTGTGCTTTAATTTTATTTCCTTAACTGTGTTTCTCTTCTCTTTTAGTTTTCTACTTAAAAAGAAATGTATTATCTCTCCCTCTTTTGACATCTCACCGTCTCTATTTTCAAAAAGTTACATTTGCATATCACTTGTGCAAATAAATCCCAAGTGGTGTGGTGGCAAAGAATTTCTTTTTGAAATGCACTTTTTTAATCCCAGTATTGAACGATAAGTACAAGCAAAAAAAAAAAAGAAAATTGAATTGTATTATTGCATATCCAGTGAGTGACGAATAATTTTTGCATATGCACATTCTCAAAACTTTAATCTAAAAATTTTGGAGTCATACAAACAACATTTCTTTTCTGTTGATTAGCTTGTTTGTCTACTTGCCAACAAGTTCAGCAACAATCCAAAATAGTAATGTAGTTCAGTAGATATCCTACAAATAATGAGCAGCATCTTACGAAAATGAATAGTCAAATTTTGACCGATTAAAAATTAATTAAGTTATGAAATCAGATACAAGCACAAGGAATAAACTAAACAAAATCAAACTAAAACTGTTGTGCTTTGCCATTAATATAATGTTATTAGGGTGTAAGGGAAATTATTATATGGATTAACACTCTGTTTGGATGGATGGTACCGAGTGGGAAGGAAAGAGAACGGAAGTAAAATTTAGAATTTTTTTTTTGTTTGGATGGAAGGAAATAGAGAGAGTAAATTTTCAGCGAGAGTAAACATTTCCTTCTAATAATTCCCCTCCTATACAAATATTTTCTCCTCCGAATCGGAGGAGAACAGAGGGAAAGAAAAAACTTTAAAGCGTTGATTTCAGTGATGGACAATGACCACCCTTTTTCTTTCGTTTCATTTAGACTTTTTTCCATCCCAAGTATTTTTTATCAGCAACTCCTGCTATGATATTTAAGAAAGAAAAATGGAAAAAGGAA
The DNA here is from genome assembly GCA_028095005.1 of Rhynchospora pubera. NCBI lineage: Eukaryota > Viridiplantae > Streptophyta > Magnoliopsida > Poales > Cyperaceae > Rhynchospora > Rhynchospora pubera. Next base: position 204,561,232 of record CM051461.1, on the reverse strand, counting down.
GGTAATTAGGAGAAGATTTGAGTGGTAATTAATAGATATTAATTGATACTAAGGATAATTTAGATATTTTGAAAAAAATTATGTTGCTCTAAGAAAAAATTCGGTTGGCCGAAGCACCTCCCCTCTAATACGATGGAATTTAAACTGGAACTGCTTTTGTGTCGAAGCAAAGTTAAGCCCTTCTCCGCGACTAAAGATAATAAAAAAAAAACAGACTTGGAAAAGAGTGGACCCGCTTATAGAGAAAATAACAAGCAATTTCTTTTCGGTTGGTATGGTTTGAGTCTTTGAGAAATGATCATTTTCACCATAATAAAAAAGAATTTAAAATTTATAGTCCGACCTTTGAGAAGTAAGTGATACCATAAATTGTATATAAAAATAATGAAATTTGATGTAAATTTTATTATTTTTTAAAAGAGTTAAATTAGCAATGATTTAGATTTAATAGCTTATAATGAATTATCAGATAATATTTAGTTTGTACAAATTTATACACAATTAATTCATTATATCCATAATACTTACGCAAGTCATTTTTTCTGAATTTTTAATTTATTTAAACACAATTGTCAAAAATATCTACTTACAAATAAAAATATATGAATCGAGATAATTGTGCCAAAATTTTACTGTCATGATGCGGATCAATTTAGCAATCTCCTCCTCTCTGATGCCCCGGGTTTAGCCACGTAATTTTTTTTTCTAATAAATCTATAGCAACGATTCATTTTTTTTTTCAGAAAACTAAAATTTCCAGCTCCCTCCTCACACTTGTGTTGAGGATAGCCATGAGAATAGAGGATAAAATATGGTGAAGAGCAAGCTTTTAAAATGCGTTTTTTCTGTGATACCCTAAATTTTTATTATTTTTGAAATTATTTTTATTATAAAAATTTGAGTGCACTTACTTGGTTTTATCGTAAGTAATTTCTCTGCATGAAATTAAATTTTGAACTTATTGTTTATTCTGAAAAAGAAATATGAAAATTTTTTAATTTTTAGATGTATTACAAAAAGTATAATTAGATTTCTTATGTTGTATAGTTATTTTTATGCAAGAATGTATATGAATTTTAATTTATTAAATGAGACCTTAATTTGGTAAAAAAAAAAGGAAAATTCGGAAATTTAAAAAGTGGGAGCGGACCACTTTATTTCTATCTCCCTTTTCCTTTCGGCTCCAACAGAGAGGCAGCACCTCTCTTTCTCCAAAAATAAAAAAGATCGAAACCCCTCACCTCAAATCCAATCTCCACCACTACTCCATCGTTTCATCGGATCAAAATACCCTCGCGTTCGTCTCATCACTCTCTTACAATATCTAACCTCGGATCGTCGATTAGAGACCTCTCCTCGTCGTATTTTTCAATGAAAGTTTTTCGGAAGTTGAAGCAAACTCGTCGGTTTTGGCCGTCCTTCGACTTGGAGCACTCTAGGCCCTCTCCATCGATTTTCAAGTGGTCTTGCAAGGTTCTTTCGGAAATTAAGTGATGAAAATCGAGAAGTAGCGAATTCGACTCTATTTCTCGCGTCACCGGCCCTCGGGCGAAATTAAGTTAAGTGTTTTCTTTGATTTGTGGTATATATAGCTATCACTGTAATTTTCTTGAGTCAATTACAATTTTCTTGCAAAATGATTGTGTATTGGATTTCTAGGATTTATCGAGAATTTCACGAAATCCGATTAGTATGTGTATTGGATTGAATACTTATGTTGTGATGATTGATATTTGGGAATTTTATGCATGATAAGAATTATTAAGCATATGGCATGGATTTAAATATTGCATTTATTTTAAGATAAACGGTTGCATGCATATAAAGTGTAGTTCTAATATTTTGCATGTCATGCATTTATGTTGGGGTAATTATGGATTAGGTGGTAATATTATTTTTTATGGGTTTTAAGGGTTTGTCTTTGTAAAATTTGGGTTTGGATTAGAGTTTGGTCTCAAACCTTGATCAATACGCATATCATGCATGATGTATACATTAAGGATAGAAAATAATTTTCTAAATTAATTATTGACACTTATTGCATTTGAATTAGAAAACTAATTAAATATGCTCTACTAAATATTATATGAGCACTTACATAAGTGTTGCATGTGAGGTTAGAAGTGTAATTGGTATCGAAGCATACCAATCGAGTTGTATGGCATAATCATGAAATAGATAAATGGTAGCATGGTTTCTAATTTACAAAGATTATAAGTAGCATACGTTGGGTGTTTTAAAAATTTAAAAGGAAATTTATATTTGTTTTAGAGTCAGGTTGTTATGAGTCAGGATTTAGGAGCAACTTGCATATTGGAGGCTAATCAGTGATTTCTTGCTTGCTTTTGCTTTGGATTTTGCTTGCGGTATAAGGTACGGATTCCACTCGAGTTTTAATTACATGATATATTAGTAATATGCATTTTCGTTTCATAATTACTTTTAATTCGTGAGATATATTTTATGTATATGTATATTGATGCATGATTGAAAAATGACATATTGAATGATATCCGATTGAAATGTGATTTGATTGAGGTAAGTACAGATTGTGTAGTTCAGATAGACACTCGTAATGTTTGGAGGTGGAGTCATGACCCATCCTATCGGGCATCGTGTAATAGGCGCTTATATTTTAGATTTGGTACTGTTTTTTTTTATTTGTTGCACTCTTGATTTTCGATTGTTTGAATTGTGCTATCAATCGTAAATAACCCTCTTAGAAAGTGAGTTGCGATATCTGTCTGGCCATTGGCAGCCCTCATAGAAGGTGACTCGTGGCATATCTGTCTGGCGATTGGCAGCCCTCATAGAAGGAGACTCGTGGCATATCTGAATATATGTCTGGCCATTGGCAGCCCTCATAGAAGGTGACTCGAGGCATATCTGTCTGGCCATTGGCAGCCTTCATAGAAGGAGACTCGTGGCATATCTGAATATCTGTCTGGCCATTGGCAGCCCTCATAGAAGGTGACTCGTGGCATATCTGTCTGGCCATTGGCAGCCCTCATAGAAGGAGACTCATGGCATATTTGAATATCTATTTGGCCATTGGCAGCCCTCATAGAAGGTGACTCGTGGCATATCTGTTTGGTCGTTGGTTGCCCTCATAGAAGGTGTCTCGTGACATATTTGAATTGGAGGATGGGAAAAGAAATCAAACTTGCATACTAGATATTTGTCTAACCAATTGAGTAACATTTATTATACTACGAAATTTGAATTGTTATGAAAGTGATTATCGAGCTTAAATTACATATTGCATTGATTTAATTAATTTGACATTTCTATGTGCCTATGTCTGTTTGAAACAAGATGTGAATGTTTTTACATGTTAGTTGTTGCATACTATTAATTGCTTTTCCAGGGAATTGAAATTACTGGTGTCATACTTTGAATTTTAAATAATTTTTGAAGAGCATTGAATTTATTTCATAATTAGATTGCTTGATCGAAATTTTATATATAATTTTTTTTATTTATTTGAAATAAATGTTGATTTGAAAATTACTTGGCTCAGTCATGTATTTAGTTCCAACGCATGATGATCAAAACTCAAGTGGCTGGAACTGAATACCGTACTGAGATAAATTTTATTTATCTCATTTCGTACTTTTTGCATATTTTCTACAATTGGTTGTGGGTTCCAGGTTTCAGATCAAGTGCTGGACAGGAAGACGAGTAGTGGCCATTGGATTCTGTGTTAGCAACCCGTATGAACCAGACTATTATAGGATTTATTTTATAATTGAGTAAATAATTATTAAATTTATATCTGACGTGTATATTAATTGTATTTAATCAACATTAATTTGTGAAATAAGTATTAGTAAGCCTTGCGGGTGCAGCAGGCATTCGCGGCGGGCATTCTATCGTGTGTTGGCTAGTTACAGTATTCGACAGGGTGTCACATTTTCGATATGACGGTTCGGAGAAATGTTTTGTATAATTTTTGTGGATCATATACCAGACTTGTTACATTTGCAGCCTTTATTTTTAATTTTTATTGGTTGCAAATTAATACTGTAGTAAAATATGATTATATGATATATTGTGCTTACATGATCCTAATTATTTATACTATACTATAATATAAAATTATATTGTATAAAAAGTCCCTCTTGTCTCCTGTTTTTCTTTGCAAAAATGAAAATTTTTCGCTGAAATAACGGTGTTATTTCGGAAATGACGCGTTACGCATTTTTTTGGTTTCAAACTGTAACGTTGGTGCGTTTTTGTCCGGAAAATCGAAATTTCGGAAATAACGCCGTTATTTCGGCGAAATTTAAAAGCTTGGTGATGAGTGATAATAGAGTTTAATTATATTTGAGTGAAGAATTTTGTTTAGATAGTATGTTGTGTCAAGTGAGCAAGATCACTGCTTCTTATCATATATCTCTGTCGGACAATGATATAAACCATATAGTCTCAGCCAGACAATGAATGCATAAGGAGAACATAATTTGGGGTGTGAGTTCAAATTATAGTTCCTGATCAGTCTACTCCAGTCCTATGAAAAATCCTAAAACACAAAACTCGTTTTTGATAGTTTGCCGACGTAGTTTCTCAAACCAATCAAAACAAAGAATAACACAGCCTAAGGAGCATTTACTTAAAATAAATAAATAAATAGCAAATTGTTCAAAAGGCCTCTCTAAATTCAGCAATAATTAAGTATTGTGTTACATGGCGGTATTTTTCACACAAGGTCAGCTGGTCAGGAGTGGAGTGGAGGTAGGGAAATGATTAGCTATGTTGAAACCAGTTAGTTAATTTTGGCATCCATATGTTGTTCTGGATTTTAAAGAGCTTAGCTCTGCACAGCAAGTCAGCAACTACATCTATGCTTCCAAACAAACCTTTTCATTCCACATTTTAGGGAAAATTAGATACATGTCACCTTAAAACTTTAAAATTAGAAGAATGTCATTCCAAACTTAATTCTTAGAAAAAATGCCACCTCAAATCAATTATACTCACAAATTTGCCACAATTATATAATTGTTATACATTATGAAAATAAAAATACTATAATTTGATGTGCATTTCAATATTTCCTAATATACCCCTCTCTTTTTCTCCTCTCAAATCCCGTTCTCGTCCATCCCTCATCCGATGTTCTCCTCTCTAAACCCTTTCAACGACCTTCTTTGGCGATCTCTCTCTCTCATAGAAACCTGAGACAGGTCTCTCTACTCTTTACCTACGGCACAGAGATCAGGAAAATCTCTAATGAAGAAAGAAAATGACTCTCTACTCTTTCAACGACCTTCTACCGTAGCATGATGTAATCGCGAAATTTTGCCTCCTCCTCTCGCCACATAACTTAGATCCGTGTATAGAGAACTAGGGTAAGGGATCTTTATTCAGGTCACATTTCTCTTCAATTTTGTAAAATTCTTGCTCTAAACAATTTGTACAAGGGGTTTAAGGTATAAGGATAGAAATGAGGTTATTTGAAATTGTGCATGCCATTGTTGTATTCCTTGAAGAAGCGATTGTGCGAAGTATCCTAATTATCTCTTTGATTTTATTAATTGAAAGCTGAAGTTTCTTTTAGCATTTCAATTCATTGTCTCAAACTAAATATTTTTTTAATTAGTGTTTGTGTTAAATTTGTCAGCTTAAGGAACTTCATATATCTGAGATAGTAATTGCTGAGGTCATATACTTAGATATTCCAAATGTAATTACAATATGTAAATCATGCTAATATGGAATGAGGTGTTTTTCATGAAACTCAAATTCATTTTTGTTTGACTTTCTTTGCAGCTACAGAAAGAAGGCGCACATGCTAAAAAATGATTATTTAAAAAAAGTTTTGATGTTGTACTCTATTTAGTATGATAGTGTAAATAAACTAGGTTGTGCTGCTCTAGCTTGGTGTATGTATGTATGTATGTATGTATGTATGTATGTATGCGTAAATTTTGACAAGTTTGTATCCACAATCCCCATTATATGTACTAGCTTGGTCCTTCTGTAATTTCAATACCATTATTATTTAAAATGGAAGATTTAGCATGTGAGACTAATTTTTTTGTGTTTGTCTCGAATTATTGATGATTGAGCTTGTACTATTTTTCAAGTTAAAGAAGACACCTCTAATAAGGCACATAATAGTAGAATGCAGACTACAATGATTATGTTAGGTAATTGATGAGTTATATTAGCAATATTGATTACTGAAAAAAAAAGAGTAATTGTTGGAAGTTATTAGGATGTGAACTCTATAAGAAACTCGGTGAGCATTGTAACTTGCATCCAAACCTTTTTTTTTTTTTTCTTTTCTTTATAGAGAAGGGATCAGTGATTGCCTTTTCTAATTTCTGTATCTAAATCTCCAAATAAACAAATGGCCATATGTATATTTATAAGGGAATAGCCAAGTAATTGCTTGCCAAATGTCAACTGTATTGCCAAGTGAAAAGGTAATTGTAAATACCGAAAGGTACCGATGAGTCGGTTGTGAGACTAATGAATCAGTTCATTTATTGTCAAATAAATGGTAAGATGCAATATAACTTCCGCTAATTGAAAGATACAAATGTCTGAACCGACTCATTAATTTAGACGGAAAATGATAGTTAATTAGATTATCAAAGACCTCGCTCCTTATACGGGAGCGGCTCTGGCTGATTCCAATTAAAATAGTCTAAGAGAAAGAATCGCAATAAATGCAAAGATGGAATATCTTTGATCCAAGAATTAGAAAATGAATTTTGAGTTTTCTACACATGTTCCAACACTATCCCTCTCATGGCAGAAAACCTTGATCGGCTCGCTTAAAAATTGAACGAAATTTATATAGTTTTAATGTCAGCCAACACTTTTGCCCAATTTGTTCAACAAAAAAGAACAACCAATTTTTAGATATGTTGTCAAAACACACAATTTTTTATTATTCTCCATTACAAACTTGTTATTAGGGGTGCATAACGTCTAAAACGACCATGAAAATGCGATGTTACGTTAACCATTTCGTTTTGAACACGAAATTTACATGTTGCGTTAACCGTTTCGTTTAGGACGAAATGTTTGAAATCACGAAAATACACATGGACAAAATTGACTACGTGTTGCGTTAACCATTTCATTTTTGAAACGCAACCAAAATCTTTAACCATTTTGTTTCGTTTCGTTTCATCCAAAAACGAAACGAAAGAACGATTAAAACAGTCGCTGTTTTCACCCCTACTTGTTATACTATTGCTAAAAAAATATTATTATAATGTAGACAATTTATTAACAATTATGAGTTAAACCCCAATTTTATTTTATTTTTAAATTTTTTTGTACCTTGTTAATAAAGATTATGAATTATATTTACCTTTATTCCATTATCCATTGTTTTTTAATAAACCTTAACATTCATGTTTCAACTTTTATTATATTTACCTTTATTTTGCACATGTAACTCTTATTATTAACATTCATGTTTCAACAAGAAACAAAAAAAAATGTTTTAATGAGCACATGTACTGTGACTATTAAAATGTAAAATTTGCCTAACCTCCAGGAACGATGCACCCCGCCTCGATCCCCGTCGACCCAACATCGCCCCTCTAACTTACCCCTAACCCGCCTACCCTTACCCTAACCCCTTACCCTACTAACCCGTAACCCCGCCTACCCCTAACCCCCCGAACCACTCTACCCCTACCCTATCCCTACCTAACCTAACCTACCCTAGCCCTGCTCAACCCCTACCCCCGCCTAAACCGCCTACCCCGCCTAAAGGGAGCTGTTTTGGGCAGCATCCAATTTTCTTTGCACAACATTAATAGACAAAATTGCCCTTCAAGAAAATTTTTTTTTAATAAATTTGATTGCATTGAAAAAATATTTTTCCATTAATTTCAATAGAGATTTTATAAAAATTCATTTATTATATATTTATAGACTAAATTTAATTTTTCTTGAAACTCTTAGTTATATTATTTAAATTGATGGTATTTTAATTAAATAATTATAAAAAAATAGTATTGGAATGCATCTACTTAGTTCTAGGGGTAATTTTGTCCATTAATGTTGTCCGAAGAAGATTTAATGTTGTCCGAAGCAACTGTCCCGCCTAAACTACCTATCTACGTACCTACCTACGCTTAACCAACTCCCCTCCTAACCCTACCTACTCCTACCTAATCTACCTACCTACCCTGCCTAACCCCCTACCCTTACCTAACCTACCTACCTACCTACCTACCCACGCCAACCTCACCTAACCTACCTACCCCGCCTAACCTAACCTACCTACCTACCTACCCACGCCTAACCTAACCTACCCTTATCTAACCTACCAACCTACCTACCTACCCACGCCTAACCTAACCTACCCTTATTTAACCTAACCAAGCCTTATCTAACCTACCTACCTACCCTACCCTATCCTACCCTACCTTACCTAACCTACCTGCCTACCCACCTACCCCTACCGTCTACATACCCTACTACCCTTACCTAACCTACCTACCTATCCACCTACCCATGCCTACCTAACCTAACCTACCTACCCACGCCTAACCTAACCTATCCTTACCTAACCTACCTACCTACCGACCCTACCCTACCCATACCCTATCTACCTACCCACCCTACCTACCTACCCTATCTACCTACCCATGCCTACCTAAACCTAACCTACCTACCTACCCACGCCTAACCTAACCTACCTTACCCTACCCTACCCCTACCTTATCTACCTACCTACTCATCCTACCCACCCCACCCTACCATACCCTACCCTACCTTACCTACCCTACCTACCCCGCCTAACCCCTGCCCCTACCCCTACCTAACCTACCTACCTACCTATCTACCCACTCCTAACCTAAACCCTACCTACCCTACCCTACCTACCCCGCCTAACCCCTATCCCTACCCCTACCTACCCACGCCTAACCTACCTACCCCTACCTACCCCGCTTAACCCCTATCTCTACCCCTACTAACCTAACCTACCTACCTACCTATCCCTACCTACCCCGCCTAACCCCTATCCTTACCCCTACCAAAACTAACCTATCTACCTACCTACCCACGCCTAACCTACCTACCCCACCTAACCTAACCTATCCCTACCCTACCTACCTACCTACCTACCTACCCCATCTAACCTAACCTACTTACCTACCTACCCACACCTAGCCTACCTGCCTACCTAACCTACCACCTACCCTACCCTACACTATACTACCCCCTACCCTACCCTACCCTACTTACCTATCTACCTATCTACTTAAACAACTACCCTATCCTACCCTACCCTACGTTACCCTAGGCCTACCCTAACCTAACCTACCCTACCCTACCCTATCCTACCCTACCTACCTACCTACCTTATTACCCTACGCCCTACCCTACCTACCTAGCTACCCAACTACCCTACCCTACCCTACGCTACCCTAGGCCTACCCTAACCTAACCTAACTTAACCCTAGCGTCGCATCCCTTCTTCGTTCTACATTTCGCCTTGACGTGTTACGTTGGGATGGATAATATTTTTTTTAGATTTTTTTATTATGTTTATAACGTTCTTCTTAGTCTTTTTGTTTCTTAATTGATTTCACTTTTTTCTTTTTTTGTCTTTTCTTTTTGTTTATAATGTGTTTTTCAGATTCTTTTGTATTATTATGATTTGACTTTTTTTTCCCTTTTCCTTTCAATTGTGTTTCGGTGTACTTTTTTTGTTGGTTTTTGAACTTTTATTTTATTTTTCTAGTGTATTCATTATGGAATGTTTATTTTGATTTCACTTTTTTATTTTCCTTTTTTCTTTCAATTGTGTTTCGGTGTACTTTTTGTGTTGGTTTTTGAACTTTTATTATATTTTTCTAGTGTATTCATGTATTCATTATGGAATGCTTAATTTGATTGTCCCATTAGAGGACGTCCTTTCCTACGCACCATAGCTCGCTCACGACTCACGAGTCGCGAACCAAGGCTAGGCTGCTTCGCAGCACGCACACAAAAAAAACACACACTTCATCATTATTTTTGTACAATACAAGGTTTTTATAATTGAAAATCTAACTTCGAGCTTCCCTTCAAGGTTCCCACCAATCCTCGCATTTACGATTTACCCTGACATAATCCTGCAATACATCAAGATATATTTAGTATGAAAATCATTTAATGTTAGATCTTATGAAATTGAATGTGAGATTTCATAGAAAGTTGACTATACTCATCTCTTTGTTAAGTCCGGTTAACGCATCTCCACATGATTGAACGGAGTAACCTAATATAATGCCACAAAAAGTTTAATAAAAAAAAGCTTACCTTAGGTTTTTTTCTTAGCCAAGACCTTTCAATTGTGGATAGTTTTGGCTTATTAAACTCATGACTGAAACTCTGCCCCTTCGGTCAAGGGAAGTTGAACATACACCTATTTCTTCTTGTTTTTAATAGAAGTGGAGTAACACCACTTGTTTCAAACAACTTCACATGAACTTGTGTTATTTTTAAAATTGGAATTAGAGGCAAATACGGTCTATTATTAAAATATTTGGCTAAAACAATAAAAACTATCACATCAAAGTCTCAGATAAAACAACAAAAATGTAGTAATCCACTCGTTATGTCTTTATTTCCCAAAAGAAACCAAAGTCTGCCATCAGTTTCAAATAAAGGATTTTGGTACATGCACCTACCACCGTATTTTAAAAGAGAGAATAAACTCATCAAAATTGCTATTTTTCTGCCTATAATGATCTTTTAATTCTCCATCCAGCCAATAATATGAAGCCAAGATAAGAATTCAAGATAATATAGCAATTGGAAAGAAAAGCAAACTTTTTGAGTTCTGACAATTGAAACTGAAAATTTGAAAGTGGATTTGGACAGTGAATTAAAACTAAGTATTGCAATTGCCTTCGTACAATGAAATTAAATAACAACCAAAGGAACTTTCTAAATTTCAGTGAGCCAAGGGGGCAGATTGCAAAACTTAATTAACTACAAACTTAAGACAACCAAAGGCTCATGAACTAGTTTTTGAATTTCAAAACATGAGATCCTAATTGAGTATAAAGTATTTAAACTATGCCATAAGAATGTAACAATTCCAGAGAGTCAAGATTATTAAAATTAAATTAGACATTGAAAATGTAAAACATGAAGTTGGAGTCTGGTACCTTTTTATAACAATAATTCGCTGACCTGTCTCTTCACATATCTCCACCTCTTGGTACCAAATCTGGTATTGAAACGTGGCTGGCAGGAACTGGCCTATAGTGAAGCCGACCTGAAAATCCAAGATTTTAAATGAAATAAGGGCAAAACAACAATTTTTAGAAAATAGTACACCACATTGAAATACTCCATGGCTCAATACTGTAACCAATAAAAATTACATGAAGTTGGAATTATTGTCATATCTTTAACAACTATTACTTTCTTTGACATTGCCAATAAAAATTACAAACCAGCAAAAGTGCAAACAAATATTAGAATGTAATAGTGCAAAAGTGCAAACAAATATTAGCTGCTGGCTCTGATAGAAGAGATGTCAACCAGAACCAACATCCTTTGTATTTTTTTACACACTAGCCCCTGGAACATTTAAATTTTCAGTAACAACGAATGTTTTTACATAAGCCTTCCTTTTTGTTTCAACAATGAATGTCAGCTTTTACTGATTATCCTAACGTTTTTTTTCATTAAAAATTGAAGCACGAAAAAAAGGAACAGAGAATAATGATAATCAAACTATTAAACAACAATGATAGAGCAGGAAGAAACAAATTAATGGTGAGCAAGAAATAAAGATAAACTTGAAATTCATGGAAACATACGGTAGATAATCAAAATAAACAAAACAAAAGACCTAATTACGCACTAGAAAACTCAAGCCAAGTCGAAAAATTATCAAAACAGGAAGAAAACAATGGCGTTCAATTCCATAGGCTAATTAATTAGCTACACAAGAGGAAGAAAATGTTTAGGGGGAAAGGAATGCAAACCTTTAGGGCTTGGTGATTGGATGTCTTCAAAATGACTCCTGCTGCTTCCCCTTTTAAACAAATTCTGATCGACTCTTGGGAAATGAAAGCTTCTTGTATCTTGTAAGTCATTGCTTTTCTTGACCTCTCCCGTCTTGTCGGTGGAGCAGCTTCTCTCTCTCTCTCTCTCTCGGTTAAAGGCAGATTCTCCTTTCTTGCATACAAAATTTGATTTCATTCTCAAAAAGAATTGAGAAGGTTTCTTTGGAAATTGGATTAGGAAGAGGAGAAGGGAGAAGGCTATTCCTCGTCTCCTATAAATAACATTAACTGGAGCGGAGCGGGGCCTTTAACGGTCGAATGAGTAGGAAATCCTAACCGTGGATGAAAAACGGACGGGCGAGATGCGAGATTTGATTCGAGAGAGGCTAAGGAGAGGCATGTAGCAATTAATGCTGACGTCAGCGTGCGTGATACGTATGCCTTAATTATTGGATTCGGATGCCTTAATTATCTGAACGAATCTTAAGATCTCTAGTCCGTACGCCGAATGATTGCATCTGAAATGAAAGGATGGGATCACTGGCGTTCACACTCACACTGGTTACGGTAAAAAGTTAATAACAGTAATTCACGAATTACATTTTATTGTTTGGATCACCAATTTCCAAATTGTACCACTATTTTTTCCATATACACCCGAAAATCAGTATCTACCAGTACCAGTCCTTTCAAGCAAATTTACTTTGAAAGATTTACCACTTTTTTCAATCAATAGATAACACAATCTTAAAATCACATTTAAAAAATCCCTAAAGGACCAGAATGTGATTGAGCCATTAGACCAAAAATAAAATAAAAATAAATGTGCACGCCGACCAATATGTAGTCTGCTAGTTCAGTAGCTGGTAAACAAAAATGTTATTGTAAGTTGGTGTTTATTTCATTTTTTAATGTTTGGGGGTTGTTTTTGCAAAAAATTGTTTTCAGCATAGACCAGAGAGAGATAGGGGTGACAGCTGGCTAGGCAATTTCTCAAGGAAGCAGCAATAATTTTCTTTGTTTTTTTTTTATTGAAAGCAGCAATAAATTGAAATGAAAAGGTTTGTTTGGGAGCATAGATGTAGTTGCTGACTTGCTGTGCAGAGCTAAGCTCTTTAAAATCCAGAACAGCATATGGATGCCAAAATTAACTAACTGGTTTCAACATAGCTAATCATTTCCCTACCTCCACTCCACTCCTGACCAGCTGACCTTGTCACGTCCCGCATCGACGGATCGCGGGACGTGAGAAGGAACGGTATCTTTTCTACAATTAATTATACAAGAAATTCAAATAAAAACTGATTAATAAAAATAAAATGCAATCAATCAATTCAAAATGCGAATCACCTTCTGTGAGAGTTGCCAACGATTTACTTTTATACCGCGAATCACCTTCTATGAGGTTTACCAACGATTTCCTTTTATACCGCGAATCACCTTCTATGTGGTTTACCAACGGTTTCCTTTTATACTGCGAATCACCTTCTACGAGGTTTACCAACGGTTTACTATCACACTGCGAATCACCTTCTATGAGGTTTACCAACAGTTGATAGTACAATTCAAATATCAAATAAACCAATCAAATTGAAATAAATAAATCCAATCAAAATCAAATGATAATATTAAATCATTCAATCAACCAATATGAAATTAAATATAGACAAATTTAATTACCTGATCGAACGACATAAAAAGATTACGACCATAATTACACTGATAAATATGTGGCGTAGAATTCCAATTTTAGTCGGCCAGCTATACTCCATATCTCTTTTATTCTCTGATTTAATCAACAAATTTTGTTGGAACGATTTTGGTTTTAGTTAAGAAAAAGAATCATGAATACATGAACTATGGGAACCATGAATAATCATCCAAATGGTTTCGTTCTTTTCAAAAATATATCCCATCCGGTAAGGGAGGTAAAAAAAATGGAAAAGATTAGTGTATACGTGGGTTAAATGGAATGCTTGCATGTGACACGTGTCAAAAATTTATTTTGTTTCTTGGGTGCAACAACGATACTCAGCTAAAAAGAATTTTATCTCGGTCAACTTCAAGGCAAACCTTTGACTGGTCAAAGCTTAGTCAACCATGGTCAAAATTGATCAAATGAGTTAAATTCATGGTCAACTTATGTGAAATGTCGGTGAGGTGTTACATGTTAGTAAGTGTGTAATTTTCGATTTTTATGCTAATTACAAGTTAATTAAGCCATCGAAACAACACACACAACGAATCGTGCACAAAAGCCAAGTTAACACAAAGAGATTAAGGTGGAAATTATACCTCCCGCGAAATCGTATTCGCGGGGCTCGATCCTACGGCATGGGAATCGATGGGGTGCTCTCCTTCGCCTCCTAATCGCGCCTCGAGTCCACCTAGAGATTAACCAAGGTCTAAATCGATTCGTGCTAGCGATTCGATTAGAACAAAGCTAATCCAAGGTATTCTCTCTTCTTCTTTAATTAACAATTTAATTAGTGGAGAGAATATTGCTCAACTCATGAGCTAATGGAGAGAAAGAGGAGGTGAGGCCGGCGGCCAAAGAGAGGGAGAGGGGAGTGGCGGCTAGGTCTAGGGAAGAGAGAAGGATGGATTTTGCTTCTATGCACCTCCTTAAATAGTGCACAAATCCTACCTACCACCTATCCTTTAATTACCACATTGCCACTCAACCCTAGTCTCTATGGCCGGCCCCTTTATGGGCTCTAATGGGCCTCTAAACTCACTCAAACAAGCCTCTAATTCATTTAATTAAAAGCTACTCCAAATGCTCTTTAATCGGGCTATATATTTAATGCATATATAATGGCCCAATAAATTAATATAACTATTCATATTAAATTGAGTTGAACTAAAATAATTATTAACCAATTAATAATTATTCTAGGATTAGCTAATACATTAATTTATTTCTATATGATCCATTTGACTTAATTAATTATTAATTAATCAACTTATCATATTTCTGCAATACGCACTATTGCGAATAAATAAATAATGTATTGTCTTGGTTAAAACTCTATTTTGTGTGACCCTTTGAGGATTTATGCTAAGTTGGACATGGAATTAAATCGCTATTTAATTCCAATAATCATAAGCGGTATCTAGCAACACGTTATGATTCCCAATTCGCATAAATAGTGTACTGTTACAGTATTTAAATCCTGCATAAGAGAATAATCAGTTTCTCTATTTTGATTCTTATGTCTCACGATATCATCGTATAATCCAAGATAGGAATGTGTCATTCTTGCAGATTATACGTTTCTTGATCTAGAGATAATTGTATAAAGTTGCATGCAAACAATCTATCTCCATCAAGGGGCCCAAACAGATATCGTCACTCACTAAGTGAATTAATGAGGGACATACAGTTTTCTTGATGATTAACTTTTCCCGGCACAATTCAAGAGAACATAAATAAAGTCCGTATAGCAGCCCTTATCGGGAATCAGCGGTAGACGATATTTATTGAACCTATCCTCATGTGGAAAAGATAAACATCTCAAACTTAGAACCAAAATCATTACGAAATAAACAATGACACATAACACAATCCATATGTTTATTTCGATGGGTCAAGTCATGTGCTATGTTCCATAACATACACATATGCAATTAAGTTGGTAACTCTTTACCTATGATTTGTAGAACTTAATCATCACTTAACTTGCATACTAATCTTATAAGATAATTAATGTTCCTTGTTAATTATCAAGATTATGGACCGTTTAGATTTATTATTGTCATTCTAAAGAATGATCCACAGAGATCTACAATTCAGATCCTCAACCTGAATAATCTGTCAATAATAAACCTAGGAACAGATGATAAAATATCATCCATAACATAAACTAATAATTAAGTCATTAAATTATTGACTTCTAGGACATAACTCCAACAATCTCCCACTTGGCCTAGAGTCAATCAGTAGTGACTTCTAGCCAACGAAGAATTGAGAACGATGTCATATATCTACATATATACATGTCTCGGACCTCAAAAGAAATAATACGCTTAAAGCTAGTTACTCATACGTCCACCACGTATGGATGCATAACTGCATCTCGTATACTGCTCAAGGTAGAGGTCATGCTAGAGTGTTCGCTGTGTTCGCGAACCTATCCAAAAATTGTTCGACCCTACATATATATATACTACTATATATATGTTCTTGATCATCATCATATGATATCAAGTGATATTGTTATAGATCATATTTGAATCTCCAATGTAACAATGGGTTCTTTAGGAGTAAGTTGTGGTTCGAGATGCATAGAACCATAATAACTCGACTAAGAACTTGATCCGAAATAAACTTCTTTTATTGCTTCACAAGTTGCTATGTATTTTGCTTTGGTGACGGAAACGGTTGTAATATTCCATTTAGAACACTTTCTAAACTTACAACACCACCTCTTAAGCAAAATATGTAGCTCAATCGTGATTATATCAATCTTTTGAAAAATTTTTATTGGTGTAACAACTTACACTAGATTTCTTTCATCTCAAGAGATGAAATTTTATATCACTCTTTCTCATAAGGTACTCGAGGATATCCTTGATTATCGTCCAAATGTGTCTCTCTTGTATCCATTTGACAACTGTTTGTCATATCCTTTGGATACTACACATTGGGGCATATGCATAAATATGGCGTACAAAATGAAACTCATAATGAAAGAATGCTTGAACTATTTCATGCACTTTCTTGAATTGAGTTGCAATAGACCGAGTTAAACACTCAAGTCATGCCATGTGACGTACAGTTAGACATCCTTTCTTGGAGTGTAACTTTCATGTTTCTAGAACACTTCGTCAATATATGCATATTTGCTCAAACCTAACATCCATCACAATCTATCTTCATAGATTTGTTTCCTAGGATCAGGTGATTTCGCCCAAGTTCTCATTTGAGAAAGCATTCTCCAAAGAGATCTCGACAATATTCATTTTTCTTAATGTTATTCCCAATTAATGAATTGTTATCTTGAACAATACAAATAATACAATTATGCTCCCACTGAATATCTTGTTTATACAAGATACTTTTGACGAAGTTCAACTCCTTGACTTCCTTGTCAAAAGTTTTTATTCCGATCTCCACAACACTTGCTTTAATCCATTAATGGATCCTTGAAGCATGCATATGTTTTTAGCAATACATAAACCTCGATTTGTGTCAAATGCACAACATCTTCCTTCATTCATACGAAGAAGGCGGTTTTATGTGTTTTTCCATATATCGACATATATGAAATACAACTATTGCTAGAATGATCTTTATTGACTTATACATAGCCACAAGCAAGAAGTTGTGCTTTGTACGTAGTCAACTAGCCATTGACTTAGACATAGCTACAAGCGAGAAGCCGCGCTTTGTACATAGTCGATTTGTTATCCATGTCGATCTTCCCTTTTGAAGATATAAACGTTCTTGATGGATTGCTCCTTCATGAACATCAACCAAGGTCTATACCTTGTTGTTATACATGGATTGCTCTTTAAGGATCATATGAATTCAAAACATATATGTGGAATTGGATCATTCCATCGTTTCTTTGTTTATCAACGGATTCTCATATGCTAAGTACGAGAATGTTGTGACAACCCATGCACCGAAACGGCTTAGGAAATCATCTCTCGTTGATCTTTTGTAGGATTGGTACTTGAGGTTCATGAACTTCTTCCACAACGATTTGTTGAATGAGTTCTTGACTCCTCATATATATTCCATGAGTTTCTCGAATCATCATCAACTCGTGAGATGGTTGAGTCCTCATTGGAAGGAGCGTACTATTAAACTTCTTTCAAAACAACTTGTGAATGAAGTTTCGCTCAACTCCCACTAAGTACCATGTATGGAGTGACAAGTTTCCCATAAGAGTACTTCTTGTAGTGACGCATAAACTATTTTAATGCTCACTTTACTCCCACTACTTCTTCTTGAGAATTTCAATTCATCAAGACTACATTATGATTAGCAACAACTACTTTGTTCTTATCATATTCGTGGAAGTAGTGCCTTTTAATATAAAGCATCCTACAAATATATAGTGTCTTATTTGGTTTAAGCTTACAAGTCCACAATACTTGAAATAAGCTTCTCAACACCAAATCTTGAGAAGTATTATACTTAGAGATCAAAATCTCGTAAGAAACCTTCCTCAATAGACTTTGATGGAACACCATTCAGTGTAAACAATATTGTCCTCAAACATAATTCCCTAATACGAGTCGAATAAGTCAATTTGATTTATTATCGATCGAACTATACAAAATATTGTTCGATACCTCCATTCTTGGACACATTATTCCATAATGTTCCTCATGGAGTGAGTTATGAAACTATTTTCATACTCTTTAGATAATACTTCAAATCATATGACTTAACTACTTATTTGCCACGATTAATTGTAAGACTTTTTTTTTCCTTGAACGGTCTTTTTAACTTCACACTTGAACTCCTTTGAACTAGTCAAAAGGTTCATACTTATACCTTATCAAATAGATATGTTAATATCTACAATGATCGTTGGTTAAGTAGTAAAGTATCAATAACCTTTCATTGCACAAGTACTTATTGGTCTTTATACATCGATATGTATAAGTCCTAATCAAGTCACTTGTCCTTAAACCTTTGTAGGTTAAAGGCGCTTTTGTCATTTAACAAACATGATTCGCATATCAATCGATTTGAAATCGAATTGAATTTCGAGCTCTACGTTACGTAGACTCTCATAATGCGATTCTCGTTTATATATGTGACTAAGCGGTTATATATAACATGAAAGTCAAATACTTTATGTCAAGTCTTACGCATCCTATTTGTCATTCATAACTTGTTTATCTATTTCAAGCAAATTCCATCAAGATGCATGAAATCATATAAACAAATTCATAATAAAAGAACTTGTCTTTTATTAAACATAGTTATCCATCATCAAATATGAAATGGAGACGCTATGAGAGGTTTTAGAATTAAGGTATGCAACCTTCAATTCCTAAACAAACTCTTAATAAAGATAACTCTACGTATTCAATGGTAATGACTTAAATGAATAAGTCATCTCCTATACGGAGTTTACTTTATATCTCTCGAACATTCTCTTATTCTTCATTGCCAACACATTTCGTTAAATGCGAGCATATGAACTAGTATCAAGTTACTAGTGTAAATTAGAGATAGTGAGATAGTTTGAACGACAAATACACTTTAGGATTAAAGTATTACAATCATGGTATTTCGGACAACCTTTCAAAATGCCTCCAATAAACGGCAAATGAAACATCTCATGTGATACATAATCACAATCAAGAGTCTCGAAATTTCAACTCATACCTTGGCAAAGTATTTCTTGAATACTAAACCAATTACCTTTTTGCATCAACAAGTGTGCGAAGAAGGTAACATTATATCCTTTATAATTTCAAAGAGATCGTATGACAATATCAATAATCCTTGATATCGGAGATCAATATCTCTAGTTATCAATTAGCTACTTAAATCTTTCGATTTGTAAGCCAATGAAACGTTCATGTTTAAAAGAAGAATCTCTTTGTCAACTCATACTCTTTATACTCGATCATAAATGATGGAGTTAATATCTACTTTCTCCAAGAACGCTTTCTTGAGTAAGTGGATGAGAGCGTACGAGTTAAATCTAGTCCATATGAATTCTCTAATTCAAAGGTCTTAGAACTTTCAAATGAGGATATTAGCCACACGCTTTATTGAATAACTTTTCGCCAAAAGTCAATCAATCATCGCGTTGCTACGTTCGGGTAGTTTGAGAAAAGTTTTGGGAATTGACATACTCAAGTTTCTCTTCGCTAAGATCGTGTCTTAGGAATCGGTATTACTTCTTTAAGTGAATACTTTTAGAAACGAGTTTGTTCATTTTCAAAGATTGATCGCAACAAAATTAACAATTTTAACATCTATAACAAAATCAATTTAAGGTCAATTAGTTTATGCAATTGTTTTATTTATAACAAATAAAACTCCCACTACATTTATTTAGTGTCCCAAATGTAGTTGGTTTTCCAAGATCCCGGTTTTCATCAAGTAGAGCCTGCTATGGCACGTCACCCTACTTAATTAGACAAGGTAGGTTCTCCAACCAATCATATCGTTCCATATGATTCTTGGTTTGTGAATATCTAAGTATATTTACAAACTTCGCCCCGATGTCCAAACTCTAGTTGGGTCCATCGAAAAGTAACCTCTCACTATTTGCTCCTTGCAAATCTTAGCTATTTGCACCCCGACTACCGAATTGGCAATCATGACGTCCGCTTGGGCGGACCGCGCCATGAGTGACAATCGGCGTGAAGGGGATAGAGAGAAGGAGGGCGATTTCACTTAATCGAGTTTTAGTTGGGACTATCAATCATATGACACTTGTTTGGTGGTCGTGTAAGCATACACCCATACCTAGCCTATGACAATTCATAGCAATCACAAGCAATCACATATAAGCATCTCATAGTTGTGGGTTTGTATGGCTCCCGCTTGCATTAGTTTCGCCACATCGTCCATGGAGCAAAACTAATCTAATCCTTGTCCCTTCCCACTAAATTCTATAAGGATCTAAATCCTATATAAAATAAAGGTACAAAATACATGTGAAAACATCCTATTCCCATCCTAACCTTAGGGGCATGCAAGCCTCACAAGTTACATTAAAATTAATCAACAAATTAATTAATTAATGGCACCAAAGGCCGCATTACAAACATTCACACATGCATTCAAATACAACCACAAGGCATTGAGTCTTGAGCCATACTAAACCCACTATCCACCTACAAAACAAAGTTAGCACATACAAGAACTTTGTTTCCAATTAACGATTTTCAAGCATCTTTGCGTATCGTTTGCCATAAGTAAATTCCGTGTACAAATCCTCAATTTTAAACAACAAAACTTGTTTAAATTCATTTAGAAAGTTCTTTCAACATCCCATAACAGAAAGGAGATCAAACAAGGAGTTTTCTAATTAATTTCAACTAGTTTGAATATTTAGAAAAACAGTAATTTATTAAAAAACGTAACTAATGGAATCCAATAAAAGCAAAGGTTTTAGGTCTCCAAAAATTCTCAAATAAATTACTTAAGCTCCTTATCATAGTTGTGATTACCAGTAAAAATTTCAAGAAGAGATCTTACACCATCTGGGAGAATCAAAAATGACAAATCTCTTACAAGTGCACGAAACACCGTTATGAGATTTTCAGATTATCCTCTCAACCATTTGGTCTGTTAGACCACCTTCTAATTAGTTTTTATATATACAATATACATAGAAAAACTAGTTTAATCTATAGGCTAACTATCTATGAAAAGAAAACCACCAAGTTCAGTTCAAAAGGTTCGAGTTACAAACTAA
Source organism: Rhynchospora pubera (assembly GCA_028095005.1). Lineage (NCBI taxonomy): Eukaryota > Viridiplantae > Streptophyta > Magnoliopsida > Poales > Cyperaceae > Rhynchospora > Rhynchospora pubera. The sequence continues at coordinate 204,539,844 of CM051461.1, read as the reverse complement.
ACAATCAACAAATTCTGTACTGGAACAGACAGTCGATTGAAAAGTTCTAACCTAGTTGAAGGTCTTAACTTCCACGAAAAATTATGAAATTAATTTTCCTGGAATCCTAACTCAAAATAGAACAACTCCATTTAAACAGAATTTTTAAAGGAGTTCTCAGTTGGTACAGTTTATTAGAACAATCGATTTGTTCAATAAACTGGATCTGACGAGATCTTCCTTTTCATACTCGAAAACCCACAAATTAATCCAAGTCATGCAACAATTTATACATACTCAGAAAGAGCTTCAAGTCCTCTTTAAATCTAGACATAGAACACTGGTACTTATATTCAAAATATAAATCTTTCAAGCCATTCAAACAGGACAGTGCGAGCAGAAACTGGTTCTGCGCACTGTCGCCGTTTTATTCACAGTACATCCATACTAATTCAGAAAAATGTGAATCTAACGCCAAAAGAATCACAATCCACAGATCTACAACTTTCATGTAGATGGAAAAAACTTCCAGAGAACTTATCAAAGCGAAAAACGCGAAACAACACAAAAAATACCATTTCCAGACAGCAAACAAACGCATCATCTCTACTAATCCATTAATTAGCCAATTTCTCTTAATTAAGTGTTAAAATAGCTTAAGTACGACCATGTGCTCTGATACCACTGTTAGTAAGTGTGTAATTTTCGATTTTTATGCTAATTACAAGTTAATTAAGCCATCGAAACAACACACACAACGAATCGTGCACAAAAGCCAAGTTAACACAAAGAGATTAAGGTGGAAATTATACCTCCCGCGAAATCGTATTCGCGGGGCTCGATCCTACGGCATGGGAATCGATGGGGTGCTCTCCTTCGCCTCCTAATCGCGCCTCGAGTCCACCTAGAGATTAACCAAGGTCTAAATCGATTCGTGCTAGCGATTCGATTAGAACAAAGCTAATCCAAGGTATTCTCTCTTCTTCTTTAATTAACAATTTAATTAGTGGAGAGAATATTGCTCAACTCATGAGCTAATGGAGAGAGAGAGGAGGTGAGGCCGGCGGCCAAAGAGAGGGAGAGGGGAGTGGCGGCTAGGTCTAGGGAAGAGAGAAGGATGGATTTTGCTTCTATGCACCTCCTTAAATAGTGCACAAATCCTACCTACCACCTATCCTTTAATTACCACATTGCCACTCAACCCTAGTCTCTATGGCCGGCCCCTTTATGGGCTCTAATGGGCCTCTAAACTCACTCAAACAAGCCTCTAATTCATTTAATTAAAAGCTACTCCAAATGCTCTTTAATCGGGCTATATATTTAATGCATATATAATGGCCCAATAAATTAATATAACTATTCATATTAAATTGAGTTGAACTAAAATAATTATTAACCAATTAATAATTATTCTAGGATTAGCTAATACATTAATTTATTTCTATATGATCCATTTGACTTAATTAATTATTAATTAATCAACTTATCATATTTCCGCAATACGCACTATTGCGAATAAATAAATAATGTACTGTCTTGGTTAAAACTCTATTTTGTGTGACCCTTTGAGGATTTATGCTAAGTTGGACATGGAATTAAATCGCTATTTAATTCCAATAATCATAAGCGGTATCTAGCAACACGTTATGATTCCCAATTCGCATAAATAGTGTACTGTTACAGTATTTAAATCCTGCATAAGAGAATAATCAGTTTCTCTATTTTGATTCTTATGTCTCACGATATCATCGTATAATCCAAGATAGGAATGTGTCATTCTTGCAGATTATACGTTTCTTGATCTAGAGATAATTGTATAAAGTTGCATGCAAACAATCTATCTCCATCAAGGGGCCCAAACAGATATCGTCACTCACTAAGTGAATTAATGAGGGACATACGGTTTTCTTGATGATTAACTTTTCCCGGCACAATTCAAGAGAACATAAATAAAGTCCGTATAGCAGCCCTTATCGGGAATCAGCGGTAGACGATATTTATTGAACCTATCCTCATGTGGAAAAGATAAACATCTCAAACTTAGAACCAAAATCATTACGAAATAAACAATGACACATAACACAATCCATATGTTTATTTCGATGGGTCAAGTCCTGTGCTATGTTCCATAACATACACATATGCAATTAAGTTGGTAACTCTTTACCTATGATTTGTAGAACTTAATCATCACTTAACTTGCATACTAATCTTATAAGATAATTAATGTTCCTTGTTAATTATCAAGATTATGGACCGTTTAGATTTATTATTGTCATTCTAAAGAATGATCCACAGAGATCTACAATTCAGATCCTCAACCTGAATAATCTGTCAATAATAAACCTAGGAACAGATGATAAAATATCATCCATAACATAAACTAATAATTAAGTCATTAAATTAAGTCAAGGCAAACCTTTGACTGGTCAAAGCTTAGTCAACCATGGTCAAAATTGATCAAATGAGTTAAATTCATGGTCAACTTATGTGAAATGTCGGTGAGGTGTTACATACTTTCCTCCTTCAAAAGAATTTTGTCATCGAAATTCAAATGGAGGATTACAGGTCAAATTTAATCAAACAGAAATGAAATCATATCATAATAATATCAAAATCAAATTCCAAATGAAACGATACTGGACCCAATCACAGTCCGAGAAACGAATGCTCTGACACCATCTGTCACGTCCCGCATCGACGGATCGCGGGACGCGAGAAGGAACGGTATCTTTTCTACAATTAATTATACAAGAAATTCAAATAAAAACTGATTAATAAAAATAAAATGCAATCAATCAATTCAAACCGTGAATCACCTTCTGTGAGGGTTGCCAACGATTTACTTTTATACCGCGAATCACCTTCTATGAGGTTTACCAACGATTTCCTTTTATACCGCGAATCACTTTCTATGAGGTTTACCAACAGTTTTCTTTTATACCGCGAATCACCTTCTACGAGGTTTACCAACGATTTACTATCACACTGCGAATCACCTTCTATGAGGTTTACCAACAGTTGATAGCACAATTCAAATATCAAATAAACCAATCAAATTGAAATAAATAAATCCAATCAAAATCAAATGATAATATTAAATCATTCAATCAACCAATATGAAATTAAATATAGAGAAATTTAATTACCTGATCGAACGACATAAAAAGATTACGACCATAATTACACTGATAAATATGTGGCGTAGAATTCCAATTTTAGTCGGCCAGCTATACTCCATATCTCTTTTATTCTCTGATTTAATCAACAAATTTTGTTGGAACGATTTTGGTTTTAGTTAAGAAAAAGAATCATGAATACATGAACTATGGGAACCATGAATAATCATCCAAATGGTTTCGTTCTTTTCAAAAATATATCCCATCCGGTAAGGGAGGTAAAAAAAATGGAAAAGATTAGTGTATACGTGGGTTAAATGGAATGCTTGCATGTGACACGTGTCAAAAATTTATTTTGTTTCTTGGGTGCAACAACGATACTCAGCTAAAAAGAATTTTATCTCGGTCAACTTCAAGGCAAACCTTTGACTGGTCAAAGCTTAGTCAACCATGGTCAAAATTGATCAAATGAGTTAAATTCATGGTCAACTTATGTGAAATGTCGGTGAGGTGTTACATACTTTCCTCCTTCAAAAGAATTTTGTCATCGAAATTCAAATGGAGGATTACAGGTCAAATTTAATCAAACAGAAATGAAATCATATCATAATAATATCAAAATCAAATTCCAAATGAAACGATACTGGACCCAATCACAGTCCGAGGAACGAATGCTCTGACACAATCTGTCACGTCCCGCATCGACGGATCGCGGGACGCGAGAAGGAACGGTATCTTTTCTACAATTAATTATACAAGAAATTCAAATAAAAACTGATTAATAAAAATAAAATGCAATCAATCAATTCAAACCGTGAATCACCTTCTGTGAGGATTGCCAACGATTTACTTTTATACCGCGAATCACCTTCTATGAGGTTTACCAACGATTTCCTTTTATACCGCGAATCACTTTCTATGAGGTTTACCAACAGTTTCCTTTTATACCGCGAATCACCTTCTACGAGGTTTACCAACGGTTTACTATCACACTGCGAATCACCTTCTATGAGGTTTACCAACAGTTGATAGCACAATTCAAATTTCAAATAAACCAATCAAATTGAAATAAATAAATCCAATCAAAATCAAATGATAATATTAAATCATTCAATCAACCAATATGAAATTAAATATAGAGAAATTTAATTACCTGATCGAACGACATAAAAAGATTACGACCATAATTACACTGATAAATATGTGACGTAGAATTCTAATTTTAGTCGGCCAGCTATACTCCATATCTCTTTTATTCTCTGATTTAATCAACAAATTTTGTTGGAACGATTTTGGTTTTAGTTAAGAAAAAGAATCATGAATACATGAACTATGGGAACCATGAATAATCATCCAAATGGTTTCGTTCTTTTCAAAAATATATCCCATCCGGTAAGGGAGGTAAAAAAAATGGAAAAGATTAGTGTATACGTGGGTTAAAGGGAATGCTTGCATGTGACACGTGTCAAAAATTTATTTTGTTTCTTGGGTGCAACAACGATACTCAGCTAAAAAGAATTTTATCTCGGTCAACTTCAAGGCAAACCTTTGACTGGTCAAAGCTTAGTCAACCATGGTCAAAATTGATCAAATGAGTTAAATTCATGGTCAACTTATGTGAAATGTCGGTGAGGTGTTACAGACCTTGTGTGAAAAATATCGCCATGTGACACAATACTTAATTATTGCTGAATTTAGAAAGGCCTTTTGAACAATTTGCTATTTATTTATTTTTTTGAAATAAATGCTCCTTAGGCTGTGTTATTCTTTATTTTGATTGGTTTGAGAAACTACGTCGGCAAACTATCAAAAACGAGTTTTGTGTTTTAGGATTTCTCATAGGACTGGAGTAGACTGATCTGGAACTACAATTGAACTCACACCCCAAATTATGTTCTCCTTACGCATTCATTGTCTGGAAGAGACTATATGGTTTTATATCATTGTCCGACAGAGATATATAATAAGAAGCAGTGATCTTGCTCACTTGACACAACATACTATCTAAACAAAATTCTTCATTCAAATATAATTAAACTCTATTATCACTAAGCTTTTAAATTTCGCCGAAATAACGGCGTTATTTCCGAAATTTCGATTTTTCGGACAAAAACGCACCAACGTTACAGTTTCAAACTAAAAAAATACGTAACGCGTCAACCGGAGACAAAAATGCACCGACGTTACAATTTCAAACCAAAAAATTTTCATTTTTACAAAGAAAAACCGGAGACAAGAGAGACTTTTATACAATTAATATAATTTTATATTATTGTATAGTATAAATAATTAGGATCATGTAAGCACAATATATCATATAATCATATTTTACTACAGTATTAATTTGCAACCAGTAAAAACTAAAAATGAAGGCTGCAAATGTAACAAGTCTGGTATATGATCCACAAAAATTATACAAAACATTTCTCCTATTGTACAACTTTACACATGGGAGGAGAAAACCCATCAAACAAAGGGCGCCGTTTTTTCACCGAAAAAACGCCACACCATTAAATCAACTCCGAACCATCATATCGAAAAAACGCATTTTAAAAGCTTGCTCTTCACCATACTTTATCCTCTATTCTCATGGGTTCCGTTTGGATAAGGTGTGGGAAGAAAGAAAGAAGGGAAGAAGTATTGGGAAGTATGTAACTTTGTGAAAAATTTGAATTGTTTATAATAAATTTATTTCTTATTCCCTTCTTCCATTCTTCCCAAATAGAATCCAAACGGAGCCATGACTATCCTCAACACAAGTGTGAGGAGGGAGCTGGAAATTTTAGTTTTCTGAAAAAAAAAAAAATGAATCGTTGTTATAGATTTATTAGAAAAAAAAAATTAGGTGGCTAAACCCGCGGCATCAGAGAGGAGGAGATTGCTAAATTGATCCGCAATCGTATATGACAGTAAAATTTTGGCACGATTATCTCGATTCATATATTTTTATTTGTAAGTAGATATTTTTGACAATTGTGTTTAAATAAATTAAAAATTCAGAAAAAATGACATGCATAAGTATTATGGATCTAATGAATTAATTGTGTATAAATTTGTGCAAACTAAATATTATCTGATAATTCATCATAAGCTATTAAATCTGAATCATTGCTAATTTAACTCTTTTAAAAAATAATAAAATTTACATCAAATTTCATTATTTTTATATACAATTTATGGTATCACTGTTAAGTTAAGTGCATAATTTTCATTTTTATGGTTAATTACTCTTAATTATCCACAATTAAGCATGCACAAACACTATCTGGTACTTAAAACCATTCACACAAAGAGAAGGTTCAAGAATTATACCTCTCTTGATATAGTAATCAAGAGGCTCGAACCAAGGCTAGGATGTAGGTGGTGCGCGCTCCAAACACCTCCAAGTCGAGACGCCTCGAGTCCACTATGGTATTAACCAAATTTTCAACAAACTATGCTAGTAGTTTGGAGAATAAGTCTAATCCCTAACTTTTCCTTTCTTCAACCAAATCACCAAATTAATTTGTGGAAGAAGGGACGCTCAATACATGAGCAATAGGGAGAGAAAGAGGGAGGAGGCGCCGGCCTAGAGGGAGGCCAGGTGGCGGCTAGGTTTTGTGGAAGGGAGAGGTGGATTCTGCAACCATACAACCATTTATATAGTGCTTAAATTCTACCTACCTCACACCAACTAATTACAAGATTGTCACCTACCTACCACCATGCATGGCCGGCCACATATGGGCCCTTTATGGGCTATGTGTTTTGTATTATGGATCCACTCAATCAATTATTAAATGGACCTCTCTTGTTGCTCCCAATTTGATTCCCTATTGGACTTTTAATTAACACTTTAATTAAAGTCTTTTAATTAAAATATGTGTTGAATAAATAATTATTAACTTAATAATAATTATTTAGAGATTAGACAATGCATTAATTTATTTCTATATGATTCATTTGACTTAATTAATCAAAACGGTCCATGACGTTAATCAACTTATCATATCTTGCAATACCCACTATTGCAAATAAATAAATAATGCAAGTATGGTTAAACACCAATTTTGTGTGACCCTTTGAGGATTTATGCTATGTTGGACATGAAATTAAATCGTTATTTAATTCCAATAATCATAAGCGGTATCTAGCAACACGTTATGATTCCCAATTCACATAAATAATGTACTGCTACAGTATTTAAATCCTGCATAATAGAATAGAAGTAATTCTCTATTTTGATTCTTATGTCACATGATATCATCGTATAATCCAAGATAGGAATGTGTCATTCTTGCAGATTATACGTTTCTTGATTTAGAGATAATTGTATTAATTGCTAGCAAACAAACTATCTCCATCAAAGGGCCCAAACATATATCGTCACTCACTAAATGAATTAATGAGGGACATACGGTTTTCTTGATAATTTAGCTTTTTCCCGCACAATTCAAGAGAACATAAATAACGTCCGTATAGCAGCCCTTATCGGAAATCAGCGGTAGACGATATTTATTGAACCTATTCTCATGTGGAAAAGATAAACATCTCAAACTTAGAATCAAAATCATAACGAAATAAATAATGACACATAACACAATCCATATATTTATTTCGTTGGGTCATGTCTTGTACTATGTTCAATTAATATAAAAATATGCAATTAAGTTGGTTACTCTTAATCTATGATTTATAGAACTTAATTATCACTTAACTTGCATACTAATCTTATTGATAATTAATGTTCCTTGTTAATTATCAAGATTATGGACGTTTTAGATTTATTGTTGTCATTTACTACTAAATGAAAAACAGAGATTCATAATTCAGATCCTCAACCTGAATGATCTGTCAACAAATAAATCAAGGAACAAATGATATAAAATCATCAATGACATAAAACATAGAAGTAGCCTAATATAATTGGCTTCTAAGACATATCTCTAACAATCACTTACTTTTCAAAGGTCGGACTATAAATTTTAAATTATTTTTTATTATGGTGAAAATGATCATTTCTCAAAGACTCAAACCATACCAACCGAAAAGAAATTGCTTGTTATTTTCTCTATAAGCGGGTCCACTCTTTTCCAAGTCTGTTTTTCTTTATTATCTTTAGTCGCGGAGAAGGGCTTAAACCATACACAAAAGCAGTTCCAGTTTAAATTCCATCGTATTAGAGGGGAAGTGCTTCGGGCAACCGAATTTTTTCTTAGAGCAACATAATTTTTTTCAAAATGTCTAAATTATCCTTAGTATCAATTAATATCTATTTATTACCACTCAAATCTTCTCCTAATTACCTTCATTTTTCCATTTTTCTTTCTTAAATATCATAGCAGGAGTTGCTGATAAAAAAATACTTGGGCATAGTTCTTTAATCCATAAAATAATTTTCCTTACACCCTAATAACATTGTATTAATGGCAAAGCACAATAGTTTTAGTTTGATTTTGTTTAGTTTATTCCTTGTGCTTGTATCTGATTTCATAACTTAATAATTTTTAATCGGCCAAAATTTGACTATTCGTTTTCATAAGATGCTGCTCATTATTTGTAGGATATCTACTGAACTACATTACTATTTTGGATTGTTGCTGAACTTGTTGGCAAGTAGAAAAACACGCTAATCAACAGTAAAGAAATGTTGTTTGTATGACTCCAAAATTTTTAAATTAAAGTTTTGAGAATGTGCATATGCAAAAATTATTCGTCACTCACTGGATATGCAATAATTAATGCAATAATACAATTCAATTTTCTTTTTCTTTTTTTGCTTGTACTTATCGTTCAGTACTGGGATTTAAAAAGTGCATTTCAAAAAGAAATTCTTTGCCACCACACCACTTGGGATTTATTTGCACAAGTGATCTACAAATGTAACTTTTTGAAAATAGTGACGGTGAGATGTCAAAAGAGGGAGGGATAATACATTTCTTTTTTAGTAGAAAACTAAAAGAGAAGAGAAACACAGTTAAGGAAATAAAATTAAAGCACGGTGAAAGAATAAATTGGTTATAAATTTTAATTGGTACTAAGGATAATTTAGATATTTAGTAAAAATATATGTTGCTCAAAGAAAAAATCCAGTTGTCCAAAGCACCTCCCGTATTAGAGTCTCCCAAAACTTGAGTTTCTTCCTTAAAATAAACAAATTATATATTTAATTAAGCTGGGTCATCGCCAGAATCCATTCCTCATTCTGCTAGCTTATCTGCCACACAGTTGACTTTGACTTTGTAAGTAGTGTGGAAAGCAGATCAAAGCTGAGTTTCTGCTGATGGCTTTCCAGGGGAACAAAGCTCCCGCAATTGGGATCGATCTCGGCACCACCTACTTGTGCGTGGCTATTTGGCAGAACAACCGTGTTGAGATCATCGTAAACGACCAGGGAAATCGCACCACTCCATCACGTGTCGCTTTCACTGCGAACGAGCGGCTAGTTGGGGATGCTGCCAAGAACCAGACTGACATGAACCCCACTAACACTGTTTTTGGTCAGCCGACTTTTTCATTTCATTATTTTTCTGCTTCGATTTGCTTTTCTAATTGAAGCAACACATTATTTCCAACACCTTAATTAATTAGTCATTTAATTCTTTCCAACTAAGGAAATCATAATCTCATGTAATTAAGCAGTGTATATATATATTTTTTCTAGATAGAATGACATATAATTAAACTTTAGAGAGAAATCACTTAGGTTTTTAACTTTACCTTAAAAAAACTTAATTGAGATATTTTTATAATATTGGTATCTAATCTGAAAAAAAAGTGCGTGCAATTTTTCAACAAAGAATTATGACTTGTGAACTTTTGGATATATGTAAACCTATATTACGTGTTTATTACATTTCTTTAAATTTGGACTCTTTTTTTTTTGGTAAATGATTTACACTATTTCTAACATAGGGCAGGCAACTAAGAAATTTTCCCACATTCTTATAAACTACTATAAACCATGTCCTAATTACTGAAATTCCATCATTGGTTTCAAATTTAAAAATGCATCTTAAATCTGTTGGTATAGTATCCAAGTGAGATGCCCACTGTTAGAATATGATATGATGACACAAAATATCTTGATTTTGATCTAATGTGACATTTGACTTGACAAGAAAGAAACGCCAGACTTGAAGTACAAGAAGCACTTGACTTGACATGCAAGTCATGAGTGACTTGGTGTGCAAGAAACTCTTAACTTATTGTCAAAGAAATTTATTCTTTATATAGGCTTTCTCTCCTTGTATTGTAACATAACAAAATTATTTAAAAGAAATAAAAAGTGTGGTGTGTGTGAGTCGTGGACGTAGGTACACATTGTACCGAACCACGTAAAATCTTTGTGTTTTTTTCTGTGATTGCTTTTGTTTACATGGTATCAGAGCGGTAGGTTCTGAGATTTGTGTGTTATTATCGTTTTTTTATCCTTGTGCGAGTTACTGCACAGTCGATTCCTCGTTGTGCGAATTACTGCACAATCAAACTTGTTCTTCTCGACCTGATCTCACCGAGTTACTGTGTGAGTTTATTCCTTGCGTGAGTTACTGCGCAGTTGATCCTTCTTTCTTGAATTCTAACACCGAAACCGACCCCAAATCTCTAACAACGTACCAAAGTACCAGAAACCATGACTCATATCCAAAATCTGAACGATTGTTGGATTATAGATTCAGGGGCAACCGATCATATGACTTACAATAAGGACGACTTGATAAGAGAATCTCTTCCAAAGAGGACTGATATCGTCAATGCAAATGGGAAAGTTTATCCAGTCAAAGGGACTGGAGATGTTCAATTTTCCTCTTCTCTAACTCTTTCAAATACTTTGTTGGTTCCTTCTCTTTCATCAAGACTATTGTCTGTAGGTCAATTGTGTGAAGAACTGAACTATGTTGTACTCATGTATCTCAGATTTTGTCTCTTTCAGGACCTTATGACAAAAGAGATTATCGATCGTGGTATTAAGAAGGGAGGACTGTATCATTTGGAAGAAATAGCTACTGGAAGAGCTCACTTATCTGCTGGCTCGAGTTCAAGTAGGAAGTCTTCAATTTGGATGTGGCACAGACGTTTAGGCCATCCTTCATTCGGGTATCTTAAGAAACTGTATCCAAGTTTATTTTCTGGATTTGAGAAAGAATATTTTAAGTGTGAGGTATGTATTAAATCTAAGAGCCATCGAGTCCATTTTTCTAAGAACTTGGATAATGACAAAACCACTCCTTTTGACATTGTTCACTCTGATGTATGGGGGTCTTCCCCAGTTGAATCCCTAGGTGGTAACAGATGGTTTGTGTTATTTGTTGACAATTGTACCAGAATGACATGAATTAATTTGGGAAAGCATAAAAGTGAGGTTCCACTTGCCATCAAATCTTTCGTTACCATGGTAAATAGCCAGTTTGATAGAAATGTTAAAATTTTCAGAAGTGATAATGGAAGAGAATTTGTCAACAAAACAGTAGGAGAATTTTTTAACACCAATGGGATTATACATGAAACAAGTTGTGTGAGTAGTCCTTAACAAAATGGCATAGCAGAGTGAAAGAATAGGCAAATCTTAGAAATGACTAGGGCAATGATGCTAGAAAACAATATAACTCATCCTTATTGGGATAATGCAGTTACATCAACAGTTTACTTGATGAATAGGGTGCCTTCTGTGGTACTTGACTTTCAAACACCCTAGTAAGTACTTTCAAAATACTGCTTAATTTCCTCTGTCCTTACAATTCCACCAAAGGTATTTGGGTGTATTGCCTATGATCATATACATAAACATCAAAGGTCAAAGTTGGATCCTTGTGCTGAAAAATGTGCGTTCATAGGGTATGGTCCACGCCAAAAGGGATATAGGTGTATGAACCCAGTCTCAAGAAAAATTTATACTACAATGGATGTGACTTTCATTGAAAATGAGGGGTATTTTGTGAAAAATCAGGCTCATTCTCAGGGGGAGAGTGTCATAGATAATGAGTCTTGGTTTGATGCAACAAAGGATGCAAATTTCGGACCAAATAGAGAGGAAACCATGACACCAGAGACGGATTTTGGATCCAATTCTGAAAATTTCGGTCCGAACAGAAAGGAAACCATGACAACATAGACAAATTTCGCACCGAACTCTGAAAATTTCGGTCCGAAATCAGACCATTTCTATCCGAATTCGGAGATTGAAGGTGAGAAATCCAACCAAGAAATGGACCCACTTGATGATTCGGGTCCAACCGAAGAGAATTTGGAAAGTGACATTGAAGAAATGATACAGTCTCATCTCTCGCCACATGACCAGACTCCGGAGTCAGAGGTAAGTAATGTTGAACCCGTTACTACTAATCCTGGTTATCAGTTACCTTTCAGGTTTAACAGAGGCAGACCTCCTAAGAGGTATAGACCAGATGAGGTTGGTGAGGGCATGTATACAATGGTGAACTTTATGACTATGTTTCACATGCCAGATTCAGTGAAAGAATTTGATAGAACCTTGGCGTCAGTTCTCATTCCAAGAAATCTAAATGAAGCATTCAGTGATCCTAAATGGATAGATGCAATAAAGACAAAAATGGATGCACTTGAAAAGAGTGAGACCTGGAAACTAGTGAGTAGGCCAAGAGATAGAAAGACAGTAGGTTGTAGATGGATATTTACAGTTAAATATGGGCCCACTGGAGCAATTGATTGGTATAAAGCTAGACTAATTGCAAAGGGGTACTCTTAGACATATGGGGTAGATTATCAGAAGACATTCTCACCTGTAGCCAAGCTGAATACTGTTAGAATATTGTTGTCCATCGCAGCAAATAAAAATTGGCCATAAAATAATTATTTATATTTTAATTCAATTTATATTTAATTAAATAAATTAATTAAATATTATATTTAATTAAAATTTTATATTTTAATTATTGTCGTATTATAAATTATTTGATTATATATAGAGGCTAATATAAAATATTATTTAATTATTAAGATAAAGTAAAAACAACAAAATTATGTAAAAAAGAAATAAAATAAAACCATTCATATTAAATTAATATAACAACTATTAATATTAAACTAATATTTATAATATAGAATTATATTAAAATCATTCAAAACGTCAAAAATACAGTTCTGCACTTGTTAGGAATCCTAGATTCCGATCTTGTGATACTATTTAAAAAAATATTATTATATTGATATTATTTTTAATATATTGTATTAATTTAATATTATTTTTAAATTTTTCGACTTTCGGGTTGTGTTGACCTGCTCCGTACATGGGCCGACATAGATAGGCCCAAAGAGTTGTCCTTTAATTGGAAGATTTTTCGCCTTTTTTTGATAAATTTTTCGTAATTTTTATATTATAAAAGTGTAGCTTTATTTAAGAGAATTGTTGGGTTGAAACAAACACATTTACTGTCGTTTTTAATAAGGGGAAAAAACACATCCTTTATTTAATTATATGCTCTCCATTCGCGTTATTCATCTTAAAATATATGATAGCTGTTCATGAATTTTTTTTTTTTTTTAGAAAAAATGAAAACTGAAAAGAGTTTAGAACCCAACAGGTAATCGGCATTCTGTGGTCCTGGGAGGTGTCTTCTCCCTGCAACTAAAAAAAAATTAAAAAATTTCTGCAATGGTGATTTAATAAGCTCTGCAATTCTAGGTTCTGGTATTATTTTTATTAATAGAAAATACCAAGTAGGTTAAAAATCAAATAAAATTTGTATTTGGTCATCAAATGGGAATTGGGAAGCGCCTGTTAGTCCGTTACCGAGCAGACTAGCAGAGGCCATGAAAGAAACACCTAGCTCCCACGACTAAAATGTGTTATCGGATGCAAATTAATTAATGGTCGGGTTCCGAGTTACTGGTCCAACACCAATCAATCAATCATTCAGTCCATCGTTCCCAAATCAGATCTAAATCCACTCTTTTCTTCTTACGTTTTTGAGTCCCTCTGCTTTAACTCATTCTTACTCAATCCCGGTGTTCAAAGAAGCACCAGCTCAGCTCCTGTGAGTTACTTAATTTACGTATTATGATTCTTTTTTTTTTTTTGATTGATATCCGTCATATATAATCAAGGAGAATAATTTAGTAGGAGAGTTTAATTTAATGCTAAGGCCGAGATATTCAGTTTAGATTAAAGAAGGGAATAATTTTCAAACAGAATATCAAAATTTCTTAAACAAATAAAATAAATCAACGTATATCGAAACAATATAAATTAGTAATAAGCTGAACCCAACTAATTGATGGTAAATTATTGTATGAGAGTTAGTTATTTAACTTAGATTGTGTACTTCTACAAACTTTAGATGATCGTTGGGAGTTGGTGAAGACCAGTGGCCCCTAGGCTGAGGTGATCGATTAATACAGCCGGACAATTGCTTCGTTAACGTCCTGTTTAGCTCGCTTTCTTGCTGTCTTGCCTTTTGTATAAGGTTCCAATTCTACTTTATAATTAGAATTATTTTTTCTTTCATGTTTATCTGTATATCATGCTTATTTACGTTAATGTTAGAGATTATGGAACCTTAATTTCCATTTATATGCTTCAACTTATTATTATTGATTTAGTATAATTATAGACGGCAAGTTTTGCAATCAACGACATGTCTTATACATTGTTTTAAGGTGAACTTATATTGACCAAGTCATTTATTTTCCTCCATAGAATTCTAATATGCTCTTTTTTTTTCTTTTTGAAGAAAGAAGAAGGCCTTTGTCATCTAATTTTTGTTGAAATTCTAATATGCTTATAGTATATCTGTGAGACTATCGAAAGGGAACGAATTTTGATATGCATCATGTACTAACAAAAGCACACATCCGTCAACGCCACCAATAATCCATCTTCCCCAAATCAGATCTATTCCTAATTCAGTCTTTTGTTCTTATGTGTTTGAATCACTCCTAGCTGTTCTCAATTATATCATTCTCATATTTCCTCTGCTTTAACTCTTCTTACTCAACCCTCCTGTCCAAACAAGCACCAATTCAGCTCTGCAATTAATAATAAAGAAGAATTTGAACCTGATATGATAAGCAAGAGAGCGAAGGGGGTGTGTGTGTGTGTGGGGGGGGGGGGGGGATGTTGTTTTGATGATATCCCTCATATACAAATTAAGGATAACTTATACTTCATATGCTTAATGTTAATTAGACAGGAATTATAAGTGTCATTTCTAATTTTACCATCCCTGCCATCGCTAAATACAAAGTGAACACATAAAACAGACAAGATAAACATATAGATTATCAAAATGAACACTTACAAACAAATAAGTGTTGTCATCTCTTGTTCAGAGTTTTTAAATTTATTGAACTTATATGTTTGTATGTATTCACTTTGATCACTACATATGTTCACCTTGTCTATTTTAAGTGTTTACTTTCTGTTTAGCGATGGCAAGAATGACAAAACTGTAGATGGCGGTAATCAATTTCCTTAATTAGAAGAGATTTTAATACTAGCTGAGATTTAATTTGGACTCGTTTGGATAGGCTAGGAATAAGGAAGGAAGAACTATTCCAGACGGAAAAATTAGGAAGAGTGTTATTTCGGGAAGAGTGGAAAGAGTGCTATTTCGGGAAGAAAAAATGTTGTTTGAATGATGTGTTAGGATTAAGGAACGAAAATAAAAGATGTGTTAAGAAGAGTGTTATTCTATTTCTACCTTATTCCTAATACGTTTGAATGCTTAGGAATAACTCTTTCTAATTTTTCGTCTAGAAAGAGTTATCCATAGCCCATCCAAACGGAGCCTTAGTTTTAGGAAGGAAACATTTAAAGTAAATTAAATTCATATAGAACCACTAGACGAATAGGAATTTCGCTACATTTACACAAATCGATTGGGTGAAATATTTATATTTTCTTAAAAAATGTTTAGGTTGTGTCTATGATCCAAAAAATTATCTTCTAACATGAGGAATTAACTTGACTGACTTCCTTTCAAAAGCCGCACGTTATTCAAACAGAAATTCAAAACTTCTAAACAAATAAACAAAATATAAACATAAATACTATATTAATTAAAAAAATTTAAACCCAAACCAAGATGAGGGTAAATTAGTTTATGATTTAGTATTATAAAAATTTAAACCCAAACCAAGATGACGGTAAATTAGGTATATTGTTGTACTTCTAAAAGTCTAATTATTACGAATGAATTATATAATAGGTGATCATTCGGAGTTCATAGAGACTGCTTGCCGGCCCCTTGGTTGAGGTGACTGATACGCTCTCTCTTTCCTATCATATCTGCTTTAAATTCTTCTTTATAATTAATTAATTATAATTATTTTTTCGTTCATGTTTATCTACTTATCATGATTATTTACGTTGAAGCTTGTGGAACTTTACAATTTATATGCTCCAACTTAATTATTATTATTGATTACGTATAAACATATAGACGGCAATTTTTGCAATCAACAAGTACTAACTCGTTTAATCTCGTCCATAAAAGAATTCCCATGTGCTTTAGAATGTCCGTGAGACTCTAAAACAGGAACAAATTTTGATATCCATCATCTTCTGTCTATAAAATGCGCTATTATCAAAATGGGAGTTTGCTGAGCTCATATAATGCGCTGTTATATATAATACAATTATTTTTGCGAATTATTAATTTTTTAATCAATTTTCTAATTTAGGTGGTACTTTTTTTTTACTAAAAATTATTAAGTATATTTTTCGTCTGAAAATTTACTAGCGTTCCCAGAAAATTTTGAAATGCCTAAACCATCTTCAATGCGTCTGACTCATAGCTAGGTGATAAAAGGGGCTTAGCATGTTAAGGTATAAAATAATCTGGGTTGTGGATTGAAATTCGGATTTTGAGAAACGAGTTTGAAATAAAACTATCCTTTTCTTAACAGGGTTGCCTATATTTGTTTGCTGTGGTGAGGTACTCAAAATAAGAATAAGAGGGAAGCTCGTGCGCAGTAGCGGATTTAATTGTTTTGAAGTTTGCATTTCGTTCCGCTCGCCGCGTCATTGTTTGAGAACTAAGGCGTCCACTACATTACTGGTAAGTGGTAACTCAAATCAAATAGACTTTCTTTTTAAATTACAAGAAAGCAATGTACATTTTATTTATTTATTTTTATTTTTTTGGCAATGATAGCCCGTAGGCACAAAGTACAAATACTTGGATGCCTTATCTCAACTATTATTCTCCAGTACTTAAGTATTAAACTGGTGCTCTAGAACCTTAATTTGATCCATTTGATAATCTGGTAGCGAACTTATCTAAACCATCCATGCATATTCCATACAAATAAAAATTGTTCCGTTTGGATTCCATTTTGGGAAAAAGAGAAGAAGGAAATAAGAAAATAAATTTATTATAAACAATCTAAACTCTTCACAAAGTTACACACTTCCCAATACTTCTTCTCACTTCTTCCCTTCTTCCCACACCTTATCCAAACGGAGCCAATAAGTGAGGAAGACGGTTTAAAACTGCGGAATTTCCTATCAAAACTGACTCTAATAAAACTTTGTGTTAGTAGTGCAGTTCATTACATTAACCACAAGAACTTACCTTTCAAGGTGATAGGTAATTCTTCCACCATCATCCCAAAAGCAGATAAGGTCCCGCTGAATCCGTTTACAACTTTACATCACTGGTAGCTAATTCTCATATCGGCTCCCTGCGCTCAATATCTTCAGCTCCTGTGAGTTCTATTACCTACTATGTGTTTATGATCGAATTTTATAATTTTGTAGAAACGAAATAATTAAAATTATATGTGTATATATATGATCGAAATTGGGAGGATAACGATAAATGGGGAAATAAGTGAAGAAGCCACCTGATATATATATTTCCTTGCTCCTTCTAGCTATTGTATACAGATTTGAAAAACAATATCGTAATAAATATTTTCTCTCAAGCACGTTGTACTAATAAACATTATTTATTTTCTCTCAGTACTTTCCACTAATAAAAATTATTTATTTAAAACTACAAAATAATTTTTCAACAAAGAAAGAAAACTCGTTGTATTAGAAGTGCAATCCAGCATCACCAAAGTAACGATTTATTTAATACTGATGCAAAAATACTTAATTTACTGATGTTACCTTTTAATAAATGAAAACTTGAAGGCATGGTTATATTGAAATTAGCTTCAATAAATAACTAGTTTAACCCATCGACAAGTATATATTGTTGCAATATATATTTTATTTAGGAAAATATACCTTACCCATCTTTCTTAAGTTAAAAACCATTCTTTTCTCTAGCTTGAAAAGAAAAAAAATAGTTATTTCAATTATTACCAGAATATTATGCAGACAACGATGTTATATTTGAAATTTTGAATATATAAAAAAAAGATATTGTGGGAACAAATAATGATCATATTTAAAAAAAAATGATACAATTTTAGGATGGATGGCAGTACGGTGGTGTCTACGGTAGTAAAGATTGTAGGCGAAAAGTTGGGCTCAGCAGCTTTCAAAGAATTGGGCTTGATATGGGGTGTGAAAGATGATCTTGAGACACTAGAGAGTACCATATCAACAGTTAGAAATGTGGTAGCTAATGCTGAGGAGCGTTGTTTAATAAAGGATGATCCACTCTATAATTGGTTACGGGAGCTCAAAGATGTTGTATACGATGCAGATGATCTATTGGATACAATCTATTTGGAAGCTGAGAAGTGGAAACACTATGCGAAATTTTGGCTTCTGTAACGGTTAATAAAAGACTTCTGTAACGGTACACGAAACGTTACTGTATCCCCCGTTACAAAATGTCTAATAACCGTTACAGATCTATAACGGTTATTAGACAACAACCGTTACAGTAGCCCCCTCTTCTGTAACGGTTATTATCTAATAACCGTTATGGTATACGCAAGGGAAAATCTGGTACTGTTTTTTGTAGAACATGTGTAACGGTTATTAGATAATAACCGTTACAGAATCCAGTCTTCTGTAACGGTTATTATCTAATAACCGTTATGGTATTGTGGACGGAACAGGTGTGGTGTTTGGAGAACTTCTGTAACGGTTATTAAATAATAACCGTTACAGAAGACTTGATTCTGTAACGGTTATTATCTAATAACCGTTGCAGATAATATTTATAATTAAAAAAAATGAATTTATAATATTTTGTAACGGTTATTATCTAATAACCGTTACAAAAGTCTTAATTTTTTTTTGTGTTTTACCTGTTTGATTGGCTAGCCCCAATTTGCTAGCCGAATTGGTACCAAATTGGTACCCAATTTACATTAACAAATGCAGCATATATATATATCACAAAGCACACATATATCAAACATATATAATCATGCATATCACACAAACAATAAACAAAGTATTTACATATATATATATCACAAGTATAATCAAACATGGCAAGTCATCAAATAACACATTTTAATCAAAATAATACCCCTTGCATGAAGTCCATAACTTCTGTCACGACACCATCAATCATTTCTTTGTTGTATGGTACTCCAACCGGCTCGATCATCTGCATATTATGATAAACAAGTCAAAAATATTATTAGTTAGATCATGAAATTCTAAAATCTAATTATTTGATCAAATGTTATTAGTTAAAAGAATAAGTTACTTACATGAGGTATTTCCTGAATTGCTATCCAATAAGATAATACGTTTTTCATGACGAGCATTGTGAAATATCCACATTCTGTGTTGCCCTTTTGTATCGGACACTAATTAAAGATCCAACAAGAAAGATAGTTAAGATTTTGCACAGTTTCAGAAACCCTAGGTAGCTAATATAATTTTTAAGTCTCGTACCTGAATTTTATACCAATCAAATGTTGTTCGGGTCCTTGCGTTATATTTTCCATTTTCCATAAGGTATCGCTTGTATATCCTGCATACAATATCATTAATAGCTTAAATAGAACCGTACGTAGTCTTTATCTCAATATCAGAATCTCATTTAGAAACGAAAACTTACTGGGTTATGAATCCCTTAATCAATATCTTTGGATTCTTGCGCTCGATAGAATCTGCTATTTGAACGGTGCGCTTCTCGACATTAATAACAAGAAGGACCCAATGAAAGCTGCAAGAATAGAGATTATTGTTTTCATGAAAATGAACCAAACATGTAAACGAGATAATTGATATTTTATTAGTTATAATTGTCCTTACTCTTGTAAATAAGGCAGAATCATATAATTGGATGAATATTGCGCGAATGACTTCATCAAGTAGTCCGCAGCTTGGTTTTGTTCTTGTTTGATTTTAGGAGCAGTCAACATCTCTGGATCTAATACGGAGATGTTGTTTTCTCCCTCTGAAAGTTCATTCATCCAAAACCTACACTCACGGATATTAATTCATACATTTTTCACCTCCAATTGAATACGGTACTTTAAAAAAATATTTTAAAGGTTGAAAATTCATACCAAGAGTACAACTTGACGATCGACACGTTTAGAGATTCTCTTCTAAAGCATTGGAGGATGTCGCACAATTCAACGTTGAACTTAACCTCGCCGCTGTGTGTACCCCAAACATCACATTTATGCAACTCAAAATTTTTCTCAAGCTCTGGTTGGAGCATCAATAGTTCATACAATTCTCGTTCGGAGGGGGTAAGCTTTTCAATCGCATCATGCTCAAGTAGCGGATCGCGAGCAACAATCGACCCTGAAATAATCAGACACAAAAGAATAGATTATTCGACGTTGAGCAACAATCTACCCTGAAACAATCAATTGAACTAATTAGGTTTTGGATGAACCTGCACTTGGAACCTTTGGACTCTCGATCACCTTTTTCGCCATCGCCTTGCTCGCATCTGGCTTCTTTTTTATCAAACTCTGCATTCAATGTCATCACATAATTAATTAGTGAGTTCTAATAGAGATGGATGAAATAAATTATCATAATTAAATAAAATGATACCTTGTGGCCTATCTCCACCAAAAATGACGGCCATGGGAATCGCCCTCCTATATTATTTTCTAATAGCTCATCTGACCTACCAGGGACTTGCCACTGACGAAAATCATCGCCTACTCGGAGAAGATGGATATAGAGTTGTTGATCAGTCAGTGGCACGCCGTGTACGACCTGACCAACAACACTCGAAATAATATTTCCCTCGGCCACCTTAATCTTCTGGTTAAGGTGATCAAGGGAAAAGAGATCGCACGGCGTTTCTTCCTGAAATTCAGTTCGATCAGAAACCCTAATGCTAAGCCAAACATAAATCTAAATAGAAAAGAGAAAAGTGATCAATATGAACCTGAACAACGCTTCTCGGATCCGGAGGCATATAGCTTGAGACAACCGTTCGGAATAACTGCTCGTTTGGCATTCCTGAGTCTACCTCAGCTTCAACGAATGGCTGGTACGGCGTCACAAATTGCTGCGGTGCTTGAAACTGTAATCCGCTACTGGCCAACCATTGTTTCACCTCCTGAAAATTATCAAGCAACCGGATGATGAATAATAGTTTTCATTCATTTTGATTACATTTTGACTGTCAAAAAGGATTACCTGAAAAGCTTCTTATCTCGCCGCATTCATTATCTCCTCGGAGTGAATCAAGTCCCTTTTAGTTTTCTCAGCGGCTTCAGCTGCGACCCTGATCATCAATTCTTCAATCTGGTCTGGTGCCATCCATCCTTCATGCGCATCCTTTCTAGGCTTTCTTTTATACACATCTTCCTTCTTGGTCCATAAAGGATATCCCCTGATTCTTCCTGGATGTTCTGGCCTGTCAACCGCCCGATTTAAGATTTCTTGATCCGGTATTGACCCGAAATTGATTTCACCAGACATGGCACTCAACCGACTGAATGCCTCAATAGTTGACGAATCAGAGCTATGGAACGTGTAAGTATCTAACAAGCAACAAACAAATCTTATTAATAATCACAAAACAGAATTTGAAGTTAGCAAATATAACAAGTCTTTACATGTGTAAGTACATTTATCCTTCGTAGCCACAGTCCTTCCCATGAAATACCTTTGACTTCTCGGTTCCAAATCGCCGATTGTAATGCTCGTGGAACCGGCCCCTTCAGAATCCCCGGGTATGACAATCTTGTCTGTAGGTTTCCATGAACCTTTTTTTCCTCTATAGCCAGTGGAACCCATCCTATGAGGCTCTTTCCATTTCTTTCTCAACTCCTTCGCTTTGTTGCTCTTTTGTACAAAATCTGCACCCGTCCTTTTCATGAAAAATTCTTCCCATTCTTTTTGTGAGATTGGGTGTTTATCGCATGGATTTTGGGGATTGTTTGGATCGGCATTTGTGATGTACTCGTCAGCAATCCTACTTCTATAAGCCCTGTGACTTATTCCCATCGCTTTGAGAGTATTGTTCATGGCTTTATCATCTTCGATGTTGAACATTTTCTGAAACATAACGAAAAGTTAGTTAATTGGTAACATAGGAATTTAAATTAGATGATTTAAGTGAAAATTTATTCACCTTGATGTCCAACCACAACTCAAGTTTGCTTTCCTTTGAAACGTCCTTCCGCCAATCATCAATTGTGATTGGCACTCTTGCTCTAGCCAGATACCCGCAATATGATGCAAATTTGTTCACCGCCTCTTCAGTACCAATTGGCACTCCTTCTTTGTCAAATTTAATCTCATACTTTTTCCCAGCAGCTTTTTTTCTCCTAAACTCTTCCATTGTCGTTCTGCTCCTTTTTTTTATTTCGAACGTTGTGACCTCCTCATCGCTGGATTCTGTACCAGCTTGTTCACCCTGTAAATCTCTATCTTGATCTCCAGACATATCTATTAACAAATAATTAACAACAATGAAAGAAATCAAATCAAGTTAACATAAACATAAACAAACATAAACATAAACATTAACAACATGAACAAAATATATTAACATAAACATAAACATTAAACGACAAGTTCAATCTCAAATAACAAAATACATTAACATAAACATAAACATTCAGTTGGATAAGAAACCCTAATACTAAACCAAACATAAATCTAAATCCTAAAACTAGTCTTCATCATCCGACAAAACAATGACTTCATCATCTGATATTTCAATGACTTCTTCTTTCCACTCTGTGTACGGTGCCACAAACTTGTCAATCAAAAGTTTGAAAAACATTGCATGCTGTTCATATTTTGAGAGGCTTGGCTGGCCTTGGTTTTGAGAGGCTTGGTTTTGGTTCGTTTGGTTTTGAGAGGATGGATTGGCACGAACTTTGCGCCTAACGTACACTCGTTCGATCGGCTTTTTTCCCTTTGAATTGCTTCCTTCACCTTTCTCCATTACTACCTAATTAAAACACCATGTATAATATACATTAATTTTTGGCGCAATGTTTAATTTATTCAAACATGGACAAGTTTAAAATTCAAATAATTAAAACATACATAAATTTAAAATTCATTTAATTAAAACACAATAATATTCAAACATGAATTCATACACAAATAACATAAACTTCAAATTACATATATAAAGTTCACACAACATAACTGTCTCGCACTTTTTTCAGTCCGACCACGGAAGATCAGATAGTCCTCTATGGGGGGAAAAAAATGCGGATCAGATACCCCTCGAGCATCTTGAGACCCGTCGTTACTGCCCATTCCAAACCATCTTGAGACCCCTCGAACATCCTTTTTTTCCAGTAGGCGCAAGCCCCTACTGTTAATTACCTCCGGACTCAGTTACGGACTGAGCTAAGAGCACCTCTAGATCGGGATAATCAAAGTTTAGATGTCATAGGTGGCTGAAGTCCATTTTAAATAAAAAAGGATTGTGTCTTGATAGGGAGTTTCGGGGCGAAAAGCACTGCAGAAGGGCAGCTATTTTAACAAAACCATGCAAACATGAATGATGTGGTTTAATTCTTTAGTCTCACATTTTTAAAATATTTAGGTTGCTTTTACTTTGCTGTGTCAGGCTTAGTACTGTTACAGAGATTTTTGAGTTCGATACTAGGAAACTTGGTATCCTAGATCAATCCTCAATCGTTTGGGGATTTAGAGATTTTAGGATTTCGTTCAAGTCTTGAGTACAGATGCGCTATGCCTTCTCTTGACCGGAACTTCAGCGATAATTCAGAATTAACTCTTCCTTTATTTCAATCTGAATATCAGGAGGGTGTCTCCTTCAAGGCGAAACGCGATGCAGTCTTGAAGGGACGAACTTTTGACTTTTAAGACTTTATGTCACTTTAGACTTTGTGTCTTTGGGTCACTTTTAGGCTTTGTGCCATTTTGACTTTGTGTCACTTTTAGATTTGGTGTCATTTAGACTTTGTGTCATTTAGACTTTGTGTCATTTAGACTTTGTGTCACTTTCGACTTTGTGTCATTTTCGACTTTGTGTCATTTTCAGGTTTGGGCTTTTAATTTTCACTTTAGGATTTTGGACTTTTGAGTTTAGACTTTTGAATTTGCACTCTTGAGTTAGCACTTTTGGATTTTAACTTTTGAGTTTAACTTTTAGTTCTTGACATTTTCGGGTTTGGTTTAAAATTTGAAGTTTTGCTTTTTGGCATTCTGGACTTTGGACTTTTAGTTGTAACTTTTGAGTTTTAGATTTTCGGTGTCTGGTTGAGATTTTGAGTTTGGACTTTTGAGTTTTATCTTCTTGGTGATATGTGTACTTTATTTATTTCAATTTTGTTTGCGGGCTTTACCTATTGCTCAGAATAAGGAATGTCAAGTGTACTTGCTGTCCAGAACATAAGCTATTCAGATGTACCTGCTGTCCAGAACATAATTTGTTCAAATGTACCTGCTGTCCAGAACATAGAATATTCAGAATGATTTTTTTTTTGCCTTATTTCCTTTTCTTCTCTTTCTCTTTTCTTTTTTTTTTTAACCATATGAATATAATTTTATCATTATTATTATTATTATGATTATATTATTATTATTTTTTTTTTTATTTATGGTTATCCCTTTAATTTTTAAAAATATTTTGTGCTTTGGTGTTTTAGCATAACATGACACATCAAAATGTTCCTCATATTTTTCTTGACATTTTGATATTCTACGAGAATTTTTCTGATTTTCTGGCTATTTTTAATGTATTTTTGAAGTTTCCTGCGTAGCAGAATTTTCTGATTGGTTGCAACTTGGCTGTTTTGTATTATGTTCGTCAGGGATCCGCTACAGGCTGGACGTCACAGAGGATCTGAGAGATGCTGGGGAGTAGGGTTTGATCAAGTCGCTTGGTTCGCGTTCGCGCCTGTGCGCCGAGCGAGTCGAGGCTGGATCTGGATTCGACCCGTAGACTTCGCTTGGCGGTGTTGCTGCCTGGGTGCGCCAGGCTTATGTAACGTTCTAACCCATCTCCCTCCATCTTTTGGTCGGATTTCTAACATCTTTCCGTTTGACTGGACGCCTCCATTGGTGTTGTCAACGAAGGATTCTGGCGCCCGTAGTGCCTGCGGCCAGGTTGGTTGGTGTCATGAGGGCTTCGTGATATTGCTCCGGCTGTCCCTTGAAGTCACGTTGGCCAATTCAGAGGGCTATGGCCTTGGCTTGCTTTGGACCCGCAGTCATGATAGATGGCAACTGATTGATAAGGAGCTGTGGTGAATTGTTTTGACGGAGGCGTCATGAAACATCTCTTGGGCATCATGGAGTCACCTGCTCATTCAATTTCATCCTGAACTTCCTAATTTGAGATAACATGTTTTGGCTTTCTCTTGGTCTGACAAGGTTGAAAACCAAAATACAGTTTGGTATGTAACTTATCCCCCAACATATATATTTCTTTAACATTTCATCATGCTTTTGTTTATTATTTTGAACTAAGTGTCGGACGTTCACAGATTGGACATTTAATCTTTACATCCATTTTTCTCAATCATGTATGACTTGTAACTTGGAGTTCAGGTCTTGCCCATCCAGCTGGTCAGAATCAAACTTGGGTTGTTGTTGGCTACTTCATTAGTTCAGGTCCATATGTGTGAAGCCATTTTATTTACTCTCGACCCCTGACATTCTGTTATTTTTTTGCAAGACCTCAAGCAGTTTTTTTTTTTTACTGTAACACATATTCAAAGAGTTTAGACAACAATACCCCTATGGATATATGAATTATAAGACTTATTCATTGTTTTTTTTTACTACCTCTTTTTCATGTGTGTTGAGGGCATGCTTGCCTAATATGCTTCCCCCCCCCTTTTTTTTTTAAAAAAGTAAAAAAGGAAAAAAGAACATAGCCTTTACTGAGATAAACTCTGGCAGCATATCCATAATTGATTCTTTTGTTGTTTTTTTTTTTAAAAGATAGAGTTTATTCATTGCATGTTAAAAGCCTTTTCCTCACTCTGAACATTACTTATTTGCACATATACCCTTGACCTTTTGTTTTATTACACTTTACTAGATTTGACTTTCCTTACTGCTTGTTTTCATACATGAGACTTGTTAGAACTAATGCTAACCATAATAGAACACAGCTAAATGCATGAGTGTGCGCTCTCAGGCAAGCACCCCTCATGCATTAAGCCATATCACTTCATGAAACTTCATATTTCAACATTTTTTATTGACATAGGCTTTACATGTAATTCTTGGAATAACATATTGTTGATGTTGAGACACAATTAAATACATGAGTGTGCGCTCTCAGGCAAGCACCCCCCATGCATAGAACTATGTCTCCCCTTGGAATCTTATATTTTCTTTAGCATTTTTTATATTAAAGGATCCATTAACACGGACAAGTGTGCGCTCTCTGGCAAGCACCCCTTGTCCATGCCTCTGGACCCTAGAACAGTGTGAGCAAACAATTTACATGAGGACTCTTATGCAATCCATACTTGTCTTTGAAGAAAAATGAAAGAAAAAAAAAACAGGAAAGCACAAAGGCTGGAAGTAGAATATCAAGGAGTAAGGGTTTTGAAGATAAAACTGATATATTGAACACAGTGGTTTTCCTACCTTTCCTTGAAAATTACTTCTACTCGATTACAGAAAGTGTAATTAAAATTTTTAGCAGAGTTTTGGCTTGCTCTCCTCTCCTCCTCTTTTTTTTCTTGCCAATGGTCTCCTTTTATAGGCAATTGCTAGGGTTTCTCCTTTGATCTTTACTGCCATGTGGCATCTTCTTAGGGCTTATGTGCTTGATGAAGGGTATGGATGTTGCCGTGCCTCCTTGCCATGCCAATTTGAAGTTAGTCTCACCTTTACTTTGTACAACCCATGTATACTGTCCAATGATCAATTGACATGTCATAATTGATGGACAGATTCTCTCAATTTTACTTCCCTCTTTATGTTTACCTGGCTTGAGATGACATGTGGCCTCCTGCTATTTGTTGCTTAAGGGGGTAAACATGAAATTTCTACTTTCTTTCACCAATTGGAGTACTTGGGAGAGGAATCATGTATGTATTGGCGCCAGATGGTGTGTTGTCCCTCATCCATTGATCTATAGGTTGATGAGTGGTTATGATTCTCATAGAGGGGGATCCCTTTTAATGCATAGCTATGACTATATGGTTGTAGGTCTGGCGCATCAACAGGCCACTATTCATCCTCTCCATTTGTTCTTTTTATCAACTTTTCATGGTAATTATTAACATATCAGCTTGTTATCTGTGCTGAGGTGCCATTGCCAGTTGGGTCCCTCAGGCAACTGCCTTCTAGCATTTCCATTTTCAATTTTCTCCTCTTTTCTTTTTACATTTCATAGTTATTTTTTCTGGTGTTTAATGTTTACATTCTTTTATTTATTGAATTTTTGTTCCAATTTGCTATTGCATTTCTCATCAATTTCATTTCCAACTGGGTTGCATTCCTCTTTTCTTCTTTGATCAGCAACTGTCACTCAGGGATATTCCAGGGGCAATATGGGCATGCATATTTCTCAAATTCCTTTACTGCTCATTTCATTCCTTTGTCTTTTTCCCTCAAATGGCTGATTTGCCCATGGTCAAAAGGAGGTCACGCATGACTCACTCATTCCCCAGGTATGTTGTGATGCACTTTATACATTACATGTGTTGAGGAGCATACAATTTGATCTCAGGCCATCCATTCATGCTTATCCTTATCCTGTGATGGATGCAAACGGTTAGATGATTTACTTTTCCTATTAGGTATGCTCCCTCTTATGCATTCCATCTACGCATGATATAGGCGAATTAATGATTGTACTACTGCAGTGACAGCATGGGAGTATCTCAGCGTTTGTTTTAAATCCATCACACATCTGACGGTCTCGATTGAGGCGGTGAGTTTACCACTTGTCATCATGTTTCCTGGCGCCAAGGACGGTCGCAGGTCTAGCTTCTCTTTTTCAGATTATAGGCTGCAGGAGGTAGCATCCTTTCTCCATTCGAGCCCTTAACTAATTTCACCAAATACTTTACACAGAATGTCTCCAGTTACATCAACTCTTGCCTTAGTCATTTCGCCTATTTACTCCTTTCTCCTGACTGTGCTTCATACCAGTTCCTCCTCATCCCCTCCTTTTCAATTCAAAGCGTATTTTGAAATCCCTTGAGCTCAGCACCCTTTCGGCGGAACAGTCGTGGTGAGGGACAGCATCGTCTACTCCTCTTGCCAAATTAGCTTTTAATAACTCATCCAAACGTCGCCCCAAGCTCACCAGGGACTTCAGCAGGTGGGCTCCTCTGCCAATTTCTAGCAATTTGATACAATTTCGCACTTTTTATCCTTGGCTTCTCATCATTGCTCCTCTTGCATCATTTCTTTCCAGCGCCTCTACCCCGCCGCCTTTGATATCGTCGGAGTCGTGGAGTCATCGCCAATTCACTGGTGAGCCTGATTGGAGTTGAGGCGACGTGAATCGGCGGCACAGTCTCTTCCCACGCCGGCGCACGGGGCTTGTCAGAGGTAGTACTGTTCCATCCATCCTTTTCTTTTTTTTTGTTTAAAACAGAAATGTGTGGGACCCACTGTATCGGCCAATCAGAAAATTGCATTCGAAATTTTGAACTTAGGTTGCGATCTGTCCGTTGATTTTGGATAATATTTCAAGGATTTATCGTGGCCGTTGGATTGATGGGAATTTCCTTAATCGAATTGGGCCAGTGTATAACTCAGATGGGCTTCAATCTTGGCCCAAAACAGATTTTGTTATTTTCTTAAAAGCCCATTCGTCATCATCCTTGCTTTGTTTCTGGTGGGGTTCCTCTCCATTTATTTCAGAAATGGAGTTGTCCATTTGACTGAATTTTGAGGATAATTGAGCTGCTTTATTCCTAGAAAAGTTGTTTGGTGCCCTTCCATAGGTCAATTTGACATGAAATTTTGCATGGTTTCTCATAAAAATATGGAGAACTTAGTTGCCACAAATTTTCCATTTTAGGACTCCGGTAATTAATTATAAGGATATCACAGGCGCATAATGGCATTCCTCGTAATTAATTAATTTACTGTCCATTTTTAAGAATTTCTGTGTTTCCCTTTCATGCGGTATGACCAATTATCTGGGCTATTTTGTTGAGGAATTTCGATTATATGGTTTTGGATTTTGGTGATAAGATAGGAAATTGTTTAGGATTTTATACAGCGGAATTTAGAGGCAAACAATAACATAGATAATTTTATTAATTCCTAAGACAATTCAACCCTAATTCTTGTCCTCTTCCTTAACCTCCTTATTCTTCTTGTCCTCCTCCTTATTCTCACTGGATCCCTCATCTATTTCAACTCCCATACTAAAATCAGGGCTCCTTTCACAGCGTGGAGGGAGACGACGTACAGCCGAGACGGCCCTTCAAATTTATACACATTTGTCCCTAAAATTGTGCTTTATGCACCATAGCAACAAACAGCCCAATATCATCCCCAAACACAGCCCCCAAACAGTTCAAATTTATGCACATTAGTCCATAAAATTGTGATTTATGCACCACAGCCCCATATCAACCCCAAAACAGTTCAAATTGTGCATTTCAGTCCAAAATAAAACAGTTCAAATTATGCAAAATAGTCCCTAATTTAAACAGTTCAAATTTTGAGAGAAAAAAGAGAGGGATTACTTGAGAGTTGGGAGTTGAGAGTTGCTGGCTGGCTGTCACAGCTGAGAGAGCGAGAAAGGGATTGCTAACAGAGAAACAGTGAAAGGGAGTCAGTGAGAGAGAGAGAGAGGAGACAGAGAGGGAAAGAAAGAGGAGACGAGGGAGGGAGAGGGGTTTACCTTCGAGAGAGAGATGGGAGTTGCTGGCTGTAGGAGTTGAGAGAGCGGCAGAGAGAGAGGGATCGAAACTGCACAACAAAGAGAGACAGAGAATGAGAGGGACTCAGAGAGAGCGAGGGAGTGAGAGGGGGAAGGAGGGGAGAGGGATTACCTTTTACGAGAGAGGGCCGCCGAGAGGGAGTCAGAGAGGGAGGCTAGGATCAGAGAGGGAGTCAGAGAGGCGCCGAGAGAGCTGAGTGTTTCTGTCGAGAGCTAGGGTTTTAAGAAAGAGGCGAGATCGAGAAAGGAAAGAAGTGACGGACAGACGGCAGGCTGGGATAATAATATAAAGGGTTTGAACCTTCTGTAACGGTTATTAGCTAATAACCGTTACAGAAGAGCCTAATCTGTAACGGTTATTAGCTAATAACCGTTACAGAAGGTCAAACGTTTTTACTAATAACCTTCTGTAACGGTTATTAGTTAATAACCGTTACAGATTAGGCTCTTCTGTAACGGTTATTAGTTAATAACCGTTACAAATTAGGCCCTTCTGTAACGGTTATTAGATAATAACCGTTACAGATTAGTTTAATTTCATTTTTTTTGAACTTTAAAGTTTGTGTCTGTTTTAATTTCATTTAGTACTGATATTTTCAGTGTTGGTTTATCCATGCATGTTATTAAGTGTTTTGACTGAATTTAATTTTTGTGTTGGTTACACATGAATTTAATTTTGTTTTACATTTTTTCTAACAAAATAAAATTACAATTTAGAAAATTAACCAAAAATAAAAATACATTAGCTCCTTGTTAACAAAATATTTCACCAATTAATGACCTGCAAAAAATAAAAATAAAATTATTAACTTAACAATTTAGCATATCTATGTTAAGTTTAATTTATATTAGCACATAACAGTTTTTTAAACTCACATGTGATTATGTAGCTACTTTCTTTTTTTCCCTTCGTGTGTCGACCCACACACCTTCGGTGTTATCTGTACGCCTACAACTGATCGATACTGGCTGAGATGTATCGTCGATACCGATAGAAAAAGGAGGTATTTCCTCGAAGTGGTCATATGCTTCTTCATCTACGACATCACCAACACCGACAATACGTATTTTTCCTGAAAGTGGCAAGTAATAAATAAGATGAACATTTGTACTCAATAAGGTGAATATTTGTACTTAAATAAGATGAACATTTACCTTGAAGCACAACATGTCTTTTCTTATCTGCCGGATCTTGAATGTAAAAAACTTGCATTGCTTGCTTATTTGCAAGTATAAAGGGATCGTCTCGATAAGCCCTTTTATTGAAGTCAACAGTTATAAATCCCATCTTGTCTTTTTTAACTCCACCGTGACCGTTGTCGATCCATGCACACTTGAATAAGGGTATCTTAAATTTCAGGTAATCTAGTTCCCAAATCTCCTCGATCCACCCATAATAAGTAGCCGACCTAACATTATCACTAGATAAAGCTACAACAGTGACTCCACTATTTTGCACAACACTTTTACCATCCTGTTTCCTTGTGTACCAGGTAAATCCATTCAAGTCATACCCTTGGTATGTCTCGACCACGGCATCAGGACGTCTTGATAACCATTTCACGGTTTCATCGACCTCTGTTCCTTCTTTCAACTGGGACTGTACTTTATCTTCTAGCCATTGGACAAATTTTATTTCATGCTCTATGGTAATCAAGTTTTCGGTGTAAGAAGGGTATTGTTCACGTAACTCGATTAGATGTTCATTGATGTAAGGCGCCACAATAGCAAGATGTTGGAGAACTTTCATATGTGCTTTGGTTCTCATTGCAAGATCCGGTATATGAGTACTAGCTCCAATTGTACCTGAAAGGTGAACATTTGTGCTAAATAAGGTGAACAAATATTGTGCTTTAAGTGAACATTTGTGCTAAATAAGGTGAACAAATGTGCTAAATTAGGTGAACATTTGTGCTAAATAAGGTGAACATTTGTGCTAAATTAGGTGAACAAATATTGTGCTTTAAGTGAACATTTGTGCTAAATAAGGTGAACAAATGTGCTAAATTAGGTGAACATTTGTGCTAAATAAGGTGAACAAATATTGTGCTTTAAATCAAGAGAAGGAAAAAAGCCGAACTTGGCTGCCTGCAGCACAATTTAATTTATCAAAGCAAGAGAAAAAAAGCTTATTAGAATGCCTGAAATCTATTAAGGTTCCTACTGGTTATTCCTCGAATATATCAAGAAAGGTTTCTATTAAGGACAACAAATTACTTGGTATGAAGTCACATGATTATCACGTCCTACTGACCCAGTTACTTCTGGTCGCAATTCGAGGAATTCTAAGGGAAGAAGTGAGGAAAACCATCACTAAATTGTGTTTTTTCTTTAATTCCATTTGCTCTAAAGTGATTGTCCCCAATTTCTAGGCATTTTTTCTTAGTGATTTATGGGCGTTTTCTGAGTGTTTGACACGGTTTTTTGCTTTCTTGCAGATAGTTATGGCTTCGGTTGATGAGATTTACGATACTGTCCCCCGGTTTGAGATTGCCAGGACAGGTTTCTATGGTCATTCGGATGAGGCCATTGAGTCTTATATCAGTGATTATTTGGATCCTCAGAAGGTTCATGTGCATCTTCACCGCCTATGGAGGCGTGCTATTCTCAGAGGAAGAGATAATTTTCACGGGCTTTTGGTTCGACACAACCGCCTACCTTTACCAGCCATCTATGATTATCCAAGCCTTGCTGTTGATCCTCCTTCACGCACTGAGGAGCGTCGAGATAGGTACTATACCTCCCATTGTTCCATCAATCGAGATCGGCGTGGCATTCCCTCTGGTGATCTTGCAGGTATTTTTCTGAGCCCCACTGGTCGTTCCATTTTTTCTGCTGACTTTCACTTGTTGAGTATGGAGATGATGGAGGGACATGTTATTCCTTGGTCTCCTGGGAATTTGAGAGTTCAGGGTGATTTGAAATGGAGTCCCGGGCAAGTTGAATGGACCCGATATGTCTTGTGCAGTATGGGGAAGAAATTGGATAAGGTTGAGATTTTTGGAGGTGTGATTTTGGCTTTGTTTGAGTATACATGGAGTTCCAATCTTCTGAAAGCAATGGCCTCCAATTGGAATTATGTTCATAATACTTTTCCCTTAGAGGATCGCGACGCCACCATCGATCTTCAGCAGATGTCTGGCTTCATGGGGGTGCCAGTAGAGGGGTTGGTTTATGAGGAGAGGGTACCGCCTGATTTTGAGCTCTACGGTCCTGATCACAAAGGGCTCCCTCTGCATTCTTCATCACTTCGGGCAGTTTTCCGGATTTATTATGAGATTGTCATGTCACGTGGTCAGCGTGGCTTGGACAGGGATGTCCCGTTGAGAGACTGGGTTCGCTATTTTCACGGACCTGATACCTGAGAAGAGGGCTGCGCGTTTTGCTAATCCTTTGGAGCCGATCAAATTGGGTTCCGACAAGACATATATTCCCTCTGAGCGGGTATCATTCTCAGATTTCTGTTCCCATGAGTTGGATGATGAGACAGTCTTGACTGCTTTTTTGGCTTGGTGGTTGTGCTATTTCTTGATTATCTACGAGCCAGCTGGGTATATCCGCCCTGGGGTCTTTGTGGTGGCGAATGCCTTGGCTCGCGGTAGGCGGGTCTCATTGGCTATTCCAGCTTTAGTGAACCTTTACAGGTCCATGAGAGAGCTTACTTCTTCGAGGGATCCTTCCAGAGCCACAGTGGTTATGCCTTTACACATCCTTTCTGGTTGGTTTTACCTTTACTGGGAGAAGTGTTATACTCCATTGACTTCTGCTGGCATGAGGCAGTCATTGCCAGGTTTGATTCATATTGCCGGTTGTACCGTCCGTGATCCGGATCAGATTACCGCCCATTTGTGCTTTACTCAGAGCAGTCAGTACATTGTGGACTATCGCCCTGAGGCTTTCAATAAGGGATGGCCTAAAGACACTGGGAAGCCATACATTGTCAAGGATGTGGCGCCTCGTCAGAAGGGGGCCTGTCCTAAGTTGTGTTCCCCTCGACACAGGCGGGATCGAGACTATGCCGTCAGTATCAGAGCGGGGTGTTTATCCGTGCGCATGGGGAATAGGGTGATCCATGAGGTTTACAGCCCTCACCGTTGTGCTTGGCAGTTTGGGTATGACCAGGCTATTCCAGCAGTTTTCAGCTTTCCTGACCCTCCCCGAGTCACTTTGCTGTCGTGTGCAGCCTTCAGTGCGTTTTCAGTGCGTTTGGGCACCGACACTAGTTGTATTGTTCCTCCGGCTTCTCGCCAGGGGACATTGACTGGGGATTTTGACAGGTGGTTCAGAGGTTGGTCTAAGATTCCTCATGATGTCAGCGTGGCCATCCTGAAGGAGAAGGTTTACCCTCGTTCTCGGATTGTTCCACAAAATCCGGAGGTTAGGCAAGGCGGTTTCAGACCACTGAAGAATTCTTTCGGGGTTGATGGTTTTGTGCCGATTGGCGTGAAGCCCTTGGAGTACGTAGACCCTCCTCCGCTTCCAGACGGCCATTTCCCTGGTTTGTTATCTTCCCTTTTTACTTGAATTACTTCCCTGGTTACTTTCTTTCTTTCTTATGATGATTCGTTCTTCGAGGCAGGTCTCGGTGGCTATGATTTTGGTCATTTTCACTTCAAAGTAGAGGGTATTTCTCCTCTTGAGGGAGAGTCTTCCCAAGCTCTTATGTCAGAGCCTTATAGACGCTGGGCTATCTACTCAGGTATTGCATTTCTCATCCTTTCTGTTTAATTTTATCATCAATGTATGTTTGTCATGGTTTGGTTTTATAGGTGTTCATAGGCTCCCTCCTTCGGTGGAAAATGAGGAGTTGGCCCCTTCAAGTTGTCTTTCTCCTGAATATCCTGATGAGCTGGCTGAGGAAGCAGCTAGGCGGCTGAAAAGGCAACGTGAGGATTCTTTGGTGGAGGAAGAAGCGACCCGGTATGAGCTTCGACGGCGGCTGAGGGAGAGCCCTTCAAATGACGGGTTTTCCATGGAGCCTCCTCTCCTTACACCACATTCATGTATGTTATTTCTGTCTTTTTCTTCTGACTTCATTCCATTTAATTTTGATTTACTATGAACGTGTCATGGCATTTTTCTCAGGGACTGCATGTTCTGGCATATGGGGTAGCGCCATTCTGGCTGAGTCCGCGGTTGCTACAGATGACATGGAGATGGAAGAGGTCGAGGTGGAGACCGTCGCCGTGCCATTTGAAGAGATTATGCGTCCCAGATTGATTTCTCCAGCTCCATTTATCCAGGAGAGTGACTTCCTTGTCACGGATGACTCTAGGGCGATTGTTGCTGTTACCGTCCTTTCCTGTGAGACTGCTCCGACACCGGCCATCTTTCCAGCGCTTCGAGGTCTAGGTATGCCTTATTCACTGAGATTTTTACCTTAATTTCTTTTCTGTTTCATTTTATATTATTTTTTGTCTTGCTTCATCTAGGTCGGTTTCCTTATACTCTGATGACCTTCAGCATTGAGTTTTGGGCTCTGGGCTTACGGGATTTGTGCCACTCATATCAGTTGTCCCTTCGGAGTTTCATGAGTGTTGATGAACTGACGAGCCATGTCCTTGGCATGGAGTTAGACATTCTGGCTCATGCTTCCATCCCATGCTCAAGTACGTGTCTATGCTTTCTTTGACATTACGACGTGTATTTCATTCATCATTTTGTACTATAACCTTCTCTTTTTTCGTTCAGCAGAGACTCCCTCAGACAGTCCTACCTTTCAGACCCTCCATGATTTCTTTTTTCCTGAGTTGGACATGGTTCCGGTGTCTTTCGATGAGGCGTCATTGGATTACTCTGAGTGGGAGGCTCTTCTCATTGATTCCACTCCTTTGGCTGTGTCACCATTTGCTGGTGGGGCGAGTTTGCCATTGTCGCCAGATATTGTGTCGGTTGAGCCGATAATTGGGGTGTCAGCTCACCGGAGGGACGTTGGCTCTGATGATGATTCAGAGAGAGCTCTCGCAGGTGTAGTGCTAGCCCTTCCTTGTTTTGCCTCTCTCGTGGCGGACGCTTCTCGAGAGGTTGAGTTGATGATGGGTTTCTTTTGAGTAGGAGTTATGTAGCACGGTGGCGCTTTGTATCTTTCCTTTTGTTATGGTTTTAGTTTTAGACTTAGTTTTAGTCGGTCGCTCCTGACTTTGTAGCAGCTGGACCTTCTGATCATGATTATGTGATGTTTTAGGCCTTTGTTGGGCTCTTGATTGTAGTTGATTTATGGGCATGGATATTATATTTTGGCGTCATTGGGCTCATCATTTTTCATTAAAATCCTTGGATCGCGAAGCGATCATGTTCCTTGCAAACCGCCACGCCTTTTGATCTTTTGTATTTATGGGTGAATTCGAGAAGACGTATGCTTTCTGGTGCCCTAATCTCCTTTATATATATATAAGGTATCATGCGTACGTATCTCGTATCATTTTCTTCTTTTTCTGAACTTTCTTCCTCAGACTTCATTTTCCATGGCCGGCGTCATAGATCCAAGGAATCCCAAGCGTCCCAGAGATGAGGGCAGTTCCTCTGTCCAGGGCGCGCCACCTTCCAAGCCTAACTGGTCATATGACCCAGGCAACCGTTATCTGTTTCGAGACGACGAGGCTTTTGAGTGTTATCAAAGTAACATTGGTGAAGGGGGGCGTGAAGCTTCCGCCTGCTTTTTCTTTCATTCTCAAGGGCGTTTCACCACCCCTTATATGAATTTAATAACAGGGTGGCTCAATGCCTGGAGCCTCCACGGCTTGTCAAGGCTTGATACTCCTTACCATCCGGACATCACTAAGTTATTTTACGCTAACCTCCGTGTCACATTTGACCACCATGATACTCCTTCTGCCTCTTCTTATCTTTTTGGCAGGCTCTTTCACATAGGGGTGGAGGATTTGGCTGACTTGATCGGTGCCCCAGATACTTTAAATGGCTTGTCAGTTTATGCCTTTGGGAGTTGGCCTCGCGAGCAAGGGACATACCGGGGCCACTGCGATTGGTTCAAGATACCCAGATCTGAAGCGGGTTCTGAACTGGTCTCTACTGCGTATTTGCCTGCGCTTCATCGGTAATTTTGCTATTCGTGTGTTTCTGTTTTGTTTGTTTCTTTTGTTTGTTTCTGAAAGATAGATTCATGACCGTGAAGTTTGTATGTTTTTTTTTTTTTTTTTTTTTTAGGTTATTTTTCTTGGTTATCAACTACATCCTTTTTCCTCAGGGTGAGCTATCAGATTTGACTCGCCCAGGGACTTTGTTCTACCTTCGCTTATTGCTTCTCAAACGCGGGAAAGCTAATCTTCCTAGCCTCATCCTCCAAAACATGCATTATGTCACGAGGTTTCCCAAGGGCCATTTGCCTTATGGGAGTTTAATCGAGGCCTTGATGGAGCGGGCTCAGATTCCATTGCCTGAGACACTGTGGGGGAATCCAATCACTGAGCGGATTATTCTGTACCCGCGCAACCTGCTCTTGGATCTGACTTCCTTTGGGTGGGTGGAGATGGCTCATGGCACTCTGGTCCCTGACCCCAGCTACCCGGTGAACAGTCATATACTTCATAGGTTTGCTGCTGTGAATCAGTATAGTCCGGTGAGAGAGGCTTCTCCCCCTTCTCCAGACGGCTCAGCCATTGAAGAATCTTTTCCACTCCAGGAACACATAGACCAGCGTTTTAAGGAGCTAGATCAGCGGCTGGAGAATGTCGAGACAGTGCTTCAGTCAATCCATAACACCTTAGAGACCTTTGCAGGGGCGATGGCCGCAGCTCAGGCGCCTCCAGTGCCTCCGATATGAAGAAGTCTCGGATGTTTGATCACTTGGTTTTGTTGTTTCATTGCTTCGTTTCGTATGTTTTTTTTTGTTGTTGTTTGGGTTGTGGTAATTTTGGATGATTTATGTCTGGTATTTTGATTTTATGGTTTGATTAGGGTAACTTGGAGGCCCAGTAACTCTTGGTCTGTTGATCTTGGTTTATGAATATTTGTTGAGGTTTATGAGTGATTTGGTTTAGATTGTCATAGGTAGCGACATCAGATATCGCCAGTGGGACCGATATTTTTTGTTATTCTCCCTGCTCTTTGGTTACGGCAGCAAGGAACATACCGGTGGGATTTGTCTATTCTACATTGTTGCCTCGGTAGCTAGGACCATTCCGGTGGGACTTGTTTGCTCCATATTACCGCTCCGGCATGTAGAATAGACATTCTGGGTATAGCACGCAGTGGGACTTTGTGCATCGTTTTCTGTTGGTTGTTTTGGTATGACGGTAAGGGACGTACCGTCGGGACTTGTTTGTTCCATATCACTCTTTGATGTAGTGAGATGGGGTTTTCTCCTGGCTCTTTGGGTACGGCAGCTAGGAACATACCGTAGGGACTTGCTTGTTCCACATCACTTCTTGTATGTTGTGAGATGGTTTTTTTTTCTTCTCCTGGCTCTTTGGGTACGGCAGCTAGGAACATACCGTAGTCGGTGGTTTAAGGCCCAACACGACCATGGGCCCCTCTGGGTATTAGGATTTATGAGGCCTATTCCTTGACATGGTTGGTGGACATCAGCCGTGGTGTTTTCCGTTTTCAGAGGGGCTTTCAGGTTTGGTTTGGTCTTCATCCATTTTTGGTAGGTTTTGGCAAGGATTACATTTTGAATAGACAGGTTGTCTTTTTTTCAATCTGTAACTATTGAGGATGTGGTTTTGACTAATCCCATGGTAAGTTTCAGCGTTTGGTAAGTTTCACCGTTAGGTAAGTTTCACCGTTTGGTAAGTTTCACCGTTTGTGTCTTAATTTAGAGTTCAAGACACGGAACTTTTGTTCATCCTTTAGTTCGGTGAGATGAACAGGCACCTAGTACTTCGTCTTAAGGACAAAGCACAAGACTTTTTAGGGTCATATTTCGGGGTGTAGGCCATTTGTAAAGGAAATGTTCTATGAATGTCCATAAGGACAGAACACTCCTTTTATCTTTGGCCCGGTGGGACAGAATGTTTTGTGTATATTTTAGAAGTTTTGGATTTTGGACTTTGAAATTTGCCTTTTTATTTAGGGATTTGAGAATATTTAGGGAGATTTGGTTTTAATCTTTTATTTGAGCTATACTTTTAGCTTGGTCTAGTTCCTTTTGGTCACATGCTTTTATGCTTTGGGATAAGATGCATTTTTTTGTTGGGCTTGGATTTTATTTAGGATTTCAACTTGGGGTCATTTTAGGGAATTTTGAAGGGTTTATTTTATTTAAAGGTTAATTTATTACTTTAGGGTTTTGACTCAGGGATATCCCATAGTGTTCAAAAGAACGGAGTACCCTGTCGAGCCTTGACCCGGTGGGACGTGAGATTTTTTTTACCTAAGTGAAGAGGTGGTTGACCGCCTCGCAATTATCTGCCCAGTCGGTTTGTTGGTTGCTCTTCCTTTGGCTTTGGTGGGTTGCGGAAATGTCGGGGTAGTTTTGTCCATAATATTTCTTCAGGTATCTCCCATTTATGGAGGAGACAGGGTGTTTTCCATTTGAATCTGCAAGTAGGTAGGCTCCACCTTCATATGCTTGTTCTATGACATAGGGGCCTTCCCAATTTGGTGCAAATTTAGGACCATGGTGTCGGCCGAGGATAGGTCGCCTCAAAACTAACACTAGTTCTCCTTTCTTGAATGTTCTGGGTCTTGATAGCTTTTCATAAGCCCGCGTCATTCTGGCTTGATATAACTCCAAGTTTTGTTGAGCTGCCAGTCTTTTCTCATCCATTCCGTCCAACTCTTGCAACCTCAGTTGCGTTTGTTTAGTCAGAGGGATTTGTGCTGCCATAGCTACTCTCAGTGACGGGAGTTCCACTTCGATTGGTAGGACTGCTTCTGCTCCATATACCAAGGAATAGGGCGTAGCTTGGGTTGCTGTTTTATGAGTGATGCGGTATGCCCACAATGCTTCATGCAGCTTTTCATGCCAGTTTCTTTGATTATCTCCAATGGTTTTGCGAAGGATCTTGATCAGTGTTTTGTTGAAGGCCTCCGCTAGTCCATTGGCTCTCGGGTTGTAGATGGAGGAATATCTCCATTCAATTTTGTGTTTATTGGCGAAGGCCTCAATTTTGGCGTTCTTGAAGGCCGTCCCATTGTCAGAGATTATTTTCCTTGGGTTTCCATACCTATAAAGCACCTGAGTGGTGAAGAACCTGACCACATCAGAGGCCTTAATTTCACGGTATGACCTGGCTTCGGCCCATTTGGAGAAGTAATCCGTAGCGGCCAATATGAAGCGGTGTCCATTTGAGGCTGGTGGGTCAATGGGGCCTATGATATCTGTTCCCCAGATTTCGAAGGGCCATGACACTACTGTAGGATGTAGTGCGTTTGGGTGTTGATGTATAAAATCTCCATGAATTTGGCACATGTGGCATCGTCTGGAGAAGTTTTCGCAGTCATTGATCATAGTGGGCCAGTAGTAGCCCATTAGTTTGATTTGTACTCGCATCCGAGAGCCCGATTGATGGGCTCCGCATACTCCCGAGTGAATTTCTTGCATAACTTGGTTGGCTTCGGTTTTCGATATGCATCTAAGCCATGATCCTTCATAGGATCTCCAATAGAGTGTGTTGTTCACATATACGAACCTTAAGGCCCTTTTTCTGATTTGCTCCCTAATGGCCTTGTTTAGAGGTAGTTTTCCTTGTTGGAAGTAGTCAAGAAAGGGTTGTCTCCAGTCCTCTTGGTTCGAACCTTCGGTTGTCATGACTTGTGCGATTTCCCTCCATTCTTTTTCATGTTCTCTTTCGAGTGTTTGGATGTCAGTAAACAGGGTTTCTTCCTCCTCGTTTCTTTCTTTTGGGAAGCAAGAGGACAAGGATCTTCTGCGGTGAACCAGGACTTGGATTTCTTCCTGATTCGGGTCACCGAGTTCATTAGCCAGCCTAGCCAATGCATCCGCTTTGCCATTCAGAGACCTCGGGACTTTCTGGAAGGTAATATATGTAAATTTGGCCATCAATTCCAGGGCCTTTTCATGGTACTTGACCAATTCTGGTTTTCTTATTTTGAAGAGACCTTCGATCTGACTCAGAATGAGCTGAGAATCTCCATAGACTTCTAATTGCTCAATACCCATTTGAAGGGCAATTTCAAGCCCAGCTATCAGGGCCTCATATTCAGCTTTGTTGTTTGTGCATGGTTCGGTTAGGCTTAGAGCATGCCGGAGAATGCCTTTCTCTGGGGTGACAAACACCAGTCCTACACCGGCTTGCCGTTTTGGCAGGTTTGGTTTGACTGCTGGCTGGATGGAAGATGACCCATCGAAGTATAGCTTCCAGCAAGTTTCATTTTCCTCTATTTGCATAGCTTCCTCATCAGGGAAGTCGCACGCTAGTGGGGAATCATCAGGTATGGGATGAGCAGCTAGGAAGTCAGCTAGTGCTTGTCCTTTGATAGCCTTTTGGGGTGCATATGTTATATCAAATTCCATTAGAACCACAGCCCACCTTGCCAGCCTTCCATTAAGCATAGGTCGGGTCATGAGGTATTTTAATGGGTCAGTTTTGGAGATTAGTGTGACTTTATGGGCCAACATATAATGCCTAAGCTTCTTTACTGCGAAGATCAAGGCTAGGCAATGCTTTTCGATTGGCGTGTATGCATGTTCTGCCCCCACAAGCATTCTGCTGAGGTAATACAGGGCATTTTCCTTTCCTTCTTCATTCTCCTGGGCGAGCAATGCCCCCAGGGATCCGTCCAAGGCGGTGGTATAGAGAATGAGAGGTTTTCCCTGGATGGGTGCTGCCAATACAGGAGGTTTTTGTAGATATTGTTTGATATCTTCAAAAGATCTCTGGCACTCCTCGTCCCATTTAAAGGGGACATCCTTTTTTGTGAGCCTGGTAAAAGGTCTGATTTTGCCTGACAGGTTGGCTATGAATCTCCTAATATACGCCAAGCGCCCTTGGAGAGACCGGAGTTGTTTGAGTGTCCGTGGAGGGGACAGTTCTTGGATGGCTTTGATTTTATCAGGATCAATTTCAATGCCTCGGTGCCGCACCACGAAGCCTAGAAACTTTCCTGATGACACCATGAAGGCGCATTTCAGGGGGTTGAGTTTCAGCGTGTGTTGTCTTAGCCGCTCAAACATCAGCCTCAAGTTCTCTAAGTGTTGTTCATGGGTATGGGACTTTACAACAAGGTCGTCCACATAGCATTCTACCACCTTGTGTATGAGGTCGTCAAAGATTTTGGTCATGGCTCTTTGGTATGTGGCTCCTGCATTTTTGAGGCCGAAAGGCATGACTTTATAGCAGTAGATACCAATTGGGGTACGGAAGGCAGTGTGCTTTTGGTCACTCTCATCCATTTTGATTTGGTTGTATCCTGAGTATCCGTCTACAAAGGAATATATCCCGTGGGACGAGGTGTGGTCTATTATGATTTCTGTCACTGGCAGAGGGAAGTCATCTTTAGGGCAAGCCTTGTTTAAATCCCTGAAATCGACACAGACTCTGATTTGTCCGTTCTTTTTCTTCACTGGGACAATGTTAGCCACCCAGTCGGGCGTTTCTTCTTCCCTTATGAATCCAGCACTGATGAGCTTTTTGACTTCGGCTGTCACCTTTTCTTCCAATTCGACCCTCATTCTCCGGGGTCCTTGTTTGACTGGCTTGAGTTCTTTGTCAATTTTGAGTTTGTGGACTGCTACTGCTGGATCTAGTCCGGGCATTTCACTGTAGCTCCACGCGAAGCAATCTTGGTATTCCCTTAGCAGTTTGGTCAGTTCATCCTACATCTCCTGAGGAAGGGAGGTGCTAATGAACGTAGGTTTTGGATTTTCCTCAGTTCCTAGGTTGATTTCATTCAATTTATCGATGGTATTTTGACCACCTTCTTCTAGCTCCTTTGGCGCATTTTTGGCTGCTAGGATAAATTGTTCTGTTTCTGAAGATTCCCCTTCATCTGGGGTTGCTTCGCCTTCCTTGATTTCAGTGATTGTTATGCGACAGCAAGAGTGCTGTCGTGGTC
Source organism: Rhynchospora pubera (assembly GCA_028095005.1). Classification (NCBI taxonomy): domain Eukaryota; kingdom Viridiplantae; phylum Streptophyta; class Magnoliopsida; order Poales; family Cyperaceae; genus Rhynchospora; species Rhynchospora pubera. The sequence goes on along the minus strand of CM051461.1, from coordinate 204,496,607 downwards.
TTTGAGGAGTGTTTGACCCTGAGCCCTTGGTTCGAGGTTCGAATCCTAGGCCCCTTGTGTTAGCAATCTTCCCATTGAGTTTTACGACTTCATTAGAGTAGCCATTCCACATATCTCGGAACATTCTTGCTCGCTTTTCAGGAATGGGCTCTAGGCATTGTGCCTTACGAAACAATTCAACCAACCGTGTGCTGGTGGTGTCTTGAAGCTGAGGGGGAATCCCCGTCTTCCTGGTTTCCTCTACGAGCCATTGTTCCCAGTCTTCGAAGTTTGACTCTTCATTTTGAGGTTCGATTTCTCCTATTTTGACAAATTGTATACTGGGATGAACAACGTGCCCTGTTTCAAGCTCTTCTATTTTGGGTGGGACAGTGAAGGTTTTGAACGGGATGACTTCTTCACTTTCCCGAGGTGTTAGGTCTTTACAATGTTCTAGGGGTAGGATTTCTATGGACAGAGTATTTTGCTCCTCACCCTCACTGGAATAATTTGGTTGCATTCGAGCGGGTAAGTTAATGTCCTCGGCCGTGCCTTCCGACGATCTCGTCTCACTATCACTACCCAAGAGCATTTGTGATTTTATGGCCGCTTTGAGCACAGCATTTTTGACTGCTTCCTTCACGGTTTCAGGAGAGGGCTTTTCTTGTCTGGTGGCTGCCCCCTTTCCAGACTTGGGTCTGTAATATTTAGCATCATCCAATTCGGCTTCGTGCGCCTCGAATGGCTGATCATCCCCTTTAATCACATATTGTTTTCCGTCTTTGACATATTTAATGCACTGGTGCAGGGTGGAGGGAACCAATCCGTGGGCGTGGAGCCATGGTCTCCCCAACAGTGCCTTGTATGTTGTATCAGCTTCGATGATGAAGAATTTGACTGGAGTGACCAGGTTCCCAAAGGTCATATCGATCACTGTGGAACCAAGAGCCTTTTGGTATTGATGGTTAAACCCATGGATCCGGATTTTATCTTTCTTTGTTTCTTTGATGCTGAGCGACAACTGTACCAGCGTTTTTAATGGCATGATGCTGATTGAGGACCCAGGATCAATGAGGACTTTGTTGATTTTTCGGCCATAGATGGTGCCTGTGGTGTACAGGGGTCGATTATGATCGGCCGTGCCTGCCATTAGGTCCTCATCTGTGAAGGTAATGTACGGTTCCTGGTCGATCTGTGCCACCTCCTCGCGGGTTTCTTGGGCAAAATAGGCCTGGAAGCTGGCAGGGTTTTGCAGTGCATAGATTAAGGCATCACGCAGCTCCTGAGATACCATCAAGGCATCAAAGACACTGAGCAGTGAGGGGATTTTCCGCAAATGAGCGACCACATTGTAATCTCCCACGGACATTTTAGGTCTGCCATCGGACCTTGTTTCGCTTTCTGCTGTTGTATTATTTCTGTTTCTTATTTCATTGTTGGTCGTTTCCCTGGGGGGTTGTCTCTCAGGTACCCTAGTGCCCGATCTCAGACTAACATTGCAGTGGTTTTTCATATTTGGCCGGATTCTAGTAGAGACCTGCCGGACTAGGTTGGACACCTTGTTTGGTTTTGGTGGTGATTTGATTTCTCTTTCCTCTGTTTCGCTTTGGTCAGTATCACTTCCCAGTGGTCTAACTGCAGCGGAGTTGATCGCCAGTACAACAGGCTCCTCTTCTGGGCTACTGTACTGTAGTTCCTCTTCAGTATCATGTTCACATTCAGAGGCAGTTTCCTCGTCATAGGTTTGAGAGCTTGTACCCCGGGTTATGGCACGGCACACTTCGTCTTCTGTTTCTTCATCTGACGGGTCATTGTCATTCCAAGACCATGTCAGGCATTCCTCTCTGGAGTGCCCCCAGACTTGGTGGTATCGGCAGTACGCCTTTCTTCCGGCATTATTTTCTTTCTTTGCTTTATATGGTTTTGGTTGTCTATTTATGGTTTGTGCCCGGAGTGCCCCATTTTCAGCTTCTGGCATCTCCCAAGGGTTTACACGGTTCCTGTGTCTGAAGTACCCATCGGAACCTCCATGTTTTGGTTTCAGTTTCCCTGTTATCTTGATTTTATGTGGTAATTGGTTGTAAGGGGAAGCATTGTCGAGCTTAACCAATTTCATTTTCATATGGTATTGCCCTGAGTGGTTTTGTCTATTTTTTATTTGTTGGGTTGAATTGGTTTCGGCATTTCTGTGTCTCAAATGGCCAGACCCATCCCTCATGGGAGGGCACACCCGCGTACGTGAGCTCTCACCTCTTTCTTGCCAGTCTGTTTCAGGCCCTTCGAACGCGTTGTCATGGGGCCAGAGGTGTTTTGGTCTATGGTGATGATTTTCTGCATTGGCTTTCCCTTTTCCTTTTCCTGGGGGATGATTAGTTTTGGGTTTTGGCCTTTGTCCCTCCTGGATGACAATGCCGGCCTCTCTCCTTCTTTGTGGGAGGCTTCCTGAGTTGCATGAGGTAGCATGGCCAGACTTCATGGCCTTTTTCTGACCTGCCCCCTTTTTCTGGGCGTGGTCCTTCAATGCTTTGAGCTCCGCTTCTATCGAGATCCTTTCCTTTCGCTCAGTCTTTAGCCTAGCTATTAGAGTCTCGACTAAGGTTTGTATCTCAATATTTTGCCTGGTCATTCTTCTCAGAGCATTTGTGCAGAAATCCAGGTCTATTAGGAGTTGACGCTTTTCCCTTGAAGTAAAGGCAGCGCTATCTTCCTTCGACGGTTGTTGGGCTTGCCCCCTATCTAAAGCGATGCTCGGTTGTGCTCGCTTTGACCTTGTGCGGTGGGCGGGGCCATCTGTTGCAACTTCTTGAGCTATTTCTCTTGAGCTGTCCGCCGCGCGTGATTTAAACGGGCTTTCTTTTGGCTTGGCTATTTTCTTTTGAGTGAGTTTTGGTTCACTTTGTGAGCTGTCCCCTTGGGTTGCTGGAGATTCCTCCTCTTCGCTATCTGTGTCAGACTCACTCACAGTTATTGTCCGACAATTTTCAGAAGTACCTTGGCATAATTCAGAGTTTTGGTTTTGGTTTTCTTCCTGGTTTTGATTTGAAGGGGCGGTATTTTCAGCTGGGTCTTCAGTAGAGGTGGCAGCTGCCCCCTGTTCAGTACTAGCATTTTCCTCCGTCTCTGATTCAGCGGGTTCATTCTCTTCACATCCCTGCTCAGTAGACGTGGCCTCCCAGATCTGGTTGACCATTTGCCGCACTATTTCCCCCAACTCCTCGAGAGTAAGGTCAGGTTGACCTGGAATGTTAGGGATATGGATATCCAAGTTTACCATTCTTGGTTGCCGTCCTTGTAGCTCGGCAGGGTCCATTTGTTCAGCAGGGTCTAGCACGATCTCATAGTCATATGCCATCTCCTCTGAGTTAGTTTGATGTTCTTCTGCGGCTTCAGCCTGTGGTTGTGGCACCTCAGAGGACTCGCCTTTGTCGGAATCATGATGGCCAACTCGATGGCAAGTGGCGTCATCACGAGAGGATTCGCCTTTGAGCAGCTTGTTCTTTCTTTTGTTGGTTCCTTTGTTTCTTCTTTGATAAGTTATTATTTCCTTCTCATTTGCTGGCTTCTTTCTTCTTTGGTATACTTTAAGGGCTTTAGGACTCTTGACCTCTTCTTCATCATCCTCGGTGGGACAATAAGTATCATCATCGCTATTTACCCTTAAGTTTCTCATGAGCTCATTGGTTGTCATAGCCTCAGTTTCAGCGATGGCTTGTTCCAGCTCACGCCGCGCATTTTCATCCCATTCGGGTTGTGGCCGGACAGTCATGCGAGCATTTCTTCCTTGTTGTCTTCTTTTATTACATGGTTTTAAGGAAGGTTCATCATCATCCGTCCAAGCTGCAATTCGGGCGGAACGGTGATCATAATTTTCGGACTCAGAGTCATCAGACCCTGAACCGCTGATGTAACGGCAGTTTCTCGTATCAGAGCCGTCATCATCACTACTGTTATTGTCAATATCGTTTGAGATTTTGTACAGCCTTTCTATTTGTGCCCGGAAACGGGCGGTTTTCCGTGGATGGGTTCTCCTGAGCCTTTCGTAGCTGGCCCCTGGTTGTTGTAATATCTCAGCGTGCTGAGCTATGAAGTTTAGGAATGCAGGGTCTTCCCGTCTCAGGTGTTCCATGTATGAGAGGATCCTGGTTGCTTGTGAGATATTCAACCCTTCAAAAGCTGAGGTTATATCGGCTGGCGGACCAGACCCAGATGCCATCAGGATTGAACTTCCTTGGAGGGTGCTTGGTTGAGGTTCTTCGTGGTCAGATTCCACCTCAGGCTCCCTTTCGGCCTCTTCTTCATCGCTATCGGATTCGCTATTTTGGGCGTTTCCATCAGATGTTTTTCCGCAGAAGAAGAATCGCGGAGAACCTCCACTATCTTCAGAGTCAGAGCACTGGGGAGTTTTGCCTTTGTTAACCTCTTTTAGGACGGTTGCTATGGCTTCTCTTTCAAATTCCTCCGTAAAATCTGGATCTTTGGGGTGGGTAGCTCGGCGGAAGGCCCTTGGGTCTGTGATTCTCAGTTCCCTGAGCTCAGACACATACCACTCTACCAGGCTGTCATGTTCATTGTATTCTTCTTCCTCAGGGGCTTGCTGGGATGACTCACCCTGAGTGGTATCGACTTGGTTGGAAGTCTCAATTGCTTGGGTGGAGAATGTCACCTCAGCCCTGGGACCTGATGTATGTCTGGAGCGCCGAATCCTCCTGGATCTGCGGCGTCGAGTGGTTCTTGGTGGGGTTGCTTCTGGATTTATTTCTCCTTCCTCGCGCCTCGTCTCATCAGCTATGGTCCTGGCTATGGCTTGCCTTTCATATCCTTGATATTGTTGAGGATTTTCAGGGTTCAGCACACCATGATAACCGACTGGGTCTGAGACTCTCAGGTTTCTCAAGTATTGGGAGAAGTCATCAGCCTGGTCTTCCTCAGCCAGGAAAGTTTGGTTGTTTTGGTTGGGGTGGGCTCGGTTACCCATGTTGTTTTCAAATTCCGCGAGGTCAGTTTCAGTAACCTCAATATTCTCCCAGAGGTGTGAGTCCTCCGGGTTTGCCAAGTGTGCACGCATGATTTCAAAATCTGTAGGGTGGTTTGGGTCTGGGTCTTTCTTGTCCCATTCATTTTGCACCACAATATCCACCGCGGCTTTCCTTATGGCCATGTTTTCAACTTGTTGTTCATAGGTATCGGAGTCTGACATGTTTTCTATCTCCTCGTCAACCCTTAATTCCTGCTGGGACAAGTCAGGCTCTTGAATTTTCAGTTGCATCAGGAAATCCACATACTCTGCCACAGCATTGAAAGAGATATGTGGTAGTGAATCATCGCCTTCTTCCTCGGCTTCTTCTTCTGATTCCCCGGCATCACTCAGGTATCTGCAGTGCTCTGCGGGTTCATGGGTTTTTTGTTTAGAGATGTTAAGAGGCATTTCTTTGGTCCAGAACCTATTTGCCAGCCATGATGCTAGCAATTGGTCCACATCATCGCCATGTATGAGCTCTTGGATCCACCAGGATGGATTTAAGGTGATTTCTGTCTCCAGGATGGGATGGAGGTTGGTTTGACCGCACCAGTAGGAGAGGTCCCTCCATTGTTCCCTTGCTTTCATGTATATTTTTATCCTCCTGTAACTGGCCGGCTGGCATCCCTCCAGCGCCTCATAGAAGGCATCATCATCTTCTTGTGGGTTTTGGTTTGTGACCGCGGAAGAGAGAATGGCCTGTGTAGCCTTTTCTATTTGCGCAATCATTTCTATTTCCTCTTCTTTAGTGAGCTTTTCCTCTTTTTCTCCCGGGTTATCCTCCGGGTGTGCGTTTATGGCCGGTGTTGAGATGGCGTTGCAGGAGATTCCACCAGAGCCACCACCTCCTCTTTCCTCATCACTGTCAAAGTTGCTACCAAAATCGTAGCTTTCATCCTGGCTAGGAGGGTCCGGATCAGACCATTCATATTCCTCATCAGTGAAACCAGGAATGTCTTGGGCATTTTGGGTATTGGTAGAGGTGGAAGCCTCTTTGTTTATTTGGTTTCTTACAAAACTAGTCACAGCAATGGTTTGTTTCATCAGTTCAGACACATGCTCTGCTAGTATCGCAATGGTTTCTGGTGGAATCCCGGATTCTCCCTTTTTCTTTGGGATGACAAGGTTGAACCCTAGATTCTTTAGGCTTGGGACGCCTTCTGAATCCAGGCATTCATCATGAATGTCTACAAACACTTTGCGATCTTGACCATTGATCTTGAAAGGTAGGGTCATTCGGTCCGGCTTCTTTCCTTTGCGGATGAGGGCCTTATCCAATTTCTTTATTTCAAGGATCTCTTTCTTTTTCTTTCCTGATTGGGTCATAGGTTGAACAGTGACCGTCGACCAGGCATGTTGGGTTGGGACTGAGCTGGATGACGACTCAGTAGGGTTTTGTTCATTTGTTGTTGAGGTTTCGGAGGGTCTGGTGTCTGCTTGTGCCGGCTCCTGTTGGTTAGAGGATTCTTCATGTTCTTCCTCGTTACCTGAGACATGGTGGCACGCTGCCGTCCAGAACTCCTCTTCTTTCTTTTCTTTTCCTTCGCCTTTCAACTCCTGCCACACTTGTCCGCTAATTTGAGCAGCGACTTTGGGGGAGATGAAATCAGCGAGGGTTGTTTGTGTTGGTTTTTCTTGAACATAGGGATCTTCGACGGTTTCGGGAGAGGTTTTCCTCCAGAACGCCTGTCTAGATCTCACATTACCCGTTGTTGCGTTACGGGTCATTGGTTTCGGTTGTGTTTTCATTGGTTTGAGTCTCTTTGGGACTACTGGCATGATAGGGCTTTTCCATTTGAGTTGAGGTTCGGCCTGCAAGGCTCTCAACTTCTTCCTGGTGTTTTTGTTCAAATATACGCTCCATGTCGTGGGCGGCTTTCCGTCAGTAGTGACCGAGACACGACGAGAGCTGGCACTTGGGGCTCCGTTTGAGATGGCATGAGGAGCCGGTTCCTGCCTAGCGTCATCATGGAGGGAGATTGCTCCTTCTTGGATTTTCTGTTCGAGCCAATCCTTAAAGACATAGCAATCCTCTATGTTATGACCCAAAACTCTGTGATACACACAGTAATTAGGGTGGTTTACTTTGTCTTCTTCTTCGGGCCTTTTGCATTGGGGCAATCGAACCTCGAGAACTTCCATAGCTTGCTTGAACAGTTTCATAGTTTTCTCCTTTTTGAATGAGTAAGGTTTGCTTTTCAGCTCCCTGAGTGTTGGCCTTTGAGCCCTGGACTGTGGATTTCCGTCCTTCGTTTCGCCATTCTTTCCCCATTGGGCACTACCAGTGCCTTCAGCCTGGTTAGTGATGGCTTTGACTGCCTTTGTTGTTTTGATTTCCAGCTTCTTTCCCTTTTCTTTATCTTGTTCATTGGTGGAATAGTATAGCTGATTCATTTCAGGCTCCACTTCCTCATACCGAGCAACCATGGCTACCAAATGTTCAAAGGTGGTGACATTGTGTCCCACCATCCATACTTTCATCGGTGCATGGATGCTGTTCAGAAGCATACGCACCGCCTCAGATTCACTTATGTTGGACTGACATCCTGTGTACATGGTTTCCCACCTTGACACGTAATCGGAGACGAACTCGCCTTGTTTTTGTCTGGCATTGACTAGATTGGTAACGGAGACCCGATGCGGGGTCGTCCTGAACCTTGCGCAAAAGGCATTTGCCATTTCTTTCCAGCTTTTGATGCTATCTGCCTCGAGAGAAGCATACCAGTCGAACGCTACTCCAGACAGACTTTGTGAAAATTGCCTTAATAGCCATTCCTCCCTTCGGGCAGTGTTTCCACAGGAGGTTATAAAGTGTGACAGATGTTGACTCGGGGTGGTTTTGTTTCCGACCCCATCAAACACCTTGAATTTCGGCACTATATGGCCCTTCGGGTAATCCAGCTGGTCAAACCTTGCGGGGTAAGGCCGGCCTGTGAAATTGACGGGCAGTTGAGTGCCCCCAATCCCTAGAGATTGCAGTTTCTGATCCATGGCCCTTTGCATTTTCTCCATTATGGCCTCAGGGTCAATGACATGGGTTTCTTTTCTTTCAAGCAACTCCTCTTCAGAGGTTTCACTGGAGCTGCTATCCTTTTCCCGTAACATTTTGGAGTGGGATTTCTTGGTTTTCTTTTTGTTTTTGGATTTTTGTTTAGGAGCCATTTCCTTGGTATCGGTTGAATCAGGTATATCACTGTTTAAGACGACACTATTTAGTCGTACCCCTTTTTTGGTTAGGTGTTTTTGGGCTGCGGCGCAAGCCGCAGTTACCCGAGCGTTCTCCACTCGGAGTTGCTCAAGTTGTTTTGTTTTCTCTTCCAACTCCTTGCGAAGCTGGGCCATCTCGTCAGATATTTCCTCGAGGATTTCAATTTCCTCATCAACATCCTCAGAGGAACTTCCATGGTCCGGACTTGGATCTTCTTCATCACTTGCAATGTTATCAGTAGTTTGCTGGACAATTTCCTCCACTACCGGGCTGCGGTTCCTGGGCCGCCCTACCCGCTTGGGAGGTTTGGATGCTGAAGCTTTCCCTTTTTGTCCTCGTGTTTCCACGGGGACACTTTCGGAGTGAGGCGGCTCTTGGGAACCCGTCCCAACCATACGGACTTCCGCCGTTTCCTCATCATCATCCTCATCGTCATTAACTGACACATGGTATACTGAGGCAGAATCAGCATTCCGCTTCTTCCTCATCACATATTTCTTTTTGGTTTTATTTTTCATCATCTGACTCGCCACCTGGCTAGCCAGAGAGGTATCTTTTCCTTTTGGCACCCATCGCTTGGTGCCCCCTGTGTTTTGCTCAGGAGCGGGGATGGGTTCCGGTTGCTTGGGCTTCCAGACCTTCTTCACTTTTCCTTTGGCCTTCATTGAGCGGGCATTGGGTTGGAGTGATGGAAAGGTAAGCCGGTCAAAGACTGAAGGTGGGTGGGCCACAGTCCTTTTTTCTGACGCACTATAGTCCGCGTCTCCCTCTCGGTTGTCTTCGCGATAAGGAAAGCAGAGCCTCTGGTGCGCCGGGAACTTAAGCCTGTCCTTGATGGACGGCTTGTTGGGGTTGGCAGGGATTGAGGTGACGATCCTGCGGGACTTATGGGATCTCTTGACAATCTTGAAGGCCGCATGGATGGCCTCCACTGCCTTGTGTTTTGGGTGGGTCACTTTCTCTGTCTCAGAGACTGGGGCGTACATGGGGAGCTCCCAATCCTCTCTGAGGCGCATCGCCTCGCCTCCCTTTTTGAGCACATGTAGGGGGGCGAAGGTGTTGCTGAGGGACAGATCAGTGATGGTATCGGGTTGTTGGACCAGGTGGAGAGCTTGGGCCCTCGAGATCCTAGTCCTCTTTTCCTTTTTGAGTTTCGGGGCTGTCGCCCCCTTGATGTGGGTGTTTGCCGCCCGACCCTTTTTGGTGTTAAGGGCAGGCTTTCCAGAGACTTTCACCGATGCTTCACCAGCAAGCATCACAGGAGAGATTTGCACGACATCTTGGACGGGCATATAGAGAGTCCCGGTTGCTGCTGCCTTCATGTGGCGAAGACGCTCGCCCTTCACGATTTGACTCTAGGTAAACATGATTCCTGCAATGGAGAGAACTCAGAGTCAATCATTAGTATATTTTTTTTGAATATTATGGACTTAATTCCACCTATACATTTAAACTTTGATTATGCCCTGATGAGAGGAGAAAAATGTCCCACCGGGCGTGCCAGAACCTGTCTCGCACTTTTTTCAGTCCGACCACGGAAGATCAGATAGTCCTCTATGGGGCGAAGAAAATGCGGATCAGATACCCCTCGAGCATCTTGAGACCCGTCGTTACTGCCCATTCCAAACGAGTGAAGGGCACTAATGCGGTTCTAAGTACCTCGAGAGTTGATTGTTTGTCGTAGGTCCTTTTTTTCCAGTAGGCGCAAGCCCCTACTGTTAATTACCTCCGGACTCAGTTACGGACTGAGCTAAGAGCACCTCTAGATCGGGATAATCAAAGTTTAGATGTCATAGGTGGCTGAAGTCCATTTTAAATAAAAAAGGATTGTGTCTTGATAGGGAGTTTCGGGGCGAAAAGCACTGCAGAAGGGCAGCTATTTTAACAAAACCATGCAAACATGAATGATGTGGTTTAATTCTTTAGTCTCACATTTTTAAAATATTTAGGTTGCTTTTACTTTGCTGTGTCAGGCTTAGTACTGTTACAGAGATTTTTGAGTTCGATACTAGGAAACTTGGTATCCTAGTGTTGGAGTTATGTCCTAGAAGTCAATAATTTAATGACTTAATTATTAGTTTATGTTTTGGATGATAATTTATCATCTGTTCCTAGGTTTATTATTGACAGATTATTCAGGTTGAGGATCTGAATTGTAGATCTCTGTGGATCATTCTTTAGAATGACAATAATAAATCTAAACGGTCCATAATCTTGATAATTAACAAGGAACATTAATTATCTTATAAGATTAGTATGCAAGTTAAGTGATGATTAAGTTCTACAAATCATAGGTAAAGAGTTACCAACTTAATTGCATATGTGTATGTTATGGAACATAGCACAGGACTTGACCCATCGAAATAAACATATGGATTGTGTTATGTGTCATTGTTTATTTCGTAATGATTTTGGTTCTAAGTTTGAGATGTTTATCTTTTCCACATGAGGATAGGTTCAATAAATATCGTCTACCGCTGATTCCCGATAAGGGCTGCTATACGGACTTTATTTATGTTCTCTTGAATTGTGCGGGGAAAAGTTAATCATCAAGAAAACCGTATGTCCCTCATTAATTCACTTAGTGAGTGACGATATCTGTTTGGGCCCCTTGATGGAGATAGATTGTTTGCATGCAACTTTATACAATTATCTCTAGATCAAGAAACGTATAATCTGCAAGAATGACACATTCCTATCTTGGATTATACGATGATATCGTGTGACATAAGAATCAAAATAGGGAAATACATTTATTCTCTTATGCAGGATTGAAATATTGTAGCAGTACACTATTTATGCGAATTGGGAGTCATAACGTGTTGCTAGATACCGCTTATGATTATTGGAATTAAATAGCGATTTAATTCCATGTCCAACATAGCATAAATCCTCAAAGGGTCACACAAAATAGAGTTTTAACCAAGACAGTACATTATTTATTTATTCGCAATAGTGCGTATTGCGGAAATATGATAAGTTGATTAATTAATTATATACCGTTATAATTAATTAAGTCAAATGGATCATATAGAAATAAATTAATGTATTAGCTAATCCTAGAATAATTATTAATTGGTTAATAATTATTTTAGTTCAACTCAATTTAATATAAATAGTTATATTAATTTATTGGGCCAATATATATGCATTAAATATATAGCCCGATTAAAGAGCATTTGGAGTAGCTTTTAATTAAATGAATTAGAGGCTTGTTTGAGTGAGTTAAGAGGCCCATTAGAGCCCATAAAGGGGCCGGCCATAGAGACTAGGGTTGAGTGGCAATGTGGTAATTAAAGGATAGGTGGTAGGTAGGATTTGTGCACTATTTAAGGAGGTGCATAGAAGCAAAATCCATCCTTCTCTCTTCCCTAGACCTAGCCGCCACTCCCCTCTCCCTCTCTTTGGCCGCCGGCCTCACCTCCTCTCTCTCTCCATTAGCTCATGAGTTGAGCAATATTCTCTCCACTAATTAAATTGTTAATTAAAGAAGAAGAGAGAATACCATGGATTAGCTTTGTTCTAATCGAATCGCTAGCACGAATCGATTTAGACCTTGGTTAATCTCTAGGTGGACTCGAGGCGCGATTAGGAGGCGAAGGAGAGCACCCCATCGATTCCCATGCCGTAGGATCGAGCCCCGCGAATACGATTTCGCGGGAGGTATAAATTTCCACCTATCTCTTTGTGTTAACTTGGCTTTTGTGCACGATTCGTTGTGTGTGTTGTTTCGATGGCTTAATTAACTTGTAATTAGCATAAAAATCGAAAATTACACATTTACTAACACCTAGATCAATCCTCAATCGTTTGGGGATTTAGAGATTTTAGGATTTCGTTCAAGTCTTGAGTACAGATGCGCTATGCCTTCTCTTGACCGGAACTTCAGCGATAATTCAGAATTAACTCTTCCTTTATTTCAATCTGAATATCAGGAGGGTGTCTCCTTCAAGGCGAAACGCGATGCAGTCTTGAAGGGACGAACTTTTGACTTTTAAGACTTTATGTCACTTTAGACTTTGTGTCTTTGGGTCACTTTTAGGCTTTGTGCCATTTTGACTTTGTGTCACTTTTAGATTTGGTGTCATTTAGACTTTGTGTCATTTAGACTTTGTGTCATTTAGACTTTGTGTCACTTTCGACTTTGTGTCATTTTCGACTTTGTGTCATTTTCAGGTTTGGGCTTTTAATTTTCACTTTAGGATTTTGGACTTTTGAGTTTAGACTTTTGAATTTGCACTCTTGAGTTAGCACTTTTGGATTTTAACTTTTGAGTTTAACTTTTAGTTCTTGACATTTTCGGGTTTGGTTTAAAATTTGAAGTTTTGCTTTTTGGCATTCTGGACTTTGGACTTTTAGTTGTAACTTTTGAGTTTTAGATTTTCGGTGTCTGGTTGAGATTTTGAGTTTGGACTTTTGAGTTTTATCTTCTTGGTGATATGTGTACTTTATTTATTTCAATTTTGTTTGCGGGCTTTACCTATTGCTCAGAATAAGGAATGTCAAGTGTACTTGCTGTCCAGAACATAAGCTATTCAGATGTACCTGCTGTCCAGAACATAATTTGTTCAAATGTACCTGCTGTCCAGAACATAGAATATTCAGAATGATTTTTTTTTTTGCCTTATTTCCTTTTCTTCTCTTTCTCTTTTCTTTTTTTTTTAACCATATGAATATAATTTTATCATTATTATTATTATTATGATTATATTATTATTATTATTTTTTTTTATTTATGGTTATCCCTTTAATTTTTAAAAATATTTTGTGCTTTGGTGTTTTAGCATAACATGACACATCAAAATGTTCCTCATATTTTTCTTGACATTTTGATATTCTACGAGAATTTTTCTGATTTTCTGGCTATTTTTAATGTATTTTTGAAGTTTCCTGCGTAGCAGAATTTTCTGATTGGTTGCAACTTGGCTGTTTTGTATTATGTTCGTCAGGGATCCGCTACAGGCTGGACGTCACAGAGGATCTGAGAGATGCTGGGGAGTAGGGTTTGATCAAGTCGCTTGGTTCGCGTTCGCGCCTGTGCGCCGAGCGAGTCGAGGCTGGATCTGGATTCGACCCGTAGACTTCGCTTGGCGGTGTTGCTGCCTGGGTGCGCCAGGCTTATGTAACGTTCTAACCCATCTCCCTCCATCTTTTGGTCGGATTTCTAACATCTTTCCGTTTGACTGGACGCCTCCATTGGTGTTGTCAACGAAGGATTCTGGCGCCCGTAGTGCCTGCGGCCAGGTTGGTTGGTGTCATGAGGGCTTCGTGATATTGCTCCGGCTGTCCCTTGAAGTCACGTTGGCCAATTCAGAGGGCTATGGCCTTGGCTTGCTTTGGACCCGCAGTCATGATAGATGGCAACTGATTGATAAGGAGCTGTGGTGAATTGTTTTGACGGAGGCGTCATGAAACATCTCTTGGGCATCATGGAGTCACCTGCTCATTCAATTTCATCCTGAACTTCCTAATTTGAGATAACATGTTTTGGCTTTCTCTTGGTCTGACAAGGTTGAAAACCAAAATACAGTTTGGTATGTAACTTATCCCCCAACATATATATTTCTTTAACATTTCATCATGCTTTTGTTTATTATTTTGAACTAAGTGTCGGACGTTCACAGATTGGACATTTAATCTTTACATCCATTTTTCTCAATCATGTATGACTTGTAACTTGGAGTTCAGGTCTTGCCCATCCAGCTGGTCAGAATCAAACTTGGGTTGTTGTTGGCTACTTCATTAGTTCAGGTCCATATGTGTGAAGCCATTTTATTTACTCTCGACCCCTGACATTCTGTTATTTTTTTGCAAGACCTCAAGCAGTTTTTTTTTTTTACTGTAACACATATTCAAAGAGTTTAGACAACAATACCCCTATGGATATATGAATTATAAGACTTATTCATTGTTTTCTCTATTTGATATACTATATATTTCTCCCCCTTTTTTTTTACTGGAAATAGATGAGGTGATATCTTTGTTCTTTGTTGTTTTGCAAACATGTTTATATTATATTGTCATATGTATTTTTTTACTTTAATGCATATTACCATTACTGCTGCTTGACTCAAGATCTTTTTACCATATGATGAGATAAATCTGAAAATGCATATGCTAGGGGCATTTTTTTTTACTACCTCTTTTTCATGTGTGTTGAGGGCATGCTTGCCTAATATGCTTCCCCCCCCTTTTTTTTTAAAAAAAGTAAAAAAGGAAAAAAGAACATAGCCTTTACTGAGATAAACTCTGGCAGCATATCCATAATTGATTCTTTTGTTGTTTTTTTTTTTAAAAGATAGAGTTTATTCATTGCATGTTAAAAGCCTTTTCCTCACTCTGAACATTACTTATTTGCACATATACCCTTGACCTTTTGTTTTATTACACTTTACTAGATTTGACTTTCCTTACTGCTTGTTTTCATACATGAGACTTGTTAGAACTAATGCTAACCATAATAGAACACAGCTAAATGCATGAGTGTGCGCTCTCAGGCAAGCACCCCTCATGCATTAAGCCATATCACTTCATGAAACTTCATATTTCAACATTTTTTATTGACATAGGCTTTACATGTAATTCTTGGAATAACATATTTTTGATGTTGAGACACAATTAAATACATGAGTGTGCGCTCTCAGGCAAGCACCCCCCATGCATAGAACTATGTCTCCCCTTGGAATCTTATATTTTCTTTAGCATTTTTTATATTAAAGGATCCATTAACACGGACAAGTGTGCGCTCTCTGGCAAGCACCCCTTGTCCATGCCTCTGGACCCTAGAACAGTGTGAGCAAACAATTTACATGAGGACTCTTATGCAATCCATACTTGTCTTTGAAGAAAAATGAAAGAAAAAAAAAACAGGAAAGCACAAAGGCTGGAAGTAGAATATCAAGGAGTAAGGGTTTTGAAGATAAAACTGATATATTGAACACAGTGGTTTTCCTACCTTTCCTTGAAAATTACTTCTACTCGATTACAGAAAGTGTAATTAAAATTTTTAGCAGAGTTTTGGCTTGCTCTCCTCTCCTCCTCTTTTTTTTCTTGCCAATGGTCTCCTTTTATAGGCAATTGCTAGGGTTTCTCCTTTGATCTTTACTGCCATGTGGCATCTTCTTAGGGCTTATGTGCTTGATGAAGGGTATGGATGTTGCCGTGCCTCCTTGCCATGCCAATTTGAAGTTAGTCTCACCTTTACTTTGTACAACCCATGTATACTGTCCAATGATCAATTGACATGTCATAATTGATGGACAGATTCTCTCAATTTTACTTCCCTCTTTATGTTTACCTGGCTTGAGATGACATGTGGCCTCCTGCTATTTGTTGCTTAAGGGGGTAAACATGAAATTTCTACTTTCTTTCACCAATTGGAGTACTTGGGAGAGGAATCATGTATGTATTGGCGCCAGATGGTGTGTTGTCCCTCATCCATTGATCTATAGGTTGATGAGTGGTTATGATTCTCATAGAGGGGGATCCCTTTTAATGCATAGCTATGACTATAGGGTTGTAGGTCTGGCGCATCAACAGGCCACTATTCATCCTCTCCATTTGTTCTTTTTATCAACTTTTCATGGTAATTATTAACATATCAGCTTGTTATCTGTGCTGAGGTGCCATTGCCAGTTGGGTCCCTCAGGCAACTGCCTTCTAGCATTTCCATTTTCAATTTTCTCCTCTTTTCTTTTTACATTTCATAGTTATTTTTTCTGGTGTTTAATGTTTACATTCTTTTATTTATTGAATTTTTGTTCCAATTTGCTATTGCATTTCTCATCAATTTCATTTCCAACTGGGTTGCATTCCTCTTTTCTTCTTTGATCAGCAACTGTCACTCAGGGATATTCCAGGGGCAATATGGGCATGCATATTTCTCAAATTCCTTTACTGCTCATTTCATTCCTTTGTCTTTTTCCCTCAAATGGCTGATTTGCCCATGGTCAAAAGGAGGTCACGCATGACTCACTCATTCCCCAGGTATGTTGTGATGCACTTTATACATTACATGTGTTGAGGAGCATACAATTTGATCTCAGGCCATCCATTCATGCTTATCCTTATCCTGTGATGGATGCAAACGGTTAGATGATTTACTTTTCCTATTAGGTATGCTCCCTCTTATGCATTCCATCTACGCATGATATAGGCGAATTAATGATTGTACTACTGCAGTGACAGCATGGGAGTATCTCAGCGTTTGTTTTAAATCCATCACACATCTGACGGTCTCGATTGAGGCGGTGAGTTTACCACTTGTCATCATGTTTCCTGGCGCCAAGGACGGTCGCAGGTCTAGCTTCTCTTTTTCAGATTATAGGCTGCAGGAGGTAGCATCCTTTCTCCATTCGAGCCCTTAACTAATTTCACCAAATACTTTACACAGAATGTCTCCAGTTACATCAACTCTTGCCTTAGTCATTTCGCCTATTTACTCCTTTCTCCTGACTGTGCTTCATACCAGTTCCTCCTCATCCCCTCCTTTTCAATTCAAAGCGTATTTTGAAATCCCTTGAGCTCAGCACCCTTTCGGCGGAACAGTCGTGGTGAGGGACAGCATCGTCTACTCCTCTTGCCAAATTAGCTTTTAATAACTCATCCAAACGTCGCCCCAAGCTCACCAGGGACTTCAGCAGGTGGGCTACTCTGCCAATTTCTAGCAATTTGATACAATTTCGCACTTTTTATCCTTGGCTTCTCATCATTGCTCCTCTTGCATCATTTCTTTCCAGCGCCTCTACCCCGCCGCCTTTGATATCGTCGGAGTCGTGGAGTCATCGCCAATTCACTGGTGAGCCTGATTGGAGTTGAGGCGACGTGAATCGGCGGCACAGTCTCTTCCCACGCCGGCGCACGGGGCTTGTCAGAGGTAGTACTGTTCCATCCATCCTTTTCTTTTTTTTTGTTTAAAACAGAAATGTGTGGGACCCACTGTATCGGCCAATCAGAAAATTGCATTCGAAATTTTGAACTTAGGTTGCGATCTGTCCGTTGATTTTGGATAATATTTCAAGGATTTATCGTGGCCGTTGGATTGATGGGAATTTCCTTAATCGAATTGGGCCAGTGTATAACTCAGATGGGCTTCAATCTTGGCCCAAAACAGATTTTGTTATTTTCTTAAAAGCCCATTCGTCATCATCCTTGCTTTGTTTCTGGTGGGGTTCCTCTCCATTTATTTCAGAAATGGAGTTGTCCATATGACTGAATTTTGAGGATAATTGAGCTGCTTTATTCCTAGAAAAGTTGTTTGGTGCCCTTCCATAGGTCAATTTGACATGAAATTTTGCATGGTTTCTCATAAAAATATGGAGAACTTAGTTGCCACAAATTTTCCATTTTTAGGACTCCGGTAATTAATTATAAGGATATCACAGGCGCATAATGGCATTCCTCGTAATTAATTAATTTACTGTCCATTTTTAAGAATTTCTGTGTTTCCCTTTCATGCGGTATGACCAATTATCTGGGCTATTTTGTTGAGGAATTTCGATTATATGGTTTTGGATTTTGGTGATAAGATAGGAAATTGTTTAGGATTTTATACAGCGGAATTTAGAGGCAAACAATAACATAGATAATTTTATTAATTCCTAAGACAATTCAACCCTAATTCTTGTCCTCTTCCTTAACCTCCTTATTCTTCTTGTCCTCCTCCTTATTCTCACTGGATCCCTCATCTATTTCAACTCCCATACTAAAATCAGGGCTCCTTTCACAGCGTGGAGGGAGACGACGTACAGCCGAGACGGCCCTTCAAATTTATACACATTAGTCCCTAAAATTTTGCTTTATGCACCATAGCAACAAACAGCCCAATATCATCCCCAAACACAGCCCCCAAACAGTTCAAATTTATGCACATTAGTCCATAAAATTGTGATTTATGCACCACAGCCCCATATCAACTCCAAAACAGTTCAAATTGTGCATTTCAGTCCAAAATAAAACAGTTCAAATTATGCAAAATAGTCCCTAATTTAAACAGTTCAAATTTTGAGAGAAAAAAGAGAGGGATTACTTGAGAGTTGGGAGTTGAGAGTTGCTGGCTGGCTGTCACAGCTGAGAGAGCGAGAAAGGGATTGCTAACAGAGAAACAGTGAAAGGGAGTCAGTGAGAGAGAGAGAGAGGAGACAGAGAGGGAAAGAAAGAGGAGACGAGGGAGGGAGAGGGGTTTACCTTCGAGAGAGAGATGGGAGTTGCTGGCTGTAGGAGTTGAGAGAGTGGCAGAGAGAGAGGGATCGAAACTGCACAACAAAGAGAGACAGAGAATGAGAGGGACTCAGAGAGAGCGAGGGAGTGAGAGGGGGAAGGAGGGGAGAGGGATTACCTTTTACGAGAGAGGGCCGCCGAGAGGGAGTCAGAGAGGGAGGCTAGGATCAGAGAGGGAGTCAGAGAGGCGCCGAGAGAGCTGAGTGTTTCTGTCGAGAGCTAGGGTTTTAAGAAAGAGGCGAGATCGAGAAAGGAAAGAAGTGACGGACAGACGGCAGGCTGGGATAATAATATAAAGGGTTTGAACCTTCTGTAACGGTTATTAGCTAATAACCGTTACAGAAGAGCCTAATCTGTAACGGTTATTAGCTAATAACCGTTACAGAAGGTCAAACGTTTTTACTAATAACCTTCTGTAACGGTTATTAGTTAATAACCGTTACAGATTAGGCTCTTCTGTAACGGTTATTAGTTAATAACTGTTACAAATTAGGCCCTTCTGTAACGGTTATTAGATAATAACCGTTACAGATTAGTTTAATTTCATTTTTTTTTTAACTTTAAAGTTTGTGTCTGTTTTAATTTCATTTAGTACTGATATTTTCAGTGTTGGTTTATCCATGCATGTTATTAAGTGTTTTGACTGAATTTAATTTTTGTGTTGGTTACACATGAATTTAATTTTGTTTTACATTTTTTCTAACAAAATAAAATTACAATTTAGAAAATTAACCAAAAATAAAAATACATTAGCTCCTTGTTAACAAAATATTTCACCAATTAATGACCTGCAAAAAATAAAAATAAAATTATTAACTTAACAATTTAGCATATCTATGTTAAGTTTAATTTATATTAGCACATAACAGTTTTTTAAACTCACATGTGATTATGTAGCTACTTTCTTTTTTTTTCCTTCGTGTGTCGACCCACACACCTTCGGTGTTATCTGTACGCCTACAACTGATCGATACTGGCTGAGATGTATCGTCGATACCGATAGAAAAAGGAGGTATTTCCTCGAAGTGGTCATATGCTTCTTCATCTACGACATCACCAACACCGACAATACGTATTTTTCCTGAAAGTGGCAAGTAATAAATAAGATGAACATTTGTACTCAATAAGGTGAATATTTGTACTTAAATAAGATGAACATTTACCTTGAAGCACAACATGTCTTTTCTTATCTGCCGGATCTTGAATGTAAAAAACTTGCATTGCTTGCTTATTTGCAAGTATAAAGGGATCGTCTCGATAAGCCCTTTTATTGAAGTCAACAGTTATAAATCCCATCTTGTCTTTTTTAACTCCACCGTGACCGTTGTCGATCCATGCACACTTGAATAAGGGTATCTTAAATTTCAGGTAATCTAGTTCCCAAATCTCCTCGATCCACCCATAATAAGTAGCCGACCTAACATTATCACTAGATAAAGCTACAACAGTGACTCCACTATTTTGCACAACACTTTTACCATCCTGTTTCCTTGTGTACCAGGTAAATCCATTCAAGTCATACCCTTGGTATGTCTCGACCACGGCATCAGGACGTCTTGATAACCATTTCACGGTTTCATCGACCTCTGTTCCTTCTTTCAACTGGGACTGTACTTTATCTTCTAGCCATTGGACAAATTTTATTTCATGCTCTATGGTAATCAAGTTTTCGGTGTAAGAAGGGTATTGTTCACGTAACTCGATTAGATGTTCATTGATGTAAGGCGCCACAATAGCAAGATGTTGGAGAACTTTCATATGTGCTTTGGTTCTCATTGCAAGATCCGGTATATGAGTACTAGCTCCAATTGTACCTGAAAGGTGAACATTTGTGCTAAATAAGGTGAACAAATATTGTGCTTTAAGTGAACATTTGTGCTAAATAAGGTGAACAAATGTGCTAAATTAGGTGAACATTTGTGCTAAATAAGGTGAACATTTGTGCTAAATTAGGTGAACAAATATTGTGTTTTAAGTGAACATTTGTGCTAAATAAGGTGAACAAATGTGCTAAATTAGGTGAACATTTGTGCTAAATAAGGTGAACAAATATTGTGCTTTAAATGAACATTTGTGCTAAATAAGGTGAACATTGGAAGTTAATGTATAACCTTTTCCTTCAAGTCTACCCTCATGTCGAGACTTTGGAAGACCGATTGGTTGTACATCCTGCAAATAATCGGTGTAGTACTCAATAACCTCCTCGGCCACATATCCTTCCACTATGCTTCCTTCTGGTTTAGATCGGCTACAAACAAGCCCCTTCAATTGACCCATGGCTCTTTCGAAAGGATACATGTATCGTAGAAATACAGGACCACACATTTTTATCTCTCTAACTAAATGAATGGTCAAATGCACCATGGAGTCAAAAAACGATGGCGGAAAGTACATTTCCAGCTCACATAGGGTTAGTACAACACCTTCTTGTAACTTGTCCAAACTATTCGGATCAATCACTTTAGAGCAAATGGAATTAAAGAAAAAACACAATTTAGTGATGGTTTTCCTCACTTCTTCCCTTAGAATTCCTCGAATTGCGACCAGAAGTAACTGGGTCAGTAGGACGTGATAATCATGTGACTTCATACCAAGTAATTTGTTGTCCTTAATAGAAACCTTTCTTGATATATTCGAGGAATAACCAGTAGGAACCTTAATAGATTTCAGGCATTCTAATAAGCTTTTTTTCTCTTGCTTTGATAAATTAAATTGTGCTGCAGGCAGCCAAGTTCGGCTTTTTTCCTTATCTTGTGTCGCTAGTTCTTGCCGGATCCCCATTTCAACCATGTCCTTCCTCGCATTTACGCCATCTTTAGTTTTCCCTTGAATTTCCAACATGCAACCGATCAAAGCTTCACATATGTTCTTTATTATGTGCATCACATCTAAGCAATGCCTAATCTCCAAACTCTGCCAATATTCAAGATTCCAGAATATAGACTTCTTCTTCCATATCCCCTTGGGTATCTCATTTGCAAATTTCTTACCAAATTTTACATTAATGTCCTTCACCTGTCGATGAACCGGATAACGGTATTGGGGCCTTGTCTTTTTCTACAGTACCGTCGAACCTTTCCTTGTCTCGACGGTAAGGGTGGTTGCGGTTCTTAATAAACCTCCGGTGTCCCAAGTAAACATTTTTTCTGGAGTTTTTCCGGTACACAGAATGGGTGTTTTCCATGCAAATAGGACACGCTTTCGCTCCTTTATTCCTATACCCTGACAGGTTTCTGTATGCAGGAAAATCATTAATTGTGCAAAATATCATGGCACGGAGGTTAAACTCACTTCTAGAGTGTGCATCATATATTTTCACTCCATTCTGCCACAATTCACCAAGGTCATCTATTAATGGAGCCAAGTACACATCTATATCATTACCTGGTTGCTTGGGACCAGAAATCAACAAGGGCATCATCATGTATCTCCTTTTCATGCATAGCCAGGGAAGAAGATTGTAAATACACAACAAGACCGGCCACGTAGTCTGCCGGCTACTCATGTTGCCGTAAGGATTCATCCCGTCTGTACATAAACCCAATCTCAAATTTCTAGGTTCACTGCCGAAATCTTCAAATTCCCTATCTATATTTATCCAATCTGGAGAGTCTGCTGGGTGTCTGAGCATGCCATCGCCTTTTTTCCTGCAGTCTGCGTGCCATCTTAACAATTTGGCATCCTTCGCGTTAGAGAAAAGCCGTTGGAATCTTGGTATTATTGGTAGATAAAACACCACTTTTGCAGCTGGTCCCTTACTACCTTCATCTTCAATTTGATCGTCCCTCGGTTTATACCGTGACGCATTACACTTTGGACATTTATGCAAGTCTCCGTACTCATTCCGGAATAATATGCAGTCATTTGGACATGCATGAATTCTCTCAACTCCAATTTTTAAAGGACATAACATATTTTTAGCCTTATAAATTGAATCTGGCAACTGGTTATCTTTTGGAGGAAATTCTTTATGTAATAGTTTGAGCAAAGATGTGAAACTTGCATCACTCCATCCATTTTTGGCTTTAAGATTGAACAGTTTGAAAACAGCATTAAGTTTTGACAATTCACAACCAGGATATAAAGCTATTTTATCTTCTTCACGTAACATACCAAAAATTTCAACATTATCAACAAAATTTTCATCCACATTGTTCAAAATTTCATCTAAATCGGCATTAAATTCTGAGTTATCTACATTTCTATCATCATCTACATTCTCATCATCAAATACATTGACATCATCAATTTCATCATCCAATGATACATTTTCTTCCTCATACACAGAATCCAATACATTTGTGCTAGTACTATCCCCCCCATTCTCTCCATGGAGTGTCCACCGACTATAATCCGGTTGAAATCCATTTATAATCAAATGAGCCTTCACTTCTTCAAAATTAGACCACTTCAACAAATTCTGACAAACACGACAAGGACAATACATTTTATCATCTTCTTTCATTTTCCAATTCTCTTTAGCACAAACCATAAATTCTTCAAGTCCTCTCAAAAATGTAGACGAGCATCGATTACTTGAGTACATCCACGTCCGATTCATCTGAACAATAAAATTTATGCAAATTATTAGGGTTTCGGACCAATTTGTCATATTAGGTTTTCGGACCGGTCACCATCCTAGCCCGCTCTTTGGATACTCTGTCTCATTAGCGAGCGTACGTTAGATGCAATGTGCTATCTGAGAAAAATTCGGCAGCATTTCCCCTTATGTTCCCTGAATACGCCAACACACGATTGCTCGTGCGTACGTATCCGTGGGAACACAAGGGAAATGCCGTCGAATTTTTCTCAGACAACACATTGCATCTAACGTACAACTCGCTGTCTTAAATGAGACAGATCGTATCCAAAGAGCAGTACTCCCGACCGGGAGTACTATCCGAGATTAATCCATTAGGGATTAATCTCGGACGGGCAATGACCTAAATTCAGTTGAGTTCCGGTATTTGGTTCCTATATGACAATACAAAATCCATGCCTATATATATATGCAAATTATTAACCAAATGCAAATAATTTAAAAAAAGAGAAGTTCATGAAAATATATACTTTCAATCGTGTGACTTCCGATCCGTTGAATCGTGCGACTTATCCGGCCGATGTAAGATCTTCTCCTATTTAATGAGATCTTAAAATATATAAAAAAAAACAAAAATAACCATGAATTAATGAAAAAATCGAAATAAATAAGAAAAAAATGTAAAAATAAAAAATACCGTTCAAAATTAATTTTTTTTACCTTAAATCTGCTCTCTTTCTAATTATTATTTTTTCAGAATTTTGAGAAAATTTTTGCTATTTTTTTGGAGTGAAGTAGGACACCACAAATTCGCAATAAATGAGAAGATCAGAAAAGAGTTAAGTGATGCGGCGCTAGCTGTGAGTTTGTTGGGATGGGAAAGAAGACCTTCAAATACAGAACTATTCTGTAACGGTTATTAAAAAATAACCGTTACAGAATCATAAAAAAATATAAAAAAAGCCGTTTACAGAATCATAAAAAAATTAATAAAATTCGTCCCATATCAGTAACGGTTATTAGAAAATAACCGTTACAGAATCATTAAAAAAAAAACGTTAACCTACTATAACGATTATTAGTAAATAACCGTTACAGAAGATGGTTGATATTAATATATTTCTTTTTTCTTTTCTGCAACGGTTGTTGGATAATAATCGTTACAGAATATAAGAAATCTGTAACGGTTATTATCCAACAACCGTTACAGAAGGTTGATGCATTTTTTTCCCTGACCATGACGGAAATGTTATTACGGTTGTTTCATAATAACCGTTACAGATTTGTGGCGCCAATTTTCCCGCCTAATGCCTCACTATTCTGTAACGGTTATTTCAAAAACCGTTACAGAAATGCGGTTACAGAAGGTCCTTTTTCCCGTAGTGATAGTAAAACCATATGGTCATATTGGCAACTTCATATCTAATATCAATCCGATCAAACGATTAAAACTGGCCCATAAAATCAAATCGTTAAATAAAAAGCTCGATACCATAGTCCGTAGCAGCTAAAAGAGAAAAGTTTCATTTGCAAAGTACGGTTGTGGGGTCTAGAGAAGAAGCGTATTTTAAGAATCGGGAGACATTTTTTGAAAATCGGAAGACACATTCTAAGGTTGATGAAGATAATATTTGTGGGAGAGAGACTGAGCTAGAAGATATTTTTTTTTGAAGAAAAATAAGGGTCAATCCCTTATCTTTTATAAATTAACAAAAGAGTTTGATACAAAAATAAAAATCCAAGGAGAAGCCAAAAACTTTAGCAAGAAGCTAAAGCAAGAGCAACTAAACCCTATCAAAAAAGAAAAAAATAAAATAATAATAATAAAAATAAAAAAGGAAATAAAAAGAAACTATGCGCAGCAAGAAAGAATTAAAAAGACTTGGTGAAGAAACTCCAATCAGAGAGAACTTCTTGAAGTAAATCAGATTGGCTTTTGCAGACATCAGTGAAGATCCTAGAGCATCTTTCTCTCCAGATGACAAAAAAGAAAATTGCAAAAAGATCCTTGATAGTTCTCTTAATAGCAGAACTAAGTAAAATTTCCAAGTGAGAAGTGGGAGTCGCTGAAGAGGAAGTAGAAATTGCTTGCACAACTAATGAATTGGCGAGAAGTAATGCCTTGAGACTCTGGTAGAAAGTACAGTGATTGAATAAGTGAAGAACTGACTCACAGTCCATGAGGCAAAGGCAACATCTATTAGGCAAACTCCATCCCCTTTTCTGGAGGTTATCAAGCGTAGCAATTCTGTCTTGAAACATCAACCAAAGGAATACCTTAAATCTTGGAGGAATTTTGAACTTCCAGATAGGAGGTAGAGAAGATGTATGTAGAGGATGAGAAGAAATAAGTTTGTAGAGGGATTGAGTGGAGAAAGTATGAGAAGAAGAAGTTAGTCTCCAAACAGGCAAATCAATACCCGTACCTGGCAATTGATGCAAAGGGCTACGGATCAAAAGAAGAAGAGAATGTAGTTGGGTTAAAGCTATTTGGGAGTTTAGTAAGAGTGGGGAAAAGAATGTGAGAGGATTGTTGATCCCAAGGGAGAAATGAAAAACAGAAATGTTCTTATTTAAGACAAAGGAGAATAACTGAGGAAAATTAAACTGGAGTATGTTACCTATCCAATTGTGCTGCCAAAAAAGAACATTTTTCCCAGCATCAATTTGAAAGGATAGTCCCACAGAAAGAGGCTGGTGGAAATTTTTGAGAATACCAGAAAGAGTGCTATTCAGAGGATAAAGAGAAAGGGTTGAAGACTGTAAAGGTAGAACTAGAGATTTCCAGAGAGAATCAGCAGGGTTTGACCATTTCCATAACCACTTGGAGAGCAAAGCTTGATTGAAGGTCTGTAAATTCAAAATCTCCAAACCCCCAACAGATTTAGGCTTAGTCACTTTATCCCAAGAGACCAAAATGAGCTTTTTTCTGACCAGAGAACTGAACACCATGCTATAAAAAGGACCTTCTGATTGTATCAATTCTTTTAATTACCCAGGAAGGTAATTTGAAGACTGACATAAAGTAAACTGGTAAAGAAGAAAGACAAGAGTTGATCAGTACCAGTCTACCAGCAATTGAAAGAAGTGAAGCAGACCATCCTTGCAATCTGTTTTTGAAACTTGAGCATGAGAGGTTGAAAATCTGCTCTGGTAAGAGGCTTAGGAGAGAGCGGCAGGCCAAGATAAATGATAGGAAAAGAAGAGACCTTGCAGTTGAGAATGGAAGCAAGCAGATGAGTAGTGGCATCAGAGCAATGAAGGGTGAGTAAATCAGATTTGTGAGAGTTGAGAAACAGCCCAGAAACAAGACCAAAAACAATGAAAATGAACTTAATAAAAACAGCTTGCCTGACACCAGGTTTGAAAAACAAGATAGCATCATCAGCATAGAAAAGGTTGGAATACATTCTGGCGATTGGGACTGGCAGTGCACCCAAAGCAGTGAGCCTAGCAAGCCATATGGAAAGGAAGTCAAAAGCCAAGATGAATAAGTAAGGAGATAAGGAATCACCTTGTCTTACCCCTCTTCTCAGAGTAATTGGCTTCCCTGCTACTCCATTGAGGATGACTCTAGAGGAACCTTTGAGAACACAACCCAATACAGTGTTGATGAAAAGCAAAGGAAAGCCTAGAGCAGTGAGAATTTTGCTGAGGAAGTTCCAACTCAAAGTGTCAAAAGCCTTGTGAATATCAGCTTTAAAAAAGGCTAAGGGGATCTTGGACTTGTTAGCAAGGTGAAGTACCTCTTGAGCATAGACAAAGTTTTCAGTAATTGCCCTTCCTTGCAAAAAACCTGTTTGATTCTGAGTGATGCAGTGTGACAGTAAGGGTGTGACTCTAGAAGTTAGAATCTTGGAGAATATCTTCTGGATGGAGTGGATAATACTAATGGGTCTGAAATCTGCAGTAGTAATGGGGTTGTCGGTTTTGGGGATTAGTGCAATAATTGAGGTATTAAGGGGGTAAAGAGAGGCAGAAGAGATAGCATAGTTCAAGGTTGAAGTTATTTCAGGTGCTAATTCAGAGCAGAAGGCATTGAAAAAGTCCCCTGTGAAGCCATCTGGGCCAGGAGATCTGTTATTCGGCCAGGAGGTAATGGCAGCAACAACTTCTTCCTGAGTGATGGGGGAGATAAGGCCAGAAAAGTCAGCCAAGGAGTTAGAGGGGTATAAGCAGCTAACTTCAAAATCCGGAGTTGCAGCTGAAGTAGTACCCATAAGAGAGCAATAAAAGTAAAAAAAAGCTCTTCCTTTTGACTTTTGATCAGTAACAGTGACTCCATTCAATTCCAGCTTTTGGATGTAGTTCCTTCTCTTGTTACTAGAAGCTTTTGCATGAAAAAAAGCAGAATTCAAATCTCCCTCCAGTTTCCATTTGAAAGAGGATCTTTGTTTCCAGATTGATTCTTCAAGAACTGCTAGCTCTGTCAACCTTCTCTTGAGTAAGCATTTCAAAAAAATTTCAATAGGAGTCAACAATCTAGATTCCATGACCCTGTCACATCTTGCAAGGAAAGAAGTGATGATAAGTGACTGTCTTCTGACTGAAGATATTCTCCCTTTTGACCAAAGCTTTATTTCTTTAGAGAGATTAACAAGCTTGTCATTAAGTTGCTGAGGTGTAGTTGCTGGTGGAAGAGAGAACCAGAAATTAAGAACCAGATCAGAGAACTCAGGGATTTTGAGACAAAAATTTTCAAATCTAAAAAGATTTGAAGGTCTTAATCTTCATTTGATAACACAAAGTAAAGGAGAATGATCAGAAGAAGTATTTGCTAAAGCCACTTGACTGACAGTGGGGAAAAGTTGAGAAAGAGGGAGATTAATAAAAAACCTGTCAAGTCTAGCCAAAGTTGGCAAGGCCCTATTATTTGTCCAAGTGAATCTTCTATCAGAGAGTTCCAGATCCAAGAGGTTAAGTGCATTAATGGCATTAGAAAAGGACTGCATTTCACTGGTTGAATGTGAAAAGCCAGTAGATTCCTGATTAGCTAGAAGATATTATAAGTCAATTAAAGCAGATTGATGCGAACAAAAATATTTCCATCATTTCAATTGTTGGATTAGGTGGAGTGAGAAAGACAACCCTCGCACAATTAGTATATAATAATGATGACGAGTTAAAAGATTATTTTGAACATAAAATGTGGGTTTATGTATCTCAAGAATTTAAAATAACAAGAATTGTGACAGCTATGATTGAATCAATATCCCAAAAAAAATGTGATCTCGAGTTTTTGAATACCCTTGTTGAAAATATCACTGGACAATTAAAAGGAAAGAGGTTCCTACTCATCTTAGATGATATTTGGAATGAGAATCAAGTAGTTTGGGAGGAATTAGAAATTGTTTTAAAATGTGGTGCACCAGGGAGTAAAATCATCGCAACAACACGATCTCTGGGAGTTTCAAAAGTGATGAAATCCACCTATATCTGTAATTTGAATGGCTTATCAGAAGAAATGTCATGGAATTTGTTTAAAAAAAGAGCCTTTAGTAGATATGAAGAGGAATTGAATTCTCAGATTCTAGAAATTGTGAAAGAAATAGTGAAAAAAATGTGGGGGAGTTCCACTAGCGTTGAAAACACTAGGGAGCACTATGCACAATAAGAGTGTTGAAAAATGGAAAGCTATAAGAAATAGTGAAATTTGGAAGTCAAATAACGAAGTTATGGCATCTCTAGAGTTGAGCTATATGAATTTGTCATTTGAGTTGAAGGAATGCTTTGCATATTGTTCTATCTTCCCAAAGGGCCATCTCATATACAAAGAAGAGCTTATTGGTCAATGGATGGCTAATGGCTTAGTTTCCTTTACAAGAAGTATCGGGGGGGGGGGGGGGGTATGGAGGATGATCTAGGAAATGAATACTTTGAACAACTAGTACAAGTATCTTTCCTCCAAAATGTACATGAAAAAGCTTATTCTACAAAAGTGACATGCAATATGCATGACATGGTACATGATCTAGCTCAGTCTATATCTGATCAAAGAATTTTACTCATCAATGATGCAGACAAAGCTATACATAAAGATAATAGAAAGGTAAATCCAACTAAAATTAAAAAGATGCATGCACTCTACATTAGTGGTGGCGATTCCAATGTGATTAGCATGGTTTCTAAAGAGAAAACTTGCGTTCACTTTTATTGGAAAAGATAGCAGTGGTTGGTACATTACCTATCAGTATCACTAAACCAATTCATTTGAGGTATATTTGCATTTCGAATTGTGAGTTTACAGTAATTCCAAATAATATAGGTGCCTTATGGAGTTTGCAGGCATTACATCTGCAGGGTTGTAACATGATTACATATTTACCAGAAACTATTGGCAATATTATTTACCTAAGAACCCTCAAACTTAACATCAATATGCTTAAACATTTACCAGAATCAATTGGCAATCTAGATAAGTTGTGTTTTTTGGATTTGGATGGATGCGTGAGCCTCGAGAAAGTTCCTGAGTCAATTGGTAACCTTATCAATCTTGAGAGACTTGATTTGCAATGTTGCAAAAATCTCAAATGTTTACCGGAATCAATTGGCAATCTAGATAAATTGTGTTTTCTGAATTTCCAAAGCTGCGAGAGGCTCGAGAAAGTTCTTGAGTCAATTGGTAAGCTTATGAATCTTGAGAGATTTGATTTGCAATGGTGCGTAAATCTCAAATGTTTACCTGAATCAATTGGCAATCTAAGTAAATTATGTTTTCTAAATTTAGACCACTGCAAGAGGCTCGAGAAAGTTCCCGAGTCAATTGGTAACCTTAACAATCTTGAGAGACTTGATTTACAATGGTGCTTAAATCTCAAATGTTTACCGGAATCAATTGGCAATCTAGATAAATTGTGTTCTTTGAATTTATATGAATGCAACAGCCTCGAGAAAGTTTCTGACTCAATTGGTAATCTTATCAATCTTGAGAGTCTTGATTTGTCATGGTGCAAAAATCTGAAATGTTTACCTGAATCAATTGGCAATCTAGATAAATTGTGTTCTCTTAATTTAGATGGATGCTACAGCCTTGAGAAGTTCCTAAGTCAATTGGTAACCTTATCAATCTTGAGAGGATTAATTTGAAACATTGCAAAAATCTCAAATGTTTACCGGAGTCAATTGGCAATCTAGATAAATTGTGTTCTGTGCATTTAGATGGATGCATCAACCTCGAGAAAGTTCCTGAGTCAATTGGTAACCTTATCAATCTTGAGAGACTTGATTTGTCATGGTGTGAAAATCTCAAACGTTTACCGAAATCAATTGGCAATCTAGATAAATTGTGTTCTTTGAATTTAGATGGATGCAACAGCCTCGAGAAAGTTCCTAAGTCAATTGGGAACCTTATCAATCTTGAGAGCCTTAGTTTGCAATGGTGTAAAAATCTCAAATGTTTACCAGAATCAATTGGCTATCTAGATAAATTGTGTTCTCTGAATTTATATGAATGCTACAGTCTCGAGAAAGTTCATGAGTCAATTGGTTACCTTATCAATCTTGAGAGCCTTGATTTGAAATGTTGCGAAAATCTCAAATGTTTACCGGAATCAATTGGCAATTTAGATAAATTGTGTTTTTTGAATTTACAAAGCTGCAAGAGGCTCGAGAAAGTTCCTGAGTCAATTGGTTACCTTATCAATCTTGAGAGCCTTGATTTGAAATGTTGCGAAAATCTCAAATGTTTACCGGAATCAATTGGCAATCTTGATAAATTGTGTTTTTTGAATTTACAAAGCTGCAAGAGGCTCGAGAAAGTTCCTGAGTCAATTGGTAACTTTATCAATCTTGAGAGACTTGATTTGCAATGGTGCGAAAATCTCAAATGTTTACCAGAATCAATTGGCAATCTAGATAAATTGTGTTCTCTGAATTTATATGGATGTGAGAGCCTCGAGAAAGTTCCTGAGTCAATTGGTAATCTTATCAATCTTAAGAGCCTTGAATTGTTATGGCACAGAAATCTCAACTGTTTACCAGAATCTATTAGCAATCTAGCGAATCTCCGTGTTTTGGCATGAGATACAAACTACCTCAGCACAATTCCTAAAAGTATCTTTAACCTTACCAAACTTTCTTATATGAACCTTGATCATTTCCAAAAATTTTACTGTATGCCTCCTGGTATTAGTAAAATAAATGGTCCAGATATTGAAGGTTTGAGCTTTTTTTCTAGAGTAAAAGAAAATGAACTTGCCAGTATTTCAGAGCTAGAACATCTTATTATAAGAGGTCACCTTAAAAATCTATGAATTGCAAAATTTAAACGACCCAGGAGAAGCTACTCAGGCAAACTTGAAGATGAAAAATCTAAATGGCCTGGCACTGAGTTGGAACCCTGATGCTTTATTGAATGATTGTATTGAATGCTCGTTGCCTGTGCTGGAAGCCCTTCAACCACCCTCAAGCATCAAGAGCTTGAAATTAAAGGGTTATCCAGGAGAACAATATCCAAATTGGATGATGCTTTCGGATGAGACAAGAATGACACTATTTCAAAATCTCACTTCTCTGACCCTTTCCCATCTTGAAAGTTGCTCTAGTCTCTCTTCTCTTGCTGAACTGCCTCACTTAGAGTATCTAAATCTAGAAGGGATGCTGAATCTGACAAATTACAGTGGTCATTTTCCTTCACTGGTTGAATTACACCTTAATGAAATGTCTAATCTGGAGGAGGTGACGACAATAAAATTGGATACAAAAAATGTTTACAAGCCAGCCTTTCCTCGCCTATCCAAATTTGTAATAAAGGGCTGCCCAAAAAGTGCAAATACAACCCCATTTCCCTCCATCTGTTGTAAGGCTAGAATTAGAGGAAAGCAACGAGGAGCTGCTGGGAGTAGAATTTTTCAATGGAGAGTCCTCCTCTGAGATTTGTTCACAATCTTTGGGCATTAGAGAGTTAACAATTAGTCACATGTAGGGCTGTATACGAGCCGAGTTCGAGCGAGTTAGCCTCAACTCGAACTCGAACTCGTCACAACTCGAGCCAACTCGTGACTCGACAGCAAAGCAGTTCCGAGCTATTCGAGCTAACTCGAACTCGGCTCATTTTAACTCGAGTCAACTCGTGACTCGGCAATGAACTCGTGAGAATATTTTGAGGTACTAGTCACCTTAGAATTTTGCTCGAAAATAGAAAAAGAGGAGTAGTCATGAGGGTGTAAGGGAGGGAAAAAAGTTTGAAGACTTGGGGACTAGAGTTAGTGAACGAGTTATTGGGCTGCAAATCAACAAAATTGTTGGGCTGTATATTAATATGATAACATTTTATTTTTTTGCAGCATGTATATTCTGACTCGAGTTGGACCGAGTCGAGTTGGGCCCAACTCGAACTCGGCTCGTAAAATTAACGAGTTGGCATAACTCGAGTTGTTAAAACTCGAGTTTTTCTAACTCGAGTTTTCATCGAGCTTTTTTCGAGTCGAGTTCGAGTAACTCACGAGTTACAAGTTTTTTGCTCACCCCTAGTCACATGGAAACACAATTGGTATGGTTAAAACAACTTAGCTCAATCACGAGATTGGAATTTCGGTGGTGCGAGGGTAATTACTTACCTGAAAGCATGTGGTACCTCAGCTCCCTTCAAGATCTAAAGATTTCTGATTGCAAAGATCTCCATGCATTGCCAGAGTGGATGGGGGAACTCAAATCTCTAGATGAGATGGAGATTTGGGATACCCTCATGACCTGTCTTCCAGAATCAATGAAGCACATCAGTTCTCTACGCAAGTTATCTTTTTGGAATTGTGAAGGTCTTCGTGTGCTGCCTGAGTGGTTTGGGGAACTCAAATCTTTAAAAATTTTGACAATCATGGACACCCCCCTGACCCGTCTTCCGAAATCAATGAAACAACTCACAGCTCTAGAATCTTTACGGATCCTGAATTGTCCTGAACTGAAAACGAGATGTGAGCGTGAAAAAGGGGAAGATTGGCACCTTATCTCACATATCCCAGATGTTTACATTCGCTGAATCGCAAATAGTATTTGAAAGGTAAACAGAAGCAATCGCTTGCTTGTTTGAATTTCGGAGCTCTTATTCCTATCAATTTTGAAGATTTACCTTTTCTGTGATTCTTTCCAGGTCAATTAAGCTGAAGATGCATTCATTGTGTTGCCTCATGATCAAAATTTACCACTTCACTTTATCTTCTCAGAAGCTTCTATTATTTTTATTTCAAACTTTTTTATTCCTTTTGGATATTATGTGTTATTTTTATTTCAAACTTTTTTATTCCTTTTGGATATTATGTGCTTTCCACTTGTTGCTTGGTGTATTTAGTGTTTTCTGTTCCAGTACGAA
Organism: Rhynchospora pubera; assembly: GCA_028095005.1. NCBI lineage: Eukaryota > Viridiplantae > Streptophyta > Magnoliopsida > Poales > Cyperaceae > Rhynchospora > Rhynchospora pubera. The sequence goes on along the minus strand of CM051461.1, from coordinate 204,463,339 downwards.
TGTATTATGAAACTTTTTTTAAATTTTGTTTTAGTGCTTCTCTGTTTTGCAGGAACTTCATCCAGGCTCTCTGACTTTATGATGTTATTGTAATTGATTTCGTGTGGATTTTTCAAAAACGTTGTAATTTTATTATTTTATTTTCATATACATTTGACTTCACTGTATTGATTTGCAGTAACAAAATATACTATGTCTTGATTGTCATGTTCTTTTTTTTACCATTACATAATTGATTGGGACTTCTCTGAAAATATGGGAGTCTGTCATGAATGAGGTTTATGGTGAGTTATTGCAAAAGCTTTGTTTAAATAGATTTGAAATGTTTGAGCTAAAATGCACAGCGCCTTTGAATTTATCAATTTCTGAGTAATTTATTGGGAAGCAAGCCAGCAGTCGAGAAGAACAGAAATTTGGCGCACTCCATTGCCTTGGTACATATGAAGGGACTACATCTCAATTTTCAAAACTAAAGGGGCCTTCTGGCAAATTTCTTCTGGCTTGTCAGGAATTAAGAAAAGAGAGATTTTTCGAGAGCACGGATGTACATTGGTCATTGGTTAGTCGCTTGGGCTGTGGCTGTGATGAATAATAAAGTTTTGAAAATAGAGTAGAAATTCAGATTTTTTTTTTTTTTTTTGAAAGACGAGAATATACCAAGGAGAGAAATTCAGATTTTTTTTCCCCCCTGTTTTTGAGTTGAGAAAAGTTAATTCGCTGAAGTAGAGTAGAAATTGAGATTTGACAATTACATCGATAGGACTGAAAAAAAATATTTCCACATCAATGCGAGAAATTTCATGTGCACTAAAATATTTGATGCCGTAGAATCAGAACGCTTTGTCTTCATATTGATATAGGAATTGCCTTTCAAAATTGCAAAAGAACCCTCAAAAGGAAATGAATATCCCAAAAACAGGCAAACCCGTAACATTGCTTACAACAGGGATCATCTCCTCAATGTACACAACACCCTCCCATCAAGCATCAGATTAAATGGACTTTACCATCAAATTTTCGTACCAAATATTACAGAGGTAATAGTTGCATATCAATCCAAAACAATTAATATATAGAATATTCGCGTACAGAATATGAACACTGTTGAATTCAGCACTCAGTATTCCATAAAAGAAAATTTCATTTGAAGGCCCATGCCCAATTTCTAAATTCTTCATGAAATATACCGATCAATGAAGAAAATCGGAGCTGATAACTGCAATCAGCCTCTAAGGCAATCACGCAATCAAATTCTATTTTAGGCAAGCGCGCTGCAATTCACTTCTTTCCAAAAGTGAAAATCGCTCTCATCCGTTCCCTCGCCCTCTCTCACCCCGCACCCTTGGCTCCCTCACCCTCTCTCCCCGTCTCATCTGTGTGTCCCCTCCCTCTCACCCCCACGCGCCACCTGGCTCCGCCCCTTCTTCCCACCAGCCCTCTGTCTCCGCCCATTCTCTCCCATGCGACCTCTCACCGCGCCCCTTCTCCATCGCCGTCGCGCCCTTCCGTCGCAGTCGCCCAGCCTCGCCGTCGTCGTCGCGCAACCCTCCCGTTGCCATCTCGCAGCCCTCCCGTCGCAGTCGCCCAGCCCTACCGTCGCCGTCGCGCAGGCCTCCCGTCGCCCAGCCCAACCCTGCAATTATCAAAATTAGAAATGAATATTATTTACTTCCTCATTTGTATTAAATACTCTCTTACTACTAATTATTAACTCCCTTAAAGTTTTTTAGTTACTCCCAAGCAACAGTAGAATTTGTTATGAATATTATTTACTCCATTATACATATTAGATACTTCTTTTGTGCTAGTTATTTACTCCCATATAAATATTTAGTTACTCCCAAACAATAGCAGAATCAGATATGAATATTATTTACTTCCTTACATGTATTAAATACTCCCTTACTGCTACTTATTTATTTCCTTCTAGTTATTTAGTTACTCCCAAACAATAGTAGAATCAGTTCTGAATGTTATTTACTCCCTCATACATATTAGATACTCCGTTTATGCTAGTTATTTACTCCCTTATAGCTATTTAGTTACTCCTAAACAACTGCAGAATCAGGTATGAATATTATTTACTCCGTTGTATATATTATTTACTCCCTTATACTGATCAATTTTCTCCCTTATAGTAATTTAGTTACTCCAAAAAAATAGTAAAATCAGATGTGAATGTTATTTACTCCCTTATACATATTAGATACTCCCTTATACTGATTAATATCATCCCTAATAGTAATTTAGTTACTCAAAAGTTGTAACAAAACTAGATCTAAACCTCTTTTCTCTTCTTATCCTTTTTTATTTCTACTTCTTTCTTCCTCAACCAGATCTGATCGGTATAGGAGAGGGAGCAGTGACGTGGAGGAGACGAGACGCGGAGGAGAGGTTGAAGTGAGACGGAGGCGGAGGAGAGGTGAGGCGGAGCAGAGGAGAGGCGGAGGCGGAGGAGGGGAGAGGCGAAGATGAGGCGGAGGCGGAGGTGAGGAGGAGGAGAGGAGAGGCGATGTGGCGGTCGGATTGGTCGGAGAGACGGCGCATGAGGGAGAGTAGAGAGGAGGCGCTCATGGGAAGAGAAGGGACGCGAACAGAAGGGAAGGTCGCATGAGGGTGAGGGTGAAGTGATAAATCGTGCAGGGATAGGGTGAGAGGAGAGCCGCTTCGTCACGTGAGAGGAGAGAGCGCTCCCTCTTGATTGTCTGATCGCGTGAATTCTGATTGTTATGAGTAATTCCCCAAGAAAATTGGAGAAGCATAAAACAGACTTAGTAAGTCGGTAGATAGGTCTAGAATTAAGTGAATTTAGATTGTTATTATGTCGGTTAGGATATGTATAAATAGGAACAGCAAGGTGCTCGCATGTTGTGCTCACCAAAAACAGTAAAATTAGCTAGTGTTTGACTGTTTGTATGTGTATATTGTACATTATTTGTACTAGTTTATTTGAGTAATAATATAAGTGTGTTTGTGTGTATCGTTTGTCAACAAACATATTTAATGACAAGAGGTTATAGTTGCTATCTTTACGTTCTATTCATATCTAGCTTGTTCATCCGACTTCCCATGATATTAGGCCGAAAGAAATTGCAAAAACACACCTTTTTCAGTCTTTCTGTACATTTGTTTCGCTTTCCCTCGATTGCGTCATCTGCCATCCTCGATGAAGCTAGAGTTCTCATCTCATCTACCGAGTCAAGAGAGAAATATGCCCTGATCAAGATAATTGTTTCCCTAGTTTTCATTGGAATTGATTTCATGAGATTTTGTTGAGTTTAATAACATGTGGTGCGTTTGGATCGTTGGAAGAAAGAAGAAGAAGAAGAAAAAAAAAATTATAAACAATCCAAACTCTTCACAAAGTTACACACTTCCCAATACTTCTTCTCACTTCTTCCCTTCTTCCCTTCTTCCCACACCTATCCAAACGCACCAATGGAAAGTCCGACCAAATGACATCAATTCCATCCATTTTGATCAAAAAATAAAATGAAATCCCATTTAAAAAAAAATATGTCATTCTGATCACAGAGTGGCGGGACCCGAGAGCGATTGATTTCATTTGATCAGTCTGCGCGATTTCTTCTCGCAAACTCCCAATTAAACCCGAACGTCCAACTTCCACGAAATGATGAAGCTTGAAGTGGGCCTTTTGGTTTCGGTGGTGGATTTAGCAAAATTGTCTGGGCTGAAAATTGTCATTTTGACATTAACATTTTACAAATACAATATACAACATTTCTAATATACGCTAACAGTTTTTAAATTTTTTTTAAGCAAAAATGGAACAGTTTTTATATTATTAGTTACAAACAAGAAGAGAATTTTCCTATGGAATTCTCGTTCAAAATAATACTGCGCAAGATTAATTAAGAGCACAAATGAAGTCTATTTTTATTATGGCATGTTATTTATTTTTTCTACGCAGCGTACAACCAGCGTAAAAACATTGAGTTAATACAATTTTTTTTTTCCTTTTCGCTTTGTATTTACCATGGAATTTATCGCCTGACTTTTTTCTTTAACTTCATATTTTTCAAAAAAAAAAAAAATCAGGTCCCCCCCCCAAAAAAAAAAAAAGAATTAATACTTGGTCAACCCACTTCTGACCGTTGTCGCTTGGCGCTAGCCATCTCCATTGCGCACCATCCACGCCGTCAATTCTGACAGAGATTTCCAAGATGTGCACAGAACTAATCCCGACTCAATACCAGCCGTTCGATTTTAAATGCAAATGTGCCTCAAACGTTCACTCTCAGCCTTACAACTTCCATCCACAAACAAAAACCACAAAAAGGACACAAAAAAGAAAGAGAAAAAAAAAAGAGAACCAAAAATGGAAACAATGGCGAGAGTTTCTCCATCGCTGCACTTCGCCATTCCTACATGTTCTCTTCGCTCCACCTCCACTTCGTTTCTCTCTCCTTCTCTCGCTTCTACCAACTCCGTTTGCGCTTCTTCGATCTCTTTGAGGAGCTCAGTGCGAAACCAAGTTTCGTGCGTCGTTTTGGCGGAGAGAAGGAGGCGCACTGGATTGAGGTGCTTGGCTAGTGGCAGTTCGTCGGCTGGTTCGTCAGAAAGGTGGATTCTTGAGCCCGTAGGTTTGTTCCTTTTTCGCTTTTGGAGTTGTTATGTGCAAAAGGCGGGTTGCAATTGATTATCTGATTTTGTAGTTGTGGTTAATTTCAATTTTTATGTTTATGTTAGGCAAATTTTTAATTCTTTTTACGGTTAAAATAAGAGAAATTAGAGTTAGGAGCTTGAGATACCCTTGACATTTGTTGCATTTCATTAGAGGTTGATGCACACAAATGACTTTTTTGAAAATTCATTCATCTATTATTTGAAATTATTGGTTGATATTTGCCTTATTTGGCTAGAATTAGGGAGTGAAAGTTTACTTATATTTTAGTTGAGTTTAATCAATTTAGTTGAATTAGGTAGTAATAATTGTTGTTCATTTGATCAATTTAAGTGAAAATTTAGTAGGTCACTTTAATTACAATAGTTTTAACTCTTTTAATGTGACAAAGAAATGGTGTTAATTGAACATAAAAATTAATATTCCCTGCAGTAAAGTTTTCAAATTTGCATTTTTTTAATTGTAGGAGATGGTAATTTTAGCCACATTGGCTATAAAGTCGCACGACCAGGTGCATTTGAAGTAGCTTCAGTATGTTACTATTTCCCATGATGAAATAAATGAAATTTAATGGCTTTTTCTTATTAGTGCAAAGTGTAATCTCAACTTTTCTTTTTCCCTTTTACATGTAGAGTTCAGTGACCATCGGTCGAGTGCCAGAGAAGGCAGATGTTGTACTTCCTGTTGCTACTGGTACTAAATTATAATTTCTGGATTGGTAATTACTGATATTGGACACCTTTTCATGCAAATTTTGTGGTTATTTGTTAATTTTCATTCAATAATATATTAGTTAGTTGTTTGTCTGCAACAGAGAGATTTTATTTATTTGCTTAAGGAAATTACAAAAGGTGTTTTTTTTTTCTTTAGTGCATTCCATTGGGTTCTTTGGCTTTTGACTGTATACGTGAAAATGTATATGTTATAGTTGAACTAGGAAGCACTGCTATAATATCACTTATCCATACCTCAACAGAGGTAGTTGAAAACTATGCCCTTGTAATGTCGACAACTTGTAATTATTCAAAAGCCAAAAATATTACTGATTGCCCTCTAAATTGGAGACTATACTACATGTTATCTGTCATACCCCTCCTAATTCTCTTTAATACCAAAATTGACCATGTATAGCAAATGTGGAATTCTATTTCAGGCAGTTAAAGTAAATGGGTCAGGCGTAGAGAGTTAATGATTTTATTTCTTATTACCTTATACTTTGAGGTGTTAATTTGATACCTTGACATTTTGCTCTAAAATGCAAATAAACTGATGAGATATTCTTGTCTTACCCTTTTGAGCAGTGTCTGGTCTGCATGCTCGTCTAGACAAGAAGGATGGATTGTTACTGGTCACAGATTTAGACAGCACTAATGGCACATTTATCAATGAACAGAGGCTCAAACCTGGTGCTGTTACACCAGTTCCACCTGGCAGCTACATAACTTTTGGTATTCTAAAATAATCGAGTTCATCTCCAACAATTTTTTCTGTTTACTTTTTGTGGGTATTTACTGTCCTTAACTCAAACTTAGAGGAAAAATATACACTGTCCTTCCCTGCGCAGTAAGGAAAATTCATCCTGAAACTGAGGTCCATTTGAGATAACATGATACTTGGTGGAGCTAAAACTACAAAATTCAGGCTTTATTGTATATTTCTTATTTCATTTCTGAAGTGCACTTTGGGCTTAGTTGCATTGTTGTTTTTTGTATGCATGTTTTCGAAGTATTTAACAGCATATGCTTTTTTACATCAACTGAGAACATTCTTGCTTTGATTTCTAATTTTTCAGGTGATACAAATTTAGCAATTTTTCGAGTTACAAAAGCAGAGGTTGAATCAACAACAATCAAAATGGAAGAGCCTGTATCAGAGCCAACCAGTGAAACACAGGCTGTAAGTTCGGAGCCTGCGGGTTGAAATTGAGATTAAATATTCAAACTTAAAGTAAAATTGTTGAGGTTTGAGAACTTTAAATAAAATCATCTCGGCATATACTTGATTGAAATGAAAGGATGTTCTTGTTGCTTTTAAAAAGTGTAAATTAATTTGAATAAAGAATATATGACTTGCGAAAATCTGAGGTATCTTGCTTTCTGAGTTTCTGATTGAGGTTTATAATACTGATTGAGTGGCTTTAGATACCAGTTCTGTATATCTGTACCAGACTGGGGTGATTTATAACTTACCTTTCAGTCATGCCACCTTCCTTATTGAAAGAAACCGTAAAAATATAAAAAGGGATGGATCAACATTTTACTCTTAATGTACCAACAGTATTTTATTTTTTGAGGAAAATTAGCCTGAGATAGCCTTCCATTGAAACATAAAGAGTTCATACGACTGGTACAGTATCCTTATTTGTACATTTTGATAAGAAAAGTTATTTATATTGTTTTATTTGAAGACCTTTTTGACACGCACGCATTGTTAAGAAAAGATAAAATAATACAATTTCAAATGAATGTACAAAGATAAAAATAAAAAAGAGAAGGATAAAATGTGGGAGAGGGAGAAGACTATGATTAATATGCTTTCTCCATCATGCACTGAAACTCATCAAGGCTTATTTTTCCATCACCATCCATGTCATGAACCCTGATCATTCTCTCACAATCTTCATATCTCATCCCTTCACTTAACCCTAATTTGTCCATTAAATCCCACAATTCACTGGGAGTAATGAATCCATCCATGTCAGTATCAATCACCTGAAATGCTTCTTTTAGTTCCATCACAGTAGCCAACTTCTCCTCTAAGATCATATTAGCTTCTTCAATTAAATTATGATTTTGGTACTTATTGCTTCGCATTATGCCTAATCTATTCATGACTACATTAACATCATCATAACTGACCTCTACATCTTTGAATGTGCATGGGTCTTGTAAAACAGCTTCTTCTTCTTCTCTTTCATTTTTCAGAAAAATGGAATCATTTTGAACAATGTATTTGAAAGAGGAGAAGATGAACTGCAAGAACTTGAAGGTATAACAGTGCATTTTTGGATAAGATGTTTATATTGTAAGAGAATGAAGTGGACCCTCCTATCCTAAAATGTAGCAAACTAAACTAACATTCTGGAACAAGGTATTGAGATAAGGAATATATAGAGAGACCGTGCCAAGGAGTGTGTTTCGATTTTGTGTGTTATTGTCGCCAAAGTTCCGACTAATCGTGAAGAAATTTCATAATGAGGTGGGTGGAAAAATTCATTTCATATGATTTTTATATTCTGATCATAGTTTCTCCGAAATATCCTATAACAAAGTTCTCTCAATTAGACATAATACTGGACGTACCCAGATTGTCTATGATGTGAATATATATTCAACCGAGCACTTAATGGAACTAAATATTGTTTTCATTGTAAATTAGTATTATATATATGCTTCTAGGACGTTAATTTCTTGTCGTGAAGGGATGGGGAAATGGATTCTCCAGTTCCGTAAACTGGATAGGAGTAGGTAGAGCACCGTTGACTGTGTCTTTCCTGTTCCTTGGTCAATGAAACAATAATTAGTCAATAACTGCTCGTTTTTTTTAGGAAGAATTCATATTATCGATGAAGATAAAGTAGTTGGTTACTTCTTCCTGGTACATGACGTTTGAACATAGATAGCAGCAAGTTACAACGGCTCCACTTATCAAACTAGCAAATTAATTAATTGCACATGATTGACTTATTAAAACACAACAAATTGTTCAAGAGCCAAAAGTAAAATTTTCTGAAAAGAAAATCTTTAAATATTAGTCACAAAATGGCTTAGTTGCTAATTTAATAAGCTATAAAAATGACTTTGAAGAGGTCGGAAATTCAAAATATCATAAGCACTAAATATGAAATTTTTTTTCCTACTAGCATAAAAGAAAGGACATTAGTCTATAAATATATATATTGTGTTGACTCTATGTCTCTATCAGAATGGTGCACGGATTAATTGTTCTATAATCAAAAGCAAAGACAAAAGTTAATAAAAGAAAACTTTGCCTACTGATTTACAATAGTTGACTTCAGTGTGAATAGTATTTACAATTTCGTCTATAAGTAAAATAAACTCCATTTTTTCGCGAACAATTGAATTGCTCCTGAGTTTCACGAGGTATGAATTCCATGGTCCCAATTAGAAAATTACATTACAAATTTGCATTGCACACGTCATGCTGTTAATATATTGCTACGTAAGATGCTGATATCATTTGTATGTACACTTCTATTAAGTGGTAGTTTAATTATCCAAAAGAATCTTTAATGAAAGCAACTAAAGGCCGAGAACTAATATTTGAATTGACCTGAATACTGCGACGATCAACAGATTGCATATATATGTTTAGAGAATGGCTAACGCGCCATCGATGGCACGTGTCATTAATTTTCTATCGAATCGTTTTTCAAAATTCAAAAGTTAAATGGTTGATCCAAACCATTCAAGTTGATCAAAATATTGAAATACCCTTGAAGACCAAATTTTATATTTTTTTCAATTTTTTTTGCTATTTATTATGATATTTTCAAATTGAATGGCTTGATATACTCTAATCATAATATCTTAAAAAAAAATATCATAATAAATAGCAAAAAAATCCCAAAAAAAAAAAATTTGGTCTCCAAAGATATTTCAATATGGAGAACAACTTGAACAGTTCGGATTGACCATTTGAATTTTGGATCTTGAAAAATGAACCCTCCGTGCCATCGATAGCACGTTAGTCATTCTATATATATATATATATATATATATATATATATATATATATATATATATATATATATATATATATATATATATATATATATATATATATATTCATTTTAAACTATTCAGCCTTCACTTCGTGTTGATTGTGTCATTAATAAAATTAAAGAGCTTTAATAATTAGTTGGTGCCTTTCTTTTAGTTATTCGGTCAAATACTTTCATCATAATTTTGCTGAGAAACAACTTGAATCTGTTCGTTGGATGTTGCACAGAATACGGATATTGGTTGTTGAAGTATTTATTGATTGAATAAAATTAATTTGTCACCCGATAACTAATCTATAGAACAATTGAGAATGGCTAACGTGCCATCGATGGCACGGAGGGTCCGGTGCCATCGAGTCATTTTTTAAGATTTAAAATGATTAATAAAAAGAACAAGTGAATAATAAAAGTACCAAATTTAATAATAAAATACGGTGATTAACTGTGCAACGATTGCATACTAAAGCAATTAAATTAGACAGTAAAAATGTACATTTTTAATATCAAAGTGTTTAACGAATAATAGATCACACAAGCATAGTGCAAAATGCATTTTTAGCTAGGTAATACATTTAAACTACACGTACAAGATACAAACTCAAAAGTAAATCATTTTAATTTGAACCATAATAAACGAACACCAAATACTACTGTTGGACTATATATATATTAGCCATGAAAGTATTAAAAAATAATTTAGCATAACAAAATGCTAATTGTTGAATAATTGATAGTAATGATAATATAGATTAAGTTTGCAGTTCTTATGGGTCTCTGGTTTCAGTAGAAGCTAATGAGTCCTTTGTTAAGTGGTGCTGTTAATTAGGAATTAGATTTGATGTTTTTTTTCCGGGTGAGATGAGGTGTGCTCTGTACCGGGTGGTACTGAAGGGAGTTCTTGTGTTTGGATGCTTCACGAACAAGGCGAAGAATAAAGACCCACGAACAAAATCAGTTCGTGAAAATCGAAGAACCAGAAACTAGAAAGAAGTTCACGAACTACGGCTATTCGTGGGTTGTTTGATTCATACGAACAGCGCTAGTTCGTAAACTAGCTGTTCGTGACACATTCCAAACACACTTAATTGTTTTTTTCAGGGCGCTCACTAGTTTCCGGGAAAAAAATAGTTTTTTTTTTAAGTATTGAAATTTCATTCGTCGTTTCTTCTCGATTTAAAAGGAATTGAGATTAGAGAATTGAGACTCACTGACTCACTGTACCTCACGTCACGTGAAACAGGGTCCGTATCCTTTACCAACCTTTTGAGGTTGGTAGAGTGACAACATTAGATCCGAGCCGTTAGATCTAATTTCGACGGTTGAAATTTTTTGAGCCTATCAATCTGGTTATATGCACAGGGCTCCCTTAACCGTTGAGATTAGATCTAACGGTTCAGATCATAAGTCGGTACTCTACCAACCCTTTTAAAGTTGGCAGAGGATGTGATTCGCGTGAAACATGGGTTCAAGACTTCAAGACTTCAGGAAATTGGAGGTTCTTTAGGCTGTGTTTGGATTGGAGTGGGAAGAAGAGAATAAGAAAAAAAGGGTCCAAATTTATTATTAAACAATCCAAACTCTTCACAAAGTTACACACTTTCCAATACTTCTTTCCACTTCTTCCCTTATTTCCTTCTTCCCACACCTCATCCAAACGGAGCCCTAGGTATATCTTTATACGGCATATTGTGTGGCGAGTCTCAACTATTGGAACCACGCTGGGGGCGAGACCCACAGCAAATGAAACCACTTAGCTGGGACCACAAGAAGCATGGTATAAGTATAACCAGGGCTGTTTAGATTATATGGGAATAGGAGGAATTTTTTATTTCTAGACAGAAATTTATTATAGACAATCCAAACTCTTCACAAAATTACACACTTTTCAATATTTTTTATCTAGAAATAAGCTATTCATCTTATTCCTAAACAATCCAAACTGCCTCAGAGTATTTGCATCAACATGTAAGCAATGTTTCTTTGCTAAATAAAATATTTCCAGTAGCCAAATCAATGCAAGGAAACTCGTCTAAATAGGAATATAGGATCTAAGGAAAGGAATTCTAAAAGCAACCATTAATTTTATAAATAACAATGTAGAATTTGCGCATGGCCCCAACATTAATAATAGATAAGAAATGTTTCAAACAAATCATTGCTCAATTAAAAAAATATATCGAATGAAAATAAACTACGATATTTAACGTGAACGACTAAAGGTGCACTGAGGTTTGTATGTTAGAAATTAGCGCCGGTTTATTTTTCATTTTTTGTCGTCAGTGATCTTGACCTACATAAGCAATTTTTTAAAGGGAAAATTAGATATATGCCACTCTAAAACCTCAAAATTAGAAAAATGCCACCTTAAATTTGACTCTTAGATTATTGCCACCCTAAACTCAATATACTTAGATAATTGTCACAAATATCCTGTATTTTGAATTGTATTTTAAAATATCCCAGTTATGCCCTTCATCTCTACCATTTGAAAAAAAAAATGGTCTGATTTTATCGGTTCTTCTTATCCTCTCTTCTCTGTTCTAACTTCCGGGCTTTTTTTTTTTTTCTCTCGTTCGGTCCAACTCTCCGTCTCCCTCAAACTGAAAATTTATTCCATGCGATGCGTATCTAAAATCAAATCCTAAGATATATTCTCTTTGAGTACGAGACACATCAGATATATGCCCCAGAGACAAAAAAAAATCACTAAAAAAAATTTGATTTATTAGGTCATATTCCAATAAACACATCAATTACTTAGTATTGTTTTTATTCAATGCATTGGAGTAAATAATTTGGGTTCCTTGCAATTTTTGTCCAATTTGTGGAGTCGAACTTTGGGATCTGACATCTTTGAAAAGGGTTAATAGTTGTCTCATATTCGTAATTTTTATTTCATAAGTCAAATCATTAATCAAAAGCTTAATGAAAGGGAATGATAAATTGAGTATGCCATCATTCTAAGTTTCTTTAGGTGCTATCTAGTTGGTAATTTTCTTAATTTTTTTTATATAAATTGGATGTGTAAGATACTTTTAATATCGAAGTAAAATGTTATAAATCATTCTATTTGGGTATAAGTAAAACGCGAGTAATACAGAGGGTTATTCTGGCGCAAGCAAGAAGGAGGCTGTGTCAAAAAATAATATCTCGAGTTGCAAGTTTACGATTTCTGAGAGAGAGGGAGGGGTCGAAAGATGGGAGGGATGAAGGATATAACTGGAAGACCTTAAAATACAATTCAAAATACAGTATATTTGTGGCAATTATCTAAGAATATTAAGTTTCGGATGACAATAATTTAAGAGTCAATTTTAAAGTGGTATTTTTCTAATTTTGAAATTTTAGAGTGGCATATATCTAATTTTCCCTTTTTTAAATGTTTATTTACCAAATAGGAATGGAAATTACTATTTATCGTTTCTCCATGCGCAATCTTGTGTCATTCGTTATTGTATTTATTCACTTTATTTATTTATATATTATGTTTGTTTTTTTATGTGTTCACTTTATACAATTATGAGTTAGATTTGATTTTTTGTATTGTTGTTTGGATTTTTATATGCATATTCAACTTATTTTTATTGAACTTATTTGTTTGTATGTATTCATTTTGATTATTTAAATGTCCATTTTATCTATTTTATATGTTCACTTTGATCAATGATGATAAAGTAGTTTTCATTTCTGAACATGAATATTTTCATTTGTCAAGGTTTTTAATAGGCTTTTTGTAGGAAGAAATCCAAGTAGGTATTGACGTATTGTCGACACAGATAAAGTGCAGAAAAGCCCAACAAATGTTATTGAAGGCGTAACAAAGCCTGTCTTATTTGAATCCTGGTCTGTCCCGAGTAGGGGTGAGCAAAAAGCTCGTAACTCGTGAGCTACTCGAACTCGACTCATGAAAAACTCAGTTATAATTCGAGCTAAAAAAACTCGAGTTGGTATAACTCGAGTTGACCCAACTCGGTTAATCAACGAGTCGAGTTTGAGTTAGGCTCAACTCAGCTCGTTGACTCGTGAGCTGACTAGTACCGTAATAAATTTAAATTTTTGAAGGTTATCAACATGATCTATGAGTGTTAATATTGAGTTTCAAGACATATTTTGCTTCAAATCAATGAAAAAGAATAAAATTGATAATAAAATTTATCTTTTATATTATTGTATATAGTAATTACTTTAATTTTGAAATAATATATAAATTAAAAAATGAAAATTTGAAGTAGACATATTCATATCAAGTTGGCTCGTGACTCGTGAGCCAACTCGTGTTAGAGACGAGTTGAGTTTGAGCTAACTTAAAAAACTCGAAAGTATTTCCAACTCGAGTCGAGCTAACTCGAGTTATAGCCGAGTTAAGTTTGAGTTGGTCCCAACTCGCTCGAACTCGGCTCATATACAGCCCTAGTCCCAAGTCCCAACCCAGCTAGATATAGATTTGAGGCCTTAATGTATGTCTGTTGCCTGTTGGATTTGGGCCAGTTGGGTTTACCGAAGCAGGTTATTTTTGTTTTTTTATGGATACAGGTAACAGGATACTCGAAGCGAATATTTAACCTTTTATTTATATTATTACTTATAAAAACAAAAAGAATAAATGTGTATTCATTATTTAAATAGGTCTTTTATAAGATTGAAACAACTTACAGCTTGAACAATTGTGTTTGCATTTTTTTAAAAAGTTCGCTTACTTTGAGGTGTCAAATAAACGTAGTGCGAATTTTAGGTGTAAACAAGAATTATTGATATCTCATATTTATATGTGCTTTTTGACCGGACTTTACACTTAAATGGTAACTCAAACCCCTATATTCATTGTGCTTCGTGCTATATTTGTCTAGAATTGGGTACTGTTGTGGTTTTTGTATTGAATTGCAGGAACTCGATGGATCAAACTCAATTAATGCATAAAATGGTGGATTTAAGAGAAACAATTGGTCAAATGGAATCAATAGCATTGAAGAGCTCATCCTAAGCTTTCCAACGCCTATTGAATCGCCTCAATCGGAGTTCGGGTGAAGGAATTATGGCCGAAATACTACCTCTCCTCAGTCTGGAGTCAACTCGGTCCGAGTTGGATCCATCTCGGTCCGAGTTGGATCCATCTCGGTCCGAGTTGAAAGTCAGAAAACTGCTAAATTGCCATCTCGGTCCGAGTTTGAGCCAACTCGGTCCGAGTTGAGAGCCGACATAGTGCATTTGGCAAGTTTTCAAGCATGGAAACTCAATATTTTGGTATGAATTCTTGCCATGACGCCCTAGCCTCCTTTCCAAGTCCAGAAGATCACTATTTATGCTCCCCTAGGCCAGAAGAAAAAGGGGGGGAAGCCACCATACACAAAATTCCACCTCCTACCACGTTTTGGCACCTTTCCACCACCGTTCTCACGCCGAAAGGCGTGTGATTCCACCTCTTTCATCATAGCACGACCATGACATCATCTTTGGAGCAATTCTAGGCGCGACGTCGGTAGAATCAACCCAACCACGGCTCTGGACGTTCGGTATCTTGAGTTAGAAGCGATATTTGGTTTATTTCTTCCATTCTCTTGATATTTTGATTTGATGGAGCTTGTATCTTATTTTTGCTTTCATGTTAGGCTAGATTTATGTTGTCTTAGGAGTAGGGAAGTAACTTAGGTTTCGATGTGTTGTGATTTGACTCAATATGATATGATATGTTTTGTTGATTTGTTTTGTTGAGAATTATGTTAATTGCTTGTTTTAATTACTTGGTTAAAGTCTAATTAACTTCTAGATGTACGGCCGCATTTAGTTAAGTTCCAAAGTTAGGTTAATCAAGATAATTTAGATAATTATTAGGGATAAATCGTAGATCCGAAAGGGGAGATTAGTTGACACCAAAAGTGTAACTTTTAGACAAGTCCAAAAGACCTCTAGATATCCTTATGAACTCCAACAAACAAGTTTAAGTTGATTGAATTCTATACCAAAAGTTGTGAACCAATCGAGTTAATTAGGTTAGGTTGTGATTAAACCAGTTTCTAGTCCAACAAGCGATAGCTGAGGTTTAGAATATCTAGGTTTGACCAACAAACCCTAGCACAAAGCATAAAATATCATAAAAGGTCAAAACCACACACTTTCACCCTCTGTTCGGACCAAACAGATCCTTGTTCGGACCGAACAGAGAAGTGAACGCTTGAAAAACATAGTTTGATGCACGAAAGTGATAAGTTCTGTGTTCTAGAGTCCAAAGCAAGGTGAAACCTGAACCCTAAGACGCTTTTTATACTGTTTGAAAATTAAAAAACTTTACTTTAGTTGTTTACATTATTTTAATAGACAAAATAACAAAAAATATTTATTTACTTGCACCTTTAGATTTAATCAACCAAAAACTCCATAAAAATGTAATTGTCTAGGTTTCGTGAGGAAGTAAAGTCCGGTACTCATTAATCCGTCCCTTGGGTTCGACCCTAAAGCTTAACTAAAACGACTAGTGAGGTTAGCTCTAGGTTCATAAATTTATTTGATTCCTAGGTTTTAAGCCTTTCATCAAATTGGCGCCGTTGCCGGGGACGGTGTTGATATTAGAATTTATTTTAGTAACGAGAGACTAGATATTGTATCTTTCATTTATTATTATTATTATTATTATTATTATTATTATTATTATTATTATTATTATTATTATTATTGGTATTATTATTATCAGAAAAAAAAAAAAAAAACTGATGGTTGGTTTGGATTTTATTGTTGAAAATACAGGCTTTGACTGATTGTGGATGTCCTACTTGCACCTCGCGCTAGAGCACCACGGGTCAAGGAACAAAAAAACACACGATCCACGCACGACCTCATGTGAGTTGCATGCCACAAGAAAACTTGTCCCGTTGCTACCTCTGAACTCCTACATTGCTGCCACGATTTACTCACGCTGAAGCGCTGCTGCCCCACGCCAAATAGAGACGAATTCATATGGAAATTCATGCCTTGATTTGGAAAATTTTGAGAAACAAATGAAGGAAGATGTGATTCGTGCTAGAGCACCATGGGTTACGTGAGCAAACTAACCCCGATCGACCTCATACGAATTGCACAACAACTCAAGGAAAGGAGTAGAGCCATCTTGAAAATCGAAAGAACAAACTAGGAGCAAATCGAAATGGTGGAAAGCAAAAATTGGCTAAGTTCTCTTTTCCTCCTATTTACTTTTCTTTGTGATTGAATGCATTGAGGACAATGTTTGATTTAAGTTTGGGGGGAGGGAATAGGAGAAAAATCGAACTTTTGATCGAAATTGCTCATTTTTTTTTGCACTATTCATGCCTAGTTTTTGTTTGGAAATTGATTGGATGTGCCTAGTCTCTCTCGATTTGGATTTTAAATGATAAATTCACACAGTTTAAACTGTTTTGAAGTCAAATAAAATTTTTTTTCTCGATGGACCCTAGAATATTTTGATATCTCTTGTTGATTTTTGCGCCAATGGGCCGAATTGAAATATTTTGCAAAAATAGAACTCGAATTTGGATGCTTGAAATTGTCAAAACACTCTAAGTCGATTCTCAAAAGTTTTTGTCGAGTGAACGAATTTGTATTTGACAAATTTTTGTTTAAAAAGGATTTTATGAACTTTGGAAATTAAAAGATGAACCTTGTCTTGTTGAAAATGCTTTTAATCGCTTGAATCACCAACAAGCAAACTTAATTGAAAAATAAATCAAAATAGCTGTGAAAACGAGGACGCACTGAGGCCTTTTTCCACCAACTTAGCCACAAATTGGAGGGTATTGGGTTAAGCATGAATTGTTAGGAATTACAACTCAAAGAAAGCGAGAAATAATTGGATAATTCATGCTTAATTCTACCGGACCCGGTGCGAAAGCATTGGTAAAGGAGTTGTTGAGTATTATGGCCCAAGTGTACCGTGGCCATAGTCGAGCAACACCCGTCTAACCTCCCTAGCGCGACATGTGCTAGTAGCAAACTCAAGGCCGATGATACCGCATTATCCTCTAGGGTGTAAAGCCCCACGGCTCGACTTGCACAAAAAAATTGGTGAAAATTTGAAATTGCTTTTAAGAAGGGTTCATCATAAAATTTATAATTTTGATAAAATTCTTTACAAATTTTTGTGAAATATGGAAAAGAACGGGTAATTGAATTTGAGATCGCATTTGAATTGACAAAGTGAAGCTAGAGTTCTTGAATTTGAGAAAAGATTTCATAAGGACCAAGAGATGCATGAATTAATTTGTAGAACACTAAACTTGGTTCTTGAAATTAAATTTTTGTTTGACTTATTTGATTGAAGTGTGAAAACTTAAGGCGTAGCAATTTGTTTCATGACATTTCTTGGTTTGAGATGTAACTCGATGTTTAAGGTTTAAGTACAGTCCAAAATTATGAACTTAGGGCGTTGCTTGAGGACAAGAAAAGTTTAAGTTTGGGGGGATTTGATATCTCATATTTATATGTGCTTTTTGACCGGACTTTACACTTAAATGGTAACTCAAACCCCTATATTCATTGTGCTTCGTGCTATATTTGTCTAGAATTGGGTACTGTTGTGGTTTTTGTATTGAATTGCAGGAACTCGATGGATCAAACTCAATTAATGCATAAAATGGTGGATTTAAGAGAAACAATTGGTCAAATGGAATCAATAGCATTGAAGAGCTCATCCTAAGCTTTCCAACGCCTATTGAATCGCCTCAATCGGAGTTCGGGTGAAGGAATTATGGCCGAAATACTACCTCTCCTCAGTCTGGAGTCAACTCGGTCCGAGTTGGATCCATCTCGGTCCGAGTTGAAAGTCAGAAAACTGCTAAATTGCCATCTCGGTCCGAGTTTGAGCCAACTCGGTCCGAGTTGAGAGCCGACATAGTGCATTTGGCAAGTTTTCAAGCATGGAAACTCAATATTTTGGTATGAATTCTTGCCATGACGCCCTAGCCTCCTTTCCAAGTCCAGAAGATCACTATTTATGCTCCCCTAGGCCAGAAGAAAAAGGGGGGGAAGCCACCATACACAAAATTCCACCTCCTACCACGTTTTGGCACCTTTCCACCACCGTTCTCACGCCGAAAGGCGTGGGATTCCACCTCTTTCATCATAGCACGACCATGACATCATCTTTGGAGCAATTCTAGGCGCGACGTCGGTAGAATCAACCCAACCACGGCTCTGGACGTTCGGTATCTTGAGTTAGAAGCGATATTTGGTTTATTTCTTCCATTCTCTTGATATTTTGATTTGATGGAGCTTGTATCTTATTTTTGCTTTCATGTTAGGCTAGATTTATGTTGTCTTAGGAGTAGGGAAGTAACTTAGGTTTCGATGTGTTGTGATTTGACTCAATATGATATGATATGTTTTGTTGATTTGTTTTGTTGAGAATTATGTTAATTGCTTGTTTTAATTACTTGGTTAAAGTCTAATTAACTTCTAGATGTACGGCCGCATTTAGTTAAGTTCCAAAGTTAGGTTAATCAAGATAATTTAGATAATTATTAGGGATAAATCGTAGATCCGAAAGGGGAGATTAGTTGACACCAAAAGTGTAACTTTTAGACAAGTCCAAAAGACCTCTAGATATCCTTATGAACTCCAACAAACAAGTTTAAGTTGATTGAATTCTATACCAAAAGTTGTGAACCAATCGAGTTAATTAGGTTAGGTTGTGATTAAACCAGTTTCTAGTCTAACAAGCGATAGCTGAGGTTTAGAATATCTAGGTTTGACCAACAAACCCTAGCACAAAGCATAAAATATCATAAAAGGTCAAAACCACACACTTTCACCCTCTGTTCGGACCAAACAGATCCTTGTTCGGACCGAACAGAGAAGTGAACGCTTGAAAAACATAGTTTGATGCACGAAAGTGATAAGTTCTGTGTTCTAGAGTCCAAAGCAAGGTGAAACCTGAACCCTAAGACGCTTTTTATACTGTTTGAAAATTAAAAAACTTTACTTTAGTTGTTTACATTATTTTAATAGACAAAATAACAAAAAATATTTATTTACTTGCACCTTTAGATTTAATCAACCAAAAACTCCATAAAAATGTAATTGTCTAGGTTTCGTGAGGAAGTAAAGTCCGGTACTCATTAATCCGTCCCTTGGATTCGACCCTAAAGCTTAACTAAAACGACTAGTGAGGTTAGCTCTAGGTTTATAAATTTATTTGATTCCTAGGTTTTAAGCCTTTCATCAATTATTAATTTAATGTAGGAAAGTTAATTATCGAATTTGATATAATTTAGAATTTAAAATATGATTTGATTGTAATTTACAATGAGAAAAATCTGGATTATTAAAATTTTGAAAACTTGAATCGAATTTTAATTATAATTTTATACATAAAATACATAGAAAAGCATAGACAATTCTCGAAAGGTTGAACATTTAATTTAAAAATCCCATTCCCTAATTATTGAAAGTGCCAGGTGCCGTTAGTAGCTATTTATAATGTTTAAAATGAAAGAATCAATGTGTTTTCATTATTTATGTCGGTCTTTTATATTATTGATAAATTTACAGTTGGACTGATCATTCATTGATTAAAATTGTATGTACGGTTTCAATTTTTTTTAAAAAAAAGAACCTTTTTTTTATTTACATCCATGTATGAAACAAATCTTATTTAAGATAAAAATAACGTATATAATTTTTGTGTTATTTCTATCTTGTTTCTCGCATATTTAGTGTTGCCAATTAAACGTGCGTGAACAACTGAACGTTAGGCGTAAGAAAGAATTAATTATGTATTTTGATGACTAGACTAATATAATAATGTGGTCAATCTTACAAACTTAAGATATCATTTTGTTTTTTTTAATGAAAAAAAATTGAATCATATAATACAAAGTATAGATTAAGTTTCAAAAGTTGAATTTCAAAATTAAATAACGGCGTTATTTTCTATATTTGGAAAATTATTAGGTGCCGTTAGTAATTAAAAAAGCGCCAAATACTTTTCGTTTATATTATAATTAATTAAGCGCGGTAATTTGGTGAGGTAAAAGAAATAATGCCGCGAGGGATAATTCCCGGGGTTTTGTTTGTAAGAGCTTCACAGCGCTGCCTGGTCTTGTCTTCTTCAGTTTAAACTTGAAACGTCTTCTGTCCAGTGTTACATGTTGGCAATGTTTTACTTGACGTAGCATAAATGGAATCTCCAGTCCAATCAGAACTGAAGGTAGTTCTACTGTAAATCGACAAATGACCGTTCTTTGCAGTCCTCCTTTCAATATTCCCCTTCAAATTTCAAAAAACTCTATTTCCTATCTTTTTGTGCACAGTACGCCTTGGCTCAGCTGCATTTTTTTCAGACGAAACCCTCCATTAAACTTCTAATTTCTTTCCTTTGTAGACGCAGCTTTCAAATGCGCCGCCATTTGTCTTAATTTGTTCCCCAATTCCACTCCAACGGTCAAATCGCTTGCTTTGTCCCCAAATTGGTTGCCTTCCTTCTTTCTCTGTTGAACAAAGATCCGAATTTTGGTCATGGAGAGACCCAATTCATCGCCTGAGAGAGCGAATGGAAGCACTAAGGATGAAGTGAAGGGGCCTTCTCAGAAAAAGGCTAGAACTAGAGGCCGCTGGACTCGCCTTGAAGATGAAAAGCTCAAGCGACTCGTGGAGGAGTCAGGCCATCCATTTAGCCAGCAAAATTGGGATCTCCACGCTCGACAACTCGAGGGTCGATCAGGTATCAATGAAAGTTGCGTTGATTTCTTCGTCTTTCTTTCTTTCTGTGTGTACGATTGATTTTGACTTGATTTTGGGTGCTTTTTGCGTAATCAGGGAAGAGTTGTAGGCTGAGGTGGGAAAAGGAGCTCGACCCCAGAATCAACAAGGCAGCCTTTACTGAAAGACACGAGATGAGGTTACTTGGGGCGCATGCATTATTGGGAGATGAATGGTCTCTAATTGCAGAACTAGTATTTCCTCTCCGAACTGGCGATGCGCTTGAGATGCACTGGAATGTCTTGATGGAGAAAATGGGCATCCACGAAAAAACCGGTGATGCGAAGAGGAAGAAGGAAATGGATGGGGGATATACCAGGTTCCCTGCAGAGGAGGCGAGTATCGGGTGCCGCTCCATAAACGCAAAGCCAGGTTCAAAGAGGAAGGAGCCTTCTGTCAATACCTCCTGGAACTACTCTCAAGGTAATTCTTTGTTCTATTTTTCCTTTGTAGGTTGCTATAGGTTTCCTTACTGTTGAATTAGGATGTTCTATTTTTTCCTTTGTAGGTAGCTATTGGTTTACTTTCTGTGATTTACGTTTTGTTTTGTCAGAGATTGATGCCATTAATCAAGTAATGAGATTATTGTAATTTATAATTTATATTGGATTTCTTGATATATTTGGATTAGGATATACATAACATGTATATGCAATCTCTCTCTGTCTAATGTATAGGATAAGGGACCCATAATGAATCTGTTAATGGCATGCATTGTAGATTAAAGAGACCAGACAAAAAAATTTCTGTGTTTAGATTCAGTTTTGTCTGTTTTGTCATTACAGCTGATAATGAGCTTAATTGTTTGAGATAATGATGCCACGTTAAATAATACATCTTATTCTGATTTTTGTTTGTTTGGTATTTTGGAAATATTTGGATAAGGAGGTGTAGACCATATATAATCTTTCTTTGTTAATGTCAAGGGATGTGTCACATAAATGCATCCAAGTTCTCCTGACATGCATCTCAATTAAAAACAAAAAATTGAAATATCCTTTTATCACTTCATATTCATATTTATGTTTTTTTTATTTAAGAAGGATTTAATTTCAAATAAACAGCATGCATAATTATTCTAATTTTGCCTCATTTATTTCAACAGATAAGGACAAAATGTGCAAAATGAAGGGAGTTGGAGGTAATACTGCAATGTCAACTGGTACAAAACATCTTACCAGTTCTAATAATATGCCTCATGCCTCTGCGTCAGAGTTGCACGGGAGAGATACCAGTTGCCATTCTGGGGAGATGATTGTCGAGTGCAACTCACCTAGGGGCAAGTCGAGTCTTACCGCTAATAATCTCTCTCAAGGTTTGACTTCTCTCAAGCTATTTGGTTATTTCTGTGTTTCTTTAGTGGGTAATTACAGCTGGTCTGTTGATCTAGATTGTGGTTTGGTTAGAAATGAATGCCAATATTTGAAAAATATATTGTGATATTTATCTATTTGGGATTTTTGGGTACGTTGGGATTAGGATTTAGGAAGTACACACTATATGAAAATTTTCTATGTTTGCTGTCAAATTAAGGAAGCTTCACTAATCCAAGGAAATTCTGTAAATACATCTTTTAACGACATGAAGAAGAAACATGTTAGACAATTTTGCATCACCACTTCATCTTCATTTGAAATTACCATCTGTTTCTTGTATTTTGTACCTTAAATTATGAACTTTGATGTAATTGCACGAACAACTTGTAATTTTGATATCTGACAAACAATGTTAAGAAATGTTTTAATTTCACTTTCATTTGGTTTTACAGGCCTGGATGAATTGATTATTACAGGAGTTCGAGATAACACTTCAATGTCAACTGGTACAGAAAATGATACCAGTTTCAAGACTGTCCCTGAAGCTTCAGCATCAGAGTTGCACTGGAATCATGAGGAAAGAGAGGTGGGGGTGCCTTGCACTGATTACATGGCCATTGGATCAGTTGATGAGAGGGAGGTGACTGTGCCTTTGGTTGATTTCATGGCCGTTGGATCAGTTGATGAGATGGAGTTGGCTGTGCCTTTCTTTGATTTCATGGGTGACCCATGTTCAAAGAGGAAGGAGCTTTCTGTCAATACATGGAGCTACTCTGAAGGTAATTCCTTGTTCTATTTTTCTTTTGTAGGTAACTATAGGTTTACTTTCTGTTGATTTAGGTTTTGTTTTGTCAGATATTGATGCCATTAATTAAGTAATATGATTATTGCTGTTTCTAATTATATTGTATTTTGGATATATTTGGATTAGGATTTACATAACATGTATATGCAGTCTCTCTCTGTCTAATGTATAGGTACCCAAAATGAATCTTTTCATGACATGCATTTTAGATTAATGAGACCTGACAAAAAAAAATATGTGTTTAGGTTCAGTCTTGTCTTTTTTTTTTCACTATTGGTAATTATTAGGTTAATTGTTTGTTTGTGGATTTAGATTGCTGGTTTGTTCAGACAATGGTACCACATTAAGTAATACATTTATTGTGATCTTTGTTTATTTGGTATTTTGGACATATTTGGATGAGGAGGTGTAGACTATATATAATCTTTCTTTGTCATATGTCAAGGGATGTTTCGCATAATGCATCAAAGTTCTCCACACATGCATCTCGATTAAAAGAAAGCTGACATGAGACTATCAGAAATATTCATTTATTGCTTCATATTCATATATTGAGCATGCATACCAAATCTTTTATTGCTTTTGGTATTCTATTTAAGAAGGATTTAATTTGAAATAAACAACATGCATAAATATTCTAATTTTGCTTACTTATATTTCTGCAGATCATGATGAAATGCAGATAAGAATGGGAGTTGGAGATAATACTTCAATGTCAACTGGTACAGAAAATGGTACCAGTTCCAATACTATGCCTCTGGCCTCAGCATCAGTGTTGCATGGGAGAGATACCAGTTGTCGTTATGGGGAGATGATTATCGAGTGCAGCTCACCTTCAGGCAAGTCGGGTGTTACTGCTAATAATCTTGTGCAGCTTGATGTCAATATTGATCTCTCCCAAGGTCCCATCTTCTTCCAAGCTGTTTGGTTATTTCTATGCTTCCTTAGTTCGTAATTACAGCTTGCCTGTGATAAATTGATATGAGGCAAACAAGATCAAGAAATGTTTTAATTTTACTTTCTTTTGGTTTTACAGGCCATGATAAATTGATTATCGTGGGAGTTCGAGATAACACTTCACTGTCAACTGGTACTGAAAATGGTGTCAGTTCCAATACTATCCCTCACTGTCACTGGAATCATGAGGAGAGGGAGGTGGCATTGCCTATCATTGATTACATGGCCATTGGATCAGTTGATCAGAGAGAGGAAGCTGTGCCTTTCTTTGATTTCATGGGCGTTGGATTAAATTAGTATTAACAGTTTATTTTAACTAATGTTTATGCTTTACTGTGAAGAGGAGATGAAGGGAGGAGTGAAAGCATGAAACTGAGAGTTTTTTTGTATCTTAGAAGTAGCATTTTCGTTACAAACAGAAAGAGTCCTTCACATTTTTGTTCTTCTTTTACTTAATGATGATGCATTAAGTTTTGAGAAGGGTTTTTCTTATGAAACTAAAGTGACGAATGAACTTGACCTCAATTTATCTCAAGTAAAAAAGTGACGAATGAAAATAATGTACAGTATGGCTCATCACAATTGGGTTCATTTATTAATTGCAAGCGTAATATAAATCTGTACTCCTTAAAAGCCTATCAAAAGCTTGTTATGGACAGTCATACGAAGTATTTAACTTTTTATATTGTTAAAATAACAATTCAGTGTAATAAATTTGTTTTTATTATATAAATAGGTCGTTTATGATATTGATTTTGTTGTTCTAAACATAATTCTTGATTCGACGGATTTCATAACAATATTATTAGCTTCTAACATTTCTTGTTTAGTTCTCAATTATAGTTTCAAGAACTTAGTAACTTGTGGCATGACAAATGCATGAAATCAAAGCTTGACAAAAGGAAGTATTCACGATCATTAGCTTGGATGTTTTGTAAGATGTTGTTTTAAAGGTAATTAATCTCATAATAAACTTTGCAAACTCGAAAGCTCAGGCCGTATGATTTTTTTTTTGCCAAATTATTCAACTCATAGATAATATTTTTTGTGCTCAGTGGACTTCCGTTGAGAACGGATTTATGTTCAAAAAAATGGAACTTGATGTTTTGTCTTTTCTCTTTCCAGTGGGATCCCTTTAAGAACGGATGCATATCCATTAAGCAAGTAAGTCGCAGAATTCAGTTTGTTTTTTAAGTTTCTCACCATCCCTTCAGAACGGTTCTCAATCCGTTGAGAACGGAAGTGACAGATCTGGCTTTAGCCTTTTTTTTTCGAGAAACATTTCTATCCTTTTAGATCAATTTTCGTTCAGATTTCTCAATTATTTAAGTTGGGTCATGCGTAAAGTATGTTTTGTTAAATATAAAATTAAGTGTGATTTTTGTAACTTTTTCTTTGAGATCCTATTAGTTTTTTTTTTTTTCTTTCACTGTTTTTGGCTACTGGAGATGTGTTTAGTTTTGAAACATTCATTGCTCTTAATGTCGATGTAAGTACTCTTGGTTATATCATGCTTCCAGTGGGTCCAACTTGTAGTTCCATTTGCTATGGGATCCATCTCTCTGCGACTCGCCACACAGTGTGCTTTATAAACATATGCCTAGAAAGGATCTCCAATTGCTTGAACCAATATATGTTTCGCTTGAGGATATTGTGTCTCGATACCTTTTAAATCAAGAAAAACGATATAATTTTCAAGTACTTGAAAGGCCACATTTGTCGCATCCAGTAATTTAACAATCATCATTTTGTTATGCTCAATTTTCTTGTATATATTTTTAATGTAATATATCGTTCAACATTAGTATTAAATTGACTATTTTAAACGTATCAGTATCTAGTTGTTTTTTTTTTTAATTAATTAAAAATGCTTTGGTATTATGTTTGTGTGGTGTATTAATCAGTTCAAGTACTTCGACATATAATATGTACATTTTTAGCAGTTCAATTTAATTGTTTCGGCATGCAATCGTTTGCACAATTAACACCGTATTTCATTAATTGCTCAATTTTGATGTTTTTGTTATTCGAATTTTGCTCTTTATGCGTCAGTTTAAATATGTTATTATTTATTATTCAATATAAAGACATATTCCTGATCGGTTTGAGTCAGGGTGGAAAACCAATGTTGCTACCAGTACATGACTCTTACAAATTAAGGACCGATCACATAACTAGTATGAATGAATCAATCTTAAAAAAGCATGTCGACCAATATGGTCTACCCACGTCACAGCTGCCACCTGCCGTTTGGAAGAGTTGTAAGGAACAACATTCCTAATGCGATTGTGTCCCATGGTATGATATTAAAAAATCTTTGCTCCTTTTGACCCTAACTATGATCAAGAGTGACTGATGTTATGGTTTTAATGCGTATGGGTTATAGTAACTTATTTTATTAAATGACAAAGAATGTCATTCAAAAGATTTCAAATCAATGAATATCTTAAATTCCTTGCTATAGAGAAGCTATATGGGCAATCGATGATTCTGAGTTTGTAAAAATCAATAAGTGGAACAAGCCTTAAATAAAAACTTCTGATAACATTAAAGCAAACAGTTGTCGTACAAGATAACATAATAATTATACTCAAATTCTGAAAGAAAAACAACGAAAAGCCACAGATTCAGCACAGACTAATCCAGCTGCTGCCAACCATCTCCCACAGCAGCAGACACATTCACCTTAGCTCTATTTGTCCCTGGTTCATAGTAGATTTGATCTGCACAAAGTAATGGAGACCGGGAGCTGCTGCCTCCTGTAGAAGCGCTGAAAGTTCACTCGTGGATCCACACCTGGTGGGCGTATGAAATTGGGTCGGGGTTCAGTATTCCACGTCCAGGCGGGACAGCTGAAGTGGATGAGGTGGATGTTGATGCTGCCATATCTGCTTGATACATTGAACATGCAATGATGATAAGTTAACGTAAGATAAATTTTTATTTGAGATTTAAGATGGCTGCTATACAAGCATTGAAGTATATAGAATGCTAATTGTTTGACAATTGTAAGCTATATCAACTAGAGTGTTAGCAGATGAAACCAATTTGAAAGGAAATTGATGTAGTAACCACACAAACGTAGTAGTATCCAAACTGGTACGACTTTCAATACCGGTTGACATTTGGAGTTTTAATTACCTCGAACTCCAATGACAACCAATATAATTTCTTAATGAGCTTCACAACAGGAAAAATAAACAAAATAAGAAAATAAAATCCGAATCTTGTTCACATAAAATTAAATCTTACTTGAGCAATTAAATGAAAAGATACAAAATAGAAGAAATAATAAGATGTGGTATACTCAGTTGTATATGAAGCAATTAATTAATAAATCAATAATTTCTGATCGTATCATGCCTTTTAATATAAACTGCACATAACTATGAGTTAGATTTTGTGAATATATTTCCAAGGGCCAGTGAAGCTTCCCTTGACAGAAAACAGAGAATGATTTCAAATACTGTGTACTTCCTAAATCCTAATTCTAATATCTCCAAAATCCCTAATAAATAAAAAAAACACAATATACTTAATGACATCGACTGTTAACCAGACGAACAGCCTAATTCAACAGATAACATAGCTATAATTACCACCTAAAGAGACATAGAAAAAACCAAATACCTTTCTCATAATTGTTAGCAGTAACACCCGGCTTGTCGCTATTCGATCTGCACTCGATACGCACCTCCCGAGAATGACACCCAGTGTCTCTCCCGTCTTCCTCCCGCTTGCTCATTTTGTTGGTGATTGCTATTTCAATGCTGTTTCTTGTCTGTAACGCACGCCACTGGGTCTCAACTTCTTTCTGGTCTCGGCCAGGAAATAATCTCGCGATCAGAGGCCAGTCATCTCCAAAAATTTCCTGCAGAGCACGTAATCTCTCCTCGTCCTCTGTAGTAAAAGCCCTTTTCTTGATCCCTGATTATGCAAAATCACCAAAATTGACTCAAAATCTCAAAAATTAAAAAACAATATTGTTGAAATTGCATTTGTCATTGCTATCTGGGAGACACCTCGAGTAATACAGCACAAAATTAAATCAACTCAAAAGCAAACACAACAAAGAAAAAGATATTGGAAAGGTTCAATGCTTTCATTGATACCTGATGGAGCCTTGAATTTTTTAGCATGGAGATTCCAAATTTTTTCGCCATAATCTTCAAGAAGTCTCTTCAGCTTTTCCGTATTCTCTGGTGATAGCTTCACCTTCAAGCGTCTGGTTCTACCCTTTCTTTGAGAACAACCCATGGCTTCTTCAATGTTACTTTTAATCTCTCTCTCAGGTGACGAATTCATTCTCTCCATGACCAAAGATTGGGTCTTTTAGCAATAGAGAAATAGAAAAGGCGATCAATTTGACCGTTGGAATGAAAATTGTGGGAAAAGAGGCAGAGGTTTAATGGAGGTTTAAATCAAGAGAAATGGCGGTGCAATGATGCTTTGTCTTAAAAAAAGAAGGTAGTTTGATTCTCTTCTGGTGTTCTTTGCACAAAGGGAAATATTGATAGAAAATCCGGAAGAGGAATACAAACGAAATGGTGTTTAGTGTCACAAATGCCTCCAGTAATATCGACTGAAGACTCCATTTCAGTCATCTCGAGTGGAAATTAATGAGCTAAGTTAATCTTGGACAGAAAATATTAATAAGAAATACTGGAGAAGAGGTGGTAGCGCCTGTGTATCTTTAACAAAGAAACCCCGGGAAATATTCTTCGCGGCATCAGTAATTAAGCTCTGTGAAAACAGGAAAACTTCGGCGCTTTTTGTAAACGGGGGTGATAAGGATCATCCCGATATTTGTCATTCTCATCATTCCCACGCGTTTTTTATTTTAGGAAACAATCATTCACGCGTTTTCTAAATATGGAAATCCAATACTCATTCTTTTTCGCTCTCCTCTCCTGCGCGTGTACGCTCGCCCCCCCCCTCCCACCCTCCTGCGTACGCTCCCCAACCCCCACCCTCCCACGTACAATTATATTAACATATTTAAATGTTGAAGTTAATACCGTAACTGTTGAAGTTAATATATATAATTGTTGAAGTTAATATATATGCCAACTTCAACAATTTAAATATGCTCACTTCAAATATTATCTTCAACATTTAAATATGCCAAGTTCAACAATTATATATATTAACTTCAACAGTAACGATATTAACCTCAACAGTTATATATATTAACATTTAATATATATAAATAGACCAATTGTTTGAAGTTGAAGTTGGCATATTTAAATGTTGAAGTTAATATATATAACTATTGAAGTTAATATATATGGCAACTTCAACAATTTAAATATGCCCACTTCAAATATTACCTTCAACATTTAAATATGCCAAGTTCAACAATTACGACTTAGCTTCAACATTTATGAATATTAATTTCAACAGGTTATGAAGTGTGTGAGAGAGGCAGGGGTGAGGGTGGGGGCGAGGGGGAGGGGGGATCGTACGCGGGAGGGTTGGGGCGGGGAGTACTAGCATACACATAGAAACGCGTTTTCTGGATTTCTGAAAATGGAAGAGAGAATTTCATACACGTTTTCTAAAAATAGAAAAAAATGAATGCGTTTTCTAAAGGATGATGGGATGATAGAAATGATGGGATGATACTAATCAATTCCGTTTTTGTAAATTACTAAAGGCACCTAATACTTTCCATATTTATTAAAGAAAGAAAGGGATATTTAAATTTGAAGTTTAACATTCTAAATATTATCTATATTTTTTATTATATTATGCACAATAATGATACTAAAATTGATTCAGACTTTTATATTTTAAACTGTCCGGATTTCGATCGTTGATAAAAAATGTTAGATGCTATAAAGTTTATAAAATTTGATACTTTACTAATTTATAAATTTATCAGTACGTCAGTAATTTTATTTATATTTATTTTTTTTAGAACCAATAACCTGACGTCTAACCATTATCCATTAGTTGTCGTTTTGTTATATTTAAAAAAAATTTTATTATGGAGGATACGTTCATAATATATTTATAATGTTCCTTGCGATTATACACTATGACCAATTCACATTTTACCCAAAAATAATGAAAAAAATATTGGATAATTTTCATCATATATTTATAATGTCCTTAGGCTGAAATTACGAATATGCATTTGACTTAATTGTTGAAAATTATTTATTTAAATTTTTTTTACTTAAATTTACATTTTTCAGAAAATAATTTTTTCAAATATTTTTTTTTCAGAATTTTCAAAACTGTTATTAGATCAAGAATTTTCTAAAAATATAAAAAGGTAAAAATTTTTGAATATATATATATATATATATATAATTTTATTTTATTTAATTTTCAAAGATGATTTGAACTTGTTCAGCAAACTCGTTTTGGTGAAGAATTTAGGACACAATTTCACGTCTTTCAAAGACTGAGAACCGAATTCTTTATCTTATCTGCTTGTCTCATTCCATTTATAAATATACTCCCTTTGATAAATTTTGACCTTAAATATTAAGCAAATTTTAATTGCAACCCATTTACATAGTGATAAGCTAAGGCTCCTTTATTCTTTTTGGGGGAATGATAAGGGGAATCCACCAATGGAGCCAGGTTCCTCTGATGGTACATGTATTTATAAAGATTTTTTAAGTGCTGATTATTGAAACAACCAGAAGGGAAACAATACTTTAACTTCCGGATGCAATAGTCTAATGCACGCTTTATTGGATAATTTTCATCATATATTTATAATGTCCTTAGGCTGAAATTACGAATATGCATTTGACTTAATTGTTGAAAATTATTTATTTAAATTTTTTTTACTTAAATTTACATTTTTCAGAAAATAATTTTTTCAAATATTTTTTTTTCAGAATTTTCAAAACTGTTATTAGATCAAGAATTTTCTAAAAATATAAAAAGGTAAAAATTTTTGAATATATATATATATATAATTTTATTTTATTTAATTTTCAAAGATGATTTGAACTTGTTCAGCAAACTCGTTTTGGTGAAGAATTTAGGACACAATTTCACGTCTTTCAAATACTGAGAACCGAATTCTTTATCTTATCTGCTTGTCTCATTCCATTTATAAATATACTCCCTTTGATAAATTTTGACCTTAAATATTAAGCAAATTTTAATTGCAACCCATTTACATAGTGATAAGCTAAGGCTCCTTTATTCGTTTTGGGGGAATGATAAGGGGAATCCACCAATGGAGCCAGGTTCCTCTGATGGTACATGTATTTATAAAGATTTTTTAAGTGCTGATTATTGAAACAACCAGAAGGGAAACAATACTTTAACTTCCGGATGCAATAGTCTAATGCACGCTTTATAACATTTTTTTCAAGTAAATTAAGTTCTTCATATTATGAAAACTAATTTAATTGTAATTCTAGCATACAACTTACTATCACACGACCTTTAACTGGCATATCGAAATGTTGTTTAAAGTAAATAACATAAAAATTGCAAATATATGTCAACTAAGGTGTGTTTCATACCTGTGCTCTTTTTTTTTTTAAGAAAAGTCATTTTATTAATAATAAATAGCGCGCTTATAAGTCTATTGGATTTTTTTTATGAATATTCAATAATAACCTAAATTATTGCAATCTTATAAACGACCTTTTAAATAATTAAAACAAATTAATTCATTAAACTGTCAATTTTGTGCACATATGCCGGTGGTCTATTATTTTACTGCATGATACAAATATATATATATATATATATATATATATATATATATATATATATATATATATATATATATATAATGGTGAAGTCTATTGGTTTTTTATGTGAATGGTCAATAAAACTCTAAATTATTTAAATTTTAGAATGAAGATTTCAAATATTTTAAACAAATTTATTCCTTTTCAATTGTTATTTTAACATTCCTTGCGATTTTATCCATATTGAGAATGGTTGGGCCTTTAACGATGGGCTCTGTGTTACGCTTATAATAAATGAACCTAATTGTGGTGAACCCTACTCTAAATTGTTTTCATTCGTAACTATTTTTATCTCGAGAAATGATTTTGTCCGTTTAGAATATTTTCGCTTAATTTTTTTTTTAAATTACCATGTACTTGTAAAGCTGCCATAATAATAAAAGAATAATAATTAGGACAACAACAAAGTTATACCGAACGAAATCATATGTCATTCTTGTAAGACGGGATAAGAACAGCGATGAAAGCAAAAAAAAAAAAAAAAAGGGGGGGGAGGGGGAGGGGGGTGAAAGGCCGGCACCAAGCAAGAGCGACAGCAGAAAGAAAGAAGGTAAAAAAGCACGGCCAAAGAGCACCTTGTCGGAGGAAAAGGCGAGCAGAACAATGCAAAAGAGATGACAACAGCGGAAGAGAGGAAGAAAGAAAAGTAGAACCCTCCCACAATTACAGTACCGCGAAGAGGCTTCTGGAGAACCCATAAGGGTGATGGAAGCAGCCGTACACCTCCGATAGACTGGAAGGTACAGCCGCGCGGCACAACCGCATTTTTTCATACGAGCCGTCAGATCTGATCCGGACGGTTCAATTTTTTCGAGCCTATCAATCCGGTATTTTTTAGGGGCCGTTGAGATTAGATCAGACGGTCGAGATAAAAACTGCGGCCAACCGCGCGCGACAGAGGATGTGAATTCGACAGGAAGGTACAGCAAGGACGTGCTTCGAGGGAGAAAAGAGGAGCTGCGGATCCAGTGCGCCGACGAAATGCAGAGGGGGCAGGAATGAGGCACGCAGGAGACGCACAAGAGAAATGATTAGGAAACGGAGCGACACAATGATGCACAGGAATACGGAAAGAGAAAATCAAAACATTCCCCAGCGCAAACGCTAAGTGGGAGATGGACGACGGAGATGAGGCAGGAGCAAACGAACGGTTCAGATAATTGAACAGTAACAATCTGATTTAGAATTGAAGTATTTTAGATTTAGATTATTGGTAAAGATTTTTTAAGTGCTGATTATTGAAATAACCAGAAGGGAAACAATACTTAACTTCCGGATGCAATAGTCTTATGCACGCTTTATAACATTTTTTTTTCAAGTAAATTAAGTTCTTCATTTTATGAAAACTAATTTAATTGTAATTCTAGCATACAACTTACTATCACACGACGTTTAACTGACATATCAAAATATTGTTTAAAGTAAATAACATAAAAATTGCAAAATATATGTCAAATAAGGTGTGTTTCATACCTGTGCTAATTTTAAAAAAAAAGTCGTTTTATTAATAATAAATGCGCGCATATAAGTCTATAGGCTTTTTTTTTGTGAATATTCAATAATAATCTAAATTATTTCTATCTTATAAACGACCTTTTTAAATAATTAAAACAAATTAATTCTTTAAACTGTTAATTTTGTGCACATATACCGGTGGTCTATTATTTCACTGCATTATATATATATATATATATATATATAATGGCTAATGTGCAACGGGTGACAATGCCATCCATTTTTCTTTTGAGTCATTTTCGATATCCAAAATTCAAATGGTTGATCCAAATTGTTCAAGTTAATCTCTATTTTAATTAGAATATCCTTGGAGATCAAATTTTATATTTTTTCGAATTTTTTTGCTATTTATTATGATATTTTTAAATTGGAGGGCCTGAAATACTCTAATTATAATATATATTTTTTGAAAATATCATAATAAATAGCAAAAATTTTCGAAAAAAAATGTAAAATTTGGTCTCCAAAAATATTCCAATATAGAGATCAACTTGAACGGTTTGGATCGATCATTTGAATTTTAAATATCGAAAAATAACTCAAAAGAAATGGATGGCATTGCCATCCGTGGCACATTAGCACATTATACATATAACGGTGAAGTCTATTGGTTTTTTATGTGAATGGTCAATAAAACTCTAAATTATTTAAATTTAAGAATGAAGATTTCAAATATTTTAAACAATTTTATTCCTTTTCAATTGTTATTTTAACATTCCTTGCTATTTTATCCATATTGAGGATGGTTGGGCTTTTAACGATGGGCTCTGTGTTACGCTATAATAAATGAACCTAATTGTGGTGAACCATACTCTAAATTGTTTTCATTCGAAACTATTTTTATCTCGAGAAATGATTTTGTCCGTTTAGAATATTTTCGCTTAAAATTTTTTTTTAAAAAATTATCATGTACTTGTAAAGCTGCCAAAATAATAAAAGAAAAATAATTAGGATAAGAACAAAGTTATACCGAACCAAATCATATGTCATTCTTGCTAATGTATTATGAATAAAACACAATTATATAAGGAGTCACGATAGAAAAGAAATTAAACAAAATCAAGACCGAATTTCTTTTCGAAGATATAGTTGGTTTGCCTAGACTGTAAATTACCATTTGTTGTATCGGCAGTAAAAGTTTTAATTGTCAAATATTATTTGAAACCAATATTGAAATTGCTGAAACTATGCAAGACATGCGTTAACTAAACAAACGAATTTCAATTTGCTATGTCTAATAGGTATAATGACGCAAAACACTTCTCAAAACTTTCTGCACCGTTGTGCAATTCATTAATAGGAAAAAGATCAACAAAAATGTCAAGGGCTCTTCAAGTTTCTAACAACAATGTTACTTCTATAAGCATGAACTTTAGTTCTAATTCTCATTCTTTTACCCCCCCCCCCCTTCTTCTCCTTTCCACAATAAGCATGAACTTAAGTTCTAAACTGTTGATACTAATTTAACCCAACGCCCATGAAATCAAAGAAAGGCACAGCCAACTCCATCTCATCAACTGATCCAACGGCCATGAAATCAACCAAAGGCACAGTCACCTCCCTCTCATCAACTGATCCAATGGCCATGTAATCAGTACAAGGCACCCCCACCTCTCTCACCTCATGATTCCAGTGCAACTCTGATGCTGAAGCTTCAGGGACAGTCTTGGAACTGGTATCATTTTCTGTACCAGTTGGCATTGAAGTGTTATCTCGAACTCCTGTAATAATCAATTCATCCTGGCCTGTAAAACCAAATGAAAGAGAAATTAAAACATTTCTTAATCTTGTTTGTCAGATTTCAAAATTATAAGTGTTCGAGCAATTACATAAAGGACATAATTTAAGGTACAAAATACAAGAAACAGATGGTAATTTCCAATGAATATGAAGTGGTGATGCAAAATTATCTAACATGCTTCTTCTTCATGTCGTTAAAAGATGTATTTAGAGAATTTCCTTGGATTAGTGAAGCTTCCTTAATTTGACAGCAAACATAGAAAACTTTCAGATAGTGTGTACTTCCTAAATCCTAATCCAAACGTACCCAAAAATCCCAAATAGATAAATATCACAATATATTTTTCAAATGTTGGCATTCATTTCAAACCAAACCACAACCTAGATCAACAGACCATCTGTAATTACTAATTACCCACTAAAGAAACACAGAAATAACCAAATAGCTTGTGAGAAGTCGAACCTTGAGAGAGATTATTAGCAGTAAGACTCGACTTGCCCCTAGGTGAGTTGCACTCGACAATCATCTCCCCAGAATGGCAACTGGTATCTCTCCCATGCAACACTGATGCTGAGGCCAGAGGCATAGTATTGGAACTGGTACCATTTTCTGTACCAGTTGACATTGAAGTATTATCTCCAACTCCCATTCTTATCTGCATTTCATCATGATCTGCAGAAATATAAGTAAGCAAAATTAGAATATTTATGCATGTTGTTTATTTCAAATTAAATCCTTCTTAAATAGAATACCATAAGCAATAAAAGATTTGGTATGCATGCTCAATATATGAATATGAAGCAATAAATGAATATTTCTGATAGTCTCATGTCAGCTTTCTTTTAATCGAGATGCATGTGTGGAGAACTTTGATGCATTATGTGAAACATCCCTTGACATATGACAAAGAAAGATTATATATAGTCTACACCTCCTCATCCAAATATGTCCAAAATACCAAATAAACAAAGATCACAATAAATGTATTACTTAATGTGGTACCATTGTCTGAACAAACCAGCAATCTAAATCCACAAACAAACAATTAACCTAATAATTACCAATAGTGAAAAAAAAAAGACAAGACTGAACCTAAACACATATTTTTTTTGTCAGGTCTCATTAATCTAAAATGCATGTCATGAAAAGATTCATTTTGGGTACCTATAAATTAGACAGAGAGAGACTGCATATACATGTTATGTAAATCCTAATCCAAATATATCCAAAATACAATATAATTAGAAACAGCAATAATCATATTACTTAATTAATGGCATCAATATCTGACAAAACAAAACCTAAATCAACAGAAAGTAAACCTATAGTTACCTACAAAAGAAAAATAGAACAAGGAATTACCTTCAGAGTAGCTCCAGGTATTGACAGAAAGCTCCTTCCTCTTTGAACATGGGTCACCCATGAAATCAAAGAAAGGCACAGCCAACTCCATCTCATCAACTGATCCAACGGCCATGAAATCAACCAAAGGCACAGTCACATTCCTCTCATCAACTGATCCAATGGCCATGTAATCAGTGCAAGGCACACCCACCTCTCTTTCCTCATGATTCCAGTGCAACTCTGATGCTGAAGCTTCAGGGACAGTCTTGGAACTGGTATCATTTTCTGTACCAGTTGACATTGAAGTGTTATCTCGAACTCCTGTAATAATCAATTCATCCAGGCCTGTAAAACCAAATGAAAGTGAAATTAAAACATTTCTTAACATTGTTTGTCAGATATCAAAATTACAAGTTGTTCGTGCAATTACATCAAAGGACATAATTTAAGGTACAAAATACAAGAAACAGATGGTAATTTCAAATGAAGATGAAGTGGTGATGCAAAATTGTCTAACATGTTTCTTCTTCATGTCGTTAAAAGATGTATTTACAGAATTTCCTTGGATTAGTGAAGCTTCCTTAATTTGACAGCAAACATAGAAAATTTTCATATAGTGTGTACTTCCTAAATCCTAATCCCAACGTACCCAAAAATCCCAAATAGATAAATAACACAATATATTTTTAAAAAATTGGCATTCATTTCTAACCAAACCACAATCTAGATCAACAGACCAGCTGTAATTACCCACTAAAGAAACACAGAAATAACCAAATAGCATGAGAGAAGTCGAACCTTGAGAGAGATTATTAGCAGTAAGACTCGACTTGCCCCTAGGTGAGTTGCACTCGACAATCATCTCCCCAGAATGGCAACTAGTATCTCTCCCGTGCAACTCTGACGCAGAGGCATGAGGCATATTATTAGAACTGGTACCATGTTTTGTACCAGTTGACATTGCAGTATTACCTCCAACTCCCTTCATTTTGCACATTTTGTCCTTATCTGTTGAAATAAATGAGGCAAAATTAGAATAATTATGCATGCTGTTTATTTGAAATTAAATCCTTCTTAAATAAAAAAAAACATAAATATGAATATGAAGTGATAAAAGGATATTTCAATTTTTTGTTTTTAATTGAGATGCATGTCAGGAGAACTTGGATGCATTTATGTGACACATCCCTTGACATTAACAAAGAAAGATTATATATGGTCTACACCTCCTTATCCAAATATTTCCAAAATACCAAACAAACAAAAATCAGAATAAGATGTATTATTTAACGTGGCATCATTATCTCAAACAATTAAGCTCATTATCAGCTGTAATGACAAAACAGACAAAACTGAATCTAAACACAGAATTTTTTTTGTCTGGTCTCTTTAATCTACAATGCATGCCATTAACAGATTCATTATGGGTCCCTTATCCTATACATTAGACAGAGAGAGATTGCATATACATGTTATGTATATCCTAATCCAAATATATCAAGAAATCCAATATAAATTATAAATTACAATAATCTCATTACTTGATTAATGGCATCAATCTCTGACAAAACAAAACGTAAATCACAGAAAGTAAACCAATAGCTACCTACAAAGGAAAAAATAGAACATCCTAATTCAACAGTAAGGAAACCTATAGCAACCTACAAAGGAAAAATAGAACAAAGAATTACCTTGAGAGTAGTTCCAGGAGGTATTGACAGAAGGCTCCTTCCTCTTTGAACCTGGCTTTGCGTTTATGGAGCGGCACCCGATACTCGCCTCCTCTGCAGGGAACCTGGTATATCCCCCATCCATTTCCTTCTTCCTCTTCGCATCACCGGTTTTTTCGTGGATGCCCATTTTCTCCATCAAGACATTCCAGTGCATCTCAAGCGCATCGCCAGTTCGGAGAGGAAATACTAGTTCTGCAATTAGAGACCATTCATCTCCCAATAATGCATGCGCCCCAAGTAACCTCATCTCGTGTCTTTCAGTAAAGGCTGCCTTGTTGATTCTGGGGTCGAGCTCCTTTTCCCACCTCAGCCTACAACTCTTCCCTGATTACGCAAAAAGCACCCAAAATCAAGTCAAAATCAATCGTACACACAGAAAGAAAGAAAGACGAAGAAATCAACGCAACTTTCATTGATACCTGATCGACCCTCGAGTTGTCGAGCGTGGAGATCCCAATTTTGCTGGCTAAATGGATGGCCTGACTCCTCCACGAGTCGCTTGAGCTTTTCATCTTCAAGGCGAGTCCAGCGGCCTCTAGTTCTAGCCTTTTTCTGAGAAGGCCCCTTCACTTCATCCTTAGTGCTTCCATTCGCTCTCTCAGGCGATGAATTGGGTCTCTCCATGACCAAAATTCGGATCTTTGTTCAACAGAGAAAGAAGGAAGGCAACCAATTTGGGGACAAAGCAAGCGATTTGACCGTTGGAGTGGAATTGGGGAACAAATTAAGACAAATGGCGGCGCATTTGAAAGCTGCGTCTACAAAGGAAAGAAATTAGAAGTTTAATGGAGGGTTTCGTCTGAAAAAAATGCAGCTGAGCCAAGGCGTACTGTGCACAAAAAGATAGGAAATAGAGTTTTTTGAAATTTGAAGGGGAATATTGAAAGGAGGACTGCAAAGAACGGCCATTTGTCGATTTACAGTAGAACTACCGTCAGTTCTTATTGGACTGGAGATTCCATTTATGCTACGTCAAGTAGAACATTGCCAACATGTATACACTGGACATAAGACGTTTAATTTAAACTGGAGAAGACCAGACCAGGCAGCGCTGCGAAGCTCTTACAAACAAAACCCCGGGAATTATCCCTCGCGGCATTATTTCTTTTACCTCACCAAATTACCGCGCTTAATTAATTATAATATAAACGAAAAGTATTTGGCGCTTTTTTAATTACCAACGGCACCTAATAATTTTCCAAATATAGAAAATAACGCCGTTTTTTAATTTTGAAATTCAACTTTTCAAACTTAATCTATATACTTTGTATTATATGATTCAATTTTTTTTTCATTAAAAAAAAAACAAAATGATATCTTAAGTTTATAAGATTGACCACATTATTATATTAGTCTTGTCATCAAAATAAATAATTAATTCTTTCTTACGCCTAACGTTCAGTTGTTCACGCACGTTTAATTGGCAACACTAAATATGCGAGAAACAAGATAGAAATAACACAAAAATTATATACGTTATTTTTATCTTAAATAAGATTTGTTTCATACATGGATGTAAATAAAAAAAAGGTTCATTTTTTTTTAAAAATTGAAACCGTACATACAATTTTAATCAATGAATGATCAGTCCAACTGTAAATTTATCAATAATATAAAAGACTGACATAAATAATGAAAACACATTGATTCTTTCATTTTTTAAAACATTATAAAAATGTTAAATTTTAGTTATAAGTATTTAAAGCTAACAAGAAAATTTAAACTGACCCCGGTGAACCCATCTGATTTAAATTAACATGGATTGGACTTCAATAACAGGAGCTATATTATACGTTACATTAATTATGGGGCTCCAGTAACCTTACATTGTTTCTCTAATATCTATTTTTGGACCTGTCTCATTCCATTTATAAATACTCCCTTTGAAAATTTTTGACCGTTAAATATTAATCAAATTTTAATTGCAACCCATTTTAGATAGTCATAAGCCTGCTCCTATTCTTTTTGGGGAATCCACCAATGGAGCCAGGTTCTTCAGATGGGAGTTTTTCTATGGTGAGTTGCAACTCATTAAAGCGTCCGTGAATCGCGTTTAAAATTCCGAAATTTACTTCAAAATAATCGATCCAAACCGTCTAATACGATCTCTCTATTGAAATCTCCATGCAGACCAGATTTTATATTTTTTCGAAACTTTTAAGTATTATTTTGAAATTTTAGAAAATCATTAATTTAATTAGTCCTGAAACGTTAAAAAACAACAGTTTTTAAAAATCCAAAATAAATACTTAAAAATTTCAAAAAAAATATACAATTTGGTCTCCAAGGAGATTTCAATAGGGAGATCGTATTAGACGGTTTGAATCGGTCATTTTGAACTAAATTTCAAAAAAAAAATTTAAATGTTTGGATGCTTCACGAACAAGGGACGAACAAGGAAAAGAATAAAGGTCCACGAACAGGCCCGCGAACAAAACTAGTTCGTGAAAATCGGAGAACTAGAAACTAGGAAGAAGTTCATGAACTACAGTTGTTCGTGGGTTGTTTGGTTCGTGCGAACAACGCTTGTTCGCGAACTAACTGTTCGTGACACATTCTAAACACATAACGTTCTGATCTCTATGGGCAATACTAGTGTCGCTATAGCTGTGCTCATTTTAAAATTTTTAGTGCTGCTTTGTTCTTTTTAAAATTGTCAAGGATATTTTTGTTTTTGTTAAAAAATTTCCTGATTGTGGTTGTCAAAATTAAATATCATACCACACAAAATTAATAAAATAGAATTGATAATGTAAGTTGTTTTCACTTGTACTTTGTATTTTTCTCTTGAGAAATGATCTGTCCGGGTTGTAATATTTTTGCCTCAGATTTAGAAAACTTGTTATGACACAAAACGATGCTATATATAACAAATATACCATAGTCACAAAAAAAAAATGATATACCGAACCGATCATATATATGTTATTTTTCGAACCAATGCATGAGTTAAGCACAATTATTTAAAAAAGTTTGGATGAAAAAAAAAACTAAAATCAAGACCCGGTTTCATCGGAAGGTATAGAAGTGGTTTGTGTCGACAATTTTAAAACAAAGAGTATATATATACTAGGTGGGGAAATCGAGCTTCGCTCGATATATAAAATTTATTAAAAAGTAAGTAATCAATATTATAAATAAAGATGCGTGGTAGTCTGGTTTAAAAATTTTAATCAGAAGATATTTTTATATTAATCAAAAGATGTTTATGGAATTGTTTAAAAATTTTATTGAATATGACAATAAAACAACAAAAATTAGAAAATTATAGAGAATAAGATAATGGAGATATAAATGTGGACGAAAGTAAAAAAACAAAATTTATATTTGTAAGTCTTCAAAGCTATGAATGGACGTATCTTCAGAGAAGTTGTTCTCGTCATCCTCAAAATAGTCGTCGCTCTTCGATATCTATGTCGGTTGTAATCATTGAAATGTTATTGTATGGAGGAAGAAGTGAAAGATTATCATGCCTGCAATCGTGATGTATAGAAAAAGGTAAGAGAATTGGAAGAAAATATAACCTGGCTAATAAGGAGAGAATGCAAGTACCTTTGAAGAAAAGAAAAAATAGGTTGTTAATGCAATAGCTGATCAATTAAAAGGATATGATCAACATAGATGCGAATAAGCATAGTGGATGTAAAATGCATTTGTAGAATGAGGATTATGTACGCAATAGTTGATAAAAAAGGATATTTCTGAATAGATAATTGGCTTGTGAATTGAGCAATATATATAAATAAGAAATAAAATTTTTCAAAAAAAAAATAATAGAGTTAGTAACTGTAATTACACAGTATGCATGTATAGCATTGCTCATGCCCCGAAATATGCTAAACATGAAACAGGTAAAAAAACACAGAACTAACAACTTGGAATAGAAAATTAACCTAAACTAAACCCAATTAATTCAGCACCAGGTCAAAAACAGGAAAAAACTTTTAAGAGCCGCCTCTTGCATAGTGTTGTAGCGCCATGTGTGCTTGCCCCTGAAATTAATTTGACCCCTCAAATTGATTGTATAAACACATTCTCATTTATGCCTTGAAAAAAATAAAGATATCTATGAACTGATTAAACTATTGAAACATGAAATGTATCAAATTCATCTAAATCCGTAACAAACTGGTGGTTCATCAACAAACCGGAGGCCGACACAAATGAAACTTAGTCAATACTCATCTTATTGACGCCAACACAAAGTCATAGAACCTATTCCCAAGAATAGAAATGGTTGGAAAGGGAGGTGGATCCATACCCAGCACTATAAGGAACCGATATGTAAGAAGAAAACCCGCTTCTGTCTGTTCAATGTAGTGAGCAAGACTGTATCATGAACTGTGATAAAAATATTTAAAGCAATTTAAAATATTGTTTGCTTTGGTAAAAAAGAATTGTGGAATAGAACACATGCATCCAATTTATAGCAATATTGTTAAATATACAAATATACCCACTAAAAAAAGGTACGACTAAAATGAAAAAAAAAATTCGTAGCATCCAATTGAGCCTCCAATCCCATCCTTGAAAAAGCATCTGCATCAACCAACATGTCCGTACCATGTTCTTTGTAATTTCTGACATAGTAGGGGAGAGTGTGCCGATTGCAGCACTGTGATTAGCACCTTCTGAATCATGAATCTACCAGTAACCATATTTGAGAATTGAAATGGACTTCTAGCATGATTCAAAAGAATATATCAATTTGACTACGGTTCCATATACCAGACAAAAAAAAAAAATGATAATAAAAAAAAAAGTAAAAAGGGTTAATTCAATTCAGAAACATTAAAGAACGTGAATCAAACCCAAGATGAGTATCAATTGGGCTGTTACCTTGAGTTTTGAAAAAGAAAAATCAATATGTTTGGGCACCTTGAACATGAGGAGTATATCATAAGAATCATCTGCAAAAATTAATTTATATAATAAAATAAAATTAATAGATTTAAAAAAAATT
The DNA here is from genome assembly GCA_028095005.1 of Rhynchospora pubera. Lineage (NCBI taxonomy): Eukaryota > Viridiplantae > Streptophyta > Magnoliopsida > Poales > Cyperaceae > Rhynchospora > Rhynchospora pubera. The sequence continues at coordinate 204,420,122 of CM051461.1, read as the reverse complement.
AAAACTAAAATGTGGTTACCGAAGAGAGTAAAAATTTTTGTATGCATTGCTCTTTGTATAACCTCTGTACATAAAGTTGATCGTGGCTGAAGACAGGTTCAAGTATATACAGACCAACTGTATAAAGGCTGACCTTGACTTTTGTTGATGGTTATTGTATAGCATAGCTTAATTGGGAACTGTCTCGGCCTCGTCACAAAAGGAAGTGATTTTGTTTTGTAAATAAACAAATTTCTCGGCATGCAAATGGCCTTATTTGTAGAAATTACAGTTATTATCCTGACCTATATGATTCTTCTCCCAAGATCTATAACAATAGCTCTTGTTCTGTTACATAGACGTTTCATAGCAATATGACCGGTGCCCCCAGTGGCGGAGATAGGTGGAAGGGAGGGGGGTCAATTGACCCCATTAAAAAAAAATATATTTGTAACTAACATATAAAAATATGTACTTTTATGATGAAAAATTGTATGCTTTAATAGTTTGAACCCCATTAAATTTATACGTTATTTTATTGGTTGAACCCCATCAAAATATATGGAAGTATCCTTATTAGGTTATTTTTGAAGTAAAATTAGCATTTTTCTTATAAAACAATAAAATATATTGAATGGTAACAAAAAAAGTAAAGTGAGCCAACTTTTCTCATCAAACTTTCTATTCCCAGAATAACAATCCACCATTCCCCATTCATCAAAAACTCATCTCTTTCTTTTACTCTCCTTTCTCTTTTTTTCTTTATGTCTTTGTAAGCATATGGTCCACGAGAAAAAACAGGAGACGAAAAAAAAAATAATTGAAGAACTTGGATCTTGGCATCTCGCTACATATAGGTACAAGAATTTTTTTAATTAAGTTGCAATTTGGCATATTAAATAGTTTATGTTGTTATGCAACTCACGGCCCGCTTGTCAGAACCAAGATTTTTTTTTTTTTTTGCAGTCTTTGACTTGTTGTGATTAATTAGCATAAGTATGACAATAAAACTAATTGGAAATTGAAATTTATTCTTACCCATTTCAATTTTTAGAACTATGATTCTTCAAACATAAAATTATTTTATGTGTGAGTAATGTGTTCTATTTAATATTTTTTATTTGTCTATTGATTAGTAATTTCATCTAATCATCTCTCTTGATATTTTTCTATTAGATATCTCATGGAGAATTTTTTGAAACGAAAACAACCACATGATGATTCACCTACCTCTCAAGCCCCTAAACAGATTCAAGTTAACCCGAAAGACTACCCGCTGATTCGGCAAAGCGTCCGAAGATTTTCGAGTACCATCCGAATGAGCAAGATGAAGTTCGAAGAATTTACTTAAATAGAGGCCCAAATCAACCAAAAGCATGTAAATTTGAGCAAATTGAAATAGGAGGATGTGAATTTATAATTATATATTATTACATGTATGAATCTTGAATTGAACCCCATTCTTGAAATTTCTGGCTCCGCCACTGGGTGCCCCGACTTTGAGGATCAACCGATTAGACGGGAGGCTTCCTTGGCATAGAAAGAAACTGTTGTGTAAGAAAACTATATTTCAATTAAATTTACCTCTCTGTCGACAACTACAAAATTCTTCTCCCATATGTTGCCGTTTTTGGGATCCACAGCGTCACAATTTTTAAGAACATGGCAATGCACAACTCCTTGAATCCTGTTTGTAATTTTAGATATCAGGATATCGATAGACATTGTCACCTGTACATATAAAAAGAAAAAAAAATATTTTAGCTCAACTATCTTAATTTCCATCAGAAATTTTTGCATTACGAAACAACATCACTAAATACCTCTGATAAAAACTCAATTGGAAAGGTACACAACATATTTTTCCCACATAACATCATATATATATAGATATAACAATATCAGAACCCGAAATACCTGCATTCATAATAGACTCGTAAAGATACTGTAGTGGAAAAGAAATTGTTAGGAGGGGTGATTTATTTATTTTTTACAATGAAGGGGTGATATGACAATGGTTATTTGTTACTATTGGTATTTATGGATTGATCATGACAGGCTAGTAAACTTGAACAAATGATTCATCGTAAAATTTAAGTACTATTAATAGTGGATTCCTATTAATTGTTTTTATCTTTTTAAATAAGAGAGACAAGATCAGATAGTTTTTTGTAATATAAAATCGTAACAATACTAATTTGTTTTCTTAAGTGACAAACAATTTGCGTTCAAATGATTTCAAAAAATGAATATCTTAGATTCCTTTCTATGGGTGCGTTTGGATAGGTGTGGGAAGAAGGGAAGAAGTGGGAAGAAGTATTGGAAAATGTGTAACTTTGTGAAGAGTTTGAATTGTTTATAATTTTTTTTCTTCCCATCTTCTTTCTTCCTCTTCTTCTTCTCTCATCCAAACGCACCCATAGAGAAATATTTATATAGGTGATGATCACTGATTCCTTCTTAAAAAAATAAATTTTGAATACGGTGAACCCTTCAAATGGCTTTGGATTAATTATCAAATGTTTGAAAAGTGAGAACGATCTAATGGAATGAACGAAATTAATTAAGGGTGTGTTTGGATGACTAAGGAATAGGGTATAAGAATAAAGATTTTCGGTTTGCGTGCTTATCCAAATTCCTTATTCTTATACCATGGTTTTGTTAATATAGGAATAAGGACCCTTATTCCTTATTCTTGTGTTGTTTGGATTGCACAAGAATAAGAATAAGCACGCAAACCGAAAATCCTTATTCTTATACTCTATTCCTTAGTCATCCAAACACAGCCTAAGAGATTTTATAATTTCAAATTACGTTAGAAACTAATTACATTATTGAAATGACTAAATTTTGGGTGAAAAACGTAAAGAGATTTTCTTGAGAGAATACGAGCCCTGCAAAAAAAAAAAGTAATAAAATAAACAATTGGGCCGTTTAAATCAAGTGAGAATTTGGAGAATTTTCTATTCCTAGGCATAAATTTATTATAAACAATCCAAACTATTCACAAAATTATACACTTCCCAATACTTTATGCCTAGGAATAGAAAATTCCTCCTATTCCTAAGCGATCCAAACGGCCCATTATATGTTATAAGTTAGAATCAAATAGTATAACATACAACAAAAGATATGAACAAATAGTAAAATAACTATTTGTAAGTGAGTGTCAGCCATTGATAATGGTTAACTTGATAAATTTGATAATCTCTATTTTTTTTTCAAAAAATCTAAATATAAAAAGAACTTAAAATTTTTATAGGCGTCAGCCTTAAAATTAGTTGGGTGTGAAATTTTATGCAATTAAAAAAATAATATTAATTTAATCAATAGCTAAACCTGGACCATTAAAGTTTAAAAAATTGAATAAAATTTTATCATCTCACCTGTGCTTATTTTCAAATGTTCGATTTTAAATTGCAAAATTTTGATAATTGTAATAAACCGTTAAAGTAATCTCATTGGCTAAAAACTCATCTTCTTAAATATGTAAAATGCTAGGCGCTTTAGTAAAGACACGAAAGCGTTATTTCATTCCACTTTAAAAAGATTAAAATTATTGTAATTCGTTAGTGTACAAGGAAAGAAAATTCCTGGGGGTTGTTTGTTAAAGATACAGGCGCGCTAATTAGTCTTCTCCAGTTTCTTTAATAAAAATTTGCTGTAGTTAAGTTTCTCCTATTATTCTAATCGAGAGAAGATGGAAATGGGATCTCCAGTCCGAGAAATTGGAGCCGTTACTAATTCAAAGCCGCACCAGTCCGTTGGAATTCCTCTTTCCATGTTTCTTTCTATATTTTTTTCCTTTCATTTTTCAAAAACCTTCTCTTTCCTTTCTTTTGTTTTGTACAGAGTACGCTTCATGGTACACCAGCGGTTTCCTTTTTTAGACGCACTCCATTCCATTGTACCATCATCTCTCCTAATTTAAACCTCCATTAAACCTCTCTTTCTCCCCCAATTTCCATTCCAACAGTAAAAATTTGTTGCTTTCTCTCCAATTTGATCACCTTTCCTCCCTTCTTTCTCTATTGAAAATAGATCCGGTTTTGGGTCATGGAAGGAATCAATTTATCACCTGAGAGAGAGATTGGAAGCAATAATGAAGAATTCAAGGGTCATTCTCAGAAAAAGGCTAGAACTAGAGGCCGCTGGACTCCCATTGAAGACGAAAAGCTCAAGCGACTAGTGGCAGATTATGGCGCACAAAATTGGAATCTACATGCTCAACAACTGGAGGGTCGATCAGGTAACAATGAAACAAGCAATTTAAAACAAATTCATTTTTTTTTCCTGTGTATGTTTTTGTGACAATTTCTGGTACTTTTGCATAATTAGGGAAGAGTTGTAGGTTGAGGTGGTACAATGAGCTCGACCCGAGAATCAATAAGGAGGCTTTTACTGAAATAGAGGAGGAGAGGTTAGTTGCGGCGCATCATTTATATGGAAATAAGTGGTCTCTGATTGCAAAACGATTTCCCGGCAGAACTGACAATGCTGTTAAGAACCAGTGGCATGTGTTAATGGCAAGAAAGAGTAAGAGGGAAGTAGACGGGGCATATATGGGGTGCCGTTCTCAGGAGATCAGTATTGTGTGCAGTTCCAGTGGCGAGTCAGGTCTTACTGCTGATACTAATGAGCAACTTTATGTTAATCCTGATCTCTGTCTCAGTTCAAGCTTCTTTCATGGTATTTATTATTATTATTTTCTGTTTTCCTTTGGAGGTTATTATAGGTTAACATTGTGTTGATTTTGGTTGTTAGTTTAGTCTTTGTTGAGAGATTGATGCTTTATGTAATTGATGTCAAGAGAAGTTTCACCTAAAACTGTTGAAATTCTGAAAATGCATCTTCTGAAAACATTCGAGCATACCACATCTTTTACTTATTACTTACATTATGTCTCTCTATGTAATTGCACAAACAATATTTAATTTGATATAGCAAGATTAAAAAATATTTAAATTTTACTTTCTTTTCTTTTTACAGGTCATGATGAACTAATCGTTAGGGGAGTTCGAGGTAATACTGGCATGTCAATTGGTAAAGAAAATACTGGTACTAACTTAAGTACTAATGCTGAGAACTTAGCTGGAATGTCAACTGGTACAGAAAACTGTACGAATTTTGCTAGTACGCCTGAGAACTTATTAGTCAAGTCACACCCAAATTATGAAGAGCCAGAGATGACTATGGCTTTCATTGATTTCATGGGAGTTGGATCAATTTAGTATCGGGTGTTTTAAATTGAGGACTAAATTTCATGCTCTATTGTGAAAACGAGATGAAGGGAGCAGTGAAACTATGAAAAGGAGAGAGTTATCTTAGAAGTAACATTTTTGTATGAAACTAGAATAGTTTTTGTATATTTTTGTTCATTTTGCAAATGATGAGTTGCATATAGGTGCAACAAGTTTTGAGAAATGCTTTGGTTCATTTTTTCCACCAAACACATAGTAGCAGATCAAATTTTGTTTAAATTAGGCTTGACCTCTATAGTTGGTTTTAGCTGTTGAAACCACATTAGCTTGGTTTCTGCAATTCATTACTAAATGGTGAGGAATGCTTTTGGTCATTTTTCCACCAAACCCACAGTAGCAAATCAAATTTTGTTGTTTAAATTAGGCTTGACCTCCATAGTTGGTTTTAGCTGTTGAAATCACATTAGCTGGGCTTCTCAATTCCAAAATTGGTTCCAGAAAAAAACATAACTAAATGGTATTGTTACGGCCAATGCAGCACATGTCAATATGGAATTTACAGTTTACAGCATAAAATAACATTTGGTTGTTGAGGAAAACCAATAATAACTTCCAAATGGAAATTCTGGAGTTGATTCTGGTTCATTTTTATTTTTATTTTTAAAATCAAATTGCTTATAGAATTATGCTTTATTCGTACATTCGTTAGAAATAACATATGATTGGTTCGGTATAACATTTTTCTTTTACTAACATCAATATTGTTCCAAAAACAGCCACTACACACTTTTGTTTATGAACAAGTGTTGCCCCATCTTTGTTTTATCTTTTTTTTTTTTTTTGTCTCGGACAGAAGAAACGAATTTTTGTTGTAATTGAAATGTAATGCACATACAAAGAGATTTGCAGTCTTTAAAGTACATGTACAAAACAAAAAACAAAACAGCTGACACACAATTCTGTACTAATTGCATATACACATGCTCTCTTATTACCCCACACACACATACACAACCACAACCACACTAACTAGTATGGTACCGGTACATTTGAGAATTGAGAGCGGACAATTTTGGCAACAAAATTAAATGAACTGAATTCTGTTACTATTAACAACTTTAGCATAACATGTTTCTCAAATTCTCTATTCTATATATGGAAGCAGTTGTTATCTAAATCAAATTAATCAATGGCTGACATACACCCCACATTGTGTGCATTGCAACTGAGAATGTGGTACCGTTGGCTGTGGATTAGTACGGCATGCATGTTGTGGGGTTCTACTTGAGAGGTGCAAAAAGTGAAGTTGTTAGACCATGTCGGGGTTGCACAAAAATGAAGTTGTTATGTTTCACCACAATCATCTCTTATTGGCTTGACATTAATATGATGGAATAGTGCAATATCAACTTTTTGTAGGACAGAATCCGAGGTTATTATTACAATAGTGAGAATGTGTTATTATGCGATGTAAGATGGCAAACATTGGACATTTGATTGGAACTTGGGTTACGTTTCAAAAGTGAATTTGCTTTACCAAATGAACTTTTTTTAACTTTTCAAGGAAAGATCTTCACAAGCGCTTTTTCACTTTTTTTTTTATTTTTTGTCAGCTTGCATGAAAAGCAGAAAAATATTATGGTATTATTTTGCAGCAATTCCGTATATCTATATGGATTTTAGTGGTCATCTAGAAGGGTTCCAATAATATGAAAAAGAAGTTTCCAAAAATCAGCATAGCAGCCGGGGAATTATGATTGGCAGAAAGCAATCTAATACTTTGTTAATTTTGTTCTAGTTGCAGAATAACAATAACATTCAAAACTTCCAATTTTACACCTTTAATAAGCTAAATAAATGTATATATAAACTCTATTTCTTTCTTTTGGTATCGTAGGGGTCATACTACTATATTAAGACCTTATTAGTGCTTTTTTCAATTATCCTTTTAGACCAAAATTTATAGTCTCTGCCTAATCATCCTTCCACAGTTGCACTAGAGTCGAATCCTATGTTAAAGGTAAAATTTTATTTTTCAAACGAGTAATAATATTGCACAGCCCATAAATCAGGCAGACCATAAAACACAGAAAACTAGCGCTAGAGAAATAATGGATTAGTAAAGCACAGAAAGCTTAGGGTCCAAACAACTTGAATTAGGCCCAAAAGGCCCAAATATAGCAAGTAGTAACTTGTCTCTCTCGTTTCAACGCTTCCTCGAGAAAAACTAGGCCCCGATTTGAGCTAGAATTACAACGTTGCCATTCCTCTTTCATTCAACCCTCTGGCCCCGTCGTGTGGGAGAGATTCGTTCCCAGCAAAATAACCGAGAGAATTCCAAGTTCAATCCTTATCTCGCTCGAAGCTTGATTTGGATCACACCATCTATTCTCCAGGTTTGCGATTGTTCTCTCTCTTGTACTCATCTATGATCCCTCTCTCTGATCCTACAATTTGTCGAAATCATATTGGAGATCCGATCGATTTCGCCTGAATCTTAGTTTTAATTTTTGTGCCAGGATGGAGAGAACAAAGGCGAGTGTACTAATGGCGATTTTCTTGGCAGTATCGCAAATTGCGCATGTCTTTTCTTCGCCTACAACTGCTCCAGCGTTTCTCTGGACCCCTCATGATTATGGGTACTTGTCTGATTTGATTAATTTTTGTTGAAACCTGAGTTGATTTGTCTTAATTCGATTAACAACCTGAAATACTTATTCTCAGTTTGGAATCTGAGAAGTCAATGAAGTATCCTTTTTTAGGCTTGATCTGAAATTATTAGACTATTAGTTTGCTCTATAGTCACTTGGCTACTGAAAAGGCTAACCAATTTGTACTAAAGGTTTACTAGTACGGGAATTACAATGAAAGGATATTATGTGTTTACTGATTGTTGTCTGGTTTTCAGGTTATCTTATGAAGGCGCAAAAGATTTGGTTAAATACCAGACAATTTCCCCAAAAGACCTTGCCAAATCGGTTCTTGATGAAGCTGGTTGGTCAAATATAGTTGTGAGTTTGTCCCTCATTTTACGAATTGTACTAAAGTAGTTTCATACTACAGTTTCTTCACACTGTACTTCCTTCATCAAAAAATAAACTTTTATTATATAATTACTCGAACTGTTTGATATATTTTATACTTTTTGTATTAGTGTTCTGGAGAGAATGGTCATGCTAAGGTGGACCTAGCTTTGGTTTTCATTGGCAGAAAGGTTTATATTCTCTTTTGTGCTAGTTAAAGTTTCTCTATTATTTATTCTTTATGTTAATGTATTGAATTTTATTTTATGTGTTTTGATATGTTACAGTTGCACTCACTAGACTTATCCAAAAATAAGCAACATGATCCAGTACTCACGGACACATTGAAGGTAAATATTTGTACTATTTGACAGATATGCTGCTACTGGATTCAGTACTTTTGTGTGTTTACCGGCTACCTCCTCTTTTGAGGCACAACATCCACTATATAATAGCACAATACCAACCATACTGCAATTACAACTTCCGTTGTTTAGTGCATGTTTCTGGCAAGTGATTTACTTTAATAAAGCAGAACACCTGCCATACATAGGACCGTTGCTTTTAAAACTGGTATGTGGGTCTAGTTGTGATACTTCTTTACTGTATTGTTCTTTTGGTGTGAACCAGATATCGTTTACAAGTTCAAATTTTTCAATGGCTTTTCCTTATGTGGCTACATCTGATGGAGAAGGAACTGTAGAAAATGCACTGCTAAGAGAATTCTCAGAAACATGTGGCCATGGTTTTAGCGAGAGCCTTAACAAAGTCAATGACATTGTTGCCATCCAGGTTATTTAACTTGCAAAAATTTGTCTATCACATTGTCTTCAAATTTCTCTATATATTTTATTATTTGGTGATATTCTATGAATATATATAATATTAAATACAAAATGTTTTCATTACAGTACTTACAAGCTTCTTTAATTATGGGCTATCATTGCCTCTGCATTACTGAAATAAGGGCAAAGAATATAGTTCTGGTTTTAAGTGTGAATATGATTTCCAGGAATATGTAGCTAATACTATGGAAAGAAAGACTGAGAAGGAGAAAACAGATGTGATCCTGTTTAGCATTGATGGTCTCAAAGAACTAGATGGTGGTAAATCAGAAGGTAAAACTCCAGTAAAAATGTTTTCTTATGTAGATATTTTTCAAACTATTTAGTTCTTTTACCTGTTTGCTTTGGAACCAACTTTGTTGTCACTGATGACCACACAAACTAAGGTCAAGCGTTCTGAAAAGTCAATAAACAACCAACCTTAAGGGCCAGTTATCTTGTATCGATTTAACATATTGACAGGAAGCCATAGTCGTAGGAGGTCAGATTAAGAGTACATGGAGCCTAAAAATTATTACACAATTGCTCGAGTTTGATAATTTTGGTGGGACCAATTGAGCCCACTTCCCTCCCATCTCCCTTTGCACTGTATAAAGTGTCTGATTTTAACTGTATATTGTATCTGTCATAAGTGTGTGATGTTAACAGTTTACATTTCCTTCTGGTTCTTTCTGTTACATTTCATTTGTATTTTTGTGTGGCACTACTGGGCTGATACAGTTATTGAAAGGAGTATGGAATGATAAATGACATGAAAAGAGATGATGGCCATTTAGTTGTATTTTGCATTCATGCCTGTTTGCAGTGATTATAGTTGACTTCAATATCACCCCTTTCTTAGTTATTTGTCATTGTGATCAGAAGTTTTCTATTTTGTAGCAATTGTTCCCATTGTCAATGACATATCCTTTGAGCTTCCCACACACGGTACTTTGTAATTGTTGTTCCCCATACCTTTCTTAGTTGACGTACTCTATTTTGATGGTTTTATTCAGGTGAGCTTTTGTCAGAACTTGTGAGCATGTTAGAGAAGTCAGGTGTCAGGTACACGGTACTTTACATTTCTGAGCCATACAACCTCAGCCGATATGGAACTCATGTACCATTGGCTAGGTTTCTTGAAGAAACAAATACCAGTTCTTCATCTAATACAACAAAATGTGATGAAACATGTAAACTGAAGGCCTCGCTTCTTGAAGGATTATTTGTTGTAAGTTCCCCATGTTGACTTTCTAAATAATTAATTTTACTCTTTTTTTTTTTCTGATTTGTTGAAGTATTTTATAATTTGCAAATAGCATAACATCATTGTAGACATGCAATTATGAACAACCAACGTTTTTGAGGTATTTGCTACCTCATTATTTGTGATATATGAAAACGACCAGTAATTTGAGATGCTTGCAAAGAGCATGAGCATTTTAGAAGGTTCCAGATTAAATTAAACATATAGACAATTCTGGAGTAAAGAGGACATTCAAATGGAAGTTGAATTGAACTATGTAATCTGTTAAAGCTGCTTAGTTCCAAGTTTTCAACTACAAAATTCATGGACTGAAATTTTTCTTGAACAAGAAAGGGTGTTCTTAGCTGCAAAATGAGAAATATGGTTGTTATTTGAATATAATTCTAGGCGAGTCTTTGCAAAGAATTCATTTCTTTTAACGATTCAGAATTTGACCTGATCTGCTAACCACACTATTTATTCTGCAATATTTTAGGCAATAACATTGCTGATAATATTGATCTCGGGCTTGTGCTGTATGATGGGGATTGACACCCCTGTAAGATTTGAAACACCCCAAGAATCTTAGCTTGATTTCAGAGAAAGCAATTGTTGAGGGGATCTCTCATAAGAGATGGGTTATGTCTCGGTTTATTAAATGATTTATTTGTTGATATGTATATTTTGCCCCTTGTGACCATTTAAAATGGTTTTTGGTTTGGTTGTAAAAGTGCCAGTCTCTATAAATGGGACATTTGTCAGACTTAGCATTAGTTTTTTCTATTCCTTTTTTCAATAAGAGCTCATGTAATACGTTGACATATGTTGAATATTTTTTGTCATCTTCCTGTTATTATTCCTTTTGGTGGTACTAATACAAAAATGGATATAAATCATGGTATTTTTCTCAATGGTACTCTTTTTTTTATTATCTGGAAATCTTGTCAGACCTCTGTCTGCGGTACGAAACACTTTGATTGTTAATAATATTTGTTTATAAATTTAGCATCGGTACCGATTTGTTTTGAATTTCATCAAATTTTGAAGCAAAATTGTTCAGCTTGCTTTACCGTTCTGACCAAATGGCATAGGCTATCTTTTTAAGATTCTGCTGTAAGCTGGTCTGAAACTAAACAATTAAAATAATAAAGACGCCAATTCCAAAAAGAAGGTTGTAAATTTACCTTGGTAAAGCTTCGTGCAATTTTAAAGAGGCATCAATCGCTATAACTAAAACAACATCAGGTATGCCGTATGCCCCATTGAGATGGGAGTCGGATCCTCTGGTTGTTTTTTACAAACGACCACTGGTCGTTTTTCGATCTGGACTGTCCGATTTAATCTCAATGGTTAATATTTTTTCGGGCCTATCAATCGTGGTACTAGCACGGGGCATCCATAGCCATTAAAATTAAATCAGACGGCTCAGATCTAAAAATGATCAGAGGATTTCTCTGGTCGGCAGACCAGAGGATCTGGTTCCCATTGAGATGAAATAAATAATGGATGAGCAATTTTGGGCTAAAAATGATTCGAGGCCCGTTATCAGAAGTTTTGCCCAATAATTATTTGAGGCTGTTAGCATTCTTGTGTTGTTACTTAGGGTGAAGGCGTGAAACTGGTTTCAGATCCAAAAGAAGCCTCGAATCATTATTGGGTTATATTTCAAACAGGCTAATTTCAGATTTCTAGTCATTTCGATTGTTGGTTCAGGTCATCTGGCAAACTGCGTTTCAGTGAACAACATTGGTTTAGTTAAATAGTTTACTTCGATTTTATGTTTGAAATTTGAATTCGTTTATGTGGACCAAGTTTGGATTAGAGTTTAGTCAAACTTTTGAGTACATCTATTATTACAACTTCTCAGGTTGAAGCCGCTTTAGGTTTGAACTCGTAGCATATTATGCAATTGAGAATGATTTACTGAATCATCTGGTCAGGAGTTGTGAGTCTTTGACTTTTAAAAATTGTTTCCGAGTACGGCCGTATTTTCATTCCACGCGATATAAACATGCCGGTCTTGGGGATATGTATATAAAATAAAGAGGATAGATACAATATTATATTTTTAATCACACATCACCGCAACATATATTTTATTAAAGATTTAATATAGAATTTAAATGACAAAAATAAATAACTTGATCTTATTCTATAATAAAAAGATCGATTTTTTATTATAGTTCCGGTTAGAGATAAAAAATAATAATAAAATGTTATGCTGGAACTAGTTGCCTTAAGTTTTTTTGTATCAACTATCAAATAAACTCTAAACTTTGTACTTTTCATCAACGTAGGTACTCTTAGTATAACAAAGTTAATAGTTGGTTCTTTCAATTATGAACTCCAAAAAGTTATCAATATGTCCCTAAAAAAAAAGATTTTATTTGTTGATTTTCTGAATTGTAAAGATAATGTAGAAGTAATAACTGTGACCACAAATATACTAACCGGACAAATAAACATGTGTTCTTTTCTTCAAGGCTAAAGGTGCTTCCCAATTTTTGTCACATGTCATATGTTTGTGAAGGCGACAAATCAGTGATAGGAATGGTGCCACATAACTACTATCCAGAGCCTAACATATACGACTCTACATCCATCATCCATGTAAGTTGTAAACAACAATACATGGCCAGATAGCCTAGTTCAATTTGATAATAGCTTCTGAAAAGAACCTTTTTCATGCTTGACCAGTCTAAATCTCTTAATTAGTACCACAATTAGGCGAAGTAGGTCACGTTTTACGGCCTCTTTTGCTGGCGTTGAAAGTGACAAGTTTGTGCTTTTGTATGATTATATCTCACTACAGTTTGATAGATAAAGTCTTTTGAGAAGTTGCTATAATCTGCTTAAAGGTCTAGTGAAGATTTTCAAAATGTCGGCACCAAAGAAGCCAATGCGTTGCAGAAATGGTGCCACTTGGTTTTCGTTTTGGGTTTATAGGAAACATGTCATTGTTGGAGCCTATTTCATTGCTTTGAATCTCTACACCCAATAATTGAGTGAGGTCTATTTCATTTTTTGAAGAATTTTGTAATAACTTCCAAAACTGAAACTTGAGCATTTTTGGAGAATTTGGTGATAGCTTCCAAAAGGAACCTTTTTGTATGTGAACTAATCTATTGATGGTCAGATGAGTAGTCATTTTCTATTTTGTAGCTATAACTGGGACTCAAATTAGAACTTTATGATGCAACTAGCATGTACCAATCCCCAACTCGTTGAAAATTGATCTAATTATTTTTTGTATCTTCGTACGTAAGTGGAAGACTCATTGGAATCAGATGCTAGTTTGCAATACAGACTACTGAAGTCAACCAAAAAAATATAAATAATGGGTGCGTTTGGATAGGTGTGGAAGAAGGAAAGAAGGGAAGAAGTGGGAAGAAGTATTGGGAAGTGTGTAACTTTGTGAAGAGTTTGGATTGTTTATAATTTTTTTTGGCCTTCTTCCTTCTTCCTTCTTTCTTCTTCCTTCTTCCAACCCCATCCAAACAAAGGCAAAAGGAAGAGGATTCACTGAAAATGGACATCAAAGTTCGTTAAAATAAAAAAAACTAAAATGGTGAACAAATTTTTTCTTTTTTTTGCCGCTCTCTAACACTAAGAGATATGCAACATTCTGACAAGGTTTTCTAACTAAATGACAAAAATGTGCAACGTGCGCATATCTTTTGAGCCGTTTCTTTTCTTTTTTTTTTAATTATGAGAGTTTTTCTCTAAT